>JAWWNI010000558.1:620000-1820000 GCA_034642065.1 Darevskia nairensis
GTCACCCGCTCTTGACACACAATTCTGACATTTTCTTCTGTCAATAAACCGAACTGGTACAAATACATTTTGTCAGCTGTGATGTGATTTTTTTCTAACTAGCAGCCTGCATTCCTCGCTGTTTGTTGCAGACATTTTATTGTCTGATATGAGTGTCAACACAATACTAACTGATCTGTGCAGAGTGCCCGTTCTCCGAATGGGTCAACCTCGGAGCTGTGGCTGTAATGGGGGAAGGTCACAAATGTTGCAATTACTGCTTTACTGTTTCCCTTCACAGGAAAAGTGGATAAGAGCCCTGAGCATCCAGAAAAGATATGGATCCACAGAAACGAACCTTAGGCACCCTGCCTTCTTGGGAAAGAAGGCTTATTCTGAGCCATAATTGAGGTTGAATCCTGACAAGACAGAAGTACTGTTTTGGGGGGATAGGAGGCGGGCAGGTGTGGAGGACCCCCTGGTCCTGAATGAGGTAACTGTGCCCCTGAAGGACCAGGTGCGCGGCCTGGGAGTCATTCTGGACTCACAGCTGTCCATGGAGGTGCAGGTTAATTCTGTATCCAGGGCAGCTGTCTACCAGCTCCATTTGGTAAGCAGGCTGAGACCCTCCCTGCCTTCAGACTATCTCACCAGAGTGGTGCATGCTCTAGTTATCTCTTGCTTGGACTACTGCAATGCGCTCTACGTGGGGCTACCTTTGAAGGTGACCCGGAAACTACAACTAATCCAGAATGCGGCAGCTAGACTGGTGACTGGGAGCAGCCGCTGAGACCACATAACACCGGTCTTGAAAGACCTACACTGGCTCCCAGTATGTTTCCAAGCACAATTCAAAGTGTTGGTGCTGACCTTTAAAGCCCTAAATGGCTTTGGTCCAGTATACCTGAAGGAGCGTCTCCACCCCCATCGTTTAGCCCGGACACTGAGGTCCACTGCCGAGGGCCTTCTGGTGGTTCCCTCACTACGAGAAGCCAAGTTACAGGGAACCAGGCAGAGGGCCTTCTCGGTAGTGGCACCCGCCCTGTGGAACGCCCTCCCTTCAGATGTCAAAGAGAACAACTACCAGACCTTTAGAAGACATCTGAAGGCAGCCCTGTTTAGGGAGGCTTTTAATGTTTAATAGATTATTGTATTTTAATGTTCTGTTGAAAGCCGCCCAGAGTGGCTGGGGAAACCCAGCCAGATGGGCGGGGTATAAATAATAAATTATTATTATAAATTATTATTATAATAGTATGTGAAAACAGTGCTTAAAACCATGCATCTATTACTATACGCTACTTCTGCGGCCAGAATACTGATTGCGTCATATTGGAAGAAAAAAGAGGTTACGGGAATCAAAGAATGGCAGGAAAAATTATTTAGTTATTTAGATCTGGCTAAACTAACAGACGCAATCAGAGGACGCAGCAACCAAAAATTCCAACAAAGCTGGGGGAAATTTGGAGATTATTTGAGAAAACAATGCCCCACTTTGAAGACTTGGATCCACTTCTAAGCATTCTGTATTGGAAATTATTAAATAATAGTATGGGATAGGTGAAAATAAGACAGAATATAAGTAGAAGGAATTTTAAGTTGCAATAATGGATTGGTTAATAACCTGAGAGAATGACAAGGGGAAGTCAGAGGGGGGGGAGAGTAGAGAAGAAGGAAGCAACTTATTTTTTGTTGTTCAGTCGTTCAGTCGTGTCCGACTCTTCGTGACCCCATGGACCAGAGCATGCCAGGCACTCTTGTCTTCCACTGCCTCTCGCAGTTTGGCCAAACTCATGCTAGTAGCTTCGAGAACACTGTCGAACCATCTCGTCCTCTGTCGTCCCCTTCTCCTTGTGCCCTCCATCTAGCGACTTATTAGAATTGTATAAGATAGAGGGAAGAAATAAGTGTATGTTAAAAGGATGAAATAGAAAAAAAATGTGTATATGGTTGGATTGGATTATATTTTAGTTTTGTCTAGTTAGAAGATGTTTTTTCTTTTTCTTTTTTCCTTTCTTTTTTCAAATTTTGATTTATATGTTGTATATGATTCAATTTGGTTTTTTTATATTTTTGTATGAATCTGTATTTCTTTTAAATGCACTTAATAAAGATTTTTTATATCGGGGAAAATAAAAAAAATAAAACAATGCATCAAAACAAAGGTAGAACATTCATATTGCCAAAGGCAGGCTGAACAATGGGATCAAAACGTTTTATAAGAGAGTCCCATTGTACACACATGCTAGACCAGCTTTTCCCAATGTGATACTCTCCAGATGTTTTAGACTATAATATCCACAGTGTTCTCGAAGCTACCAACATGAGTCTGACCAAACTGGCAGTGGAAGACAGGAGTGCCTGGCGTGCTCTGGTCCAGGGGGTTACGAAGAGTCAGACACGACTAAACAATGACAATCCACCAGCCCCAGCCAGCGCTGATGGGACCTGTAGTCCAAAACATCTAGAGGGCAGCAGGCTGGCGAAGGCTGTGCTAGACTAAGGAGGAAACAGTTGGAAAATGCAACACAATTTTGCAGTGAATCCCTACCCTGTAACAGCAGTGGCTTTGCTGTGAGATCCAGCCAGCCACATCACCCTCCAGGGAACCATGAACTGTAAAGGCAGTGGTTGTTTTTCTAGAAAAATTGGTGCCGGTACTCACCATGAAGTTGTTACAGTAAGGGCCACACTTTTTAACAAGAAGAAAAAAGGGGGTGCCAGTACCGCGTGTCCTTGAGTACCCCATGAAAAAAGCACTGTGTAAAGGGTTTAATCAGGTCCCGCTCACCCCATTTTTAATTAACCCTCAATATTCCAAAAGGATATATTTGTTAGTCCTAATTGGGGTGGAGGGTTGTTGTTGTTTTTGTGTGTGTGTGTGTGTGTCCTTTTGGTTTTTGAAGATATTTCACAGTCCTCCATAGGTTGAAGTTCATCTGAGCATGTTCATAAAAAGGTAAAGGGACCCCTCACCATTAGGTCCAGTCATGTCTGATTCTGGGGTTGCAGCGTTCATCTTGCTTTATGGGCCGAGAGCCAGCGTATAGCTTCCGGGTCATGTGGCCAGCATGACAAAGCCACTTCTGGTGAACCAGAGCAGCGCACGGAAACGCCGTTTACCTTCCCACCAGAGCGGTTCCTATTTATCTACTTGCACTTTGACGTGCTTTCGAACTGCTAGGTGGGCAGGAGCCGGGACCGAGCAACGGGAGCTCACCCCGTCGCTGGGATTCGAACTGCCGACCTTCTGATCAGCAAGCCCTAGGCTCTGTGGTTTAACCCACAGCGCCACCTGGGCCCCTTGAGCATGCTCATACCTCCCCCATATTTTCCACTGCTCCTGTTTTGGTTCCAGTTCTGCTGGGGTTCAACCACTTGAGTTCACTATAAGAGTGAACGACAAACAAAAAAGGTAGAGACACTTATGAAAGGTCCAGGTCTCTGAAGCAGACAGGTGCTCCTTTCTTAGTTACATTGCATAACCACAATTGAGCAAAGCTATTTCACACAGTCTGAGAAATCCAGACTCAGACAACCAGTTTATTCTCCACCAAACCCACATTAGCCAGCGGGGATGGGTGACCTCACAATCTGAGTGGTTTCCTGAGCAAGTGCTAGTCAGCTTTGCAGAGTCAGGTGGAGGGCAAAGATAACAAAACCAATTACACTGGAAATAAAAACTAATTTACACTCTGCCAGTAGGTGCGCCAAAGTAAGTTTGCAATTTGATATATTTGGTTATAATATAACAGGTACAACACAAGGGGAGGCAGCGGGGAGGAAAGTAGAGGGAAGAGCAAATGTACCTGCTTACATTGTTGCCAAATGATCACCAAGATTTTCAAAGATTCTGGTACTAGCAAAAGAGTCACCACTAAAGAATAGGGCAAGGCTGTGCCTTAGTGTTAAGATGAACATTTAAGATGAAAATGGGTAGATTTTGCACTAGAACCCAACCCCAATCCTACACTTACCTGTAATGCTACCCCCTGCCCACCAAGTCTCCAGGATTTTGGATTTCAAGACTTGGCAACTCTAAGATTAGGAATGCAGGTTTAGCCTTTTCTTTAGGGAAAAAAAATGGGAAGGACCCAGGTGGCACTGTGGGTTAAACCACAGAGCCTAGGGCTTGCTGATCAGAAGGTGGGCGGTTCGAATCCCTGCGACGGGGTGAGCTCCCGTTGCTCGGTCCCAGCTCCTGCCAACCTAGCAGTTCGAAAGCATGTCAAAGTGCAAGTAGATAAATAGGAACCGCTCTGGCAGGAAGGTAAACGGCGTTTCTGTGTGCTGCTCTGGTTCGCCAGAAGTGGCTTTGTCATGCTGGCCACATGACCCGGAAGCTGTACGCCGGTTCTCGGCCAATAAAGCGAGATGAGCGCCGCAACCCCAGAGTCGGTCACGACTGGACCTAATGGTCAGGGGTCCCTTTACCTTTACCTTTAGGAAAAATAAGAGTATAGCAGAGATGAAGTTCAGCAAATGGTTACAGCTGCAAACTTTTCATTAGCCATTCAACCATAGCTGTCAACTTTCGGATTTGAAAATAAGGGATCAGCACATAGCTGTCAACCTTTCCCTTTTCTTGTGAGGAATCCTATTTGGAATACGGGAATTTCCCACAAAAAAGGGGAAATGTTGACAGCTATGCAAAGTAAGCCTTTCCACGGTGACGCGAGGAGGGGAAGCAGAGCAAGCTCGGGGTCCCTTCTCAAACAGGCAGACGGCTCAGGGATGCCGCGAGGGCGGTGCAATGGCACCAAGTAGCCTCGCCACCCTGCGCTCCAGAGGCTGCGTGCGAACAGGAGAGCAAAAGAGCAAATGCGTAGACGACAGGCAGGCTGGCTGTCTGGTTGGGCGTGAGGGTCTGGCTGCACAAAACATGCAAGCTCTGCCTCCAGTCAGTCTCAGACTCCTTATTGGCAGCCGAGCAACGCAGCTGAGGAGCCTCCCTGGCCGGCAGGGAGGGAGAGGAGCTGCTTCCTTGGAAATCCGGGAAATTTAAGGGATATCAACAATCCGGGATAGCAGTGGGAAACGGCATTGGAATAAGGGAGTTTCCCGCAAAAAAAGGGAGGGTTGACAGCTATGCATTCAACTACACCAAGTTTTTAAAGTGAGCAAGTTTCCATCAAGCACACTTGCCATAACTCAATTGGAACAGAGCTATATCTCCATTTAATAATCCTGAACTGTCCTTAATTTAGCAAATCAGATCTCTCTATATGGGAGATACAGCATTCCCTTTGTAATTCTTTAATTACAAAGCTGAAAAGGGAGCTTTATGAGGTCCTTATTTGGATGGGTCTTGCTGCAATGGATCTATGTTGATGATGACCAGATGGTGGTGGTCTCTTGAGCTCTAAAATTTTAAACTGTCAGTTGTTGACGCTTCCTTTTCTACTGTAAAGACTGCACAATCATGCTTTCTCTTCGACGGGTGTGCCGTGCTTTAAGAGTGGCAAATATCATTTTTGTCTCCCATGCTCATACAAAAGGGATCACTGCAGATTTCGGGTGACCAATAAAAATTTAGCATAATTTGAAGCAAGTATGGCATTCCTCCTCAAGTAAAAATATCTGAGGAATTTCAAAGGAAGCCAAAAGCATTTCTATCTCTCCAACAAAATTCCCAGGGGTGGCCTCGCACATCTCTAACTAAAACAGCTTTACAATCCATAACAGAAAAGTTAAGCAATACCTTATTACAGCAGTTTTCTGGTTTTCTAACAACAGAGAACACTTTCAACATTGATTTTCCTGCAGAAGAACTCCCGAGTAGCTGCCAAGTAACTCCTTCATGATTCAGACAATTCAGAGGGTACTAACCACACAGAAGTCATGGGGTAGAACATGTCTGGCATGTCTTGGTGTGTGCAGATTTCTCGACAGAGGGGAACTAACTCTCAGCCTAGCCTACCTCCCAAGGCTGTTGTGAAGATAAAAGGGTTGGTGATGAGGGAAAGACAATTTACAAAGCCTGCAGCTCCTGGGATGAAAAGCAATATACAAATATACAATACCAGGGAGCAGCAAATTATCTAAGCATATGCAATTTCACCTCCAGTTGCCAACTGTGATTTAAAAAGGTATCCTTGAAGTCTATAGGAATTGTAACTTACTATAGTGGTAAAGTGTTTGGTGATGTTGTGGTTGTGCTTGCTGATTCATTTTGTATTTTGGATTTATGGTCACTGTATATTAATAAATAAGAGCCCAGTGACGACAAACAGACCAGTCATTGCTGTGTTGTGGGACATGGAATTCAGGTGGAGGGGGATAGCAATACCACATTTTTTTATCGGTAGGAAGGAAACCTCATTTACTTCAACAGAAGTGCTTCTGAGCAAAAGATACCAAAGCCAGCCAATTGTGTTTTACATTGCGGAGGTAGCATGCTTAGTGAGCGAATAAAATAATGTAGACCCTGCGGGAAATAATGACGCGGCCAAAATAAAATTTCATGTTTTGCTAGATAAGCAAAGGGTTAAGATACAGAGTTCCCTCTGTAAATTCCTAGAGGGGGGGGGGCTCTGTGAGGTCACATCCCTTTGCTTGCCCTGGCAGGAAAAGTATCGTATTTTTCGCTCCATGACGCACTTTTTCCTCCTAAAAAGTAAGAGGAAATGTCTGTGCGTCTTATGGAGCGAATGTGTGGTCCCTGGAGCTGCAAAAGCAGATCATGCTTTTTTTAAAAAAAAAAAAAGAGAGAGAGAGAGAAGGGGATGTTGAAAGGAAGCCCGCTGAGCAGCTGCTCAACAAACAATGGGGAGAGAGATAAGGGAGAGAGATTCCAGCCCCGCCCCCTTGCAGAGGGAGGCTCTTTCCCCAGCAACATGTGACTGGCTGATTTGATTATCTGTCTGGAAACTGTAGAAATGGCTTCCTGAAGCTGCAGAACTGTGAGTTAAACCCCATAAAACAGGATTTTTTCCCTTTGCAAAGTAAGCTCAACAACTCTGAGCTGATCCTCAAAAAAATGGGGCTTTCCCCCTCTAAAAACTAGGTGTGTCCTATGGTCAGGTGCCTGTTTTGGGAATGTGATGTTTTGGGAATGTGATTTTTATGTGATGTGATCTTTTATGTGATTTTTATGTGTTGGGCCAATGGCCGTAATAAATTTATCTATCTATCTATGGTCAGGTACGCCTTATAGAGCGAAAAATACGGTAACAACAGGAAAATAATCTTCACTACTTCCTTCCTGCTCAGAGCTCAGTCTCTCTCTCTCCCTCCCCCCACCTTTCCTGGATCCCTTCTAAGATTACTGAAAAGGCACAACGCTCTCTCCCCCCCCCATTGCAAAAACTGACACTCCCCCCTCCTAGTTGTAATTTCCAAGAGTGATTATGACTCTGTCCAGAAACATCCCCATAGGTACCATTTCAGTCTCCAATAAGTATATATAGGACCTTTCACTTTAACCATTCATGCTTTATAACATTTGTCCTGAGGCTCACCCGTTGTCTAAGTAAGCAAGAAGCAAAGGCAGACCTCTTTGTACTTTCCCCTCCGAGGAAGGGCTCAAAGTACATGAAACGCGGCGCACTCAGCAATTCAAATCAGCAACTGTGTTCTTTTTGGTGCCTTTGCTGTCAGCGAGATAAACTTGTGAACTACAGAGCTTTTCAGGCGGCGTTCTTCAAAGAGGCTCTCCTTAAGAAAGCAATTGATTTTCTTCCTATTGGACCACACAGTGAATGCCTCTCCACCATACAAATTAGAGGTGGCCCATTTCTCCCTTCCTGGGGTCCTTCTTTTATTTATACAGTATGAAGCCTTGAGCGAGGATAGTTTCATAGCAAAGAGTAAAAGGGGGGGGGAGGAAAAACCTCCAATGTTCTCATTGTTACTGAAGCTCAGAACGTTTCAGCAAAAGGAAAATGGGAAAAATCCAACCTCTGGCATTTCGAAAGTTAGTTTTTATTTCCATTTCTTATATTTTATCTAGCCTCAGAGCTGAGACTGGAAGTGGAGCAGGGGCCCTGATAAGAAACTGTGATACAATGTGGTGTCTGGGGCACTTTCACCGAGAAAGCGTGTTCTCCTTCATGGAGATCACGTGTTGCGGTGGGGGCCAGCAACTCGCCCCTCTGGTGCTGGGCGGGACCGGATAGATGGCCACAGCTCCGAATGGGTCCTGGGTTGTTGTTGGGGAGATTTAGTTGTTGCAATTTGTGATGGACAGCCCAGCGGGTATGTAACCCTTGGCACGCCCTGTGATGTTCCTCTTTGCTGCGTGCAACGGATCTCCCACCCTTCCTCTCCCTTTTATTAGGCCTCTGTGTTGACCTTGCTATGCCTGTCATGGGGTCGTCTGCTGTTGGGGCAGGGGCCTGGTAGGAATTTTTCCAGTTGGCTGATTGGCTGGTGCCTTCTGGTTTTCGCCTACTGCATAGCAATTAGTCACAACTTGTAAGGTTGGCGGTTAGGCATTGGTTATTGTGTTCGTTGGTGGAGGGGTAAAGATTGGCTGTGTCTGTCCCTCCAATGCTGCTGCTGCGCGGGGAATTCCGTTAAAGGAATCCAGGGGCTCATCATGCTTTTGTCCATATCCCCCAGTCGGGGGCCAGGGCCATGCAAGTGCCTCTGGGAGCATTTGGGGAGAGACGTTGGGTCTGACCCCCGACCTCCTTTTTCTCTCCCCTAAGTGTTTTCCCTTTACTGACAGTCGTCAGTTCTGTCCTCAGTGGGACAGATAGTCTAAACCAATGCCTATGCAACCACTCACATCTCATGTATTTCAATAAAGTTGTGGCCAAAATTATGCCAAAAACCAAAACCTAAATTACTGTCTGAGGTGTGAGTTATTTGAGGGGTGGTTTGGGGATCTCGACACGAAATGTCTACTAGTGGAAGAATGGGGATACCTTGCATATTAAGAGGTGGACCCTGACTAGCAGCAGCGGTGGAGGAAGCCAATCGGGTGTCTGGGGAGGCAGGCATGCCCTACATCCGGGGGGGCAGCCGTCCATGGAGCGGGGCGAGCCAGGGCAGGACGCTCCGCAGGGCCTCCGATGAGTCTGCCTCCCTCCTTCCACTCAGCCGCCCTACAGATGAGGGGAAGACGGACCATTTGGGACAGCATGGAGCCTGCGGACGCCCAAGCCACCACTCACAGGAGAGATGTGTGGCTCAGGCACACTGCAGGCCCCGCGGTGAATGCCGCCCAGCATTTTGTCACCCCCCCAGTGGTGACACCCAGGGCGGCCCGCCCCCACCGCAGCCCCCTTCCCATAGCTGTCAACTTTCGGATTTGAAAATAAGGGATCAGCAGCCTCACCTGTCCCAGGGACAGTCTATGGTTGTCGGGGACAGTCCACACCGCGGTAATCCCCCCAGGCTGCAAATTAATTTACACCAGGTTACACCACTTCAGGGTCTCTTTTCCAGGGAGTCTTCTCTTCTCATGCGATGCTTCAGGATCTGTCCTTCCGGTGAGCAGCCAGGGCCGATGTCCTTCAGAATGGATCGGTTTGATCTTCTTGCAGTCCATGGGACTCCAGCACCACAAATCAAAAGCGTCAGTTCTTCATGGGGGGATTGATCAGGTTCACTCTTTTGGCTCTCTGGCATCCATTAATAACTTCTTATACAAACGTGTTGCAGACTTTGCATCCTTTAACACTCTTTTGGAAGGAGTGTATTTGTGGGCTGGACCAGAGTGGTTGATTTTACATGCAAGCAAAGCACAAACAGCGCTGTTGTCTAATGACATCCTATTCTCTGTAACTATTGGTGAACAACGCAGCCGAGCAACGCATCTGAGGAGCCTCCCTGGCCGGCAGGGAGGGAGAGGAACTGTTTCCTTTGAAATCTGGGAAATTTACGGGATATCTAACAATCCGGGATAGCAGCGGGAAATGGTGATGGAATAAGCCTAAATAATGTTTAGGTGGAATCTTCTTTCATGTAGTTTGAATCCATGGCTCCATGTCCACTTCTCTGGAGCAGCAGAAAACAACCTTTCTTCCTCCTCTATATGACATCCTTTTATATATTTGAACATGGCTATCATATCACCCCTTAACCTTCTCTTCTCCAGGCTAAACATACCCAGCTCCCTAAGCCGTTGGCTGTCTGGTTGGGCGTGAGGGTCTGGCTGCACAAGGCATGCAAGCTCCGCCCCCAGTCGGTCTCAGACTCCTTATTGGCAGTTGAGCAACGCAGCGGAGGTTCTTCCCTGGCCGGCAGGGAGGGAGAAGAGCTGCTTCCTTTGAAATCTGGGAAATTTAAGGGATATCAACAATCCGGGATAGCAGCAGGGAAACGGCATTGGAATAAGGGAGTTTCCCGCCAAAAAAAGGGAGGGTTGATAACTATGGGCAACATGCTGTCCAAAGGAAAGATCCAGGTTTTGCTCCTGATACACCAGGACCCATCTTTTAAGGAAGGATACAGATAAGGAATAATTTATTGGCCAAGTACATTTTCCAACATACTTGGAATTTTGATTCGGCTACATTGCAATGTAAACATATCTTATACAAACACTGTTCCACTGTTCCACTCACAGAAACCCCACCCATAACAGGCCTCCCCTTCTGCTACACAACTATGAATTTAACAATTTAATGGCACAAGGGAAAAAACTTTTCCTGTGCCTGGTCGATTTTGTGTATAAAGTCCTGTAGCGACGTCCAGATGGAAGTAAATCAAACAGATGATGACTGGGATGCAAAGGATCTGCAACAATTACCTCTGCTCTCTTCCTAACTCAGGTAGCATAGAGTGTTTCTATTGAAGGCAAGCTAGCACCAATTACCCTCTCTGCAATTCTTATTATATATTCTTATTTTATATCCCATTTGCACAATGCACCCCTGAAATGAATTCCCCCCTGCTTCTCAGTGCCTTATTTTGTTTTCATATGTTGTCATTTTTTTATGGCTAGGGGTCTCAGAAAGTGGCCTGCCCCCCCCCCCCCCCCGGAAATTTTAGAGGACCGGAATTTGGGTGTCATTTATCTACACTGAATTGCTTTCAAATGGACCTGATTGAACCTGAATGGACACCACCATCATAATTGTGTGCCAAGGTCTAATTGCATGTGACTTGTCTTGGAATAGTGTGAAAGAATTTGGCTTTTTCTAAGCTCTTTCATTGCTGAAAATAATTGCCACATCTGAGTGTTCACCGGATTTTGCTTCAGGTGTGGATATGCTCTGTTGCCTGCTGTTTAGATGCACTGAGGGTTAGGGGAAAACATAGCGATGTGGTCCCAACTCACAGAATGAGTTCTGTTCCACAATACAAAAGCAGGAATGCCAAACCCTGTGACAAAAGTGATGCCTAGACCGTCTTTCTAGAATTTACCTGGGACCCTTTGAAGATACAGCAGCTTCTCTCCTAATTGCTGTAATTGTTCATTTGCATGGAATTATAAATATTTATTATTACGTATAATAATAAGATACATAGCTACACTATCACCAGACCTTGAACAGTAGACAAAATTAATTTAATCAGCTATTACTAGACAGCAAAATTTGATTGAACTGCCATTTCACCCATTTTGTGTAGATGCGCTGAAATTTTAAATTGAGATAAATAGCTATTTTAAGTAGAGAAAATGAGAGAAAATGGTCCCTATCCAGAGGAGGCGCCTGTAATATTCTCATCCTAAGATGTGCAGATAAATCACTTTGCAAAGAACTAAGCAACAGTGGCTTTTTTGTGCATCTAGTGACCAAACTCCGATTAGGCTATGCAAATTGGATGCAAGGCAGAAAATAAAGCAAAGCTCTTCAGCATTTAGAATGCAGGAATGGCAGCTAATTCACAATCATACGTTATACCACAGTCATTTTTGATGCACTAGGCATTTCTAGATTCTTATGGGATGACCCAGGCCATTTCTGATAGGAGAAACGGAAGTTGTGAGAGGAGCAGGATGTGACAGTAAATACACAGGGGTGGGGAGATTTCTGCACTTGCAGGCTGAGAGAAGAAAGTATTAGAGGGAGAGTGGAAGATTATGCCTGAAATCATAGCTGTCAACCCTCCCATTTTTTTGGCGGGAAACTCCCTTATTCCAATGCCGTTTCCCTGCTGCTATCCCGGATTGTTGATATCCCTTAAATTTCCCAGATTTCAAAGGAAGCAGCTCCTCTCCCTCCCTGCCGGCCAGGGAAGAACCTCCGCTGCGTTGCTCAGCTGCCAATAAGGAGTCTGAGACCGACTGGGGGCGGAGCTTGCATGCCTTGTGCAGCCAGACCCTCACGCCCAACCAGACAGCCAATGGCTTAGGGAGCTGGGTATGTTTAGCCTGGAGAAGAGATTCAAACTACAAGAAAGAAGATTCCACCTAAACATTAGAAAGAACTTCCTGACAGGTCTTTAAGCAGAGGCTTGACAGCCACCTGTCAGAAATGCTTTGATGGTGTTTCCTGCTTGGCAGGGGGTTGGACTGGATGGCCCTTGTGGTCTCTTCCAACTCTATGATTCTATCTCTCTTTGTGGTCATGGCTATGAAAGGATGGCTGGAGAATGAATGTCCCAGAGAAATGAGAGCTGGAGGAGAAAATCAGAGGGAGAAGCAAGCGAGAAGAGGCAAACAGGGGAAGAGAATGCATAATAAGAAGAGGTAAGCATGGCCTGCAGCAGCGCAGCTGACAGAGTCTGAATAGCCAGCCAAATCTTAGGCTACAGGCTTGCAATTGCATCAGTAGTCAAATCACTTTCCCTATGGCAATTCTACAGGAGATATCGGAGCAAAACAAATGTAGCTTATTGATTAATTTCATTTTTCACTTCCTTTCTCTGTACTCAGCGAATTCCTTAATTCCTTTTGTGGCGATCTTTTTTGTATTATTGTATGTGTGCCTTGCTGCTGTTTCCTGCATTTTTAACTTTATTTCAAAATAAAACCCCATGATATATACCAGTAATATCCAAAGCAGCTTAGCAGAGAATACTACCAAACAGCTAAATGCCTGCACACTGGAGGCCAGAATTGTTTGTCCTTGGCTAACTGGAATCTTTTTATTCACAACCCTGCCTGAGGTCAGAAAAGGATGGTTTTTGGTAGGCTTGGTCCTCTGCCTTTGTCTTCCTGCCGATATGGAACATTGAACGTGATTAATTGTGTTTTAGTTGCCACATTGGATTATTAGTGTTGCTTTTACCTCATGGGTTGTCAGACCAAGGAAATGTTGGATTGCTAACAACTCAAAAGTTGATGAATTTGTTTTGCTGTTGCTCTCTGGGAATTAAAACTATGTTGAGAAATGACTATTGCTGGATAAATCAGCTAAACCCTTGATTACAGCACTACATTTTGGATTTCAGTACAGATTGTACATGTTCAGAAAAGAAATATTGCGTATATGAGTGGGGGTGGGGATTATTCCAGCGTGATTTTGTCTTTAAGACGACTGAGCCCTGGTTCACACACAAATCGAGGGGTTGCACTGCCAACCCAACATACTTAGAATATTTGTATATGCCTTACAAACCAAATCTGCCTTGAGACCTTTCAGAATAAGATTGTGTTGGCAGGGCCTACTTGTTTTGAGCCCAAAGCATGTGGTTTTAGTCTTGCCACTGCCATCCTCTCATCTCATTGGCCCAAGTGTACCAAGCTTTAACCCTGGGCTGTCAGGAATAAACTTTAGGCACCCAAATTCCCCTGAGTCTTGGCCCTCTATTTGTAGTCAGGACATTCAGAAAAGTTTAAATGATACCCCTTGCCACCCCCTCCCGAAAAGAGAATACACAGAAAATTTGGCCCATATTCTCAGGGTGCATGGGAAAGAAGGCACTGGAACAGCTTTAAGAAGATGTTCATGTGTAGAATGAACAGGCGCATACATTTGTCATACATAAAACTAAGGTAAACTCGCCTAAAATGACACTCCAAATGCAAATGAACTGGCGCCCTCATCCCTGTTTTCTAGAAATGCAAGAGTTGTGGGCAAGAGTTGTTTTGGCTGTAGTGGACCTTACGTAAGCCATTCTGGAAGCCTTTTGGTCTAAACTGTGCTTAACCTCAGAACTTTATGTTGTTGTTGTTGTTTAGTTGTTTAGTCGTGTCCGACTCTTCGTGACGCCATGGACCAGAGCACGCCAGGCACTCCTGTCTTCCACTGCCTCCCGCAGTTTGGTCAGACTCATGTTGGTAGCTTCGAGAACACTGTCCAACCATCTCGTCCTCTGTCGTCCCCTTCTCCTTGTGCCCTCCATCTTTCCCAACATCAGGGTCTTTTCCAGGGAGTCTTCTCTTCTCATGAGGTGGCCAAAGTCTTGGAGCCTCAGCTTCAGGATCTGTCCTTCCAGTGAGCACTCAGGGCTGATTTCCTTCAGAATGGATAGGTTTGATCTTCTTGCAGTCCATGGGACTCTCAAGAGTCTCCTCCAGCACCATAATTCAGAAGAATCAATTCTTCGGCGATCAGCCTTCTTTATGGTCCAGCTCTCACTTCCATACATCACTACTGGGAAAACCATAGCTTTAACTATACGGACCTTTGTCGGCAAGGTGATGTCTTAGTTGGTCTCTAAGGTGCTCCTCTAATGCCCTCTCATGCCTCTGCCTCCCAAAGGCTTGCACAGCTGTTTGTTGCAGTAGCACTGGCTAGAAGCTCCGCAAGAAAATGGAGCCTCTGGGGCTGGCCAGGGGGTGCTGGTTGCCAGGAGCTGAGGTGGCCTCGGAGTAAGCAAGCAAGTGGGGGAGGGAGGCCAGCTAGTCTGCCAGCTAATCTGTTGGGAATGGACAGACAAGTCCCAGGCCTCTGTGGGGCAGTGTGAGAAGGTACCTCTCTTTGGGGCAAGGGGGGCAGCTCAGAGGCCAGGGACAGCAGCAGCGGCTGCCCAGAGGATTCCCAAAAAGAGGGGAGAGGAGGCTGAGGGAACACTGCAGGGAAGGGGGTGACATAACTGGGTTCCTGAGCCCCACAGTTGGCCAAGGGCGCCATGGACTCCTAAAGGTTGAAAACCTCTGTGCTACAGTGTTGCCTCCTGTGAATTGTCGCTTGGCAACTATTTTAAAACCTACAGAGCATACATGATTTTATGTCTTGCTCTATGTCATGTGGTTGCTTGGTTGCAGTACGTCACATGCATGCCTTGTATGTGAGATCCTTTACTTTGGAAGTGTGTAAGTGTCACTAGTGTGTGTGTGTTTGTGCAACATGGTATTCCTTTGAAAATCCCATGCCCATTTAAAATGTCCTGCGTACCTTCACAGCAACCAAGGAGTGTTTCATTGGAAGTCAGGGTTACTATTAAAGAATGTCTGTGCATTCACCTACAAAACAGATGGCCTTGGGCAGCTGGTCTGGTATTGCTTTGAAAATTCTATTACCATTTAAAATGCCCATGTAGTTTCTCAGTGATCAGTGGCTATTTCATTTAGAGGGAGGGTTAATATTTTGGAAAATGTCTGTGCATGTACCCGCAAAGCAGATGGCTTTGAGCAGCTGGTCTGCTGAACACTCGCACAGGTCTCCAAGCTGGAGAAGAAGTTCTGTGAAAAGTTCCTCCAACGTCCAGCTGACCGTTACAAGCTCTGCA
The DNA here is from genome assembly GCA_034642065.1 of Darevskia nairensis. NCBI lineage: Eukaryota > Metazoa > Chordata > Lepidosauria > Squamata > Lacertidae > Darevskia > Darevskia nairensis. Next base: position 635,493 of record JAWWNI010000558.1, read on the forward strand.
AACTTTTATAACAAACCAGGAATTCAAAAACTTCAGTGCCATCACTATCTGTAGGAATTGCTTATTTTTTTCTTAAAAAAAACAACCACCACCAAAAACACCAACTCTGCACACATCAATTATTTAGTGGAGCTTTTAATGTTTTTTTTCAAGCAAATAAACTGTACATGAAAAATAGCGCCGTGCAAGAAGAACCAAGGATTTATATTGCAACCACTTTCCCAAAAAGTACAAAAGCTGTTGTCTGCCTCTTTCACAGTTCATTCATATTTAAATTCAAATCAGGTTTGTAGTGCATTTCCCATTAAGAAGAGCAGTTTGTGGTTCCTAAGGAGTCAAATAGGAAATGCTAAGATTCATGTACTGATCTAGGCAGGCAATTTGATTATGCTGCTCACATCACCGGAGGAGGCTTTTCAGTAAGTTGCTGGGTAATTCAGCTGAGCGTTGTAGCTACAATGATGGGAAGCATCTTAAGTAATGAGCCTTTTCCCTCCAAAACTCCCTCTTATACAAGCCGAAACGACAGGTTAAAGGAATCAGAAATTTTCAAAGACGGAGTTGGCAGGTAATGCAGGTGCCCATATTTGATGAAACAGTGTATGCGAGGATGAAGCTTTTATTATGATATTAAAGGAGGGCAAAGCAATTGCAAACAGAGATGTACCGTATTTTTCGCTCCATAAGATGCACATTTTTCCTCCTGTAAAGTAAGGGGAAATGTCTGTGCGTCTTATGGAGCGAATGCATGGTCCCTGGAGCCAAATTGCCTAGGGGCCAAAAGCAGATTGTGCTCTTTTTTTTACAAAGAGAGAAGAGGGTGTTGAAAGGAAGCCGCTGAACAGCTGTTTAGCAAGCGATCGGGAGAGAGATAAGGCTCCCTTTCCAGCCCCGCCCCCTTGCCCAGGCCTCCGTTGTTGAATGCAGAGGGAGGCTGTTTGTTTCCCCAGCGACATGGGACTGGCTGATTAGATTATCTGTCTGGAAACTATAGAAATGGCTCCCTTACCTGTAGGGCTAGAAGCTGCAAACTGTGAGTTGAACCCCATAAAAATGGGGATTTTCCTCTTTGAAAAAGAAGCTGCACCACTTTGAGCTGATCCTCAAAATAGCAGGGCTTTTCCCTTTGCAAAAGAAGCTGCACCACTTTGAGCTGATCCTCAAAAAAACAGGGCTTTCCCCCTTTCCTCCTCTAAAAACTAGGTGCGTCTTATGTTCAGGTGCGTCTTATGGAGCAAAAAATACGTTATATATTTCAGAGTAATCATAGAGCTATAATGCTGGGCCACCTAGTCTAGCTGCCAGCTGTGAGGGTGGATGATCTGTGCACCCCTCCATCAGTCACCCACATCACGCCACATAGACCTAATTGATAAAAGCGGCCAACACCCCACCAGATATACCATAGACTCAGGGGGTAAATATGAGTTCTTCTTTCATACAGTTCAGTCATCCTCAAATGCTGGGGGGGGGGGGGGAGAGAGATTGAGAGACGTGTCCAGAGGAGGGCAACCAAAATGGTCAAAGGCCTGGAAACGATGCCTTATGAGGAACGGCTTAGGGAGCTGGGTATGTTTAGCCTGGAGAAGAGAAGGTTAAGGAGTGATATGATAGCCATGTTCAAATATATAAAAGGATGTCATATAGAAGAGGGAGAAAAGTTGTTTTCTGCTGCTCCAGAGAAGCGGACGTGGAACAATGGATTCAAACTACAAGAAAGAAGATTCCACCTAAACATTAGAAAGAACTTCCTGACAGTAAGAGCTGTTTGACAGTGGAATTTGCTGCCAAGGAGTGTGATGGAGTCTCCTTCTTTGGAGGTCTTTAAGCAGAGGCTTGACAGCCACCTGTCAGGAATGCTTTGATGGTGTTTCCTGCTTGGCAGGGGGTTGGACTGGATGGCCCTTGTGGTCTCTTCCAACTCTATGATTCTATGATTCTATGAGTGTTTTTGAACACTCACTGAGACAATTTGTAATTAGCCAGTTTCTGAATAGACCCAAGTGGAACCTGTCCCTCACTAGTTACTTTCTTTCAAAGAAACTGCAGTAGGACAGCAAACAAGGTAAAAAGCCAACTGTAAACAGTGACTGCAGAAATGTCATATTGAAGTGAATTCAAGCAACCAGTTCCTTTCCTCGACCCCAATAAGGGATGACTTTTGCAGTGATGAGCTCCATGATCAGGGGGGGAAATTCTGAGAAAATGTTTTGAATTTTTTTATTTTTTATCACGACCTCAAGAAAGCCACTTTGCTAATTCCCCCGTATTCCAATCTCTCTCTCTCTCTCTCTCTCTCTCTCTCTCTCTCTCTCTCTCTCTCTCTCTCTCTCTCTCTCCCCCCTCTCTCTCCCCTCCCTCCCCTCCCTCCCTACCCTTCACACATGCATCAACATCGTAACCCCCTGGAAGAATGCTAATTGTGGGTCATAATTGTTTTTATCAGCTACAGTCTAAAGCAGAACTGAGCAGAAAATTCTCACCTTCGGTTCAAATATCAGGAGTAGGAGTAAAAGTGGGACGGCTTAAATCATAGCTGTCAACTTTTCCTCCTTTTATTCCGAATAGAATTCCTCGCAAGAAAAGAAAGGTTGACAGCTATGGCTTAAATGTCCTTGCAATTTTAGGGAGGATTCTTCACGTCTTTTGGAGTAGTAAACTTTCTTTCTTTCTTTCTTTCTTTCTTTCTTTCTTTCTTTCTTTCTTTCTTTCTTTCTTTCTTTACACCATTGTTTTACTGGAGTTCCTGTTGGCACCTGTCTTCTGATGGCAGCCATTCCTCATCCGTACCCAATGTCTGCCTTGGAGCAACTATCACAATGCACCTGGAATGTCAAAAAGTAACGAAATAGCATTGTTCCAAGACCGAGATTGTTAGAAAGAAATGCCACCCTCCACAGTGCTGGCAACGGGAGATCTGCCATGACACCTGACAGCAGCAGGACAAGTAAAGGATAAATTTAAAGACAATAAAGGGTTCCAGTTTTAATTAAATACGCTATTCTGTTTCTGCTCCTGAACACAAACATAATTAGCTGTATTTTCTATTGCTGTATATTCTCACATTTTATCTGCCCTGCGGAACGCCCTTCCATCAGAGGTCAAAGGGATCAACAACTACATAACATTTAGGAAATACCTGAAGGCAGCCCTGTTTAGGGAAGTTTTTAATCTGTAACATGTTAATGTATTTTAATATTTGCTGGAAGCTGCCCAGAGTGGCTGGGGAGACCCAGCCAGATGGGTGTGGTACAAATAATTTATTATTATTATTATTATTATTATTATTATTATTATTATTATCCAACCATTACTTCACTGTAAAAAAAAATAATTAAACTTTTAAAAACCTTATGTTTGAGCTTCCATCTTTGCTTTAAAAGCCCAGAAAAACTCTGGCTTCATCTGACTAACCTACATTTGTTTATTCGTATCTGTGTTTCTAAATATTTGATCAAAGCTCAGCGTTTATAGCAATCTAGCACAGTTGGGTGAGTGGAAAATATCGCTCAAAAATGAGGGAAATCTCCACATGAAACACATTTCCCAGCAGCAATGGACGCACCATAAGAAGTGGATTAAAGTCCACCGCATAAATCTGAGAAATTTTCTGAAGCGATAAATCAACCTGAGGAAACGGAATGTGGATGAATAGGAACAGGGGGAGGGCCTGGCTTGGTAGGGGATGGCGGAGGTGTAAAGAGTAGATGAGTACAACCAAGTTTAGCTGAATCAATGTTATAAACACAAAACACAGTCGAGGGAATCATAAGGAAGTAGCTTAAATACTTCAAAGAAAGCCTTCCTTTCATGAAAAAACAATACCCTGATTAGTCTCAGTTTTCTAGCCTAAAGGTATTTTCTTTAAAATTCTTTTGTACATTATTCATATTCTTAGCAGAAATAGCCTCGTTGGCTGCGCTCTGATTGGTAGTAGTGTAGCAACGAGGGAAAGGTGTTCGGATTTCTGTTTTACATTCTTTCAGTGAAGTGGCAAAGTTGTAATGGGGCTTGGCATCCTTTCAGCCTTCATTCTTATAGCTGAAATCTCTTCCCAGCATCTGAAATAAAAGCATGCTTAGGCAGGGCTTCCGCACAACATAATGGCCCCGGTTACACAGGTGATGGACGGAGAGGTAAAGCATGTCCTTGGGGCTCAGCGAGACACTTAGATAAGCTGTGGGAGCTCAGGTGTATTGTGGAAAGGGATAAAAAGTGTGGCAGAATAGCGAAGGCGACATGTAAGGTTCAAATCGCAGCTCAGCCATAAGCTGACATCCTATTCTACATCAGGAAGCTTTGCCCACGTTGGATCATGCCGCCTGCATAGACCTCAGATACACATCTACATCTGTCACCATGTGTCAGCGGAAAATGAGGAGAAATGGTGGAGGCCACACACACCCCCCGCACTTCCCATAGAAGAGGGAGACAGTATAGATTTAGAACAGTGGTTTGCAGAAGGTCATAGTTCAGAGGCTGCAGAGGGAAGAAGCTGGGAAATATTGGGAGAGCAGCAGGAAGAAGAATATAATAATACCGGTAATAATAATTTATTATTTATACCCCGCCCATCTGGCTGGGTTTCCCCAGCCACTCTGGGCGGCTTCCAACAGAACATTAAAATACAACAATCTATTAAACATTAAAAGCCTCCCTAAACAGGGCTGCCTTCAGATGTCTTCTAAAAGCCTGGTAGTTGTTGTTCTCTTTGACATCTGAAGGGAGGGTGTTCCACAGGGCGGGTGCCACTACCAAGAAGGCCCTCTGCCTGGTTCCCTGTAACTTGGCTTCTCGCAGTGAGGGAACCGCGAGAAGGCCCTCGGCACTAGACCTCAGTGTCCGGGCAGAATGATGGGGGTGGAGACGCTCCTTCAGGTATACAGGACCGAAGCCATTTAGGGCTTTAAAGGTCAGCACCAACACTTTCAATTGTGCTCAGAAACGTACTGGGAGCCAATGTAGATCTCTCAGGACCGGTGTTATCCACTGAGTTTACTTCCACATAGGTTTGCCTAGGAGGGCAACCGTAGGTCTACATAAATACCAATTTATGTTATTGTACCACTAAATCATAGGGACGCGGGTGACGCTGTGGTCTAAACCACTGAGCCCAGGGCTTGCTGATCAAAAGGTCGGCGGTTCGAATCCCCACGACGGGGTGAGCTGCCGTTGCTCGGTCCCAGCTCCTGCCCACCTAGCAGTTCGAAATCACGTCAAAGTGCAAGTAGCTGTAGATAAATAGGAACAGCAGTGGCGGGAAGGTAAATGGCGTTTCCGTGCGCTGCTCTGGTTCACCAAAAGCGGCTTAGTCATGCTGGCCACCCAGAGTGGCTGGGGGGACCCGGCCAGATGGGCGGGGTATAAATAATAAATTATTTATTTATGACCCAGAAGCTGTCTGTGGACAAACACCGGCTCCCTCGGCCTATGTGGTGGTTAAGAGAGCCAGTGTGGTGTAGTGGTTAAGAGCGGTAGACTCGTAATCTGGTGAACCGGGTTCGTGTCTCCGCTCCTCCACATGCAGCTGCTGGGTGACCTTGGGCTAGTCACACTTCTCTGAAGTCTCTCAGCCCCACTCACCTCACAGAGTGTTTGTTGTGCGGGAGGAAGGGAAAGGAGAATGTTAGCCGCTTTGAGACTCCTTCAGGTAGTGATAAAGCGGGATATCAAATCCAAACTCTTCTATAGAGTGAGATGAGCGCCACAACCCCAGAGTCGTCCGCAACAGGACCTAACGGTTAGGGGTACCTTTACCTTTACCTTTACCACTAAATCATAGAAGAACCCCGCCTCCCTGAGTCCCCAATTGGTCCACAGGAACAATGACAGGATCTCTTGCACTTTCATCTTTCTGTACCATAAGTAATATGTTGAAGCAGAGAACCTGGGGTGGTGGTGTTTTAGAAAAACAATCATAAAGTTAATGTGAGGTTTCAAAATTATGGGTCCACTTCTCACATCCCTAAAGTTGGTGCCCCATTGATTTTTTTGGAACTGTTCTCGGTTTGCAAGCTTGTACACTACAGGAGCGTCAGGCGTAACCACAGGGCATAAAATAATTGGCATGCACAGAAATATATCAAAAAGCATTGAGTATTGAAAAATATGTGGAAACTATGAATGTTAGTACAATAAACAAGGAGCAATAGAGTAAGCCATGCTGATCCTTCAAGGAATTCTCCATGCATTAGAATGGAAGTGCATAAATGTTGCCAGTTTTCAAGGCAGTGCTAATATTAGTGCATCAAGAGTCTCTTAACTCTACCTACAAGCTACATATTCACAAGTGATAGGCAATAGAGGCACTTTTATTGAGGCTTTGGTATTGTGCAATGATACCAATTGATATCAGAACCAACTTTATTTCAGCTTTAAGCTCCTAACAGAAGACAACACAAGAACAGCAGTTACACTCACACAATTGAATTTAAAATTATTGGCAATAAAATTAGTGGTAATCAAGACTTAATAAGTATACAAGATAGTATAAATATTAATTCCAAACAATACCAATTTATATGCAACAATACCAATTAATCAAAAGGCTGGGGCTGGGGCTTGAGTCTGAAGGGTCCTCACCTGTGCTGGATCCTCAGGTGCAGGCATCGGCTGAATCTGCTCAGGCTCCTGATGGGGTGGAGGACCCATTGCCTGCAGGTGCTCCACTCCCAGCCCTGTCAGGGGAAGCTGAGGTTGCCTCTGGGCCCGGTAACCCTCCAGCCTCTCCTGAGCTGCAGAGGCTCAGGGCAGAGAGGCAAAGGGAACTAAGTTCCCGCAGGAGGAGTGCTTGCCTCCAAGCCAGGAGAGGCGAGTCACCTGAGGATCGGAGCCGCCCTATGCCTCGGGGCAGATAAAAGTCGGCCAGCCCCAGCCCTAAGTTGCAGGAGCAACATCGTTGCTGACCAGTTCCTGCCGGTGTTCCTGCTTGACCCCTGTCCTGCTTTCCTGCCTGAGCTCCTGACCCACCTTGGTTCCCTGCTTGCCCACCCATTCCTGACTTTGCCTGACTTCCTGCCCTGTACCCTGCTTCAGTTATTTCGGACTGCCTTTACGTGTACCTCTGACCTTGGACCGGACTTAGACCTCGCCTTTTGGATACCCCACGGGACCAGCACAATAAAGATGGAGAATAAATGTTGCATTTGGAAAGGAAAGTAGTAAATCTATCCAATAAATTCAAGACGTTGCAGTGGATCATAGCAGTAGATCTTCCATAAAGTTGCGTTGCTCCTAGACTCATAGAGTTGGAAGAGACCACAAGGGCCATCCAGTCCAACCCCCTGCCAAGCAGGAAACACCATCAAAGCATTCCTGACATGTGGCTGCCACCATGTATCTCGATCATTCAGTGTGTCATGCATGTTACTCTTTAACGACAGCGTTAAATTGCCTAGGGGCGATGTTATAACAAATAAATTTAAAACCCATTTGAAATGCATTAATTTCTGAGGTCACAGTGTAAGATTGACTACATTTGGATATATCCTTGAGCTAAACAAGAAAACTTGAAATTCCAGATTCCTTAAAAGCAGTTCGGTGTTCTTCATTCTTTTTTTAAAAAAATTATATGTATTTTTAGGAATGTATAGATAATGTATATTCATTCTTAGGAATGTATAGATAAGCCGATGCCAGCATTTGTTATGGATGGAACCTCGTTTCCCTTGGATTTTGTTCAGTTTTTAAAAGGTTGTTTTGACAGTCCAGATTTCTCGACTGGTAAATATCTGAAGAGGCAGCAAAATGGAAGTTATTGTTTCAAACCCATCCAAGGGGTTTTGAAAGAAACAGACTTTTTAAAAGGGACCGTCTTCTCAGCTGACATACATCAGAATGGTTCAATGCTTTATTATGCTTTTATATACGCCGGAAGCTGCCCAGAGTGGCTGGGGCAACCCAGTAAGGTGTGTGGGGTATAAATAGTAAAATCACCACTATGGAATGGGACGTCCCTATTTTCATCGGAGAAATGTTGGAGGGTATGCCATTAGTCAAAGCGAGGCAGTTGCCTCAGGTGGCAGATTCTGAGGGCTGGGAGCAAAAAGACCTGCCTGTGTCGTGCAGTCTGCCCTACCCTCGGGTGCTGTGGATGCTGTTCCATTGCCTTTGGTGACAGGGGCGTAGCAAGGGGGCGGGGGGGCACCCCGGGTAGCGCCCTGCTTGGGGTGACACTTTGGGGGTTACATTTTTTAAAAAAAAGTTTTAATTTTATTTTTTTTAAGGCTATTTTCGGCGCTGCCGGGCCGTAGCCACAGGGGCGGCCAGCGAGGAGGGGTGTCTGTTGCTGACGTGACACCCCCCTCGCTGGCCTCCCCTGTGGCTCCACCCCGGCAGCGCCAAAAATAGCCTCCCAAAAATAGCTGGCTTGCGGCACCGCAGCATGGAGGAGAGGGGCAGGCCAGCAGCCAGGAGGGGTGTCACCCCTCCTGGCTGGTCCGCCATACTCCTCCATTCCCCGGCTCCACCCAGGGATCACAGCGGCGAAAAAATGCCTGCTTTCAAGCGCCTGCTTTGTTTTCCTCCCCCCCCCTTTCAGCTGTTTCTTTCGCCCCGGCATGCAGGAGAGGGGCGGACCAGCAGCCAGGAGGAGTGTCACCCCCTCCTGGCTCTGGTCCGCCCCTCTCCTCCATGCCCTGGCTTCGCCCGGGAGCGCAGCGGCGAAAAAAGCCCACTGAAAGGGTTTTTTTTCCCCAGTGGCTTTTTTCGCTGCGGCATGGGGCAAAGCAGTCGCTCCGTGCGCATGCTCATTGTGACGTCATGTGCACGGAGCGACGCCCCACCCCCAGGGGTGCTGCTTGGCTTGCCGCCCCAGGTACCCAAGCGGCACGCTACGCCCCTGTTTGGTGAAATAATTTGCAATGTCCAGACAAGTTGGCTTTTGAGGGAGTGGGGTGGAGCAGAGACGCACCATCTTTTCTTTTGTCTCAGACCGCAAAAATGTCTTGGACTAGCTCCAACCTGAGCTTCCCATTTCCATCAGTGTCCAGTCAAGAAAGCCTATTTTGAAAGTTATGTCAAAACTTGCAATAAATTCCCATCTAGAGCCCTGGTTTAATGATCAGAGCATGTGTAATGGCTGATGTGTGTGCCAAGTTGTTGGGGGGAGGCCTCCCCTGAGCTTGGATAGAATCCTGAGTCATTGGCATCCATGCTCAGGTTGTGGATGCTTTGTGTATGTGTTTTGAGCTCCAACATGATTCCCATGCAGTTACTGTAGCTGAGATGATAATTTTATTCTCTTTATTAATTCCTCATGAGCTATTTAATAAATCATTGCAGCCCAGCTATTCTTCAGAACCATTTTGGGTTTTTATGGTTTTTATGGTGCTATGGATACTTCCAACCTTGCCTACTCTCCAACTGAGAGACTTTGCATGTTTTAAAAATGCCAGGATGAAACTGCCACTGCTATATATCTCCACTGCATTAATTTTCACCCAGAACCATCTATTCCAGACATGGGGCGTATGACTTCATATGAGACGCAACTGATGCCTATTAAAAATCCTTATGCAGTTGGGATAATCTCTGATGATATTTATTGCTACAAATTAAAGTTTGCTGTCGTAAATAATTTTGCTGTACCCAAATTGGCACAGTGGTCTCATTTAACCCCCCCCCCCCCCCCGAACCAAAGGAGACGTTAATTTTGCCCTTAAAAGGAAAGGTCTTATTCAGGTCTGAAGGAATGAACATTCTTTGAGGATTTGCATTGCTTCCAGCACCATCATGATAGACTGGCAGAAGAGGAGACGTTGGCACTTTACTTCTTTTCATAAATGAGCAGCGGAGGGGTGAATCCATAGCTGTCAACTTTCGGATTTGAAAATAAGGGATGCCGCAAGGGTGGTGCAATGGCACCAAGTAGCCTCGCCACCCTGCGCTCCAGAGGCTGCGTGCGAACGGGTGAGCGAAAGAGCGAGCGCGTAGACGGCAGGCAGGCTGTCTGTCTGGTTGGGCGTGAGGGTCTGGCAGCACAAGGCATGCAAGCTCCGCCCCCAGTCAGTCTCAGACTCCTTATTGGCAGCCGAGCAACGCAGCTGAGGAGCCTCCCTGGCCGGCAGGGAGGGAGAGGAGCTGCTTCCTTTGAAATCCGGGAAATTTAAGGGATATCAACAATCCCGGATAGCAGCGGGAAACAGCATTGGAATAAGGGAGTTTCCCCAAAAAAATAGAGGGTTGACAGCTATGGGTGAATCTTAAGAAGCTGGGAGAGAAGGGGGAAACCTGCCATTTGAATCAAACTGTCCCCAAACATCTGGCAAAAATATGGAGGTAAATAGCACATTACCTAACTATTGCCTGTATTCTGCAAGCTTTGTAGGATTCACCTACAAATACATGTGCTGTCAAGGACTGTTCTCAAGCTCTTCCTCTCTTCATAAGTCCCTGCATATTGCATTATATATTTAAATGCTACAGAATTGTAATTGACCCCCCTCCCCCAAGTTAAAGAGGTACATAAAACTTTATTACGTGTTGCCACGTATGTTATTATTTTCCAAGAATTTAAGTAACTTATTAAAATGCTTTTGGGTTGATGTCAGGGTATATATAATTAAAATATGCATATTTTGCCTTTTTTGAAGTTTGAAAAATGCTTTTCAGGCCAGACTCTTTTCAGCAGTTCCACACACGAAAACTAGAAGTATGCATTATCTGACATACACTGCCAGTGTAATCTGTATGTCTCCCTCTCTGCAGCTCCTGTAACATTTAGTTTGACTTACCTAATATTCCAATATCACAATATTGTATATTTTCCCTGTCTCCACTATCGGAAGCCAATGAAGCAGACCAGAGACGGGGAACCACATTGAGAACATCACAACATTAAGTACTCAAAGGCACAGAGGAGAAGTGGAGAGCAAGGCATACACTTCTGCTTTGACGGCAGCCACGTCGGCGGTTCTAATCCCCACGACGGGGTGAGCTCCTGTTGCTTGGTCCCTGCTCCTGCCCACCTAGCAGTTCGAAAGCATGTCAAAGTGCAAGTAGATAAATAGGTATCGCTCTGGCGGGAAGGTAAACGACATTTCCGTGCACTGCTCTGGTTCGCCAGAAGCGGCTTAGTCATGACCCGGAAATGTCCCACATGACCCAGAAGCTGTACGCCGGCTCCCTCGGCCAATAAAGCGAGATGAGCGCCACAACCCCAGAGTCGTCCACAACTGGACCTAATGGTCAGGGGTCCCTTTACCTTTAATTCTGACCTATGAGCCTATTTTTGAATGTCCAATTATGTATGTCATGCTTGACACGATATCCAGAGCAGTGCTGGGTTTCAACCAACATTCAAGTCCTCACTCGGCTCCCACTGCACTTAATTTTTATTATTTGCAAGAGGCTGTTGCGTTTATTTAGATGCAACAGCCATAGTAGCAATTCAGTAGATGGGAGACTCTTCCGTAGATGGGAGAGCCAGTGTGGTGTAGTGGTTAAGAGCGGTAGACTCGTAATCTGGGGAACCGGGTTCGCGTCTCTGCTCCTCCACATGCAGCTGCTGGGTGACCTTGGGCTAGTCACACTTCTCTGAAGTCTCTCAGCCCCACTCACCTCACAGAGTGTTTGTTGTGGGGGAGGAAGGGAAAGGAGAATGTTAGCCGCTTTGAGACTCCTTCAGGTAGTGATAAAGAGGTATAGCAAATCCAAACTCCTCTTCTTCTTCTACTTCTATTGTGTACAAATGACGGAGCAGCAATGCGCTTGTTGGTTTCTATTTCAGCGTGCATGCATCATGAAAAACCAAATGTAAATGTGTGAGATCTTAAAAGAAAGGGAGCGTTGATGTTTCAATCAAGTGATTAGCTAGAGAAAAGTGAAGAGAGAAATCTATGGGTTGCTGTGTCAAATTTAATTAAGTATCTAATGCATTATGGTGTCCCCTTCCCCCAAGATGAAACAATGTTGAAATAATGTACCTTCAATCATGCAATAAGGCATGAGAGTCAGGAATATAAACTTGCAATTATATTTGACCTTAACAAACAGGCCATCTCTCTCTCTCTCTCTCAGTGGAGGAGAGGGGTCTTATTACTTGGGATTTATAGAAAAGGAGCACTAGAAAAATGCAAATGGCCCTCTATCCCAACCCATTTATTGAGGCAGTAACAAATATGTACAAGTATATGCCTACCATTGCAAATCCTAAGATCAAATGTGCTTTGAAGATAAATTAATTCTAGGATCGCTCACCTTTCTTTATAAGAGAAAATTCACCCCTGAACCAAAGCTAAGCATTTGGCTCCCTACCTCTCTCACCCTGACCTACGCGATGGTCACCTCCAGGCTTGATTATTGTAACTCACTCTACTTGGGGCTGCCCTTGAAGCTGACCCAGAAACTCCAGCGGGTGCAGAATGCCACAGCGAGACTCCTTATGGGGTCCTCACCGCAGGATCACATTCACCCGGTGCTACACCAGCTGCACTGGCTCCCGGTGGAATACAGGATCAGGTTTAAGGTGCTGGTTTTAACCTTTAGAGCCCTATACGGCCTAGGACCCTCGTACCTACAGGACTGCTTCTCCTGGTATGTCCCACGGAGGACCTTACGGGCTTCAAATAAAAACATCTTGGAGAGGTTAGACTGGTCTCGACCAGAGCCAGGGCTTTTTTGGCCGTGGCCCCGATCTGGTGGAATGCTCTGTCACAAGAGACTGTCTGGGCACCCGGTTGACTTCCTCCTTGTTTTTTTATTGCAAGACACTGATCAGTTTGTAACTCTACAAATGGCAACATTTTTAACTTCCGTTCTGACATACAAGAGACAAAATGGACTGTTGATTGGAAATTGAAATTGTTTGGAATTAATATTTACACTATCTTGTATACTTATTAAGTCTTGATTACCACTAATTTTATTGCCAATAATTTTAAATTCAACTGTGTGAGTGTAACTGCTGTTCTTGTGTTGTCTTGTGTTATGAGCTTAAAGCTGAAATAAAGTTGATTGATTATTATTATTAAAATGCATGGGAATTTTAAGTTTCAAACCGTAAGCATGGGAATTGTAACTTCTACATCATGGGTTGGATCCATGCTTAGTCATGCATAACTTAACTGCCACTGATTCTAGTGGGTCTCTCTCGTCTAAGCATGGCTAACTGTGGACCCATAGAAAGAATAAATATAATCTGAAGTTTCACAGATGGCTTTCAAAATAGTTTCCAGTTCATTCAGACTTTTCTTTGATCTTGCAACTCCAGTCCCCTTGCTATATAGAGTGGGTGAAGCTCAGGATACTATGACAACAGTGCTTTCATTGGAATTAGAGTGAACTGCATGCATTGGTTGTGTGAGTGACAGACTGTAAAGTTTGATAGTTGGACAACCAGAGAGTGGGGCAAATGGGCAGGTGACCATTTCATTATGAGACAACAGCACACAAGTCATATAAAGGAGGAATTAAGCAAATCCTGCCTTTGGAAGTAAACATGCAGATAGCATTGGCCTTTGCAACTGATTAGCATTGCTTAAAGTGAATTAATTAGATCTGCAGAATGTGGCAATAATGCTTGAAGAATCCAGTCTTAATGAATTCTTATATAACCTGGGCTTTTTTTCAACCAGAAACTCAGTTCCAGCACCTCTCAGGTGGGCACCGTTGCCATTTTAAGAAAACAAGGGAGGTGTTCATGGTGAGTTCTGGCACCTCTTTTTCTAGAAAAATTGGACTGCATATAACATAAATTAATCTGCACTTCCCAGACTAATGTGCAGTCTCAGCAACATTTTTGAACATAAATACGTACACTCAAAATTACATATTTTATTAAGAATGCTTATGTGGTCCAGAAACTTATTTTGCAGGAGCTGGTGGCTGTGGGCGCTCCCAGACCCTGCCAGGGACTGAACAAGGGTGAAAACTCCCAGCATTAGGGAAATTATATTCTGTTGGGAAATATATACTCTGCATGCAATTTGAAGGTGCTCACCTCAGTGGGAACTCCACATAAAGCAGCATTTCCCCAGTAGACTGGAGCAGGATGTAGTCTCAGTCCACTCCCAGTGAGAAGATATTCCCATCATCAGAGATTCTTCATCAGAGCCTGGAAATAATCAAAGCTACACCTGATGCTCTGGACATCACCTCTGCCTTCCCCTGCCCCTGCCCCAAGGTAAGTTTGGGGGGAGAGGCTGGTGAAAGAGATGGCTGGCAGGATTGGGGCAAGAGGGACTATGCTGACCCTGATCCTGCTTGCAAGCCAGGGGATGTTAGGATTGTCCTTCTTTCGTGTAGGACCCTGGCAGAGACACATGCCCGGCTGGCATGTTCTCTCCCTCCTGGTCGATCGTTCGGGAGCTTCAAAAGCTTTCTCCAACCCAAACATCACAGCGACTGATACCAAGAAGCATCAGCACACTTAGGGATCTGCAGAGTATTCGCAGTTTGCATAACAGAACTCAGTAGCACAGCATTTTGGCTAATCTACTTTATTTACATATAATACACTCGGAGCATTCTGCCTTAGCTCCTTCCTCTTTCTCATCAGACAGCAAAAGAGAAAGAACAAAGGACAACAGTCCCACTTCAAGGAACACAGTAACACAAACATCCTGTCTCCGTCACTTCCCACACTGTGGAATGAAAACAAACACCATCACGTGATAGACAACAATCTCATGACTGCAGACACGGAGCAGGGGAATCTGCCTTTGTGAGCACCCTAAGCAAAGCTTGTGGGCTCCTTCGTTGACGCCTTGTGATTTTTTGAAAGGTTTTGTGTTGGCCACTTCTGGAATGTTGGAGTAATTCAGTTCTGCGGTTTCATTCAGTTCAGCTCTTATGTCTCATGAAATGCAACGTTAGAATTGTATGGTGCTGAGAAGGCATAGTCAGCTGTAAATACTGCTCTGTACTGAAGTGACATTGCTAAGATCCAGTTTTATCAAGCATATCATAACACAAAAAGGGATAATGAGTCTAAGGCCAATTTCATACTATGCAGATGTGATTAAATCAGGTAGAACAGGCAGTAATGAGGAATAATAAAGGACTTTGGTTTCTGAAAAGCTGTTCCTCAGCTCATTTATAGGAAATCCATCTTGACAAAGATAGATGTGAGAGGCCAGACTACTGAAAATGGAGCACATTTTTATATCAGACCTTGCCAATTCAATCCTAGTGGATCAGGCTACTGTGCAGGTGTAGTATTGGGTTCAGAATGAAAATTGGAGAAGAGTTGATGTGCCACCTTATACCAGAGCTTTTTGCTGCAATGATACTGCACTGCTGAGTAGGTGGGATAGAATCATATACATATGGAGGCTTCTTTGATGTGGCATTGGTACAATGTTGATGAGCCAGTTTAGGATGTGTTTGGTGGGAAATAAGAGAAGCAGAAAATTCCTGAAGAGCCACTGAATTTAGAAAATTACACTGATAGGATGTATTAGTACCTGTCAGGGAGCTGCCTCCCCCTGCCAGTCCAGCTCTGAGTGTTTATAGGGAGCAGCCACCTGTTTTGACTACTGATTCATCTGAGAGTGAAACCAGCAGTTCCTCAGGGGAGAAGCAGTTAGTGGCTGGGAGGGAAGGAGTTCCAGGGCTCAAGAGATATAGTGAGAGGCCTGGCACCACCCAGCAGGCTCGATCAGAGGGAGAGTCATCAGGTCCGGCACGGAGATTACGTAGGAGGAGGAGGCAATTTCGGCTGCCAAGATTGTGGTGTTGGCGCCAAAATCGGAGGGAGGCACTTCCAGATTCTGCTAGTGAGTGAACGGACATGATAAGATTAAGCTCTGACCTGTATATACTGGTAATTGAGCACTGATTAAAAGAACTAAAAGACAGATGGTGTGGCTCTCTTATTGAACAACCGACAAAGAGAAACCTGACAGTACCCTTGAAGGGGAAGAAATACTCCGATTTTTTGGAATTGTGGTTTAATTTAAAGTTGAATACCACTGATCATCTGTGTTTCCTCACTGGTCTATGTGACTTGTTTAGCCAACATTGTCCTCATTCTAAATTAGTTTCATTTAATCAAATATCCAATCTAACTGCTTATTTTATTCATTAATTAAATTAAATTAAATTTGTATACTGCCCTTCACCCACCAATCTCAGGGCAGTTCACAACATAAAAATACACCACACACACACAAAAATGCAAAATACAGAATAAAAACAAGAACAAAAACAAACAAAAAATCCCCCTCCCACAACACATTTAAAAGGGCATAAGATGGCAATCAACCATGTTGGAGGTATGTTGGAGGGTATGCGTAAGGTTCAGAGGCCGGCTCAAAAGGAATGCTTTTGCTTGGCACCTAAAAATGAAGGCCCCAGCTAAATCTCCCTGAAGAGAGCATTCCACAAACGGGGAGCCACTGCGGAAAAGGCTCTTTCTTGAGTGGCCGCCCTCTAAACCTCTTGCATACCCCCCAACATTCCTCAGACAATAAGAGAGGCTTCCAAATAAGGTCCTTTTTTCGAAGATAACACCTCAAAAATGTTGCCGTTTTCATAACTGGGAGGACTTTGGGAAAGTTTATCTTCCCAAATAAGTTATCCGAGAAGATAGTATCACTGCAAGGATCCAAAATTATAGGACAGGAACTCTTGCTGCCTGTGGGTAAGGGCCTTCCCTCACCCTGTGCCACAGCCCCAATCCTATTCAGGGGCCCACAGCATCCTTCTGAAGAAGGAGATTAGGTTACTTGCCGAACACAACGTAGTTTCAGTGACAACTCCTCCTAAGCACCACACTGGACTTCACGCTCGGCCTCCTCTCGACGATGCGATGTTGCCGGCACACTGTGCATGGCATCACACACGCTGCACGTCGGGTGCGTGACATCACACACACAATCCGCACCGGGCCCTCTCAATCTTGGGTGCAAGTCTGCACCTCTGTATCACACACATCGTGCAGCATAATTGTTCTCTTTCCACTCTCCCCGACCCAGACAACTGGCTTATTGAGTAGTAGACAAGCACATTTTTGGTCTATTATCACCTGATAACTGGTGTTCTGTGTTTATAGTCTCCTGATCTTGAATCACTGTCAAATCCATGTGCCGTTGATGATGAATAATTCATGGAAGAACATTAAGCTGCCCGTAATTTAGTTCAGGTCAAATCAAGTCAAGCAGTAAAAGCTTGCAAATAAAATGGTTTTCTTCCTTGCAGTGGCTTTCCTCTGCTCTTCCCATTTATTATCAGTTTCGCATTAGCTAGTGGATGCTAATGCCATTTGAATATGAGAGGGACAGCAACATGATGGTCTGTGATCCAGCTGTGAATACTACAGGCAGGCATCCATTTCCCCACTTAAGTAAATGAGAGAGTAGCATCTCCAGCACTCTCTTTTTTAATTAGGTAGGTCAGTGCTTCCCAGACATCTGAACTGAGGCATACTTTTTTCCCTGAATTAAAAGTAAATCAACACTTCACCCTTGCAATGCCAAAAGGATTCATTTCACAAGTGCACTCGCCTTCAGAGGATTCCTCCCCCTAGATTTCTGCATGAGTAGACATGGTGACTCATAATAGCCCATGTGTCAAAGGAGATGCAAGGTCTTCATGCTCCTCAATTCTTCTCTGGGTGGATTAAAATCTGAGCCGGGGAAGAACTGCCACTTCAAAAATTGATTTTAAAATTCTTCTGATGTCAGAGCAACGGAATACATTATTCTCATTTCCACGCTGAACTCAGAATAGCACACTCATCTCTTTGCATGAGGCAAGTGGAAATCAGTAACTCATGCAGAGATCCAAGAGAACATTTTTATTTGCTGGTGGTTAAGTCTGCTGCTTCAACATATGTCACTTAACTCTGTGGTCTAAGATAAAGTATAAAAGATACAATAAAGATAAAATGTAATGCTAACCATGAAAATGAGAAAACTTACTTTGAATTCCTGCTGAAATAAAAAGGTCTTCCCCAGACAGTGTGCATTCAACAAGGATGAGTCCTTTCTGATCTCAGCCAGGAGAGCGTTCCACAGAACTGGGGGACCACACTATTGAATTCCCAGCTCCTGTGAATAGAATAATAATAATAATACATTTTTATTTATACCCCGCCCTTCCCAGCCAAGACCGGGCTCAGAGCGGCTAACACCAATAAAATCACAACAGAACATACAAAACAATCAATTTAAATGCAGGTTAAAATACGATTTAAAATTTAAAATGCAGCCTCATTTTTAAGTAGCCCACCAATCAAACCATAAAGGAATGAAACATCAGGGTTAAACTGAAACCAACCCAAAGGCCAGGCGGAACAGCTCCGTCTTGCAAGCCCTGCGGAAAGATGCCAAATCCCGCAGGGCCCTGGTCTCTTGTGACAGACCGTTCCACCAAGTCGGGGCCAGTACTGAGAAGGCCCTGGCCCTAGTTGAGGCCAGTCTAGCATCCTTGTGGCTCGGGACCTCCAAAATGTTATTATTTGAGGACCTTAAGGTCCTATACAGGGCATACCAGGAGAGGCGGTCCCTTAGGTACGAGAAGCCATGAATCTGAGCCATGGTGGAGCACTAGCAGTGACTCCACTGAAGACCTTAGTCCAGGATATACAGAATAAGATGATCCTCAAGGTGTCTTGGAACCAAGTTATTAAGGACCTTGTAAACGAATACAAGAACATTGAGCTTGGGCCAGTAGCATATGAGTCCAAGCTCTTAAGCATTGGAGTTATGCGCTGGCAGCACTCTGTCTCCTTCAACAGTCTAGACACAGCATTTAGCACCAGCTGAAGGCCAAAGGGTAGCCCCACATAGAACACATTGCAGTAATTTAGTATTGAGGAGTGATAAAGTGATCTCACCACACTGAATGCCATCTCCTATCCCAACAAGAGTCACGGCTAGAGCCGTGTCGCATGCAGACACAATAGATCCAGCCTTCTCTCAGTGCTGGGACTAGCAGGGATCTGAAATTGTTTAATTTCTTGCAGCACACTGTCACGTCCTAGCACTCTGTTTGGAAATTAAGGAGGTTGGGAAAAGTACATGTCATGGGACTGCAGTCTCCCCTGGGACCACTTATGGTGTTATGTTTGGGTGATAAACAGTGTTAAATTGTTTGCAGACTCTTTTCTTTTTCTCTGAATCTTTTTTTTGGGGGGTGGGGCAGAGCACAAATTCTAGTCTTGGGTTCATGCATATCCCCTGAGAATAATGCTGCTTTATGTCTCTCACACCTTAAAACTTTCAAAGGATGGAGAAAGATTCTTTTGAAAAGCTCACTGAAAGCTTCGTGTCATTTTCCCCCCTCAGCTAACAGTGTGACTGGGGACATCTGAACCCTGGAGACAAACAATTAGGCCTTTGATGGAGGATGCATCAGGTTCTTTTCTGCCTTCAGGAACATGCATGATAGCAAACAAAGCCACATGAAATATCAGGGTAATAAATATTGGTTTGTTTTAAGTGTCCTTCAAGCAAAGATGTATAGTATAATATGGATATCTGGTGGATATCTGGTTTAAAGGGACAAAAACAGATACCTACCAGTGAAAATGTTGAATTTGGTGAGAAAAGAATTCACAATTGGCCATAATAACAAAGTAAGTTCATTTGGTCAGTGTTGGTGCTGACTTTTAAAGCCCTAAATGGCCTCGGTCCTGTATACCTGAAGGAGCGTCTCCACTCCCATTATTTAGCCCGGACACTGAGATCCAGCGCCGAGGGCCTTCTGGCGGTTCCCTCACTGCGAAAAGCAAAGCTACAGGGAACCAGGCAGAGGGCCTTCTCGGTGGTGGTGCCCGCCCTGTGGAACGCCCTCCCAGCAGAGGTCAAAGAGATAAACAACTATCTGACATTCAGAAAATACCTGAATGCAGCCCTGTTTAGGGAAGTTTTTAACCTGTGATATTTTAATGTATTTTAATATCTGTTGGAGGCCGCCCAGAGTGGCTGGGGGGACCCAGCCAGATGGGCGGGGTACAAATAAATTATTATTATTATTATTATTATTATTATTATTATTATTATTTGGATGAAATAAACTGGGCAGACCACCCACCCACCCCAGTTTTTAATAGTAACACCAGCTATGCCAGATGGGGAGAGATGAAGGCCTTCTCTCAATTCTTACCACACAGAGCTATTGAGATTGCAGGTGGTTAAATGTAATCTGTGGGGCACTTCATACACACCACAGTGGTACAGAAACTATCATCTATCATGGTCAGTTCAGAAATGGATACGCAGGATCAACTGTATGGAACATTTTCTATGCCAGTATTGGCCTCCCAAGTTCATGACTGGTCAACAGCTAGGTTCGAAGGACCTACCGGACTGATATCATCCACATGATACTGGCATGTTAAATATTGCCCCAAGCCACAGAAAGGCAGTTCCCTCAACCACAGTAACACATGAAGGAACCCCAGTTTACTAGGTTTTAAAAGTGCTTTCATTTAATACCACCACGTCCAAAATCAGTCCTTGGTGAACTTCAAAAAATAATGTCTCTGGCCACTGTGTTTCTTTAAATCAATTTATCATTTTCAATCAATTAATCAACACCTTTATTGGCATATATAAAATATAACAGAAACATACAAACCCTCTGTATAAATAGTAACTCTACATTTTTCTCCTACAAGACAAACAAAAGAGAGAGAGAAAATAAGGAATCCTCAGCAGTCATTGTTAGGTAGGCCAGATGTACTAGCTTTAATTTCATAGATCCTAGTCAAATAGTGAGCCATAATTCTGGTGAGTTCAGGAGAGTCATCCCTCAACAAGAGCTGGACCGCAAGTTGTTTGTTGGAGAGGGCCCTGAGCCACATAAAGGATATCGGATGGCCAAAATCAAAAATGTTAGAAAGAGGACAATCCAGTATCATGTGGGCCATAGAGTCCGACACTTTCTGGCCACAAGGACAGAGTCTGTTCTGGTAGGGGATGCCTTTGAACCTTCCGAATAGCACGGAAGACGGAAAGGCATTTAAACGGGCCAGCATAAATACTCTGCGATATAAAGGTGTGGCCAAATCATATATGTAGTTAGGCATCAGTCCATGATGTGGCGGCAGCCCCAGAGAGGCTGGCGAGCATACTAAGGGTTGTGAAGGGTGAAGTTTTTGAAATTCATTATCTAGCAACCTCTGCTTAATAAGTGTAAAAATACATGATTCCTCAAATGTCAAGAGGTAATCCACTGAAAAGCCTAGTTGCCTAAGTTTGAAGATAATATCCAAGAACCAAATAAAGCTATATTTCTCTTTTAGTAGACATGACAGTAAGCTTTCTGGTTCTGTGTTAAAATGGATTTTCAACCAGTATTTAAAAGTAATAATCCAACCTCCTGTTTCAAGGAGGTGCTGGCCCAATTCTGCGCAGATAGCCAAGTAAGAAACACATTTTGGAACACCTAGGATTTATCATTTTATGAAAAGGGCCATGAAAATACATTGGTGATCCTTTTAAAAGGAAGTCAAAACTAACCTACAATAGCCTCCAGCACCCACCGCAATTTGACAAATCATTTGCTAACACAGCAGAACTACTGCTTTAGCTGAATCCCAGCTGTTCTGGGTGGATCTGGCCTCGATGTACCTGAAAGAAGACACTGCAAAGATGAAAATACCGTATTTTTCGCTCTATAACGCGCACTTTTTCCCTCCTAAAAAGGAAGGGGAAAAGTCTGTGCGCGTTATGGAGCGAAGCCGCCAGCGTGGGAGGAGCGGAGGACGAGAAAGCAGCCCGAATTCGGGCTGCTTTCCCTTCCTCCGTCGCCCCCACCAGCGGAACAGCGGAGAATGAGAAAGCAGCCCGCATTCGGGCTGCTTTCCCTTCCTCCGTCGCCCCCGCCAGCGGGGGAACAGCGGAGGACGAGAAAGCAGCCCGAATTCGGGCTGCTTCTCCCTCCTCCGTGGCCACCGCCAGCGGGAGAAGGGCCGCTTCCTCTCTCTCTCTCTTTCCCTCTCACCCCTTCCTTCCTTCCTTCCTTCCTTCCTTCCTTCCTTCCTTCCTTCTTTCTTTCTTTCCTTCCTTCCTTTCCTTCCTTCTTTCTCTCTTCCCTCCCAGCTTTTTAGAGGAGGAAAACCAGGAAAAAAAATTTTCCCTGGTTTTCCTCCTCTAAAAACGAGGTGCGCGTTATGGTCCGGTGCGCGTTATGGAGCGAAAAATATGGTACCTTCAGCCAGCTGTGACAATCTTGCTCATTCATTTGTTGATAAAACAACTCAAATTCAATCTGACATCCCTGTTGAGGCAGTGTCTGCGCTGGAGTGGTCCAAGGCACCCACTTGTTACTTTTGCATGGATCACTTTGACACTGTGACCTTCAAGGATACTGACGGGCAGCTGGGTGTCATGCATGCCTCAACCTGTGGAATGGACTCCTGACCTATCATAGTTAGTGAAGTCATGGTCAGGGTGAAAGCTGGAAGATTTGCTATGAAAACACCTCCCGTATTGAATTGAAACTCATAACTAAACTTTAAAATTCTTTTTTGGGAATGAAGAATGAACGAAAAATACAATGTATGGTTGATAGATATAACTAAAATACATTGACACTAAATGTAAGAGATAATGGAGAAAAGTGATAACAATTGCGAAATGATAATAATTTTTTTTATTTGGCAAATATAAAGGAAATAATAAGGCAATACAATGTATAGATATCGGACATAAATTGGGTATATGGATATTTTATGAAAGACATAAGGGTGGAAATATGGAAATGGCTATCTAGAAGATTGTAACTACTGGAATAGCATTTGTAAAATGATCAATTCAATAAGGAAGGTCTAAACTGTGTAAATTAAGAATGACTATAAAAATAACAGAAGAAGGAAGTGGGGAAGTCTTTTTTTTCCCCTCCCCTTTCCCCCTCCTTTTTTATCCTTTTTCCTTTTTCTTCTTTTTTTTTCTTTTACGAAGTAACAAATAGTTTCGAAACCATCTGTATAATTATGAAATATAAGATGTAATAATCAGATGTGGAAATCATATGTTTATGTGGAAACTCAATAAAAATCATTGCAAAAGAAAAAGAAAACACCTCCCGTAGATCATTGGGTTGGGGGGCAGTTTTCCCATTTATTAAAACAAGTGATCTCTGCTAAAGAAATCTTATTTCCACCGTGATGATTTTGCTGGTTATAGGCAAGTGTCCAAATTCTTCTGCTTTTGGAAGAAACTGATGGAATGTATGGTGACAGAGCAACTTCAGGGCCTTATGCATGACTCACCTCTCCTCGGCCCTTTCAATCTGGTTATGGAACGAAGACAGCTTTCGCTGCATTGGCAGACAATCTTTGTTTGAGGAGGATAGATAGATAGATGATAGATAGATAGATAAGACCCCCCCCCCCAGTTTTCTTCCTCCTTGACCTTTTAGCAACATTTTATATAGTTGTTTTATTGTACAGTTTTATGTGCAAATGTTGTAAACAATCTGAAGCTCAATCCAGACAAAACAGACGAGGCTAGTTGGGAGATCTGAATATCAGGAAATATGCAATCTACCTACTGTCACCAAGGTAAGATAAGATAATTTATTTATTGTCATTGCACAAGTACAAGCACAACGCTGTACAAGTGCAACGAAATTGCATGCCATCTCGTAAAACCAGAAAGAAAAAGAAAAAAACAGCACAAAACACACACACACCAAAAAAAGCCACACATGCGCGCGCGCACACACACACACACATACACCCATCATAGCTCTCCAATGTCATATTATCTGGTTACAGCATTTAAGATGGTTATAGCTCTTGGGTAGAAACTGTTCTTCAATCTATTTGTTCTTGATCTAATTGTTCTGTATCTTTTACCCGAAGGCAGTGGTGCAAAGAGACTATATCCTGGATGAGATGGATCCTTTAAAATATTGTTTACCTTTTTAAGGCAATAGGAAATGTATAGTTCTTCCAGAGATGGGAGAGGATGACCAATAATATTTTGGGCTGTGGTTATGACCACATGCTTCTCAGATGAATCTCAGGTACATGCTTCTCAGATGAATCCCCCCAGCTACATTTGGTGCACTGATTGCATCCTTTTGTTAAAAAGGAAGATCAAACAAGAACTATCCATGCTTCCATAACCTGAAAAATTGGACAGTTATAATGCATTTTATTGTTCTAAGTTGCTTTTAGGATATATGGGCTTTAGAAAGCAAGAAAGCAAGCAAGAAGCATAGGCTTCCTGCGTCTGAAACTAACGTATCTCGGAGAGAGGACCTCAACCCATATTAATCCATTCATCTTTGATAGACCTGCTATGAGTCCCTTCCACCTTGGCAGATGATGTTGCCAACAATATGGAGAAGGGCTTTGTGCCAGATTGGAAGAGGTGTCATTCCACACAGTCAAATGTTTGATCAGCGTTCATCTCTTTAGTTGCCTTCCAAATGCTACCTATCTGAATCCTTGGTAACACGGAGGGAAGAATATGGTTTAATTTGTGTGGTGTTTCTGTTTTAGATTTTAATACTCCCAGTGATAGGGTTTAGTTTTGTCTGATTTCTTCTGTGAGGTACCCCACCTTTCTTGAAAGCCTCAATGCGGATAACAATAACTACAATAATACACTAACAAAGAAAACAGGTTAAAAAGGCGCAATATGTAAACTGCTAACAGCACAAATGCATCAGCTATCTGGCAATTTAAAGCGGACAGATGTCATAAAGTCCAGGGAGAACAGGGCAGTCTTCACTTAGCACCTGAAATACATTAAGGAAGGAACCAGGCAATAACATTTGATATGGGATATGCAAAGTATTGAAGCCAATACTTTGAATTGAGTCCGGATACAAGCTGGCAGGAAAGTCCTTTTAGTATTTGTATAATACTAAGAGAGCCCCATAATTTTGAATTATGGTGCTGGAGGAGACTCTTGAGAGTCCCATGGACTGCAAGAAGATCAAACCTATCCATTCTTAAAGAAATCCACCCTGAGTGCTCATTAGAAGGACAGATCCTGAAGTTGAGGCTCCAATACTTTGGCCACCTCATGAGAAGAGAAGACTCCCTGGAAAAGACCCTGATGTTGGGAAAGATGGAGGGCACAAGGAGAAGGGGACGACAGAGGATGAGATGGTTGGACAGTGTTCTCGAAGCTACCAACATGAGTCTGACCAAACTGCGAGAGGCAGTGAAGGATAGGCGTGCCTGGTGTGCTCTGGTCCATGGGGTCACGAAGAGTCGGACACGACTGAACGACTGAACAACAGCAACAAAGAGAACCCCAAATAATAAACCAGAGAACCCCAAATAATAAACTGAATACTAGACTTGGCACCAGTTGTATTTTCCTGATGCATTTCAAAGGTAGTCCTACCTGCCATGAAGTATAGGAACAAAGTCTGGAAGTTATCAAAGCATGGATAACCGTGGCAAGAACATCTCTCTCATAACCTGATGAAAGGTGCTGATGGGCTACACAACATCCAGCTGCAATGGCTGATACAAGGGAGAGTGTGATCCTGGTTAGAATAGGTTGAATGACACTTCCCAGGAGTTATAAACCATAAACCAGCAACATCTTTCTCTTGTTGGGTTGGGCTTTCTTGCAGTTTGTTCCATTATACAAAAACATTTTAAATGGATGTGAGCTATTTTGAGCGATTGTGGAAAGTGGGGAATATAAATATTGTAAGTGAACGAGCAAACATATTCAGAATTAAGGAATAGCAGTGGCTAAGAGTGCTTTGAACATTCCCAAAAGCTATATAAATGCTGTTGATGATTCTAACATTTTGCTTCATCCCTTTCTAATACCCTAAGTAACAACAACAACAAAAGCACTCTGCATTTAACATTTCTAAATCACTTCAGTCAAAAATCTCCCTCCTGTCTGCTAAAGACAACTCCCCCAAGCAGCTGTGAATAATATTTTAAGAAATCATCAATGTTTTCTTGTCAGTAATGTATCCTTTGTGGAAGAATGTTTCTCTTTCTTCCTAAGGCTCACTGTTGAATTTATACAGCCAAAGATTTGATGAATGTAAGCTAATAAAACTATGGTGTGGTCATTCTTAATTCATTATCTTAATCTTATCATTAAGTGTATGAAGACTTTTAGGAAAAGATAAGCTTTCTTTCTTTCTTTCTTTCTTTCTTTCTTTCTTTCTTTCTTTCTTTCTTTCTTTCTTTCATGCTTATTCATGTTATGTTTCCAGGTTCTTTTCTTAATATCCAATTTCTCTGTTAGAGCCCATCTACTGAAATCCCTTAAACAAAAAATTGTTTCAGTAACATCTGGCTATTAAGAAAAGAACCTGGAAACATAACTTTGGAACTACCCTGTTTCCCCTTTTTTAATACGTAGTCATAAAGTAAGCCATGGCAGGGTTTTTTTACCTTTGTGAGAAGTAAGACGTACCCCCAAAGTAAGCCATGGTGCCGCCATTGTTTCCATCGCCTCCTCAGCCCCTCCTGCATGCGCAGGGAGCCAGCGAACCAGTGAGAGGCACGGGGGGGGAATGCGCCTCTTGCGGAGTTCTGCCCCGCCTGCTTAGCGCGCAGGGAGAGGCGCGCGGGGGGGGGGAAGACGCCTCTTCCTGCCCCACCTGTTCCCCGTGCGCAGGGAGCCAGCGAACCAGCGAGAGGCATGGGGGGAAACGCGCCTCTTGCGGAGTTCTGCCCCGCCTGCTCAGCGTGCAGGGGGAGGCTGTACCGTACCATACTGACGTAATAAAAATAAGACATCCCCCGAAAATAAGCCACCCTGTGTTTTTTTGAGGGAAAAAAATTATAAGACGGTGTCTTAAAAAGGGGGAAAGACGGTATAGAAACATTTTACAGATTAAAATGTGTATGTGTGTGTCCACACATTCATGGATAATTGCGGGCAGAAGACTTGAAGGGTCTTATATTGGATATGGACTTGAACATCTTGGCTGATAATAAACATTTGATAGCAAACCAGCCAGATGTGCTGTTGGACAGCTCATCCTTATCAAGGCATCCTTATGAATGCAAAACTTCCCACCCACCATGAAATATCTACTATTAAAAACCTAATATTTGATTAAACACATTCTTGGATTTACTGTGAAAATTTTGCATAAGGGAAATCTGAGGTGAATTGGGAAGTTCCACCCTGCTTAAATGAAATATCTGAGTGATTTTGGAGAAAACCCAGATATACCGGTAGTAATAGACAAATAATTTGAATGAATGAATGAATGAATGAATGAATGAATGCTGAGCTGACCTTCCTCCATTTTTTTTATTGCTAATGGGCAGTGAAATGGGAGGCAATTTTGGCAATTTTCAGCTAGGAGAGGGCAAAATCCAGCAGCTCTTATTTCTAAATTAAAGCACATAAGTTGGCCCTTGGTGTCATTTGTGGAGTGCCATAAAAATATTTAAATATCCTCAGGAGAGCCATATCATAAATAGTTTCGGACCATAGAGCTCATCACACATCCAAACATCCTGATTATGGTTTTGTATGCTAGTCATGAGTAGCTGGTG
Organism: Darevskia nairensis; assembly: GCA_034642065.1. NCBI lineage: Eukaryota > Metazoa > Chordata > Lepidosauria > Squamata > Lacertidae > Darevskia > Darevskia nairensis. Next base: position 662,890 of record JAWWNI010000558.1, read on the forward strand.
AAAATCCTGGAGGTCATGGTCAGTTTCATCCAATGTTGGACCTTACAGCCTTAGGGAAGGAGGCAGGAGGCATGACTTCCTGTAGTTGGGTAGGCATTAAAGCAAATCTGCACAGATCCCTGAACCAAGAAAACACAGTCCCACCTGTGTTTGTTGCCCAAGGCAAAATATCAGCTTGATCTGGCAACTCAAGGTGAAGAGAAACTAGTGGTTCTTGAATGTATAGGGCATATCCTGGGATATTTCAGGCACATAGCCTAACCTGGGTTGCTCAGCAGAGCTCAGATCCAACAGTTCCCACTTCTAACCCTAGTGGCTGCTAATGGTTTTAGGTTTCAAGGAGAAAGGAGTTTGCTTGCTCATCACTCTATGTTAGGCTTCCTCAACCTCAGCCTTCCAGATGTTTTGAGACTACAATTCCCATCATCCCTGACCACTGCTCCTGCTAGCTAGGGATCATGGGAATTGTAGGCCAAAAACATCTGGAGGGCTGAGGTTGAGGAAGCCTGCTCTATGTGGTACCCAACTAAGTTTTACTCAGAGTAAACCCACTGAAATTAATGAACCCAGCTTTGTCATGTTTCTTAATACCAATGGGTGAATTCTGAGTAAAGCATAGCTGAATGAGAACATAAGATGAGGCTCCTGGATCTATGCCCCATCTAGCTCAACATCCTGTGGCCACCCATATGCCCATTGGAAGCCTACTACCAAGACAACAGCAGTCTACCACCTGCGATTATCAGCAACTGGCATTTGGAGGCATAACACCTCTGACTGTGGAGACTGGTTTCCTCCCCCTACTGTCAGAGGGCTACATAGCACTAGTGGAGATGGCCAATGTATAGACAATGTATAGGGTTCTGTCTTGGGCTCAGTCTTATTCAACATCTTTATCAATGACTTGGATGACGGGCTTGAGGGCATCCTGATCAAGTTTGCAGATGACACCAAATTGGGAGGGGTGGCTAATACCCCAGAGGACAGGATCACACTTCAAAATGACCTTAACAGATTAGAGAACTGGGCCAAGGCAGACATGATGAATTTTAACAGGGAGAAATGTAAAGTACTACACTTGGGCAAAAAAATGAAAGGCACAAATACAGGATGGGTGACACCTGGCTTAAGAGCAGTACAAGTTGAAAGGATCTAGGAGTCTTGGTAGACCACAAACTTGACATGAGTCAACAGTGTGATGCAGCAGCTAAAAAAGCCAATGCAATTCTGGGCTGCATCAATAGGAGTATAGCATCTAGATCAAGGGAAGTAATAGTACCACTGTATTCCGCTCTGGTCAGACCTCACCTGGAATACTGTGTCCAGTTCTGGGCACCACAGTTCAAGAAGGATACTGACAAGCTGGAACATGTCCAGAGGAGGGCAACCAAAATGGTCAAAGGCCTGGAAACGATGCCTTATGAGGAACGGCTTAGGGAGCTGGGTATGTTTAGCCTGGAGAAGAGAAGGTTAAGGGGTGATATGATAGCCATGTTCAAATATATAAAAGGATGTCATATAGAGGAGGGAGAAAGGTTGTTTTCTGCTGCTCCAGAGAAGCGGACACGGAGCAATGGATTCAAACTACAAGAAAGAAGATTCCACTTAAACATTAGAAAGAACTTACTGACAGTAAGAGCTGTTCGACAGTGGAATTTGCTGCCAAGGAGTGTGGTGGAGTCTCCTTCTTTGGAGGTCTTTAAGCAGAGGCTTGACAGCCACCTGTCAGGAATGCTTTGATGGTGTTTCCTGCTTGGCAGGGGGTTGGACTGGATGGCCCTTGTGGTCTCTTCCAACTCTATGATTCTATGATTCTATGATTCTATGACATAATACACATGTATGACAAACACAGCACTGAGATCAGAGGTAAGTCCTTTAGGGGAAAAGAGATCCCTCTGGGTGCCCATTAGAAAGGATCTCTAAAGAGCAGGCAGAGGGGTTTATCTCTCAATCTTAGTGCTAAGCACTATTGTGCTAAGATCAGAGATAAAGCTGTCTGTTCTTCAAGACTAAAAGGCACCCTCACTGGAGGATCTTAAAAGAGCAGACAGACAGCCTTATCTCTGATCTTAGCACTGTGGAGCTTAGCGCTAAGATCAGAGGGGGGAAACATTCCTGTGGTTGCTCTTTAGAGAAAGGGCTGGTTTACATATGCTTTTTCGTCACCTAATTACTTTAACATCAAGTGGTGACTTACGTGTGTGCATGAGTCAGCACAGATCAAACACCACGGAAATAAGTTCCTTATTAGTGCACATAACTTCACACATAGTGCTTGTCAATGGAGTCTATTTATACGCACTGAGATGCAATTGTTGACTGATCAACTGATGTACATGCATATATGGACCTGCCTACACCATACCTAGGTAAACGGGGGGGGGGGGGCTGCTTCTGTCTCTCAACACATTGGTAGTGTGCTATTTATTGCACAGGCAGCAATTTTTAGATACTGCTGCAAGAGTGGCTGGGGAAACTCAGCCAGATGGGCGGGGTATAAATAAATAAATTATTATTATTATTATTATTATTATTATTATTATTATTACCAAATGCCCTTTGGAGCATTTATGCAAATAAGTCACCAGTGGTATCCAATAATAACCAAATTATTTGCATATATATGAAAGTTGATTGCCCTTGTAGTTTTTGTTTTAATGTACAGCTTGAACCTAAACTACATTAGTTGGACTTGGAGCCCAATCAGTCCCATCCTCCTTTCCATGTTGACGGCTGCTCCACAAAGGAGTGTTGGTTGTGGGGTTCTTATGTGACAAATAGGACGCGGGTGGCGCTGTGGTCTAAACCACTGAGCCTCTTGGGCTTGGCGATCAGAAGGTCGGCGGTTCGAATCCCCGCGACGGAATGAGCTCCCGTTGCTCTGTCCCAGCTCCTGCCAACCTAGCTGTTCAAAAGCACACCAGTGCAAGTAGATAAATAGGTACCACTGCAGCGGGAAGGTAAGCAGTGTTTCCATGCAATCTGGCTTCCCTCACGGTGTTCCGTTGTGCCAGAAGCGGTTTAGTCATGCTGGCCACATGACCCGGAAAGCTATCTGTGGACAAATGCCGGCTCCCTCGGCCTGAAAGCGAGATCAGCGCCGCAACCCCATAGTCGCCTTTGACTGGACTTAACCATCCAGGGGTCCTTTACCTTTACCTTTTTTACCTTATGTGACAGATATCCCACACTACACCTAGGTGGAGAGTCAGCTGCTGTAGTAGAGCACAAAATAGGGTGTTGTAGGATTAGGGACAGAATGCCTGAAACTTCCATTCCACTGGGTCAAAACACCTATGGATTCCTTGAGAGATCCCTCATCGACACCACCCTGAAGTTGGCATGACAAAAAGATATCAAAAAGTGCCTCTACCTCCTACTCTGGGATTTGGGCATGGTGCTGAATCCACTCTTCCACTCCTTTCCAGCCCCATTTATGATTGCCCTGTTTCCCCTCCATTAAAATAAATGAATCAGCCAGTGTGGTGTAGTGGTTAAGAGCGGTAGACTCATAATCTGGTGAACCAGGTTCGCATTTCCGCTCCTCCACATGCAGCTGCTGGGTGACCTTGGGCTAGTCACACTTCTCTGAAGTCTCTCAGCCCCACTCACCTCACAGAGTGTTTGTTGTGGGGGAGGAAGGGAAAGGAGAATGTTAGCCGCTTTGAGACTCCTTTGGGTAGTGATAAAGCGGGATATCGAATCCAAACTCTTCTTCTCTTCTTCTTCTTGGGAATGAAGCAGAGCTACATCACGCTGGATCTGACCCTCTACATCACAGGTGTCAAACACAAGGCCCGGGGGCCAAATGCGGCCCGCCAGACCTCGTCATGTGGCCCGTGTAGCCTCCGCCAGCCGCCAGCCTTGCTCCAACTCCTGGGCTGCAGGTTGCCACCACCGCCACCTCCTCCTCCTGCTTTTGCGGCCTCCCCTCCTTCCCACTAGGGGCACTCCGCGTCCTTGCAGCCTCGCTCTCTGGCTCCCTCCCTCCCTCCCTCGCCGGAGCGAGCGAGCAACTTGCGGCGCTCTTCTTCGGCGCGGCTGAACTTTTCCTCAACTCTTTCGCCGCCTCGGCTGAAGTTCACCAGCGATCCTTCCCCGCCCCCCCCTCTCTCTCGCCGCTGCCACCCCGGCAGACAAACACACAAACAGCGCTGGGCACAGCCAAACCAAGCCAGGGAGCAGAGCCGGGACTTCTCCCCTCCCCCCCACGCTCCCCGTGTCGGAGGCGAGGAAGTGGGGAGAAAAGAGAGAGGAGAGAAACCCAACGTGCCACCGCCGCTGCGCACCATCTCTCTCTCTCTCCAGCAAACCAGCCGCGAGGTGGATGGACGTTGGGCAGCTGAGGCTCTCGGGCGCCAGTTCTGCGCCGGGGGCGGGCCAGATCTGTGGGGCCAGTGGCTGACCCCCACCCTCCCCGCCCCTCCACCCAGAGCGGAGCCCTCTCCATCCCACCCCACGGACCCACATCTTTCCTGGACGCCTAGCAGGGCAGAGAAGGGAGCGCGCAACAGAAAGAGCGATTGCACCTACTTGCGGCCAGTTTCCTCGCTCTGCCTTTGGATCGCATTGCTGCCAAATCCCACGGACGTTGCTTGGATGGTTGCTTGGGGTGGGGGGGGGGATATCTGGGGTGGGGGTGGGGGGTGGGGAGGGAAATCAATGGAGGGGCTTTCCCCCCTCTCTTTCTCTCCGTTTTTCCCACCCTTCCTGCTTCCCCCACTCTTTTCTTTCTCTCTTTCTCACTCACTCTGTTTTTCTCTCTCTCTCCCAACCCCAAAGCTTGCTATCTTCTCCAGCATTGTCAGTTTGGACACCTTCGCACATGCGCAAGGGCGGCTTCTCCCTCTCGCTCTCCTCTCGCTCGCCCTCCCCGCGCAACTCACCCCCCCCTTCAACATCTCCCGGGCGCCGCAAAAAAAAAAAAAAAAGTTTGGAGCGATCTTTCACTTTTGGATTTAGGGATCTTGGGCAGAAGATCGCAGGAAAGAGGCTAAGGCGCGGGGCGGGGTGGTGGAGATCTCTCTTTTGCTCGCTTGGGAAAATCTAAGCTAGGGAGAGAAAACCAATTGACATAAGCGCCCATGCAGACTTTTAAGAGAGGGAGGGAGATGCCGGATGATGAGCTGATACGACCTGCAATTTATTAATTGTGGACGGTGATTCTTCTTTGTGCACCCTTGGCCGGTGCACTCCCCCCCAAACACACACACTTTTCTCATCAGCACAACCATTATTTCGCAGGGCGACCCTAGGAATGAGTAAAGCGGCGCTTATGTGCAGTAGACCAACCCGGCTCCCCCATCGCTGTGAGGCGGCCTCAAGGGCGCACCTGGAGGTCCCGGCAGGTGTGCTGCTGCTGCCTCCGCCGTCTGCATGGGGAGCCTCTGTTTTTTCGCAGGTGCAGCCATCGGGGATTTTGCAAAGAGGCAGGTCACCTAGCTTTCCCATACACACACACACACACACACACACACACACGCTTTTCCTCTCCGCCAACCCAGAATCCTTGAGAACGAGCTCTAGCAGGGGTGCCAAATTGAGTAAAATAGGAGGGGGGGGGCGGCTCAGGTAAACCTCACCCTGCATAATCACAAGATGCGGCTCGCACACACCAACCATTGATTTTAATGGCAATCCCCATCCATTTTGCAGGGGCCCAGCCCCCTCAATATTTTGTATGTTTAAAAAAAAAAATTACTGTCTGTTACCAAAAATCATTTTTCAATAAATTGTACAATAATTGTACATTTGAATATCTACTTGCCATTATTCTGACTATGTTTCTGCTTTCAGAGCTAGTTATTACTTACATTATTACAAAAAACAGTAATAATTGAATGCAGTGACAATAATTTATGATAATAAAGAGTGGACACATAGTCCTACAGATACAACCGGCCCTTTGAGGGTGACCAAACTGCTGATGTGGCCCCCGATGAATTTGAGTTTGACACCCCTGCTCTACATGCTTGGGCTAATGTACATATGACCTCCTTTCTTCTCCTCCCTTTTCTTTTGCCACCTTTTGGATTTTCTGCAGATTTCAAGAAAAATGCATCTTTCCTCAATGACTGCCTTGGGAAAAATCCCAATGGACAATTAACTATCTAGGGTCTCCAAAATTTACACTGGCTTCTTTCAATTCAGAATTTTATTTGTTTTTTTTAATCACCAGCTCTCTGGATTGATCTAAGGAAACAAGGCAGATGAAAGGTTAAAGCACAGGTGTCAAACACAAGGCCCGGGGGCCAAATGCGGCCCGCCAGACCTCGTCATGTGGCCCGTGTAGCCTCCGCCGGCCGCCAGCCTTGCTCCAACTCCTGGGCTGCAGGTTGCCACCACCGCCTCCTCCTCCTCCTGCTTTTGCGGCCTCCCCTCCTTCCCTTCCCCACGCGCTTGTTTTTAAAGTTTATTTCACAGAGCCCACTAGGGGCGCTCCACGTCCTTGCAGCCTCACTCTCTGGCTCCCTCCCTCCCTCCCTCGCTGGAGCGAGCGAGCAACTTGCGGCGCTCTTCTTCGGCGCGGCTGAACTTTTCCTCAACTCTTTCGCTGCCTTGGCTGAAGTTCACCAGCGATCCTTCCCCGCCCCCTCCCTCCCTCTCTCTCTCGCCGCCACCCCGGCAGACAAACACACAAACAGCGCCGGGCACAGCCAAGCCATGCCAGGGAGCAGAGCCGGGACTTCTCCCCTCCCCCCCACGCTCCCCGTGTCGGAGGCGAGGAAGTGGGGAGAAAAGAGAGAGGAGAGAAACCCAACGTGCCGCCGCCGCGCACCATCTCTCTCTCTTTCCAGCAAACCAGCCGCGAGGTGGATGGACGTTGGGCAGCTGAGGCTCTCGGGCGCCAGTTCTGCGCCGGGGGTGGGCCGGATCTGTGGGGCCAGTGGCTGACCCCACCCTCCCCGCCCCTCCACCCAGAGCGGAGCCCTCTTCATCCCACCCCACGGACCCACATCTTTCCCGGACGCCTAGCAGGGCAGAGAAGGGAGCGCGCAACAGAAAGAGCGATTGCACCTACTTGCGGCCAGTTTCCTCGCTCTGCCTTTGGATCGCATTGCTGCCAAATCCCACGGACGTTGCTTGGATGGTTGCTTGGGGTGGGGGGGATATCGGGTCGGGGTGGGGGGTGGGGAGGGAAATCAATGGAGGGGCTTTCCCCCCTCTCTCTTTCTCTCCGTTTTTCCCACCCTTCCTGCTTCCCCCACTCTTTTCTTTCTCTCTTTCTCACTCACTCTGTTTCTCTCTCTCTCTCCCAACCCCAAAGCTTGCTATCTTCTCCAGCATTGTCAGTTTGGACACCTTCACACATGTGCAAGGGCGGCTTCTCCCTCTCGCTCTCCTCTCGCTCGCCCTCCCCGCGCAACTCACCCCCCCCTTTCAACATCTCCCGGGCGCCGCAAAAAAAAAAAAAAAGTTTGGAGCGATCTTTCACTTTTGGATTTAGGGATCTTGGGCAGAAGATCGCAGGAAAGAGGCTAAGGCGCGGGGTGGGGTGGTGGAGATCTCTCTTTTGCTCGCTTGGGAAAATCTAAGCTAGGGAGAGAAAACCAATTGACATAAGCGCCCATGCAGACTTTTAAGAGAGGGAGGGAGATGCCGGATGATGAGCTGATACGACCTGCAATTTATTAATTGTGGACGGTGATTCTTCTTTGTGCACCCTTGGCCGGTGCACTCCCCCCCAAACACACACACTTTTCTCATCAGCACAACCATTATTTCGCAGGGCGACCCTAGGAATGAGTAAAGCGGCGCTTATGTGCAGTGGACCAACCCGGCTCCCCCATCGCTGCGAGGTGGCCTCAAGGGCGCACCTGGAGGTCCCGGCAGGTGTGCTGCTGCTGCCTCCGCCGTCTGCATGGGGAGCCTCTGTTTTTTCGCAGGTGCAGCCATCGGGGATTTTGCAAAGAGTCAGGTCACCTAGCTTTCCCATACACACACACACACACACACACACACACACACACTTTTCCTCTCCGCCAACCCAGAATCCTTGAGAAGGAGCTCTAGCAGGGGTGCCAAATTGAGTAAAATAGGAGGGGGGGGCGGCTCAGGTAAACCCCACCCTGCATAATCACAAGATGTGGCTCGCACACACCAACCATTGATTTTAATGGCAATCCCCATCCATTTTGCAGGGGCCCAGCCCCCTCAATATTTTGTATGTTTTAAAAAAAAAATTACTGTCTGTTACCGAAAATCATTTTTCAATAAATTGTACAATAATTGTACATTTGAATATCTACTTGCCATTATTCTGACTATGTTTCTGCTTTCAGAGCTAGTTATTACTTACATTATTACAAAAAACAGTAATAATTGAATGCAGTGACAATAATTTATGATAATAAAGAGTGGACACATAGTCCTACAGATACAACCGGCCCTTTGAGGGTGACCAAACAGCTGATGCGGCCCCCAATGAATTTGAGTTTGACACCCCTGGGTTAAAGTTTCATTTGAAAGGTAGTTTGGTAGATCCCTTGAAATTCTGGCAAAACCCCTGGGAGTCAGATGTTGTTAATTACTACTGGCAAGTGAGGCTGCTTTTCTAGTTCTGCAAGATAATTGCATAAATAATGAAGGGATCTAATTTGACAGAGGTCTCATTATTAATGTATCTCCATGGGATGAATAGTTCATTCATCATTTTGCGGTAGTCAGATTATCTGCTATCATTTCTCACATTCACTAGAATCTACAATCTACATCTCTGCACTGCTATAGCCACCCATTTACATGCATCTTCTCCACCAAAATCTCCTTTCACTGTGGCATAAGTTGTAAACATTTCTTAGGGGGATTGCCAAAGACAGTCGTAGAAATGACCTATTGAAATCAATGGACTTACACTCTGAGTGTGACTGATGTTGGATATCACTTCTAAGATATAAGGTATATGGATTCTGGGGTCTCATTCAAAGTTTCAGGGTTTTACCTCCTTTTTAGGCTGTGTACACATAGACCCATAAGGGACGCGTGTGGCGCTGTGGGTTGATTGCTAGGAGGATGCTGATATTACATCACTGCTTCCTGCAGCAAAAAGCAGGGGGGGTTTTCAGCCACAACTCACCGGTTGTGGTGAGTTCTGGTACCTCTTCTTCTAGAAAAATAGCATTGGCAAAAACACAATGCATGGGTGTCACACATAATAATAATAATAATAATAATAATAATAATAATAATAATTACTATTTATACCCCGCCCATCTGGCTGGGCTTCCCCAGCCACTCTGGGCAGCTCCCAACAGAATATTAAAAACACGATAAAAAATCAACCATTAAAAACTTCCCTAAAAAGGGTTGCCTTCAGATGCCTTCCAAAAGTCAGATAGTTATTTATTTCCTTGACATCTGATGGGAGGGCGTTCCACAGGGTGGGTGCCACTACCGAGAAGGCCCTCTGCCTGGTTCTCTGTAGCCTTACTTCTCACAGTGAGGGAACCGCCAGAAGGCCCTCGGAGCGGGACCTCAGTGTCCGGGCTGAACGATGGGGGTGGAGACACTCCTTCAGGTATACTGAAGGAGAACACATGTTTAAACATCAATGTACACATATTAAAGGAAGCTGGTCACACTGGATTTCCCAGATGTGTGTGAAACTATTGTTTAAAGATGCAGGTATATGATGCATGTGTGATTTCCTCTGTGGTAATGCCAGACTTTCCAGCAGAAATCATAATTGTGATGGTTTTCCAATCCACATTTTCCTATTCATCACTACTCACTTACACACTCACACACAATATACTACATGTACAACAAAAGATTGCTTTTTCCTGTAAGACTAATTGCAGTCGTTAACAGTCGTCAACAGGTTTACCTCACCTATCAGCCTATCACCCATTCCCACCACCCTTCTGAGTAATACCCCTCCCACCTTCTCACTATATATAAGGGTCTGGTGACTTCTGTTTCAGTGTATCTGAAGAAGTGTGCATGCACACGAAAGCTCATACCAAGAACAAACTTAGTTGGTCTCTAAGGTGCTACTGGAGGGAATTTTTTAATTTTTTATTTTGTTTTAACAAAAGATTTGTTACTTTAAGTGGTGGAAACAAACTCCAGTGAAATGGCATCATCCTCATTAGAGTTTTTGTTAACAATTAATATCTCTGGCAATCTTACACTTGTCTTCATTAGAGCCCCTTTCAGGAATTATCTTGCTGGAGTAGCTAGCAGGCAGTCCTGACAAAAAGAATATTGTTAATCTAAGTTAGTTTCAATCATGAGGAAAACAAAGCAATGGTCTGAATCTGTCACATCATGACAATTTCAATCTGTAAGCTTCGCGATGCAATGATGTGGAAAAATTAGACCAAACAAGCTGTAGAGGCGCTGACTGTAAGCTTCAAAGGAAAGGTTAATGTAAGTTAAATATTGATGTGTCAGCAATAAGGATTATAACAATTACACACTCACACAAATGCCAGCTGGAGTTTAATCATCTTTTCTGACCCTGACATGTCTTCATGGTAGGTTCACAACTGAAGACATTTCCCTTAAGTCAGCAACCCACACATAGATGGGGGACACTCAGAAATATTTGTAACAGGATGGTGGAGAGTTCACCCCAAAGAGAAAATAAATTCAGAGCTTCTTTTGAGAGCAATAGGGTTCCACATCCCAAAAAATAGCAATTTCTTAGGTTAGTACCCAATTTTCCTCTAGTGGAAGGCCTCTGAAGAAGATGCCAACATTTGGACAAGACTCCCATACTGGCGCTGTGGGTTAAACCACAGAGCCTAGGGCTTGCTGATCAGAAGGTCAGCGGTTCGAATCCCTGCAACGGGGTGAGCTCCCGTTGCTCGGTCCCAGCTCCTGCCCACCTAGCAGTTCGAAAGCACATCAAAGTGCAAGTAGATAAATAGGTACCGCTCTAGCGGGAAGGTAAACGGCGTTTCCGTGCGCTGCTCTGGTTCGCCAGAAGTGGCTTAGTCATGCTGGCCACATGACCCGGAAGCTGTACGCCGGCTCTTGGCCAATAAAGCGAGATGAGCGCCGCAACCCCAGAGTCGGACATGACTGGACCTAATGGTCAGGGGTCCCTTTACCCTTTACCTTTACCCATACTATGAAAGGAGTAAGGGCTGATCCACAATGATGACTCTTGGCTCCCTATCAGATGTAACTTCCACCCATAGTATTCAATCTCCCCTGGATTATGAGTTTATTAGCTCGCATCCAGTCCATTACAAAGCCCGGTCACAAATCTAGCACTTTCACAACTTTGTCTGAATCTGATGAAGTGAAGACGTTGAGCTGTGTGCCATCAGGAACTGTGATCATACTACATCCCAAATCTCTGGATATCAGCAGTATAAGCGGACAGGAGAAAGCCCTGTGGCAACCTATGGTTAACTGCCAAATGTCAAAGCAACAGATTCCCAAACACCACCTTCTAGAATTGTGTGTCTAGGTTGAAATAAAACCTCTGAAACACAGTGTCCCCTAATCCTCATCTCAGGTAGCTGATCTCCAACTTCAAAGTGAGAAGGACAATACTTACAATACTGATACTTACAGTCAAATTGTAAAAAGGGAAGGGAGGAGAATGGCATGCTTCTACCACCCAGGACCAATAAATATTACTCTTCCCCCCCCTTTTCAGATCCATTCTTTCTATCTATCTATCTATCTATCTATCTATCTATCTATCTATCTATCTATACAGTGGTCCCTCGACTTACGAATTTAATCCGTTCCGAATGGACATTCGTAGGTCGAAAAAAAATCGCGAGTCGATTTCCCATAGGGAAATTGGGAGAAAAATATTCAGAAAAATTCGTAAGTCGAAAAAACCCGCATCTAAAATTCGTAAGTCGAGGAAACCGCATCTAAACCGGCAACGATTTCCATTTGGATGTTGATAAATTCGTAGGCGTGTGGCCACTTTTTTTCATTCATAAATCGAAAAATATGGATGTCGAGTACTTCGTAAGTCGAGGGACCACTGTATATATACATTTTTATTGGTTTTTGCATATATTTTCCAAAACAGAACCTATCATCTCATCTCATCTAATACATCATTTGGCTATTTTAGCCTAAGACTTCCATCAGCCACGTCTAATGATTTTCAAACCTCCTCTTTTAATCTTACGTTTATTGCCCTATTACTTTTAATAGCCAATAATTTATAATCCCTTCCCATAAGTCTTTTCTGTATATTTCATATAGTTCTCCTTACAAAACGTCTTGTAGTCTTACAAGTGTAGTAAGCTGAGTGCAATTGTCTTTCAAATAACTTGCATATTTACTCCAATCTCTCAAGAATTTCTTGTCCCGCTGGTTTCAAATTCTTCCTGTCATCTTGTCCAATTCTACATAGTCCATTATTTCGTCTGCCATTCCTCTTTCGTCGGTAATGCTTCTTGCTTCCATTTCTGTGCCAATAATACTCTTGCTGCAGTTGTCGCATATAAAAACAATTTTTTATCCTGTCTATTAATATCAGTACCTACAATACTAAGTAGAAATGCTTCTGGGGTTTTTTACAAATGTGTATTTCAACATCTTTTTCATCTTGTTATAAATCATTTCCCAGAAGCATTTCACTTTCTTACATTCCCAACACAGATGATAGAAGGTACCTTCCCTTTCATTACATTTCCAACATTTGTTACTTATTTTATACATTTTAGCTAATTTCACCTCACATCCCCCTTCCCTTCCCTTTTTGTTCTTCCTTTCTCGTCTAAAATCTGTTTAGATTCTTCATTTTATTCCTCTCATATCCAACCTAAAGCTGATGCCCCGCCATGGACAAAAGATAATAATAATAATAATAATAATAATAATAATAATAATAATATTTTTTTATTTGTACCCCGCCCATCTGGCCGGCCTCCCCAGCCACTCTGGGCGGCCTCCAACAGATATTAAAATACATTAAAATATCACAGGTTAAAAACTTCCCTAAATAGGGCTGCCTTGAGGTATTTTCTGAATGTCAGATAGTTGTTTATCTCTTTGACCTCTGCTGGGAGGGCGTTCTACAGGGTGGGCGCCACTACCGAGAAGGCCCTCTGCCTGGTTCCCTGTAGCTTTGCTTCTCACAGTGAGGGAACTGCCTGAAGGCCCTCAGCGCTGGACCACAGTGTCCGGGCTGAACGATGGGGGTGGAGACGCTCCTTCAGGTATACAGGACCAAGGCCGTTTAGGGCTTTAAAGGTCAGCACCAACACTTTGAATTGTGCTCGGAAACGTGCATCTCCAATTCACTACCTAACAAGAGTCAGTGGAAATAATCTAGATTCTAGATTATTTCCATTGACTCTTCTAGAACAAATGGTTTGAGGATAGTAGCCTTGATTACCTGATATGTTCTATTTGAAACTGGCAGATGTAATGTTTCCTTTTCCTTTCCTTTTTTTAAAAAGCCATTTCCTTTGGATAAATCGCAATCAGTCCCCTGGTCTCAGGTAGAAAATTAATTCTTAAAAAATATTTGACCCCGAAGGCTGAAACTGTTGTATGAAAATTGCTTACTCTGCATTCTGCCCTTTTCTCCACCTTTTGGGAGGGTAGGAGAATGGAAAGTCCCATATTTTCCAAAGACATTTATACAATAATAATGCAACCATTTTATAGACCCATAAACATTTCTTATGAGAATGTTTCTATGATGAGGGTTTTAAATTAATGAAAGTAATATTTCTTTAAAAAAAAAAAAAAAAAAAGCCACACAAAACAACAACGCCCCAGCAGGAACTATAAATGCAAAAGAATCTGGATCTCTATTAAATACGTCTTTCACGCAAGCATTCTAATACCAGACAGAAACCAATTACCTTATTTGGGTAGGAATAGCAAATCTGTTTTAATATGTACAGCCTTTTACCTGAGATGGTTTTCAAATCCTCTGTGAGTTAAGGACTTTCCTCGCTTGTGAAGAAAGGTTCTAGCAGTTTGAGCGGAGAAGCCCCATAGTGGGTCCAACAGTCTATAAGGAGGTTACTGCATGTGCTGTAGAGGGAAGTGAGAGGCAGATGGGGCTCTTCAAACTGGGAAGGTGGTCCACCCACATAGCTGTCAACCCTCCCTTTTTTGTGGGAAACTCCCTTATTCCAATGCCGTTCCCCGCTGCTATCCCGGATTGTTGATATCCCTTAAATTTCCCAGATTTCAAAGGAAGTAGCTCCTCTCCCTCCCTGCTGGCCAGGGAGGCTCCTCAGCTGCGTTGCTCGGCTGCCAATAAGGAGTCTGAGACCGACTGGGGGCGGAGCTTGCATGCCTTGTGCAGCCAGACCCTCACGCCCAACCAGACAGACAGCCTGCCTGCCGTCTACGCGCTCGCTCTTTCGCTCACCCGTTCGCGCGCAGCCTCTGGAGCGCAGGGTGGCGAGGCTACTTGGTGCCATTGCACCGCCCTTGCGGCATCCCTTATTTTCAAATCCGAAAGTTGACAGCTATGTCCACCTAGGAGCAGAAAAATCTGGTCCTAAACCCCTGCTTCCTCATGGCTATACTCATTAATGAGAAAGACTCCACCTGCCCCAGAAAAGAAGGAAAGCCTCCTAGGTAATGGGGTTCTAGATTCCAGACCACAATAAAAAGTCATTTTCACAAGTTACATTAAGAATACATTTTTTTGTAGGGTTGTCACCCAGTGGAAGATATTCCCATCAGTAAACCAGGTGAGTTTTAGTCAGTTCATCGGAAGGTGGTGGGCTCTCCTTCACTGGAGGTTTTTAAGCAGAATTTGGGTGGCCATCTGTCATGGATGCTTTGGCTGAGATTCCTGCATTGCAGGGGGTTGGACTAGATGACCCTCGTGGTCCCTTCCAACTCTACAATTCTATTATTCTTAATCTGCATACAGATTTGCGTGACTAACGCAATGCTGCTTAATAAAAGAGCCAGCTTTACTAGATTTTTAGATGACTCACAAAGAAGGAGCATCTCCCTTCTGTTTCTCCCTTTATTTCTAGGCACAGGTTTGAGTGGAGTTTTTTGTTCCACCACTTTCCCCTAGAAAAACCACCACTGATGGCTTCTTCACACTTACCTTTTGCCCCGCTCTTTCCAGGCACAGGTTCATGCTTTAAAGCTCTGTGTCCGAGCGCTTTTTCTTTTGCCAAGAAGCCCTCCCCACAAAAACCCACTCTTTAGTGCTTAATCAGAGCAAACAGCAATTTGGGTTTTCTGCAGATTGCTGTTTACTCCCATTCAGCTTTAAAGAGCAGGCTTTCCCCAGGACTGTGAAAGAGTCCCTAGTGTTCAATTCAGTGTAGCCACTGAACCCTGAGTTACAACATAGATTTGTACAATAAGAAGTGATACTTGAAAAACATCTTAGAGAGGTCTTTTCTAATCAGAACAAAATGTTTAATCAGCCTCAGTTATATGCTGCAATCAGCTCACCCATTTGATTTAATATAAACAGATGAAAAAAACTATTATGAGTGAAATGAAGAGAGCTACATTTTAATTATTATTTTTCTCTCAGTTCAAGTGGGCAAATCTAATTTCTGTGGAGAAACAGTAAAGCACTTTCTATAGCTGAAGGGGAGCAGTTGTAAACACATTGATGGCACATTTTTCAAGGACAAGAATGCTTGAAACTGTTTGACCGATCTCAGCTATATTGCTAATTCTCAAGTCTTCCAATAAGAAGCAACAACAACCTCATAAGTCTTATAAGAGGATCTAAGAAACCTAGCAAATGTGATGGTTATTCTGAACATGGCATCACTTGTGACTCATATGATAAAGAAGCAGGACTGAAGTTCATTTCTCTTTCTTGGCCACTGAAGTCCAGAGGAACCAAACTTCAAATGGAAATAGTAGGTTGCTACTGAAATCCATTAAAAGGGGGCAATTTGTGGGATAGACAATCTCATATAAGCAAAATGCTAGTCTAATTAACACATGAAGGGGTTAATGCCATAGAGTAAGCTATCCTGCCAGGCTTAGCTAGGTCACTCCCCCACAACCTTAGGAGGAAAGTAACCAATCCTTTGCTCCCCTTTCAGTCTACCTGAAAAGTTCAGTGTGTAAAGAGGGCTGAGTGTGTTCCTCCAAGCTCAGGCCACATGGCTCTAACAAGCCTTTCTTGAGTTCCTATTGTAACTAAGCCAAGTTTTACTGCCATCATTTTCTGACTGGTGTATGCAAAAGCACATGAACCTGACCTTTGAATAGTTAGTAAATAACTTACTAAATGTGTGCTCTTTTCATATGCTAGGGGAAGAGGGAAATTTTGGAAGGAGCTCGGAAGGGTGTATTTTATAGGTCTAACAGCCTATATTTCCACACTTTGCTTTGCTGCATATATTGTGATTCTCATTCTGCGCTGGGGTCCTCTCACCAAAGAGTACTTGCCCTAAACCTAAATCTTGGCATCTTGGAATTCTATTTTTAATATTCTTTTCCTTTGACAACCTCCACATCTGACAGCAGATTTTGGGGGTTTGTTTGAGTGATTGGGGTAGGGCAAACTCCCCTATAGCCTGGTACATTTATGGGTGACTACATCTTAAACTAGGAAGGGCATCCTTGATGAGACCATACTGAAAAGGGTGTTATAGAGAGCAGCTTGCTTGCTCTTCCTATACCTGTTGTGATAAATCACCACAAATTGCGAGCAGGGTTTAGAGCTTCTCCTATTGTTGTGAGGTGGCCATAGGTGGTGTGTGTGTGTGCGTGTGTGTGTGCGTGTGTGTGTGTGTGTGTGTGTGTGTGTGATTTCCTTTCCAGTAAACATTTGAGGACTTTGCGACATCTCTGGCTGCCCATGCTTCCTGACCCGAAAAAGACCCATGGGAAGACATACCAGGGATTTAGTTGAAGAGAAGAAGAAGGAGAGTTTGGATTTGATATCCCGCGTTATCACTACCCGAAGGAGTCTCAAAGCGGCTCACATTCTCCTTTCCCTTCCTCCCCCACAACAAACACTCTGTGAGGTGAGTGGGGCTGAGAGACTTCAAAGAAGTGTGACTAGCCCAAGGTCACCCAGCAGCTGCATGTGGAGGAGCGGAGACGCGAACCCGGTTCACCAGATTACGAGTCCACTGCTCTTAACCACTACACCACACTGACCACAAGAGCAGGCATGCAGCTGGGCTGCAGAGTGCCGACAGATTATTTGCAGAATGGAAGGAAGGGCATTTTGCGAGCACCCTATGGCTACCTCAAATGTACAGTAAGTGCAACAAAAACCCTTGACCTGCCCACAAGAATTTCACCAAAAAATTTTATCTCCCCTTTAATAATGCTGGAATGCAATTTCCTTTCTCATTAATTAAGAGTGGGTTTTTTAAAATAAAAAATGATGGTGAGGTGAGCAGATGCATGTCTATTTGCTTAGGCTTCAATTAGGATGAAGATAAGGCTTAGGGGGACAAGCGAAAGATTTCACAGAAAATGTGGGTTGTGGTCTTTTCACTGGCCCCAAATTACTTCATAAAGATCTGTTTGTTCTTTTGTTAGTAGCTGCTAGGAGGACAGTGGCCGTGGGCTGGAATATGTCTTCTGAATTTTCTATATGTAATTGGCATATATGTATATTGCATTCACATATGTACGGTTCCCATTTCTCAACTCTTCATCCGTTAGACCAAAGCCACCAGTTTTGCCTGCAGATTTCTTGAGAGGTTTGATAAACTAATGTGATTATAGGTCTGGTTTCATTTGCTGTTACCTCCTAAATATGTGTTGTTTGATGGAACAAATCACATTTGTTTTTCTCTTACTGCAACTTGTTTATTGTACCACTTGGATTGTGCAAAATGAAAATCAATTAAATGCTTTAAAAAAAAAGTTAGCACAAGAGAAATTGGACAGAACAACAGGAGAATTTGGGAGCAGCTATACACTTGGCTGAGTACCATATTAAGGGCGAGACTACATGTATCCCAAATACATGTATTTGGGAATATCCCAAAATGTTGCCTCCCCCCCATGTTGCATTCTCTCTTTTCCCTCCCATAATCCCCTATCTTGGCATGATCACTCTGAACATTTCTCCATTCCTTCACCACATTACTTGTTTGATAATCTATCTTTCAGGGACTCCAGCCATCTTCCCATCGAGGAAGGTTGGATATGAAAATCATTGTACCACAGAGGTCTCCTGCAAAAGCCTTTCACTTTTGCTTAGCTTTCATGTATTTCGATTGGACTTCCACAGGGGAATTTTCCAGTTGATTGTTCCCCTCTAGACAAAATAGATCTATTCAATATGCTTGAATAGGTCTCTTTTAAATTTTTCCTTCTGGCCTATATAGAAAATACGATCAATTAAACACCATACGTTAGGTTTAGGAACTGCATAGAATCATAGAATCGTAGAGTTGGAAGAGACCACAAGGGCCATCCAGTCCAACCCCCTGCCAAGCAGGACACACCATCAAAGCATTTCTGACAGGTGGCTGTCAAGCCTCTGCTTAAAGACCTCCAAAGAAGGAGACTCCACCACACTCCTTGGCAGCAAATTCCACTGTCGAACAGCTCTTACTGTCAGTAAGTTCTTTCTAATGTTTAAGTGGAATCTTCTTTCTTGTAGTTTGAATCCATTGCTCCGTGTCCGCTTCTCTGGAGCAGCAGAAAACAACCTTTCTCCCTCCTCTATATGACATCCTTTTATATATTTGAACATGGCTATCATATCACCCCTTAACCTTCTCTTCTCCAGGCTAAACATACCCAGCTCCCTAAGCCGTTCCTCATAAGGCATCGTTTCCAGGCCTTTGACCATTTTGGTTGCCCTCCTCTGGACACATTCCAGCTTGTCAGTATCCTTCTTGAACTGTGGTGCCCAGAACTGGACACAGTATTCCAGGTGAGGTCTGACCAGAGCAGAATACAGTGGTACTATTACTTCCCTTGATCTAGATGCTATACTCCTATTGATGCAGCCCAGAATTGCATTGGCCTTTTTAGCTGCTGCATCACACTGTTGACTCATCTCGAGTTTGTGGTCTACCAAGACTCCTAGATCCTTTTCACATGTACTGCTCTCAAGCCAGGTGTCACCCATCCTGTATTTGTGCCTTTCATTTTTTTGGCCCAAGTGTAGTACTTTACATTTCTCCCTGTTAAAATTCATCTTGTTTGCTTTGGCCCAATTCTCTAATCTGTTAAGGTCATTTTGAAGTGTGATCCTGTCCTCTGGGGTATTAGCATGTTCTGAGAAATATGGGTCTGTTATTGAAAATGGCATCCCCATGCTGGGTGGCAAATCTTACCTTGGGTACTCATATTGCCCACCACTACTAATCATCTCCTGCAATGTACAGCTGCAAGGGAGTGTTGCTGGCATGCATTTCAGGTGGAAAGATAAGAAGAGCTCTGTTGCACATCAGATCAAAAGTCCATCTAAGCCAGCTTCATGCCTTCAGCAATGACCAGCCTGACCATTTGGGAAGCTCACAGCAGAGGATGGAGGCAAGAGCCTTTTCCTCAAATACTTGCATTCTGAAAACGTAGTTTAACTCATCTAAACTTCTGGCGACGGCCATATCTTGTGGCAGTGAATCTGTCAATTTCTTATACATTGTGTAAAGAGCTCTGTTTATCTGTGTCCAAGGGGATTGTGCTTTAAGTTTTGTAGATGACACTTTGAATTTTTCCATTGTTGGGTCTTTTAAAGGGATTTAAGGGATTAAATGTATTCCTTAGCATTTACTGCACAGCACAGAATCACATCTTACAAAAGGTATACCAAGCATGGAGAAGCTTCTGTATTCTCCAATAAAGGCTTCTTTTTCTGAGAATGCACCAATTCTTTCATTTATCTGGTGGGAATGAAACTGGTTGAGCAAAGTGTAGTTTACCCACAACAGCTGCAAGCTGCACCTGTGTAGTATTTTTTATTTTTTAAAAAGGCCATTAAGATTAACACACTCTTTTTTTCATTTCTGTTTGTTAAAGGGAAGAAAGGGGAAAGAAAATGTTCACCAGAGCCTGATGAATAAGGAATAAGGAAAGTCTATTGCAGGGCAGTCAACAGGAAGGGAGCCTGTGTGGGAGTTAATGTCACTAACAAAACAGAGAATAATACTTTACTTCTTCTGCTATGAAAATTTAGTAGCCATAGCTATGGTCTTCAAAGTTTCATTAACCATTAAATACTCTGTGGCATTAGGACCAAGCTCAGTTATATCCTCCGCTGCACCAATGGTACCTAGATATAACATGAGTGCCATTTCTGCAGGAAGAAAAATATCATTCTGAAACATAGGTTCAAAATTAAACGGCCCCAAAGTTATAATAATAATAATAATAATAATAATAATAATAATAATAATAATAATAATAAACCTTTATTTATATCCCGCCCATCCCAGCCAAAGCCGGGCTCAGGGCAGCTAACAATCGTCAAACCACATAACCATTGAACAGACAGTTAAAAATACAAATATAAAATACACTTTAAAAACTTAAAAATTTTAAATTTTAAAAGTTGCACTCAAATTAACCCAAAAGCCAGACAGAACAGCTCCGTTTTACAAGCCCTGCGGAAGGGTGCCAACTCTTGCAGGGCCCTCGTTTCCTGCGGCAGATCATTCCACCATATCGGGGCCAGAACCAAAAAAGCCCTGGCCCTGGTGGCTGCCAACCTGACCTCCTTATGACCTGGGATCTCCAGAAAGTTATTATTTGATGACCTCAGGGTCCTACCCGGGGCATACCAGGAGAGACGGTCCCTTAAGTACGAGGGCCCTAGGCCGCGTAGGGCTTTAAAGGCCGCGTAGGGCTTTAAAGTTAGTATCTCAAGGGGGAAAATATAATAATAATAATAATAATTTATTATTTTTACCCCGCCCATCTGGCCGAGTTTCCTCAGCCACTCTGGGCGGTTTCCAGTCAAATGTTAAAACAATACAGCATTAAATATTAAAAACTTCCCTAAACAGGGCTGCCTTAAGATGTCTTTTAAAAATAGGATAGCTGCTTATTTCCTTGACATCTGCTGGAAGGGCGTTCCACAGGGAGGGCGCCACTACCGAGAAGGCCCTCTGTCTGGTTCCCTGTAACCTCACTTCTCGCAATGAGGGAACCGCCAGAAGGCCCTCGGCGCTGGATCTCAGTGTCCGGGCTGAACGATGGGGGTGGAGACGCTCCTTCAGGTATACAGGGCCAAGGCCGTTTAGGGCTTTAAATGTGTTTGATTTTCTTTTTTATACTTCATAATAGGAAAGAAATGTTAACACAGCCCAAGAGCCACACCTGTTTTTTAAAGCAAAGAGAATTTGTGCACTGGGCATGCCTAACTAAGATATAGATCCGTTTATGAGTTACATCAATAGTCATTTACTGTGCAGAGCCAGCAATATGACCACAGTTGCACCTGACCCTAAGAACTAATCACATCTGGTCTGAAAGACAATGGTATTATCTCCCCACCCATCTCCTCCTCTCACTAAATGGTTGCCAGCTCCTTAACCCAAAACATCTGGTGCCAAATAAGGCCTCAAGTGGAGCCTTCTCAGTCAGAAAGTGGAACAAGTCTAGTGTCAGAAACAAGAGGTGGAAAACAGTGGCTGGATGCTCTTCTGGGCTGGAGGGGGGCAGCCCAGCAGTTTTGTGGAGGGCCAGCGAACAGTCTTGTTCTACCCAGATCTAAGATGAAGCCAAACACAAAAGCTGCCTCATCACATATGATGAACAGATAAGAAAAGTGGTAGAGGGGGGAAACAAATACAGGCTTAGAATCATATAATCCTTGAATTGCAGAGTTGGGGCCCCAAAGGTCCAACACCCTACAATTCAGGAATCTCCACTAAGGTGTCCATGACCGATGGCCCTCCAACCTTTGCTTAAAAGATTCAAATGAAGGAGAGTCCTCAACCTCCCAAGGGAGTCTGTTCCACTGTCGAACAGCTCTTACTGTCAGAAAGTTCTTCATGATGTTTAGTCAGAATCTCCTTTCTTGTAACATGACGTTATTGTTTTGAGTCGTACCCTCCAAAGCAGGAGACAACAAGCTTGCTCCATGTGACAGCCGTTGAGATATTTGGAGATGGCTATCATATCTCCTCTCAGTCTCCTCTTTCCCAGGCTAAACATACCCAACTCCCTCAACTGTTCTTCATTGTCAAGTAGCTGTCAGGCAAGTACAGGTCATCCACAGGGCAAGAAAGAACTTGAGACATAGACTGCAATTAGCTTTTATTCGCAGAAAGTAAACAACACAGCAGAGTTCC
Organism: Darevskia nairensis; assembly: GCA_034642065.1. Lineage (NCBI taxonomy): Eukaryota > Metazoa > Chordata > Lepidosauria > Squamata > Lacertidae > Darevskia > Darevskia nairensis. Next base: position 685,047 of record JAWWNI010000558.1, read on the forward strand.
TCTGGCTCCTCTCACCTAGCTGAAGACGTTGCTGGACCTGCCTATGGCCCTGCCTTCCCCCTCTATCCTCTCACTCCAGATCCCTCCTAAGCAGATGTAGACTGTGGGAGGGTAGACTTCTCCTCTGGGTTGTCTAGCCCATTGCTCAGCAACGTACAGGACTCTCCTCCAGCAGCGTGTCAGGGGAGGAGGAAAGCCAGCAGGACTGGGACTGTCCAGCTGCTGGGCAGCAGGTGTTATGGCGCCAACAAGATGGCATGCCAAAGCCAGGTATCAGTACTGGGGTCAAGAGAAGCCGAAGTCAGGAGCAGTCCGAGTCAGGAACCAGCCAAAGTCAGGTATCAGTACCGGGGGTCAAGAGAAGCCCAAGTCAGGAACAGTCCGAGTCAGGAACCAGTCGAAGTCAGGTGTCAGTACCGGGGGTCAAGAGAAGCCAAAGTCAGGAGCAGTCCAAGTCAGGAACCAGCCGAAGCCAGGTACACAGGATCAGGAGCAGGATGAGCAGGCACAACCACGTGCTTCAGCACAGCAGTTGCAGGTGCTAGTGAGGGAAGCAGCCAGCCTTCCTTAAGTAGCCAGCTCATCACCACGCCTTTTACGAGCTGCAACTGCCTCCAATTGCTCCCTCCGTTTCTCAGCTCTACGCTCTACAGCTGAGATGGGAGGAGGGGAGGGGGCCCTCCGGCTCCTCTCCTCACAAGGGCCTGATTCTGGCTCAAGCCCTTGCTCCTCCTGTTCTGGCCTTCCCTCTTCCCCATCTGCTTCTTCCTCTTCTGAGGACTGTTGCCACCAGTCTTCTTCAGGTAAGAATCCCTCCATTCCTCTGGACTCTTCCGTGGTTGCCGCTTCGCCTAGGGGGGCTTGCCACCACTCCTGCTCATCTGGTGCAACCCTGACATCAGGGACAACCTCTGACTACTCTCTGTCTGGGTCTGTGCTCACACTGAGACTCTCAGCCCCCAGCTCAGTCCTAGAAGGGTCTCCTTCTTCTCACCCCCCCCCCAATCACTCAACCCTGCTGCAACTAGCATCTCCCAGCTTGTCACTTCCGCAGACTGATACCGCATGTCCCATCACCACTGTCCTGGTTCTAAGTCATCAACGTCTATGTCAGCCTTGGGGGGCTCTTGGGTGAGTGGTGCCCACCACTCTTCCTCATCCAGCCAGTCCCTGGCATTCATAAGGCACTTGGGTTTCCAGACCTTTGGTCATCTTGGTTGCCCTCCTCTGCACACGCTCCACCTTGTCAATATCCTTCTTAAATTGCAGCGCTTGTGGCTTGTTTGTTTGTTCACTGTTCCCAAAACAAGGGGAAATGCTTTTCTCTGGTTGATTGGTAACCTTAACTGCCAGGAAAACCTTTCTGGACTCAAAACTGCACTGGAAAAGCTGCTCGCAGTATAAATTTCCTTAAGGCACAAGGAGCTGCAGCTGTTAGCTTTCAAAGCCCAGTGACTGAGCAAACTGGCTTCGTTCCTTTTGTTTTTCATAGGCTATTTGGTAGTTTTAACTACTTTCCATAATTTTTTGTGCTTTTGGTAGCCTTGTGGAGGGACAAAACTTTCTGACACCTGGTAGCTTTTGAGATATCTCATCATGCACTGCTCACAACCACAAGGGCTAAAAACATGCAAAATGAAAGCTAGACTTCTCAGAAACGGAATTCTACTCCCCAATAGCACACTATTTTTTTCCCCTTACTGTACCTGCACAAAAGTAGAGCATGTTCGCAAAACTAGGGTTGTTGATGAAATTTTTTACGTTTTCATTTAGGTAGAAATTTGGGGGCATTCCGGTGCCCTGAACTCCACCCTGGAACAATTCTTGCCCTGTCTTACTGTATATCTTCGCATGGCAAACTCTTTAGTTATGCAGACTCACTCTTCAAAGAAAAGGAAATGGTGTCAGGCTTTCTACATTAGAAAGAAACTGGTTATCTACTTGGCAAAGAAAACTGGATGTACACCCTGATTCCTTATTTAAGGAAAGCATCATAAAGGCATTATGCAGGAGCCGGAGTTAAGCGTACTGTAGGGGACGCAGATGGAGCTGTGGGTTAAACCACTGAGCCTAGGGCTTGCTGATCAGAAGGTCGGCGGTTCGAATTCCTGCGATGGGGTGAGCTCCCATTGCTCGGTCCCAGCTCCTGCCCACCTAGCAGTTCGAAAGCACGAACTGTAGATAAATAGGTACCGAAAGTAGATAAATAGGTACCGCTCCGGTGGGAAGGTAAACGCCGTTTCCATGCACTGCTCTGGTTCACCAGAAGCGGCTTAGTCATGCTGGTCACATGACCCGGAAGCTGTACGCCGGCTCCCTCGGCCAGTAAAGCGAGATGAGCGCCGCAACCCCAGAGTCGTCCGCGACTGGAGCTAACGGTCAGGGGTCCCTTTACCTTTACCTTTACACAAAGCCCTTCTGAAAATCCCACGCAACAAACAGCCAACATGGCTGTAGATGAATTGCTGTGAGTTCCCACTTGTTTAACATGTATTTATATTTTAAAATAAGTTACTATTCTGAGTTCTCTGTGCTGCATCAGATTTATAGCATGATGTGACAAGCCCTCAGGATGTGAAGCTGAAGAGTATTAAAAATGAAAAATAAACTAATTTCCTTTAAACACTGAAGACAAGCAGATATGTGTGCAAGAGGAAATTGTTGATATGCAAAGATCTTTAAACAAAACACCAATGAAATATAGCCATTAACCCGACACCCCTCACCATTTGCAGCACTTACTCATTGGCATCTTCATGGTAGGCAAGCCTTATAAAATTTCTATGAAATACAGAAATAATGTAAATCAAAAGGGTGGTATGTGATATCAGATGATCTGAAATACGGTAATTGTGCTGAGTATTAAAATGTATTCGCAGCCAGCTCTTCATGCACCAATGCACAGTTTTTGAAGTTCAATGTATATCTTATCAAAGCACAATTTGGTGCAGTATTTTAAGTATCAGCCTCTGCACAGGTAGTCAGGAATAATGGGCAAAATTCCTGCATGCCAGGTGAATAGGAAAATGAGGCACACATGAAAACTGTGATTTAATAAAAACTCACGATGCCCCTCTTGGGGAACAGAACCCAGGGGCTGAACGTCTGCAGTAAGCTTTTTTGCTCATGTAGGCTTTTTTGCATGGTTTAGAACTCCAGAGTTCTGAATCACACAGCCAGGCATAGGTCAGGAAGGGGGGAAAAACAATAAATTACCCAGGGCCAGTGAAGTTGAATCTTTATTCAAGAAAACAAACCACAACTCAGGCCTAGTAGTCTCAGCAACCGCTCCTAGGAGGTATTGCCCTGATGACATAGTTGTGAGGACTGAAGGTACCTCTCTAAGGCATCCCACACCTCTCCTGGGTTTTCTTCCACGCTGTGTCAAACTGCGTCTCTGCACAACTAATCTCTGTTTGGTTCTTTTCATTTCTCTGCGCATTCTTGGAGACCAGGGGGAAAGGGAGCTGGTCGCAGCAGGAGGCGGGGGGCTCCCTGGATTATTCAGCAGCCTCTTGACTCACCCTCGCCCCCATTTCCAGCCTCTGCTCCAGTTTCTGAGTCTGGACTGCCCTCTGCCACCAAATCTCCCTGCTCACTAAACCCTGTTGCCCCTCCAGCTTCCAACACCTCCTCCTCACAGTCTTCTCCCTCCGACCACTCACCGTCATCCCACCACCAATACCCTGGCTCTGAGCCTTCTTCCCCTGGGGGTTCCCTAGGGGATTCCCCAGCTGGTGCCCCCCCTCTGCATCCAACCAGTCCACAACACACAGGGAGAGTGCAGCAGGCTTCCCACTGCTATCCCGGATTGTTAGATATCCCGTAAATTTCCCGGATTTCAAAGGAAGCAGCTCCTCTCCCTCCCTGCCGGCCAGGGAGGCTCCTCAGCTGCGTTGCTTGGCTGCGTTGCTCACCAATAGTTACAGAGAATAGGATGCCATTAGACCAGTGTTTCCCAACCAGTGTGCCTCCAGATGTTTTGGGACTACAACTCCCATCATCCCTCGCTAGCAATACCAGTGGTCAGGGATGATGGGAATTGTAGTCCCAAAACATCTGGAGGCACACTGGTTGGGAAACACTGCATTAGACAACAGCACTGTTTGTGCTTTGCTTGCATGTAAAATCAACCACTCTGGCCCAGCCCACAAATACACTCCTTCCAAAAGAGTGTTAAAGGATGCAAAGCCTGCAACACGTTTGTATAATAAGTCATTAATGGATGCCCGAGAGCCAAAAGAGTGAACCTGATCAATCCCCCCATGAAGAATTGACGCTTGTGAATTGTGGTGCTGGAGTCCCGTTGACTGCAAGAAGATCAAACCGATCCATTCTGAAGGACATCGGCCCTGGCTGCTCACCGGAAGGACAGATCCTGAAGCATCGCATGAGAAGAGAAGACTCCCTGGAAAAGAGACCCTGAGGTGGGGAAAGATGATGATGTGTAGCCTGGTGTAAATTAATTTGTAGCCTGGGGGGCTTAGCGTGGCGTGGACTGTCCCCGAGAACCATAGACTGTCCCTGGGACAGGTGAGGCTGCTGATCCCTTATTTTCAAATCCGAAAGTTGACAGCTATGGTACATGTGTGAGGTTAAATTAAAACTAGAGACACATGAAACAAAATATTTGTTTCAAAACACTATGTGAATTGCAGCTATCCACTCCTGTGCGCTAGCACTGCTACAGCTATCTCCCAGTTTTCAGAGAGCAGCTCAACCAATAGCAGCCCAAGTCTGCTCTGCCTGCCTTGTTCCTCTGCGACATTAAAAGCCAGTTCATCCAACCATGGCCACAGCCTTCAACACCACCATCGCAACCACAGATTCCCCAAGGACACTGCAATATCGATTGAAAAACACTTTGCACATAGAAAAGAGATGCCACAATGTTTGCTAGAACAATAATGCACCAGGCAGCAAAATTCAAATGGTTTTTCACGGCTACGTTTTTCCATTTTTAAACCCCAGGTTTCCTAGCATTTCAGAACTCAGCTTTGTGTCTCTTTCCCATACACAACAATCTCTGTGGGGTCAGAGGGATTCCAGGAGAGATATATATATATTTATATAAATTAACTTAACGTAATGACAATTGGCAGAGAGAGCTGAGCAAGGTTTTCCTCTATAAAGCCATGAGGTGGATTTGACTGGAACATAACACTCTACTAAAATAATAATCCTCTCATAATCTGGGCCTCATTAACTTGTCAAGTCTCGTGACAGTCCTTAATAGCATCCGCTCATTTTACGTGTTGTAGTAAGTGACTTTCCAAGCTATTTGAATAACCTAAAATAAGAAGAGTCTGTAACAGCTCTTAATGGAGGGTGTGTTCTCCTCCTCCTCCTCCTCCTCCTCCTCCTCCTCCACTCCTCCTCCTCCCCCTCTCAGCCTAAAAAAAACCCCATGATGCACTTACATTGTTTGTTTTCTGGGCAATCTGCCATTGGCCTTTCAGATGGAAGAGCTTACGTTTAATTTATTTCTCCTCTGCTCGATGTACAGCTTGCAGTTTCCAACACACTGATAGAAATTTATGGTAGCTGGTCCAAAGGCTGTTGCCAAAGGCGAAAGGGAGGATAAGGCAGTGATGGATACAAATTCCCTCTTGGTCGGTGTAGTGTCAGTGTCGCCACCCTTACAAACTAAGGTTAGATGCTGTGAGCTGCAAAGTCATCTCTTGTTGAGGTGTCAAGCGTTTACACGCTCAGATCTTTCTGTGAGAGCAAATGAGTAAGGCAACTTCTAAGACCAGGGCTTGAAGGAAAGCACATAGCTCTGCGAGAATTACTGCATCACCAAACAGTATTGCTGAGTCAACTGGAAATGAATTCATGTTCTTTCTTGCAGGTTCAGACCCAGAGACCTCCCCCCTAAATAAAGACACATTTGACTCAAATTTTAGTTTGGGTTTTTGGCAGAATTTAGGCCACAGCTTTATTGATTACAGAAAAGTGAACGGTTGCATAGGCTCTGGTTCGACTAGCTCCCTACACCGTTGCAGGTAGTGCTGACCCAGAGCTCTATCATAGGTCAGCCAAGGGTGAACACCTGAGATAGGTGAAAAGCCCGGGAAAAGACTCTGTTCACCCCCCTGATGCTCCCCTGGACTCAGGCACGGGTACAACCCCCTCTCGGGGGTTGACCAAACCAAGTTGAGTCCCTGGATTCCTTTAATGGAATACCCTTCACATAGGGAAGGCTAGAGTGTTCTCCCATCCCTATCACCTGAACCAGTGCCTATCTGCAACCTTACAAGTTGTGACGAATTGCTACGTGGCAGGCGAAACCCAAATGGCAAAAGCCAATCAGCCAAGTGGGAAACATTCCTGCTGTGCCCCTGTCCCAATGACAGATGACACAAGATGGCATAGCAAGGTCAATCGCAAAATACCCTAAATATAGAAAGAGGTGGGCAGGTGTTCCTAAACAAGGGGACAGGGAAGTCTTGGACTTCCTTACAAAATTTCATATTATTGGCCTACAGCAGGGATGTCCAACAGGTAGATCGTGATCTACCGGTAGATCACTGGATGTCGGTTGTAGATCACTGATAGATCACTGGCTCCCCCAAAGAAACTCAACAACTTTGGCTTCCCTAAAAATAGCTCATTTTTTTTGCCCTGCACCCCCCAAAAATGGGGCTTTTTTCCTCCCTAAAAAATGCTCAACAACAACTTTGATCTGAATGCCTAAAAAAAAAACAGGCCTTCCTCCTACCCAAAAAAGCTCAACAACTTTGACCTGAACCCCCAAAAAGGGGTTAGATCACTGCCAGTTTTTAACTCTGTAAGTAGATCGCAGTCTCTTGGGAGTTGGCCACCCCTGGCCTACAGGAAACATGCTGCTTGGATCCAGATACCACCCCCCCATCCCTACTGGGTTATGATGCCTTCGTGACCCAGGCGACGAAAACCTACCAGTATGGGCGTCCCAGCGGTGGTTTGGTCACCTTTATCTCCAGGCTTGCCTGTTCACTGTTTCCTTCCTCTTATGGCTTGAGTCCAATCACATTCAAACTCTCCATATTACTAGTCGACAACTAGGGGGCCTCAGGTGTATAAACTTGTACAACCCTTCTACCTCTTCCCTACCTGGACCAACCCATACTTGGGCGGATCTAAGCTTCATTTTGGAAAAGACAGCGGTAGAATTCCCTAACTCAGAGATCCTCCTTATGGGGGACTTTAACGCTAGAATTGGACCAGATATAAAGCCATTCATAGCTAGCACGCAATGCTCTCCCAACGAGGCGGCGTTTATCCCATGGAAATCCCACGATAAGGTCGTGAACAGGGACGGCATCGTACTACTTGACCTCGCCATCAACCACAGCCTATACAGCCTCCACGGCACCCTTAAAGACCGGTCTGAGGGCTTCTTCACCTTCATAGGCCCCAGAGGTGCAAGCGGTCTTTGACACCATCGACCATAACATCCTTCTGGACCGTCTTGAGGGGTTGGGAGCTGGGGGCACTGTTATACAGTGGTTCCGCTCCTTCCTCCTGGGCTGTGTTCAGAAAGTGGTGGTGGGGGATGAGCGTTGAGACCCCTGGGCTCTCACTTGTGGGGTGCCTCAGGGTTCCGTCCTCTCCCCCATGCTTTTTAATATCTATATGAAGCCGCTGGGAGAGATCATCAGGGGGTTTGGGCTGGGTGTTCATCAGTATGCGGATGATACCCAGCTCTACCTCTCTTTCAAATCAGAACCAGTGAAGGCGGTGAAGGTCCTGTGTGAGTGCCTGGAGGCGGTTGGAGGATGGATGGCGGCTAACAGATTGAGGTTGAATCCTGACAAGACAGAAGTACTGTTCTTGGGAGACAGGGTGCGGGCGGGTGTGGGGGACTCCCTGGTCCTGAATGGGGTAACTGTGCCCCTGAAGGACCAGGTGCGCAGCCTGGGAGTCATTCTGGACTCACAGCTGTCCATGGAGACGCAGGTTAATTCTGTGTCCAGGGCGGCTGTCTACCAGCTCCATCTGGTACGCAGGCTGAGATCCTACCTGCCCGCGGACTGTCTTGCCAGAGTGGTGCATGCTCTGGTTATCTCCCGCTTGGACTACTGCAATGCGCTCTACGTGGGGCTACCTTTGAAGGTGACCCGGAAACTTCAATTAATCCAGAATGCGGCAGCTAGACTGGTGACTGGGAGTGGCCGCTGGGACCACATAACACCGGTCCTGAGAGAACTACATTGGCTCCCAGTACGTTTCCGAGCACAATTCAAAGTGTTGGTGCTGACCTTTAAAGCCCTAAACGGCCTCGGTCCTGTATACCTGAAGGAGCATCTCCACTCCCATTATTCAGCCCTGACACTGAGGTCCAGCGCAAAGGGCCTTCTGGTGGTTCCCTCACTGTGAGAAGCAAAGCTACAGGGAACCAGGCAGAGGGCCTTCTTGGTAGTGGTGCCCGCCCTGTGGAACGCCCTCCCAGCAGAGGTTAAGGAGATGAACAACTATCTGACATTCAGAAGATACCTCAAGGCAGCCCTATTTAGGGAAGCTTTTAACCTGTGATATTTTAATATATTTTGTGTTTGTTGGAAGCCGCCCAGAGTGGCTGGGGAGACCCAGCCAGATGGGCGGGGTACAAATAAAAAAGTATTATTATTATTATATTATAGTAATAGACTACATCTGGCTTTCTCCCACAATGATACCCCAGGTGCACAGCTTCAACATCTTCAACAGGGTGGACAGCGACCATCTTCCAATCACCATTATACTTCGAACCCTACGCTCTAGCCCGCTCTTCCAATCTGTCCTCCAGGAGACACAGTCAATAGCACCAAGAAGTAAGAAATGGGACCCCTACCTGGAGCTGGATCTCAAAGCCCATCTAAACTCCTCCGCAATTCTGGCCTTGAAAGTCCACCTCATAAGAACAAATGAGGCCCACCTCTCCCTCTCAATATATCAGCAAATTGCTGCATCTCTTCTTCCGATACTCACCCAAACTCTCGGTATAGCAGTGCTGGGCCCGGGCTTAAAAGAGTCAATTTAAAATTTATTATTTTTTTTGATCTTGAGACCTGTTATATGTTCTCAACTAATGAAGTGGGCAATATACAGAAACAAGCAACTTAAATGTGATTTCTTGTAACAAACATCTGGAATAGAAAGAGTTCAAGGAGAATATAAGTTGCTGGTTTCTCAGCTGAGCCGATGGAGATGAACTGCAGTCCATTTTCTCCCACTGCCACACCCTGACAGAATGACAAAATAAATAAGTACCTGTCAGTTCTTGAGGATTTCCAACTGGAGCATCATTTTTTCCCCTACAGAATGCAGTTAACTTTTAAGTGCATTATATAAACAGATGTTGGACAGTATGTTTATATGTGGGATGTGGGGGTTGCTGTGAGTTAAACCACAGAGCCTAGGGCTTCCCGATCAGAAGGTTGGCGGTTCAAATCCCCGCGGCGGGGTGAGCTCCCGTTGCTTGGTCCCTGCTCCTGCCAACCTAGCAGTTCGAAAGCATGTCAAAGTGCAAGTAGATTAATAAGTACTGCTGCAACGGGAAGGTAAATGGCGTTTCCGTGTGCTGCTCTGGTTTGCCAGAAGCGGCTTAGTCATGCCGGCCACATGACCTGGAAGCTGTACGCCGGCTCCCTCGGCCAATAATGCGAGATGAGCGCCCCAACCCCAGAGCCGGTCACGACTGGACCTAATGGTCAGGGGTCCCTTTACCTTTACCTTTATGTTTATATGTACATGGGTGTAACCAATATTTTTGTGGGGGGGGGGCAAGACTTTGTTGGGGGGCAGAACTGATGTGATTGGTCAGTTAGTTAAATATGTTTATTGTTTTATTTGATCTGGGGGGGAAGTTGCCTTCCCTCCCCCTCCCCGGCTACGCCCATGTACCGTCTTTCCCCCTTTTTAAGACACCGTCTTATAATTTTTTTCCCTCAAAAAAACACAGGGTGGCTTATTTTCGGGGGGATGTCTTATTTTTATTACGTCAGTATGGTATGGTACAGCCTTCCCCTGCGCGCTAAGCAGGCGGGGCAGAACTCCGCAAGAGGCGCGTTTCCCCCCCACGCCTCTCACTGGTTCGCTGGCTCCCTGTGCATGCAGGAGGGGCTGAGGAGGTGACGGGAACAATGGCGGCACCATGGCTTACTTTTGGGGTACGTCTTACTTCTCACAAAGGTAAAAAAAACCCTGCCATGGCTTACTTTATGACTATGTATTAAAAAAGGGGAAACAGGGTATATGTGTGTATGTATCTATATTTCAACTTATTTCTCTAATGGTGAGCAAAACATACAGGAGGGCTTCTGCATTTTACTGAAGTCTTGATTTATATTTTACATTGCAGAAATTTTCTGTTGTCCTGGGGGCCTTCTGGGTATTGACAGTAGTAATCATAAGTGAAGAAAACATGAATTCCTTTTTCAGAATATGAATATTGATTAGAGAAAGCCTATGTCCTGAGGTGTCCAGAAAGCTTCAGTAACCACATATCAAATCAGCCCCACCCACTCCCCCAAAATCATAATTAGTAATTTTAAAAGAACACAGTGAAGATTTATGAATGGAACTATACGCTTGACAAAACTAATTTCTCCTGCTTTTGTAAGATAGCTAGGATTTTCAAACTGGGTCTGGGCATTCTGCCATGCCCGGAGGCTTTTCAGATTTTGTTAACAGGATTGCAAATTAAACAAAAAACTTCACACCCTCGCACACCGAAGTCTCGCAAAGGTGGAAGCTTTGTACAAAATTCCTTCTAATCACAGCCCTGGAAAATTCTTTGCCTCCTTAAAATATTTAGGAACTGCTACAAGAGTCAACGGTGACTTTTCCTATGTACTGTTAAGACTGCTCAACTTCCCTGAGCGTGCGGCTTCCCTGGGTTTTACTCTCTTTTGATCATCACTCAAACATGTCCACTCCACCCACATTCTTCTGTAAGTGTGTGTGTGTGTCACAAAGCGTGTTCTCCTTCATGGAGAGCACGTGTTGCGGTGGAGGCCAGCAAGTCACCCCTCTGGTGCTGGGTGGGATCGTATGGATGGCCACGGCTGTGATTGGACCCTGGGTGTTGTTGGGGAGATTTGTATGTTGCAATTTATTGATGGACAGCCCAGCGGATATATATTGGTGGGTATGCAACGTGATCCCCCTCTTGGCTGCGTGCTTCGGATCACCCGCCGTCCCTCCCTATATTTTAGGCCTCTGCGTTGACATTGCTATGCCTGTCATGGGGTCGTCTGCTGTTGGGGCAGGGGCCTGATAGGATTTTTTCCATTTGGCTGATTGGCTGGTGCCATCTGGTTTTCGCCTACTGCGTAGCAAATAGTCACAACTTGTAAGGTTGGCGGTTAGGCATTGGTTATTATGTTGGTTGGAGGAGGGGTTATGATTGACTGTGTCTGCCCCTCTAATTGATGCTGGTGTTAGGGGAATTCCGTTCAAGGAATCCAGGGGCTCGATGCTTTTTGTCCGAACCCCCGGTTGGGGACTAGGGCCGTGCAAGAGCCCTGGGAGCCTGAGGGGAGAGGGGAGGGTCAGACCACCCGGCTCCCTTTATCTCTCCAGAGTGGTTCCCCCTTACTGACGGTCGTCAGTTCTGTCCCCTGTGGGACAGATAGTCTTAACCAATGCCTAAGCAACCACTCACATTGTTTGTATTTTAATAAGGTTGTGGCCAAAATCATGCCAAAAACCAAAACTAAAATTCTGACTGATGTGTGAATTATTTGAGGGGTGGTTTGGGGACCTCGACACGCAAAAACCTGATGGCGTTTAAGCTGACATAGCAGCCCAACTGACAAGCAAATAAAGCCCTACAGCCCACTTGTACTCACAGCCAGTCTCATCTTTGACAGCCTAACCTTGTCCTGCTAATTGTAACTGGCATGCCAACTGGAACTGAAAAAGCAAAAAGAGAGAGAGGACGGGGTAAATACAGGAGAGCAAGAGAGGGAAGGAATGTTGATGACATTTGGGCAGGGAGGAATGTGTAAAAAATATTCTGTGCTGTCAGGGTGGATGACATAAATATCACATTGCCGACTAGTTGTATGCCTATAGAAAACAAATGGAAATATGATCGATAATATGGATTCCTCCATTTCCAGACAGTAGGCTTGAAAAAAAAATCATAACTTTTAACAAAAGTCTTCCAGGAGAACAGAAAATGACACAACCATTTGTTAGTGCTAAATGGCTGAGTAGAAGGGCAAGAAATGGAGCAATCCTAAGTGGGGGGTCCATGGCAGAGACTAGGGTCCTGCAGGCCCTTCCATAGGGCCTGTAAGACAGAGCTATTCTGCCTGGCCTTCAATTTGAATTAGCCTGATCGTCTATTCCCTTCTCCCTTTCCTCTTCTATGAAGAAACCCTTTCTGGGACCCCACATTTAAATTCTTCCCTGGTGTCAGGTTTCCCTTTGTCGGTTGTTCAATAAGAGAGCCACGCCATCTGTCTTTTAGTTCTTTTAATCAGTGCTCAATTATGTACAGTGCAGAGCTTAATCTTATCATGTCCGTTCACTCACTAGCAGAATCAAGAAGTGCCTCCCTCCGGTTTTGGCGCCAACACAACAATCTTGGCAGCCGAAATTGCCTCCTCCTCCTACGTAATCTCTGCGCCAGACCTGACGCCTCTCCCTCCGATCTAGCCTGCTGGGTGGTGCCAGGCATTTCACTAAATCCCTGGAGCCCTGGCACTCCTTCTCTCCCAGCCACTAACTGCTTCTCCCCTGAGGAACTGCTGGTTTCACTCGCAGATGAATCAGTAGTCAAAACAGGTGGCTGCTCCCTATAAACACTCAGAGCTGGACTGGCAGGAGGAGGCAGATCCCTGACACCTGGTCTCCTTGCTGGCCCTAGTAGGACCAACTTGGCCAGTTAGCCCTGGTGATCATTTGATGTCTACAGACTGGGGTTTCCCCCCCCCCCAAAAAATGACCCCTGACCTTTTGAGTTTTATTAATATTGATACTGCATTTTATGTTGTACTTTATGCTGTTTTATGCTGTTTTTAAGTCACATTTTAATCAATGTTTTATATTTGCTGTTAGCTGCCCTGAGCCCAGTTTTTAAACCAGGAAGGGCGGGGTATAAATAAAAAAGTATTATTATTATTATTGTTGTTGTTGTTGTTGTTGTTGTTATTATTATTATTATTGGTGGGGGGCCAACTTATTATTATTTTGTTTGTTTGTTTGTTTGTTTGTATGTTTGTTTGATTTATATTCCGCCCTATACCCAGGGGTCTCAACACGGTTCACAGAATAAAATCAAGGCATAAAACCACAAAATATGTAATAAAAATTAAAGCAGCAACTCAATACTTTAAAAGGTTAGGGTTAGGGTTTTTATTGTTTGCTCCTGGTGGATCTCTACTGTTTCTCTCTCTCTCACTCACTCACACACATTCACACATAGTGGTGGAGTGTTCCCCACTGACGCCTGGGGCAGGCCATATATATCAGGGCACATGCAGTGCACCATGGGGGTGGAGCATGCTGTGGGGGTGTGCCATGCCGCCAGAGCAACCCCTGCCCACTGGCCAGCTAGGTTTGAGGGATGCATTCACTGCGGCCTGCAAACCCTGCGAGACTCGCAAAAATGGCGCCGTGAGCTGGTGCATCCTTCTCAGGCGCCCACCATAAGTGACTAGAAATAATTTTGAAGCATAAGATTTTTTTTTAATAAACAAGATTAAAAAATATAAACCACTATAGTAAGGGTAAAGGTAAAGGACCCCGGACAGTTAAGTCCAGTCACGAACGACTCTGGGGTTGCGGCGCTCATCTCGCTTTACTGGTCGAGGGAGCCAACGGTTGTCCACAGACAGTTTTTCTGGATCATGTGGCCAGCATGACCAAGCCGCTTCTGGAGAAACCAGAGCAACGCACAGAAATGCCGTTTACCTTCCCGACGCAGAGGTACCTATATATCTACTTGCACTTTGACGTGCTTTTGAACTGCTAGGTTGGCAGGAGGAGGCACCGAGCAACGGGAGCTCACCCCGTCATGAGGATTTGAACCGCCGACCTTCCGATCGGCAAGCCCTAGGCTCAGTGGTTTAGACCACAGCGCCACCCACATCCCTAGGGAACCACTATAGTAGCACAAATCTAATTTATTCAGTTATGAAGAAGAAGAAGAGTTTGGATTTGATATCCCACTTTATCACTACCTGAAGGAGTCTCAAAGCTGCTTACATTCTCCTTTCCCTTCCTCCCCCACAACAAACACTCTGTGAGGTGAGTGGGGCTGAGAGACTTCAAAGAAGTGTGACTAGCCCAAGGTCACCCAGCAGCTGCATGCGGAGGAGCGGAGACGCGAACCCGGTTCACCAGATTACGAGTCTACCGCTCTTAACCACTACACCACACTGGTTCTTACCACACTATGATACAAAACCATTAGAAAAACAAATTCCTATCAGGTCTAAGATGTCCACAGTGTTGCTGACTGCTTGCTGTTGGGTTGTTGTTACCATTTTCATCATCATCATCATCATAATCTTGTTTTAAGAAATGACTCTTGACACTGAAAACTATTCGTAAGAAGCCTACTGTATGCACATGAAAAGGTGTGAAAGAGGACTCAAGAGTCCTTCTTTTCCATAAAGTAGAACCTTCTTTTTCTCCCATTTTGCCTGGATGGTTTAATTCCCACTGAGGGATTTTAAGTGGGAGGAGCTATTACAGGGAAATTTTGGCAGTCTATAAGCACCGATTAAATACTTGAGAGTAGCTGATGTTCCATCATATCATGTCAATCTATCTAATAGAGCTATTAGAATGTTGAGACAGGCAAAAAACGCATTAGGATTGAGGTTTTAGCTTAATGCATACCGATTTCATTTCGACACTAAATAAAGAAATAAATTATCATTTTATATTTTGGGGGGGGGGGTGAGTTTACTAACAGCATGGAAGGGCACCCAACATGAAAAGGGGAAAAGAAAATGTGCTATTAAAAACACAATAACCCAAACCGCTTCATTTTACCGTACTTAATTTATCAACTAATTTATCAATTTGCAGCCTAGGCCCCTCGTACCTAAGGCACCGCCTCTCCTGGTATGCCCCGTGTAGGACCTTAAGGTCCTCAAATAATAACATTTTGGAGGTCCCGAGCCACAAGGATGCTACGCTGGCCTCAACTAGGGCCAGGGCCTTCTCAGTACTGGCCCCGACTTGGTGGAACGGTCTGTCACAAGAGACCAGGGCCCTGCGGGATTTGGCATCTTTCCGCAGGGCCTGCAAGTTGGAGCTGTTCTGCCTGGCCTTTGGGTTGGTTTCAGTTTAACCCTGATGTTTCATTCCTTTATGGTTTGATTGGTGGGCTACTTAAAAATGAGGCTGCATTTTAAACTTTAAATCGTATTTTAACCTGCATTTTAATTGATTGTTTTGTATGTTTTGTTGTGATTTTATTGGTGTTAGCCGCTCTGAGCCCGGTCTTGGCTGGGAAGGGCGGGGATTTATTATTATTATTATTATTATTATTACTGTGGTTCAAGCCAAACAAGCAAAGTCTCACTTGGGGACTAGGGAGCAGATTCCAACCAGGCAGATACCGAAACCAAGCTTGGGTTTGACATGGTCAGCCCTCCCCTCAGGCCCCTTATGGGCCCTTCTATACTATGTCGATCCTGATCAATGCCATTTCCGCCCTCATACAAACAATGTTCTCCCGCCTAGCAAAGGAAGCCCATAATTTCAGTGAGCGAAAGGAGAAAAAACAACAACCACCCAACCAAGTGCCAATCAGGTTGAGAGAGAAAGAATGTTTTCCGGCCCTGTCAATCAGTGACCCAAAATTCATAGAATCATAGAGTTGGAAGAGACCACAAGGGCCATCCAGTCCAAGCCCCTGCCAAGCAGGAAACACCATGAAATGTCCAAGAAGAGAATTTCCTGAGGAAAAACTACTGGCGAATTTCAACTCCCCTGAAAAAAAACCCTTAAAAGTGTTTTTGGCTCACTATGCACATTGGATATAGAATATGATGGCAGAATGAGATGGCTACAGATGTATATACAAAAGTGATCCTTAAATATTACAAACTAGAGCAACAGAAAGAAGGCTATACTCTTTCCTCCCCCTCTTTTATTCCTAGTTCGCTACATGCAGTGAATTTTATACATAGGGAGCTTTCAAAAATGTGTCTCCCTGTCTGGCACAGTGCAGTACAGAATTCTACCACATTCATTTGCCGCAAATCTGTAGAATCGGGTTTTAGAAAATACTACGCATTTGAAATACTGTGAATAGCCAGTGTCTTTGAAGAGCTCGGTAGAGGGGAATTCCAAGCCGCCGAAAGATGCCTTACTTTAATCGTTCAGGGAATTCTAGTTATAAAAAGTTTTATAAGCATCACAAACCCAATAACATTGCGAGCCATGCTTATAATACTTGCAAAACACAACACAGTGTCAAAAGGTTGAGGCACAACTTTTACAGAGAAGTGAAACCATATGAGCAAGCGATGCAGCTGCCAACCTGGACCTTCCACAAGACTCTTCAAACTTTTCCCCTGCATTGTTCTTGCCACCTCATTTTCATCGCTGAGCTTAATACATTTCAAATGTTATCCATTGGAGGGGGGTACCATCCTCATATCCAAATACTGCTACACTCAACGAGAGCTGCCCAAAGTGATATGTTGAGGCAAATATGGAGATACCTGCTCAGAAATTTGAGGAAGGCAAGAGAAGTTTGAACAATACTGGCAAAGGTTCAGGGAAGGGGGAACCACAGAAAATTCATTCTCTACATACTTTGCGGGACCCAGGTGGCGCTGTGGGTTAAACCACAGGGCCTAGGGCTTGCTGATCAGAAGGTCGGCGGTTTGAATCCCTGCGATGGGGTGAGCTCCCGTTGCTTGGTCCCAGCTCCTGCCCACCTAGCAGTTCGAAAGCACGTCAAAGTGCAAGTAGATAAATAGGAACCGCTCTGGCGGGAAGGTAAACGGCATTTCCGTGTGCTGCTCTGGTTCACCAGAAGCGGCTTTGTCATGCTGGCCACATGACCCGGAAGCTGTACGCCGACTCTCGGCCAATAAAGCGAGATGAGCATCGCAACCCCAGAGTCGGACACGACTGGACCTAATGGTCAGGGGTCCCTTTACCTTTACATACTTTGCTGCCTTTTCACACTGTAAAACAGGGGTGTCAAACTCAAATTCATCAGGGGCCGCATCAGCAGTTTGGTCACCCTCAAAGGGCCGGTTGTATCTGTAGGACTATGTGTCCACTCTTTATTATCATAAATTATTGTCACTGCATTCAATTATTACTGTTTTTTGTAATAATGTAAGTAATAACTAGCTCTGAAAGCAGAAATATAGTCAGAATAATGGCAAGTAGATATTCAAATGTACAATTATTGTACAATTTATTGAAAAATGATTTTTGGTAACAGACAGTAATTTTTTTTTAAACATACAAAATATTGAGGGGGCTGGGCCCCTGCAAAATGGATGGGGATTGCCATTAAAATCAATGGTTGGTGTGTGCGAGCCGCATCTTGTGATTATGCAGGGTGAGGTTTACCTGAGCCGCCCCCCCTCCTATTTTACTCAATTTGGCACCCCTGCTAGAGCTCGTTCTCAAGGATTCTGGGTTGGCGGAGAGGAAAAGCGTGTGTGTGTGTGTGTGTGTGTGTGTGTGTGTGTGTGCGCGTATGGGAAAGCTAGGTGACCTGCCTCTTTGCAAAATCCCCGATGGCTGCACCTGCGAAAAAAGAGAGGCTCCCCATGCAGACGGCGGAGGCAGCAGCAGCACACCTGCCGGGACCTCCAGGTGCGCCCTTGAGGCCGCCTCACAGCGATGGGGGAGCCGGGTTGGTCTACTGCACATAAGCGCCGCTTTACTCATTCCTAGGGTCGCCCTGCGAAATAATGGTTGTGCTGATGAGAAAAGTGTGTGTGTTTGGGGGGGAGTGCACCGGCCAAGGGTGCACAAAGAAGAATCACCGTCCACAATTAATAAATCGCAGGTCGTATCAGCTCATCATCCGGCATCTCCCTCCCTCTCTTAAAAGTCTGCATGGGCGCTTATGTCAATTGGTTTTCTCTCCCTAGCTTAGATTTTCCCAAGCGAGCAAAAGAGAGATCTCCACCACCCCGCCCCGTGCCTTAGCCTCTTTCCTGCGATCTTCTGCCCAAGATCCCTAAATCCAAAAGTGAAAGATCGCTCCAAACTTTTTTTTTTTTTTTGCGGCGCCCGGGAGATGTTGAAAGGGGGGGTTGAGTTGCGCGGGGAGGGCGAGCGAGAGGAGAGCGAGAGGGAGAAGCCGCCCTTGCGCATGTGCGAAGGTGTCCAAACTGACAATGCTGGAGAAGATAGCAAGCTTTGGGGTTGGGAGAGAGAGAGAAAAACAGAGTGAGTGAGAAAGAGAGAAAGAAAAGAGTGGGGGAAGCAGGAAGGGTGGGAAAAACGGAGAGAAAGAGAGGGGGGAAAGCCCCTCCATTGATTTCCCTCCCCACCCCCCACCCCCACCCCAGATATCCCCCCCCACCCCAAGCAACCATCCAAGCAACGTCCGTGGGATTTGGCAGCAATGCGATCCAAAGGCAGAGCGAGGAAACTGGCCGCAAGTAGGTGCAATCGCTCTTTCTGTTGCGCGCTCCCTTCTCTGCCCTGCTAGGCGTCCGGGAAAGATGTGGGTCCGTGGGGTGGGATGGAGAGGGCTCCGCTCTGGGTGGAGGGGCGGGGAGGGTGGGGGTCAGCCACTGGCCCCACAGATCTGGCCCGCCCCCGGCGCAGAACTGGCGCCCGAGAGCCTCAGCTGCCCAACGTCCATCCACCTCGCGGCTGGTTTGCTGGAGAGAGAGAGAGATGGTGCGCAGCGGCGGTGGCACGTTGGGTTTCTCTCCTCTCTCTTTTCTCCCCACTTCCTCGCCTCCGACACGGGGAGCGTGGGGGGGAGGGGAGAAGTCCCAGCTCTGCTCCCTGGCTTGGCTTGGCTGTGCCCAGTGCTGTTTGTGTGTTTGTCTGCCGGGGTGGCAGCGGCGAGAGAGAGAGGGAGGGGGGGCGGGGAAGGATCGCTGGTGAACTTCAGCCGAGGCGGCGAAAGAGTTGAGGAAAAGTTCAGCCGCGCCGAAGAAGAGCGCCGCAAGTTGCTCGCTCGCTCCGGCGAGGGAGGGAGGGAGGGAGCCAGAGAGCGAGGCTGCAAGGACGCGGAGCGCCCCTAGTGGGAAGGAGGGGAGGCCGCAAAAGCAGGAGGAGGAGGAGGCTGTGGTGGCAACCTGCAGCCCAGGAGTTGGAGCAAGGCTGGCGGCTGGCGGAGGCTACACGGGCCACATGACGAGGTCTGGCGGGCCGCATTTGGCCCCCGGGCCTTGTGTTTGACACCTGTGCTGTAAAAGGTAAATGTCAGGGATCTGCCTCCCCCTGCCAGTCCATTCCTGAGTGTTTACAGAGAGCAGCCGCCTATTCTGACCACTGACTCATCTGCGAGTGGAAGCAGCTGCTCTTCGGAAGGGATGGGAGTGCCAGGGCTCGAGAGGTGCAGCGAGGGACCTGGCACCTCTCATCAAACAGGTCCGGCACAGAGATTACGTAGGAGGAAAAGGCGTTTCCGTTTCCCTAAGTGGTTGTGTTGGCGCCAGAATTGTCATGCACCACTTCCGGATTCTGCTAGCGACTGAGTAGACATGATATGATTTAGCTCACCACTGTAAATAATGAGCACTGATAAAAAGCTACTGAAAGGCAAATGACTCGGCCTCCTTATTGAACGACCGATGAGGGGGGGCCCTGACAGTAAAGGTAAAGGGACCCCTGACCATCAGGTCCAGTCGTGGACGACTCTGGGGTTGCGGCGCTCATCTCACTTTACTGGCCGAGGGAGCCGGCGTACAGCATGACGTGGCCAGCATGACTAAGTGGCTTCTGGCGAACCAGAGCAGCTCACAGAAACGCTGTTTACCTTCCCACCAGAGCAGTACCTATTTATCTACTTGCACTTTGACGTGCTTTCGAACTGCTAGGTTGGCAGGAGCTGGGACCGAGCAACGGGAGCTCACCCCGTCGCGGGGATTCAAACCGCCGACCTTCTGATGGGCAAGCCCTAGGCTCAGTGGTTTAACCCACAGCACCACCTGCGTCCCTTTTTCACACTGTACCAGTGTTCAAAACTCCCATTGTTCTAGGCGCATTTTGTGACAGGGAATTTCATTAGCAAGAGCAGTTTCTGAGTTCTGCGTGCAGTACTGTGCCTCAGATTTCAGATTAAAACTGCAGAGTGGAAGGAAAGGAGGACCTTTTTCTGCCTCCCCACTTCCTGCTACTCTCTGAAGACTGGAGAAGAGACCCCCGTAAGAATATTAGGGGGGTGGTCACGGGAAGGACTAGACCATGTGAAAAATGAACATCATATTTTAGCTGCAGTTCATTCATTTTCAGCTTTGTATTCTTGTTATAAAAAGTGCACCTAGACATTCAGTTGTTGCACCCATAACCTAGGCTTAAGGTGCCATTTAGCTCCTAGCTTTCATAACTCAGTTTCTAACACAGACCATGCCCATATCCAGGGTGAGCATCTAGAGAAATGGGATAGGAGATTTTAACCAAACTGTTTCTGCCCACCCTCCTGGGTGATTGACCTTTAAATTGTGCCAGACAATTAATTAATCAATGTGAGGAAGCTGCTCTAGGATAGCATCTCTGTCTGCCACAGAATCTTGCTTCCTGTCTACATACTCTATCCAATGCAATGATAATGACAATCAATATGCAATATATGTGTGATCTTGTGTGTGTTTCTCCTCTTCCTTAATGATATATCTTTGAAAGCAGATATTTGGTGAAATACTATTTTTGCAGACTTTTGCATACTATTTATTTGGATCTTGAAATTTTGGGGGGTTTGTGGGATTATATTACTTTTATACAAGCCATTTTTCTGCTTTTCTTGCTTTCTTCCTAGGATCTTTAGCTCGATCAGTAGAGCATGTGACTCTTAATCTCAGAGTTGTGGGTTGAAGCCCCACATTGGGCATTGCAGGGGGTCGGGCTGAATTACCTTTGTGCTCCCTTCCAACTCTACAGTTCTATGATTTCATGCCTTCCGTCCAGACATGCAGTTTGGAGTTTCAGAACGAAGTTTCAGAACCTTTGAGTGGCTCTTAAAAGTTTGTTGGTTTGTCTTTCAAAACTAAAGTAGCAAAATGTTTCAGATGAAATGCTAAGGATATCTTAATCCCAGGATGCGCACAATGATGAACGGCACAAGCTGCTGAAGAGTTCGGTCCATAGCTCACAAACAATACTTTTGCTTTCTTCTTGGACAAATCTCTAATCCAGCCAAAGTGAAAAGCAGCA
Source organism: Darevskia nairensis (assembly GCA_034642065.1). NCBI lineage: Eukaryota > Metazoa > Chordata > Lepidosauria > Squamata > Lacertidae > Darevskia > Darevskia nairensis. The sequence goes on from JAWWNI010000558.1 coordinate 706,347, forward strand.
GTCAGCAGCACATATTTATAACATTACAAAGCATCTAACAGCTTCCCAGGGTATTTGGAGTTTCAGTCCAAGAGGAATCTGAAAGTTGGTATGAAGTATTTGTCTTTAGAGGTACATCAAGATGGAAATCGTGCCGCGCCAGAACGTTGTCCTGACGAACCAGGCTTTGTCGTTCGGCATCAGCAGTGATGTGATGCATGAAGACTTTTCCATATGCTGTTGATAATGATTGTCGTGTGTTTTGACTATGGATGTTCACTCTGGTGTCATAGAATGAGCACTTGAGAACAACAGGTGTGCTGGTCCCGTGGGTTACCCGAAAGGCGAGGTCCAAGTCCGGTCCGTGGTCAGAGGTACAACGTAAAGGCAGTCCGAAATAACTGAAGCTGGGTGCAGGGCAGGGAGTCAGGCAAAGTCGGGAACCGGTAGGCAAGCAGGGAACCAGGGCGGGTCAGGAGCTCAGGCAGGAAAGCAGGACAGGTTTCAAGCAGGAACACTGGCAGGAACTGGTCAGCAACAATGTTGCTCCTACAACTTGGGCTGGGGCTGGCCGGCTTTTATCTGCCCCGAGGCAGAGGGCGGCCCCGATCCTCAGGTGACTCGTCTCTCCTGGCTTGGAGGCGAGCACTCCTCCTGTGGGAACTCAGTTCGCTTCGTCTCTCTGCCCTGAGCCTCTGCAGCTCAGGAGAGGCTGGAGGGTTACCGGACCCAGAGGCAACCTCAGCTTCCCTTGACAGGGCTGGGAGTGGAGCACCTGCAGGCAATGGGTCCTCCATCCCAGCAGGAGCCAGAGCAGACTCAGCAGATGCCTGCACCTGAGGATCCAGCACAGGTGAGGACCCTTCAGACTCAGGCCCTAGCCCCGGCTCTGCTGGTTCTGGAGGCGGGGAATCCTGTGCAAGCTGGGATCCCTCAGGTTCAGCATCTGAGTCTGACTCCCAGGCCATCACAACAGGTTTTCATCAACATTTGAAACACTGAAGTATGATGACATAATGTAGAATTCTAAGTGGACTTTGTGGTGACAAAGTGTGAGAGCCATGGACAGGAAAGTCACCTCTGTTTAGGCATGTTGGTAGTACAGTGGCTAAATGTATAGACCAAGATGTCCCTAGGTCAGTGTTTCTCAACCCTGTGCCTCCAGATGTTTTTGGCCTACAACTCCCATCATCCCTGACCACTGGTCTTGCTAGCGAGGGATGATGGGAGTTGTAGGCCAAAAACATCTGGAGGCACAGGGTTGAGAAACACTGCCCTAGGTCACATTTTCCCTAAGGGTTTCTTGAACCTTCCAAGGTATCACGAAACCTCTGTTTTCATGGATCTGTACAGTTTTAAAAGTGGAGGAACTAATAAGACTTGATACCATCCTAAGTCCTCTTCATTCTCCCTCCCACACTTTTCGAAATGCAGCATGTAATTAGCTAGGCAGTTTAATGTTGCATTTCAGGCCTTGCTATCCAAAGCCGCAATGCCCAGAACTCAACCCACAGAGGAAAACAAGATTATAACTTCTGTTCAGACAAGTGACATTTTACTACCAAGCCCTTGTGTATTACATTTCACAAACTCAAATTAAAGTCTATTCTATATCATAGGGGGCATCTCAAGACAGAAATCCATTTCTTTTGTGGGAAAAGATTTGGAAAGCTTCTAGAAAATGGTACTTTATGCCCAAGAAATGCAGATATTGTTTCCTAAACTGGAATTTTGATGGTATTGCTCTAGGACCCTCGTACCCACGGGACTGCCTCTCCTGGTATGCCCCATGGAGGACCTTACGGTTCATAAATAGCAACACTCTAGAGGTCCCTGGCCCTAAGGAAGTTAGATTAGCCTCAACCAGAGCCAGGGCCTTCTCAACACTGGCTCCAACCTGCTGGAACGCTCTGTCTCATGAGACCAGGGCCCTGCGGGATCTGATTTCTTTCCGCAGGGCCTGTAAGACAGAGCTGTTCCGCCTGGCCTTTGGCTTGGAATCAACTTGATCCCCTCCCCCCTCTTTCCTTTCTTCCTCCTGTGATGGAACTCCTATTTGGGGACCTCCCTGGCATTTTTCTGGCCCATGTAAGACCAGTCTGGATAGCTGGCCTTGGTGAAGATTTGACGGTTTCTTCCCCAAATAAAATAAAAAAAATCCTTCCAGTAGCACCTTAGAGACCAACTAAGTTTGTTCTTGGTATGAGCTTTCATATGCACGCACACTTCTTCAGATACACTGAAACAGAAGTCACCAGACCCTTATAAGCCCAATAGTTTTTGATTTGAGTTTCTACTGAAATGAGGCTGCACTTTAATGTTGTATTTTAATCTTGTTTTTAAGTTGTATTTTAATCAATTGTTTTTATACTTGGTGTTAGCCGCCCTGAGCCCAGTCTTGGCTGGGGAGGGCGGGGTATAAATAAATTATTATTATTATTATTATTATTATTATTATTATTGTATAGCATGCTTTTTACAACTGTGAGCAGGTTCGGGAGCACAGTAGGACATACCGTATATACTCGAGTATAAGCCGACCCGAATATAAGCCGAGGCACCCAATTTTACCACAAAAAAACCTGGGAAAGATTCATAGGAGCCACTGCCTGCCTCACTCGAGTATAAGCCGAGGGCGGCTTTTTCAGCAGAAAAAATGTGCTGAAAAATTAGGCTTATACTCGAGTACATAGGGTACATTTAAATCAAGTAAACAAACAAACAAACAAACAAACAAACAAACAAACACTGCTATAAAATTGTATCCCATGCAAGGAGGGCTGGGCCAGAAATGTAAAGTTTCCTGGTTGGTAAGGAGAGTGGCTAATGAAATAAATGTGTGCTTGTGGCTTCTAACATGTTCAGCTTTCGCCTCAACAATTTTCTTTGGGGTTTTTTTTTTTTTTTTTACATAGCCATGTCTGAATCCATCTACAATTCCAAGCCCCACAAATAAGGTGGTGTTGAGCAGTACTGACCTCTCCCCCCCCCCACACACACACAATTTGTGGAAAGTTACATAATCCAGAGCAGGGGTAGGCAAACTAAGGCCCGGGGGCCGGATCCGACCCAATCACCTTCTGAATCTGGCCTGCGGGCAGTCCGGGAATCAGCGTGTTTTTACATGAGTAGAATGTGTCCTTTTATTTAAAATGCATCTCTGGGTTATCTGTGGGGCATAGGAATTCGTTCATTTCCCCCCCCAAAAAATATAACCCGGCCAAATCTGCAAGCCCTAGGCTCTGTGGTTTAGACCACAGTGCCACCAACGTTGCACTTACTTGTGAGTAAATCCCATTTAACTTAATAGGACCCTTCTGAGTAGATGTGCATAGTTTTGTGCTGTTAGTGCTATGTCACTGAATTTCAAACTAATGAAAGATACCAGGTATAGACATCCCAGAATGACATATGTCTGTCAGGGAAATATTTAACCAAAAGTTCATCATTTACAGATGAGACCAATCATCCACAAAAAGAGCCCAAATAAACTCTCATCTCATGGGCACAAATATGTTTTGTTAATTTATTCATTAACCCCAATAACCATATTTGCTTATTCTTTTGCCCCATCTTTTTGTGCCTGCCAAACAGTCATGTCAGGCTTATGATAATATGTTATTCTCTTGTTAATTATGCTGTTTTAAATGTGCATTTTATATTTGACTTCACTTAGCAATGTTATTTTTTAAAATGTTTAAGATTTTTTTGTTAACTTTGTTTGTTTTAAATATGTATTCTGTAGCTGACCTCCTTTGCAATGTTTTATTTTGAAATCTTTAAGCTAATATTGTAGTTTTCTGTTAATTATGTTGATTTGACTGTATACTCTATATTTGACTTTCTTCAGATTGTTTTATTGATGTTTTAATCTGCTGTAGACCGCTTTGAGATTTTTCTTTAAAATATAAAGCAGTATAGAAATGAAATAAATAATAATATTTATTATTATTAAAAAAGAATCAAGCTCAATTTTAACCTTAAATCCATAATCAGAGGTGATGAGAAAAGTTAATCTGAATCACACTTAAAATTCCTTTGCCAACTAGTGTAGGAACACAAAATGTGTGGAAGATGCCTAAAAATAAAAACTATTTCACTCTTACAAACAGTGTCATTGGAAGTCAACTGGGAAATCAGTTGATACTTCATGCTCTGGTTACATCCTGATTGGATTATTGCAGGGGCTGCCAACCCTTTAGACCACTGGGTGCATTTCAAATTTTGAGAGAGTGCTGGGGGCACCAGTCACAAAATAGCTGCTATGGGGAGTGTGGCGTAAAACAAAATTAGAGACAGCCACCCCAGACAACTTTATGCATTGCATGGGAAGTCAGCTATGTCCTGCTGGTTCTGATTGTGGAAATCACACATTGATTTCACATACACATGTACACTCACTAAAGCTATAGCAACAGGGAGTATATCTCAGTACCAGGGGGGATATGCAAGGTGGACAGATCACTCTCTCAGTTCACAGAAATTGCTTAGAAGATACCAACACATTTTGCTTCATAACTTTCTTTTTAAGATGGCCAAATGCTCGAGTTTGAGGCACCTGCCTGAGAGACCAGTAAAAGCCTTTAAAGGTGTCATTGCATCCATGTGCACTGGGTTGGAAATCCTTGAATTATTGCAATGCACTTTACATAGAAGAATTGATGCTTTTGACTTATGGTGCTGGAGTAGATTCTTGAGAGTCCCATGGACTGCAAGAAGATCAAACCTATCCATTCTGAAGGAAATCAGCCCTGAGTGCTCACTGGAAGGACAGATCCTGAAGCTGAGGCTCCAATACTTTGGCCACCTCATGAGAAGAGAAGACTCCCTGGAAAAGACCCTGATGTTGGGAAAGATGGAGGGCACAAGGAGAAGGGGACGACAGAGGACGAGATGGTTGGACAGTGTTCTCGAAGCTACCAACATGAGTCTGACCAAACTGCGGGAGGCAGTGGAAGACAGGAGTGCCTGGCGTGCTCTGGTCTATGGGGTCACGAAGAGTCGGACACGACTAAATGACTAAACAACAGCAACAACTCTACATAGGTCTGCCCTTGAAGATGACTTAGAAACTTCAACTGGTTCAAAATTCAGCAGCCGGGCTGGGTTTCCATTTAGAATAACCCCATTTATTCCATTTAGAATAACTGTTGCACAACTTGCCAATTCATTTCAGGGTTCATTTTGAGGTACCGTATATTCCGGCGTACAAGACGACTTTTAATCCCGGAAAATCTTCTCTAAAAAAGGGGGTCGTCTTGTACGGCGGGTATAGTTTTTCAGGCGACGTCACACGACGTGGGGTTCCGCCCCGCCATTGGCTGGGTGCGTGTGCCACCTCAGCCACCATGGAGCGCGATGGGCTCTTGTGCGGCGAGAGGGGAGGCTCTCCCTGCCGCTCCAGCTGCCGCCGCCACCACCTCAGCCGCCACAGAGCACATCCTTTGCCTCAGGCAGCAAAATGTCTTGAGCTAGCTCTGTTTATTGGGAATGTTTAAAAATCCGCACACTGGGCCCAGATTCCACAGTCCTGCAGACATTGTGAAAATGCTTGCTGGGGCATTTGATCTCGAAAGCGCCAAACCACAACAAGGATGAAAAATTCAGAATGCACAGGATCTCCATTGATAGCTCCATTGAGAAATACCAGTTTGGAAAAAAAGGGATGTGTTTTTTAGATAAATCCAAAGGAGCTATTATTGTTTCTGAAACCTTTTATCCATTTAAAGATAAATGCCTGGATATTGGGGTTGCCACCATCTGCTTATCTCGCGGGCTTGGGACCAAGTTATTTATTTAGTATTGATCTCAGCAGGGGCACAGACAGAGGGACGTTGATAGCATTCTTTTAGAAACCTAAACGAAAGATGTATTATTAAAGAGCAATCTATAATCATGTTGTTGTTTTACAGGGGAACTGTCACACTTTTAGCTACATTGTAAAAGATTTTATATGCCTCATTGGTGTCTGTGAGGTGATCTATTGTGAGGGCGGGGTGGGTTTTGCAGAGACTTCGCCTTGTTCCCCATTTTAGCTTCCACTTGAAATATTTTACTGATAACAGATTCCCTTCAGGCACCTCAGTCAGCTTGACAGCATCATAAACCTATACAATGGGTCACATTTATTAACAATTTATTACCAGCTGCTCTAAACACTGCTGGGTGCAGGGCAGAAGTTTTTGATAGCTGGGTTTCCATTTAATAAGAAGGCTATAAAACCTATGATAGGACATGACCTGTCAAGCCAAACTCAAATGAATATTTAACCAGCAGTTAAGAGCAGAGGAACCCCAGAGGGGAAAGGAGCTGCAAAGCCTCTTAATTAACAGTAAACTGGTGATTTTAACTATACCAGGCAAGTTTTGGCATCTATTCATACTGCTGTTAAGTCAGGAGTCATTTTGAGTCAGGAAACTTTGAAACAGATATAAAAGCTGGATTTCTAGGCAACAAGAATAAATTCTTCCAACATATATGGGATATATTGTTGTAAGAATTTTAAGGTCTTATATATATATAATAATAAATGTTCATAAGTGTTCCAAGCAAACAAGGCCACATGTCTGAAGACATGTCTCCATTTTGACTCCCAGCTGACCAGTATTTCTCTGCAAGGAAGGAGGGGGTGATTGTCTCAGTGATAATTCCTGGCTTCCTGATACCTGAGTGCCAGACAAAAGGGTGTGTGGCTTCCTGATACCTGAGTGCCAGACAAAAGGGTGTGATTAACTTGGCTGGGAAACAGGGAAATGTAAATGTTTCTTTTATTTTACTTAATGGGTTTTTGGGTGGAGGGCAAGAGGAGGCATGGGGAGGGCCAAGGATGCTCATATTACTGCTACCAGACCTCCCCTTTCATGGTGTAACTGTGATGTATCTGGGAGGGGGTCCTGGGTTACACCCCTTTTCGTGATGTATGTATGATGTATAGGGGGGGGGTGTTTAACGCTTTCAAGGCCACCAGCCGCGGCTAATGGAAAGCATTCCATCCCTTTATGCTAAGCTTGGTTTTTTCGGTAATGTATTTGCTTGTATACTGTACCTCAAGAATTGCTAATCAAACTGGTACTTTTATGACAGGGAAAAATAAATGCATGTTGGTAATCTGTGTTTCAGTCATCTTCTCAGTGTAAGAGAAAATTCTAAAGGAACCAAGAGATCCTTCACTGTCTCATTTTCTCACTTTCAGCAATCTTCAATTATTCAAGGCTCCTCTGGGATAGGAAGCTATGAAACCGAAGAATATTATATTGGTGGAGATTATCGAAAAGGAATGTTCTTTAGCATTATTGCTGCGAATGGGATTTGGAAATGCATAAAAGAAGGATATGAACCGTCAGTGACATGTGCAGAATGAAGCCATGCAATCTTTGAACCTTTGTGTGGCCACATTTGATTTCTCCAGGCAACATGAAAGAGCATTGGTCTTTCAGAACACCCTTTTCACTATGACATTTGAGTTTCAGTGCTAAGATACTATAAGCAAATCCTTACTGTTCTGTTGCTGGAATTGCTAGCTCAGGTACAGCAATTAGGGGTGCACACCAACCACTTCTGATCCCAGATCCGCACTGAGGAGATCAGCCTCCTTCAGTCCAAAGTGCTTCACAGGCTGCCCAGTTCAGCTCAGGGTCCAAGTCCAAATCTGGGGCTACCTTTGAAGGTGACCCGGAAACTGCAATTAATCCAGAATGCGGCAACTAGACTGGTGACTGGGAGTGGCCACCGGGACCACATAACACCGGTCCTGAGAGAGCTACATTGGCTCCCAGTGCTTTTCCGAGCACAATTCAAAGTGTTGGTGCTGACCTTTAAAGCCCTAAACGGCCTCGGTCCTGTATACCTGAAGGAGCGTCTCCACCCCCATTGTTCTGCCCGGTCACTGAGATCCAGCGCCGAGGGCCTTCTGTGGTTCCCTCACTACGAGAAGCAAAGCTACAGGGAACCAGGGAGAGGGCCTTCTCGGTAGTGGCGCCCGCCCTGTGGAACGCCCTCCCAGCAGAGGTCAAAGAGATAAACAACTATCTGACATTCAGAAAATACCTGAGGGCAGCCCTGTTTCGGGAAGTTTTTAATCTGTGATATTGTAATGTATTTTGATATTTGTTGGAAGCTGCCCAGAGTGGCTAGGGAGACCCAGCCAGATGGGCGGGGTACAAATAATAAATAATTATATTATTATTATTATTATTATTATGGTTTGTAAAACCAAGCTCTGTTTACCCCATTCACCATTATGGGGAAATCAAAACACCTATAACTTATTTATTTTGAGGCAAGTGGGTGAAATAAGTAGCCCCTCTAGACTGACTAAAACCTACAGGTAAATAATTTCAGAGGGATTGTTCTGAGAGCCTTTAAATATTGATTCATTCATTTGTTTGTTTGTTTTGGGAGGTGAACTCTATATCCTCTTTTTTGGCCAAACTGGGTGAAATTTGTAGACATAGTAGAGCCTCCTGAGGGAACGACGCTTGCCAAATTCCAGGATAACTGCAGCAAGGGCAGCCTTTATGGGTTTGGGTGGGTTAAAAAAAAAAGACTTGTTTCATTTCCCGAAGTGTTTTCTTGACAATCGTTTTGAAAATAGACACAAGAGAAGTCCCCCTAGGTAAGAAACCTGCCAGATTGTAGACCAGGCATAGGCAACCTTGGCCCTCCAGATGTTTTGGGACTACAATTCCCATTATCCCTGACCACTGGTCCTGTTGGCTAGGGATCATGGGAGTTGTAGACCCAAAACATCTGGAGGGTCGAGTTTGCGTATGCCTGTTGTAGAGAAATTTTTCCAAGGATTTCCTAAGCCCCGTTAAAGTTGATTTCGGGGAGAAAAACTAAAAGGGATCCACTTTCCTCCCTGTGATGTCTTTTGTTTGTGGGCACTACACATGTTTGTGGTGCAATCACATTAGATGTGCCTCATTCGAGGTGGTAAGGTAAAGGTAAAGGGACCCCCTGACCATTAGGTCCAGTCGTGACCGACTCTGGGGTTATGGTGCTCATCTCGCATTATTGGTCGAGGGAGCCGGCGTACAGCTTCCAGGTCATGTGGCCAGCATGACTAAGCCGCTTCTGGTGAACCAGAGCAGTGCACGGAAACGCCGTTTACCTTCCCGCTGCAGCGGTTCCTATTTATCTACTTGCACTTTGCCGTGCTTTCAAACTGCTAGGTTGGCAGGAGCAGGGACCGAACAATGGGAGCTCACCTCGTTGCGGGGATTCAAACCGCCGACCTTCTGATCAGCAAGCCCTAGGCTCTGTGGTTTAACCCACAGCGCCACCTGCATCCCATTCGAGGTGGTACTGGGTAGCAAAATGTTTTGATTTGAGAAAAAGGCTTTAGGTACCTGGTGCAGCTGTGCTTTGCCAGCTTTGAGAGATTTCACTACATATCATATTTAGCAAGAATGTGGTGTGTTCCCTATTTGGGACAGCTGGGTATAGTGTAAGAAGACAGCCTTTCCCTCATGCAAGTTTATACTCTGCTAGGAGCAGAAATATTCTGTGTCTTTAAAAAAATGGAGAGGACAACACGCCTCTCCTTCAGGTTTATATTCTCTTAAAGGTAAAGGTAAAGGGACCCCTGACCATTAGGTCCAGTTGCAGATGACTCTGGGGTTGTAGCGCTCATCTCGCTCTATAGGCCGAGGGAGCCGGCGTACAGCTTCCGGGTCATGTGGCCAGCATGACTAAGCCACTTCTGGCGAACCAGAGCAGCGCATGGAAACGCCCTTTACCTTCCCGCTGGAGCGGTACCTATTTATCTACTTGCACTGCGTGCTTTCGAACTGCTGGGTTGGCAGGAGCTGGGACCGAGCAACGGGAGCTCACTCTGTCGCGGGGATTCGAACCGCCGACCTTCTGATCGGCAAGCCCTAGGCTCAGTGGTTTAACCCACAGCGCCACCCGCATCCCTTTTATATTATCTTAAAGACACATAAATATTACTTTTTGGAAAAAGAAAATGTGCTTGTTTGGTGGGAGCTCAGTCAGAAGGGGCGTGTGGCACTAATTAAGGAAGATTGGCTGTAATGGCCCCACAGTCAGGGAGGGGCTAGTTTTTTATTTGGATTATTGGAGTGGGTGTTATGGCCCCACAGCAAGAAGAACTGATGGACTGATTTGGATTTAAATTCCTCAAGAGTAAGGCAGCCAAGATTGGCCATAGTGCCCTCACTGTAACAGGGGTGCATTTGCATTTAAAATGCCCCAAAGGTTAGGGGAAGAGTAGCTACCAGAGAGCTGGACCATAAAGAAGGCTGATCGCCGAAGAATTGATGCTTTTGAATTATGGTGCTGGAGGAGACTCTTGAGAGTCCCATGGACTGCAAGAAGATCAAACCTATCCATCCTTAAAGAAATCAGCCCGGCGTGCTCACTAGAAGGACAGATCCTGAAGTTGAGGCTCCAGTACTTTGGCCACCTCATGAGAAGAGAAGACTCCCTGGAAAAGACCCTGATGTTGGGAAAGATTGAGGGCACAAGGAGAAGGGGACGACAGAGGACAAGATGGTTGGACAGTGCTCTTGAAGCTACCAACATGAGTCTGACCAAACTGCGGGAGGCAGTGGAAGACAGGAGTGCCTGGCGTGCTCTGGTCCATGGGGTCACGAAGAGTCGGACACGACTGAACGACTGAACAACAAAGCTACCAGTTTCATATTGCTGCCCTTTTAACAGAGTGTGGACTGCAGGAACGAGTAAGTGGAGACTAGCTATATTCCTTCAACTTGGTTGTCTTGAAGAGGATGTGAATGCATTGGGATCATGTTCCAGCAAGTATTATCTGCTGCAATTTGTCAGGTCCTGAAAGCTGTCTGCCAAACAAGCCCTAGTTATGAATTACCTGGAGAAAAGAGGCAAAAGTGGGGCTCTGGAGCTCTCACTCCTACGCCAAAGTCACACACCTCTCCCATTCCCTCTCATAATGTGACTGAACTTCTGTAGCAGAGAACCTTTTGCATCTGCAGAGGCTCCCTGCAAAATTGTGAAAACTTCAATAGCAACAATGATTCATTTGTCATTGTTGCATACTCTTAAAGGTAAAGGTAAAGGGACCCCTGACCATTAGGTCCAGTCGCGGACAACTCTGGGGTTGCGGCGATCATCTCATTTATTGGCCGGGGGAGCCGGTGTACAACTTCCGGGTCATGTGGCCAGCAGGACTAAGCCACTTCTGGTGAACCAGAGCAGCGCACAGAAACGCCGTTTACCTTCCCGTCAGAGCAGTACCTATTTATCTACTTGCACTGCATGCTTTCGAACTGCAAAGTTGGCAGGAGCTGGGACCAAACAACGGGAGCTCACCCCGTCACGGGGATTCAAACCGCCGACCTTCTGATCGGCAACCCCTAGGCTCTGTGGTTTAACCCACAGCGCTACCCGCGTCCCTTTTGCATACTCTTAAAGCAGGCCTATATATAATGGCATATATACCTGTATAGTGGCCAGGCCAGAGGGCCGACTACGTTCTCAGAACATGCATATTTAGGCTGCATAGACTTCCTCAGGTGCCTTCATTTTCCTTTCAGCCTCAACCTGCCTCATCCAATACTTGCCTTTTACCCTGTAGGCATCAGCTGTGCCTTATCATCAGGCAAGCTGAGCCATTAGTTAAACACAGAGATTTCCCCAGCTTCGACAGCCTTGAGTTTTTAAACCCCGGAGTCTTTAATCATTTATTGGCAACTTCTCTCACCTCCTTACACGTTAAGAATTCTAAAACAGGGAAGAAATGAGTCAGCATGGTTTTCCTCTGCTCGCAGTGTCCTAAGACTAGCCCATTCTTACTTTGGAGAAGATTCAGAAAAGTTATGCATCCTTAAGTGGGTACCTGGTTGAAGGGCTTATCATACCTGGGATGTGGTTTTGGGGATGTATGCTAGAGCTGATGGGAGTTATAGTTCAAAACATCTGAAGGGCACCAGGTTGAGAAATACTAGTCATTTTCAGAAAGCCAAGTAAACTAGTGGTTATCTCCGCTACCAATCATATTGGCCTTCAGGTGGCTTTTAATTAATGTGCTTTAATTGTACATGCCACTAGGTGTTTTTTTTTTTCTCAACTTGCTGAACTGTATCGTAAAGTATTTTGGGGGTTTTTTAAAAAAAAAGTTAAGATTTTTAATATAATGAAATATTAGAATTCCGTGTTAATATTTTTGGTTGTCACCTTAAGAAGAGCTTGTCTAGAAAGGCAAGCATATAAAGATGAGGAGAAAGTTTCCCATTAGTTCTGAGCCTAATTGAATCACAGCCTCTGAGATGGAGAGCAGAACTGTGAAATAGGTTGCCCAAACAGAAAGGTTTCTGTGTCTTTAGCCTGACGTCCCCATCTCTGTTTATCTCAATTTTTCTGATGCTGCTACTGAAAAGTACTGGGAGTGGGATCAGAGGCGTAGGAAGGTCAGGTGGTACCTGGTGCGGAAAATTTCTTGTCAAACCTCCCCCCCCCCATTGTTCTTTTTTTTTTTTTTTTTGCCTGCAAAAATGGTTTTACGTTATTTCATATTTTCTTACAAAGGAATAATAATAAGTAAAAACAAACTTTTATTTATATCCCGCCCTCCCCGGCTGAAGACGGGCTCAGGGCGGCTAACATCAGATACATAACATTGATGTAAAATCAAACAATAATTAAATTACCTCCTAAAAACTTGTCAAAATAAAATTAAAGTCTAATTAGATGGCTTTGCGCAGGGTTAGGGTTGGGAACAGTAAGTGCTCCACTGAATTGAAATTTCAGCCTTCACGACAGGAAAACAGCCAAGTAAACAGCTATTTTCGTGGAGGAGGGTCAAGATATTAACTGATATGCATGAAATTTCATATATAGCTATATAATCCCTAGTGTAGTAAGATAAGACCTTTGGAGCAGGCATTAAAAAAAAAACGGTTTTTTATGAACCACCCTAGTAGGGCAGTAATTGTTCCTTGATAATTTGTCACCCCCTCCATGATGGAACTTGGGGCAGCCTGCCCCCCACTTCCTACGCCCCTGGGTGGGATGGAGAACTGAAATTTTAGTGCAGAGAAACAAAATAAAAAAATTCCTTCCAGTAGCACCTTAGAAACCTACTAAGTTTGTTCTTGGTATGAGCTTTCGTGTGCATGCACACTTCTTCAGATACACTGAAACAGAAGTCACCAGACCCTTATATATAGTGAGAGGGTGAGGAGGGGTAATACTCAGAAGGCTGGTGGGAATGGGTGATTAGCTGATAGGTGAGGTAAACAACCTGTTGACGACTGTTAACGACTGCAATTGGTCTTGCAGGAAAAAGCAAGGGGTGAGATGGCTAAAAAAAAGCTTTGTCATGTACAATGAGATAAGAATCCAATGTCTTTGTTCAAACCAAGTCTCTCCATGGTTTTAAGTTTGGTAATCAGTTGCAATTTAGCAACTTCTCTTTCCAGTCTATTTCTGAAATTCCTTTGTAATAAGACAGCTACTTTGAGATCTTGTATAGAATGTCGTGGGAGATTGAAGTGTTCTCCTACTGGTTTCTCTGTCTTGTGATTACTGATGTCAGATTTGTGTCCATTTATCCTTTGGCGTAGGGTTTGGCCTGTTTGTCCAATATAGAGAGCTGAAGGGCACTGTTGGCATTTGATGGCATACACTGTAACTTACCTGTGGCATACCTGTAACTTAGTGCAGAGGTTTTTCAACCTTGTCCATGGTGCCCTTGACATTCTTTCTGTGGCACCCCTGTGGGGCTCAGGAGCCCAGTTATGTCACCCCTTCCCTGCAGAGCTGGCAGCCTCTCACCCTTTTTTTAACACCCTTCCTTGTGGAGTGTTCCCTCAGCCTCCTCTCCCATCTCATTGGGAGTTCTCTGGGCAGCCACTGCTGCTGCCCCTGGTCTCGAAGGAAGGAAGGAAGGAAGGAAGGAAGGAAGGAAGGAAGGAAGGAAGGAAGGAAGGAAGGAAGGCGGGACAGAGGCCAGTGTTGCCCACAGCACCCCTGACCATCATTCAAGTCATCCCTACTGGTGGAAAACCACTTTAATGGAATGGATAGGTGCCTCCCTAAACCCTGCAAGATACTACTACTGAGACAACAAGCATCACTGCTTTGTCAGCCTCCCAACAGTTGGTTTTTTGTTACTCATTATGAACTTAACTTTTGTGAGGGCATTTGCAAAACAATTAGGCTGTTTCCTTAAAAAGCTCCTGGTGTTTGGGGTGTATTATTGGTAGTAGTATTTTAAAAAAAATAACAGTTATGAATTACCCTGCAACACTAATTTGATGTTCCTATGAGAACAGTTGCCTAAATTATATCCTCTTATTTAACAGAGTTTCATTCTAGTGCTACCACTACCCCTGTGTTGTTGTTGTTGATCCTAGCATTTCATTTCCGCCCAAAAGGGAAACAATGTTTACACAAGAGATATTATTGTCCAAACTACAATTTAATTAATGTCGATTTAAGAAGTAATGTTATTAAGCCACCCTTTGTGCATGTGTTTTCTCCCATCCTGTTGAAAATCCGATCAAAACTCATTAAAGCACGTTGCTAAGGATTAAGCTGCTGATTTGTTGACAGCAAGAATGTCACCTTCATCTCACAAATACTTGGAGAGATGCTTAGCTCAGCTGGGGGGCTGCTGGCACTGATCACCCTTCCACGCCCCTTTCCCTCCCATAATAATTCAAAACCTAATGAATAATAGGGACCTTGTGTAAGCTGTCATGTTGGGAAATCCTGTGGCTATTTGCCTAAAACAAACAAAACGGGCTTTCTTAAAAACTTAGCTATGGTTCGGTGCAAAATGGTAGAATTATCAGCGGCAGAATCTACTCATCTGGAAAACAGATATGACAGAACATGGGTGGTATCTAGCCTTCCCTGCTAGACAGGGCTTTTGCATAAATTTAGTCCCGTTGCTCTTTAACGATCAATTTGTGGTGTAGGATTAGAAATGCAATCAGGTCAATCAGGAGTGAAGTAGATGCCTTTCACATAGAGAGAGAGGAATGTGTATAATAATCACTTCTAATATTCCATCTCTTTGTCATAGTCTGCAGCTCAAAGTGGACATGGCATATCCTTGTTTCTTATTCACATATAAAGTAAAGGTAAAGGTAAAGGTACCCCTGACCGTTAGGTCCAGTCGCGGATGACTCTGGGGTTGCGGCGCTCATCTCACTTTACTGGCCGAGGGAGCCGGCGTACAGCTTCCAGGTCATGTGGCCAGCATGACTAAGCTGCTTCTGGCGAACCGAGCAGCGCACGGAAACGCCGTTTACCTTCCTGCCGGAACGGTACCTATTTATCTACTTGCACTTTGACATGCTTTTGAACTGCTAGGTTGGCAGGAGCAGGGACCGAGCAACAGGAGCTCACCCAGTCGTGGGGATTCGAACCTCCGACCTTCTGATCGGCAAGCCCTAGGCTCTGTGGTTTAACCCACAGCGCCACCCGTGTCCCCACATATAAAGTTGGGTATGTAAAATAAAGAGGATAATGTGTTTGAGAGGAACCCTACTTTACTTCATTAATTACCAACCTGTCTTTCCAGTTGCCTGGCCCAACATCTAACCTCCCCCACACAGAACCAGCTCACTAGGTGGTGCAGAGTGACATGCTAGCTTCCTAGCAGGTGGGTCACTATTGCTTAGCAGGAGAAGGTGTGTAATATATACATTTTTAAAGTGAGTCTTCACTTAACATGTGCATTTTTATACAGCTTTTTTTTTAATAAGGAAACTGCATTGCAAATTTCAGAAAAGTGCAAATTTCAAAGGGCAGAGGCATGTCAGTTTGCATATAGACTTGGAAAGTGCAAATTAGATGGTTCACATTACTGAACCAGATTTCTCCTCCATTCATGCCTTGGGGTTCTACAATACATCATGGTTGGTGCATATGAACTCTTGGGATTTACTTATCTAGGAGAAGGAAGAATTGCCTCAGACAAGTTCCATTTGTAGGTGCATGAGGTTATTTATCAAGTTCTCCTGAACTGAGAGTTTGCAGAAATTAAGTAATAATAGCCCACAACACATAATGAACCCTGAACTGTATACTGCGAATGCAGTGTCTTTCTTTCTTTCTTTCTTTCTTTCTTTCTTTCTTTCTTTCTTTCTTTCTTTCTTTCTTTCTTTCTCTCTCTCTCTCTCTCTCTCTCTCTCTCTCTCTCTCTCTCTCTCACACACACACACACGGGGGGACAGAATATCATACTTTGTCTTGAGAGATACATGTTCAAATCTTTACGAGGCTACATCACCATAAAATGAAATGCAAAACAATAATGCAAAACATTAATACAAAGCAACAATCACTAAAAACAAATGTTAAACAGTCAAAACAATAGTTAAAGAAATTTTCTTGCCATGCTGGGAGATTCTGAAAAAGCAAACAAGCAGATTTGCACCAGCCATGGTATGCCCTCCAGGGACCATGGTCAGTTCCTGCAAGCCGAACTTCCTTACTGGACAGGGCTGATAATTCATACTAAAAAGAAAAAGGGGAAGAACA
Source organism: Darevskia nairensis (assembly GCA_034642065.1). Taxonomy (NCBI): domain Eukaryota; kingdom Metazoa; phylum Chordata; class Lepidosauria; order Squamata; family Lacertidae; genus Darevskia; species Darevskia nairensis. The sequence continues at coordinate 722,817 of JAWWNI010000558.1, forward strand.
GAGGACACTTCCTTATCAATTTGTCCATTGAGGTGCCTATTCTGCCTGCCACCTTCTCAATGAAAATCATCTCTTCCATCCTATGGTCCTTTGCCAAGGGACAGCAGCCGTAGGCCCTCTTGAGTGCTGTGGTGCTGGGATGTTCTGGAAGAAATGGCACCACTTAAAAACAGTCCCTTCCCCCAGCTTTCCAGAACTAAAAATATTGTCACTCCTACTTTATCATCTCACTTAAGTAATCTGGGAGTTAAAAACTACATCTGAGTTATAACTATCTAGCCTAGTGTGACTGTCCCTTCACATCTGACATTGAACTCAACATTTAACAAATCTGGGGGCTGCACAAGGTAGCAACCAGTGGACTATATTAGCCCTGCGGCAAGCAATAAAACTTGTCCATGAATACAGTGATTATAGGTGACAACAGGAAAGAAGAATTCCAAATGGTTTCACACTCCTTCGCTTTACTACTGTGTGACACAGCAAGTGTTTCCCCTGCAGAGAATATTTCAGGCTCCCGCTCAGGAAAATCAGATGGACAGGCACAGACTCTCACTCCAGGGAGCTGTAACACTGAGTTAGCTCTGAAAGCTTCTGACAGATAAATCATTGTAGAGTTGTGTTCTGAATGTTAGACCACTGGGCTTTTTTTTTTTTTTTAGTTTGTGTATGTCTGTTGAGAAAAGAGTGTGAAGTATTTGACCCTTTCAGCTTGTAAATCTGAACCATGAAAAAAGGTACAACCAACTGATAGCCTGAGTTAATTGTTCCTCTCCAACGCTGACACTCCTTGCAATAACTCAGCCTTTCAAAGGTTGTCAACGGGGGCCTTAACTAACAGAGCACCCTCGGGCAGAAGGTCTACAATAATGAGCCTAGCAAGTTAACTACTCAGCCTTCATTGGTTTTACTCGGCCCTTTCACTGAGCAGAGCTTTTGAAAGGTGAGACAGATCAAAGGAAACACTCCTTCTCATATTTATATCATACTTCACAGAGCAAAGAACTTAATTCAGCAAATGCCCTAAACGGCCTCGGTCCTGTATACCTGAAGGAGCGTCTCCACCCCCACCGTTCAGCCCGGACACTGAGATCTAGCGCCGAGGGCCTTCTGGTGGTTCCCTTACTGCGAGAAGCAAAGCTACAGGGAACCAGGCAGAGGGCCTTCTCGGTAGTGGCGCCCGCCCTGTGGAACACCCTCCCATCCCATGTCAAAGAGATAAATAACTACCTGACATTTAGAAAACACCTGAAGGCAGCCCTGTTTAGGGAAGTTTTTAATGTGTGATATTTAATGTATTTAGTGTTTGTTGGAAGCCGCCCAGAGTGGCTGGGGAGACCCGGCCAGATGGGCGGGGTACAAATAATAAATTATTATTATTATTATTATTATTATTATTATTATTATTATTATTATTATTATTATCTATGGCTGTGAATCTTCTTCTTCTCTTCTCCTTTGGCAATCACTCATAGCCGAGTAAGATTGTCTTCCAAAGGCTGTTCTCCAACTGGAGTGCTCGCAGGCCAGTGTTTCCCAGTTGTCAGTGTTTATACTACATTTTTCTAGATTTCCTTTGAGAGAGTCTTTAAACCTCTGTTGTTGACCACCAGCATTATGCTTTCCATTTTTAAGTTCAGAATAGAGTAGTTGCTTGGGAAGACGATAATCAGGCATCGGCACAACATGACCAGTCTAACAAAGTTGATGTTGAATAATCATTGTTTTGACACTGGTGATCTTTGCTTCTTCCAGTACACTGGCATTAGTTCGCCTGTCTTCCCAAGTGATGTGTAAAAATTTCCAGAGACACCATGGATGGAATCTTTTGAGGAGTTGGAGATGGTATTTATAAGTGGTCCACATTTCACAAGCATACAGTAGGGTTGATAGTACAATAGCTTTGTAAACAAGCATTTTTGTTTCCCTGCGAATGTCCCAGTCCTCAAACACTGCACTTCAATCGGGAGAGAGCTCCTCTTGCAGAGCTCAGGCGATGCTGGATTTCGGCATCAGTGTTGACCTTTATGGAAAGATAACTGCCCAGGTAGGAGAAGTGACCAACATTTTCCAAATTTACACCACTGAGTTGGATTTGTGGCACTGCAGAGGGGTTGTTTTGTGCTTGCTGGTGCAGCACTTTGGTTTTTTGGATGTTGAGCGATAGGCCAAGCTTTTTGTAAGTGTCTGTGAAGATATTTAGGGTGGTTTGGAGGTCATCCTTTGAGTGTGCACACACTACATTGTCATCAGCATACTGAAGCTTATGATGGAAGTTGCAGTAACCTTAATCTTTGCTTTCAGCCTGCTCAGATTGAAGAGCTTTCCATCTGTACAATATAGAATTTCTACTCCGGAGGGGAATTTCCCTTCGACAATGTGTAGGATCATGGCAATGAAAATAATCAATAGAGTTGGGGCGATAACACAACCCTGTTTAACACCTGATCCCACTGTGAATGGTTCGCTTTGAGAGCCATTGTTATCGGTGATTGTTGCTGTCATATTATCATGGAGGAGCTGAATTATGTTCACAAATTTATCTGGGCAGCCAATTTTCAGAAGGACAGTCCAGAGGGTGTTATTATTTACAGTGTTGAAGGCCTTAGTTAGGTCAATAAATGCCATATAAAGGGGTTGGTTTTGCTCTCTGCATTTTTCTTGAAGCTGTCGAGCAGTGAAAATTATGTCCACTGTCTCCCTAGAAGGTCTAAAACCATTTTGGGATTCAGAAAGGATCACCTCAGATATTGTTAAGAGACGGTTTGCTAAGATCCTTGCAAGAATTTCGCCAGCCGCAGCTAATATAAAGATACCTCGATAGTTTCCGCAATCCGTTCTGTCACCTTTTTAAAAGAGATTGATACCTCGATAATTTCTACAATCTTAAATTCATTTCCATCGTATTTCCACACTAGTGTGCATTTTTAAATGTATTCTCCCTAAGATATGCATTATTTTTTTACACCTGCCTCATGCATGGAAATATGAAATGTTCTAACCCCCTCCTCAAACAATTGACTGTAAAATTTCTGAGTGATCACCATGCAAGCTGAAGGTGAGGTGAAGAATACTAGTTGCACAGATTCCAAGAGATGTATGTGTGCGTAATGAAGTCAGGATCCCCCCACCCCACCACAGGAATGTGCTAACCACTGTCTCCATCAAGGTTGCATGCCAATGGCTAAGGGTCATGCCATCCTTGACAGGGAAGGAACTCCCTCATGTCTACTTGGAGATCTTCTGCAGAGAAGCAGGTTTTGAAAACAAAACAGAACAGAAAGAGGCACCTTCATCTTCTTAATGCTTTGCCCTTCCACAAAAGCCTTTAGTTATCCTGCCTTCTGTGCACACCCACCCACAAATGAAATACATTTTAGCTGAATTATTTTTGGCTTCTCCAGTTTGTGGTGACATAAGTGACTTGTAAACAACCAAAACCACCACACAGTGGCTGAAACTACCCTGTTTCCCCTTTTTTTAATACGTAGTCATAAAGTAAGCAATGGCAGGGTTTTTGTACCTTTGTGAGAAGTAAGGCGTACCCCAAAAGTCAGCCATGGTGCCGCCATTGTTCCCGTCGCCTCCTCAGCCCCTCCTGTGTGCGCAGGGAGCCAGCGAACCAGCAAGAGGCGCGGGGGGGGGGGAACGCTTCTCTTGCGGAGTTCTGCCCTGCCTGCTCAGCGCGCAGGGGGAGGCTGTACTGTACCATACTGACGTAATAAAAATAAGACATCCCCTGAAAATAAGCCACCCTGTGTTTTTTTTGATGAAAAAAAATTATAAGACGGTGTCTTAAAAAGGGGGAAAGACAGTATAATAAAAGATTTACTGGAATCCTCTTCTGAAAAACTAATAGTCTTTCAATAAAGCCACATGATTAACAAGCCATATATGCGTGATATAACAGAATGTATAATGTTCACGTGACTGAACCATTCAGCAACAGGTTGGGTATAGCAACAAAATCTTGGTGCCAACAAAACGTTCGCAATTGGTAGATGGTGAGTAGATAGTAGAATTCTTCAACGGTTCAAAGCAAAAATCTCATGGATGTAATAGTAGATGAAGGATATTTATATGAGTCTTGCAACATCACCATCCAGCCGAAATCAACACAAGTGGCACATGAGAAGGACGAAGAAGACCTGTCCTCTGGATTACCCACAGGTTTCGCTATATAGCTTCATCAGTTCAGGTTAAGCCTGTGGAATATTTCGCATGTTGTGCTAATCAGAATGCTTAACCTGAACTGATGAAGCTATATAGCTGAATGGTTCAGTCACGTGAACATTATACATTCTGTTGTATCATGCAGGCTTGTTAATCATGTGGCTTTATTGAAAGACCTTTATTTTTTCAGAAGAGGATTCCAGTAAATCTTTTATTATAGTTTCAGCCATTGTGTGGTGGTTTTGGTTGTTTATGGTTCATATTATCACCACAGTGATACTTTATGCTGTTTGTGTGACATAAGTGACTTGGCCTATCCTGCTGCACTTCCTCTTCAAGTAGATATTTTCCCACAGTAAAATCAAGAGCCGAAGAACCCCGCTGCTTACTTTCCCCCAGAGGTCAAAAGGTTGTGTTGAGTGTGTGGTGGAAGGGGAGAGAGAGAATGTGCCATTGAAGAAGGCATCTAGCTTTACCTGGGTGATGGCAAGTATGCAGACTGACATAAGGAGAAGTCAAGTTACAAGCTGAGGACCAACACGCATTCTTTCCCCTAGAGACTGCCAGTCATTCAGCTGCAAGGGGGTTGATGCCAGTGTCTCCAATTATGTCTCTGTAAAAGTTGAGATTATTTTAAGGACACAATTTATCTACTGTTTCCTTGCATAGTTCGCATCAAGCTCCTCAAATATTCTTTTTTATTTTATTTTAAAAATCTTTATTAAACGCATTTAAAAAGAATACAAATCCATACAAAGAAGAAAAAAACTAAATTAAATCATGTACAACATACAAATCAACATTTAAAAAAAGAAAGAAAGCATCTTCTAACTATACAAAACTAAAGTATAATCCAATCCAATCATATACACCTTTCCCCCCCATCATTTTAACACACACTTATTTCTTCCCTTTATCTTATACAATTCTAATAAGTCATTTCCTTCTTCTCTACTCTTCCCCCTCCCCCCCCTGACTTCCCCTTGTTGTCCTCTCAGGCTATTAACCAATCCATTATTGCTACTTAATATTCCTTCTACTTATATTCTAACTTATTTTCACCTGTCCCATACTAATATTTAATAATATCCAATACAGAATGCTTAGAAGTGGATCCAAGTCCTCAAAGTGGGGCACTGTTTTCTCAAATAATCTCCAAATTTCCCCCAGATTTGTTGGAATTTTTGGTTGCTGCGTCCTCTGATTGCGTCTGTTAGTTTAGCCAGATCTAAATAACTAAATATTTTTTCCTGCCATTCTTTAATTCCCGGAACCTCCTTTTTCTTTCAATATGACGCAATCAGTATTCTGGCCGCAGCAGCAGCGTATAGGAATAACTTCTCATCTTGTTTGTCTATTTCATCCTCAATTATTCCTAGTAAGAATAATTCTGGATTTTTCTTTATGTTATATTTCAGATTTTTTTTAATTTCCTCCCTTACCTGAATCCAGAACTTTTGCACTTCCCCACAATACCACCACATGTGTATAAAGCTCCCCACTTCTTTTTTACATTTCCAACACAAATTATCTTTGGTTTTGTACATTTTATGGATTTTACTTGGAGTAATATACCATTTGTAGAACATTTTGATCCTCAAAGCTCCTCAAATATTCTGATGTAGTGAGGGGCGCCACAAATGTCATTGACTTTTTCTGAGGCAAAACTTCCCGCGACGGAATATAAAGCGCCTGAGCAGTAGTGTATATGAGAATATTGCCCTTGTATTTGCAGGCGGGAGGCTTTGATCGCTGAGTTTTGTAGCTGTGATCTGATACAGTGATTCAGAACCACAATATAATTAGGACTGAACAATACCACGCCTCAAATTCACTTGTTCCATAAATAACAGAGGAGCCTGTATATTTGCCTATGTTTCTGCAGAATGGTTAATTTCTTAAACAAAATCTACACTTCTTCATAGAAGCTAAATAACTTTTGGTCTGGCCTCTGTTTCATCTCCTGGCAACCAACCTGTTTAAATAAATATAACTTATCTTTTTCTAAGTTGACTTACTGTTGGAGTTTTCTCTCTTTTTTGATCATTTTAAGTGATTAAAGATGGAGACTGAAAATTCCCTGGATTCTCATACAAAAGATGTAGGAGCTCTTCCAAGTTCTGGCTGCACCTGCGGCATCAATCACTAGTGAGACCCTAACTGCCACCGCCGCCACAACCATCAATAATCTGTAAGACCGGCAAAAAGTTAAATAAATAAGTAAAAACACCTGAAATGGTCTTGTGCTCAGTCTAGATTGGAAAATTTATGTTCTCTCATTCCAGTAGAAGTGAAATGTTGAACTTTGTGAGTGGGCAACAGCTGCATTGCTTTATGAGTAATGAAGCTCTGTGATACAGATAATACAATGGCAAATAGCTATCCTGCATCCTGCTCCCATTCACTTTTAAACTAGTTTTGCCTCCTTATATCCTAAGTGGAGGAATTGCTATAGCCAGAGCAGCTAAATTCTGTAATCCAGGGCAGCAGTCTACCACCTCCATCTGGTACGCAGGCTGAGACCCTACCTGTCCGCGGACTGTCTCGCCAGAGTGGTGCATGCTCTAGTTATCTCTCGCTTGGATTACTGCAATGCGCTCTACGTGGGGCTACCTTTGAAGGCGACCCAGAAACTACAACTAATCCAGAATGCGGCAGCTAGACTGGTGACTGGGAGCGGCCGCCGAGACCACATAACACCGGTGTTGAAAGACCTACACTGGCTCCCAGTACATTTCCGAGCACAATTCAAAGTGCTGGTGCTGACCTTTAAAGCCCTAAATGGCTTTGGTCCAGTATACATGAAGGAGAGTCTCCACCCCCATCATTCTGCCCGGACACTGAGGTCCAGTGCCGTGGGCCATCTGGCGGTTCCCTCACTGCGAGAAGCCAAGTTACAGGGAACCAGGCAGAGGGCCTTCTCAGTAGTGGCACCCGCCCTGTGGAACGCCCTCCCTTCAGATGTCAAAGAGAACAACAACTACCAGACCTTTAGAAGACATCTGAAGGCAGCCCTGTTTAGCCCTTTTAATGTTTAATAGATTATTGTATTTTAATGTTCTGTTGGAAGCCGCCCAGAGTGGCTGGGGAAACCCAGCCAGATGGGCGGGGTATAAATAATATATTATTATTATTATTATTATTATTATTATTATTATTATTAAAGTGATGCATTGGCAAACCCTGCAATTGCTGATTGTTTGTCCAGTAAGCTCTATTTGTACAGCCCCAGCCACACACATTATTAAAAGTCTCTATATTTAGTGATGTGTTCGGGGTGCAGAAGGGGGAGATTACAGTGATGAGCTTAAGGGTTGGCTTCTCTGCCCAATAGGAGCCAAGACCCAGCTCATAATCAGCTCATGGGCAGGCTGGCCTTCCTGTTTGTCCCCCTATTATTCCAAAATAGGCATTGATAAACTCAGAATTACATTTGAACTGCCCCTATGGGCTTGTACTGATAAAATCAAGGACAGGTTTAGAATGGCTGGAACTTTAAGAGTCGGATTCTGAGTTCATACAGTTTAGCTGGATTGCTAAATGAGTTGATTCATTTTTCTCCCTCTCTGCTGGCAGTATTCTGTTGCTAAATGTGCTTTACTGTGTTGGCTTTACACTATGGAAAGGACGTGTGGATCCAGAATTGGCCTCCACAGTCACTTACGGACTCATTGTTAAATCCGTGTTTATGGAAGACAATCTTACTCGGCTACGAGTGATCGCCAAAGAAGACTATGTTAGGCAACAGCTTGGTCTGTTTCCATTACTGATCCTCTGAAAGAGCTGGCATGTAGCCTTTCACTATCCACTTTGAAGTATCCTCAGCTGCGATCAATATGCACCCTTACTTGGCAGTAAATCTAATAGACTTCAGTGGGATTTTTATACGTAAGCAGACACGTATAGCCTCGTACTGCAATTATTGCAGATTGACCAGAGAACGCTGCATGATTTAATATCATTTTAACATTTCAGCATATTATACTACCTGTTCCCAATTTAAACACTACTTGGGAGCAGTGGCGTAGCATGCGTTGGCAGCGCCCGGGGCAAGGCAAGGATTTTGTCCCTTAAACTCAAGCACTGTTGCAGCTGCAACAGTAGGTGTAGCAGAGAGGCTCCCGGGAGCTGAGGCTCTTTTTAGATTTTGGATCCTGATACTATGGTGTGGCTATACATCACCAAAGAAGCAGCATTTGCTTGTGTTTTTTATTAAGTATTACAAACCACCCTGTGAATATGTTTAAATGCAGGGTGTAAATTTCCAAAATGAATAAACGTGAGGTAAAATAATAATTAAACATCCTTTGTATTTTTATGATTTGAAGTAGATGGGAAGTTAATCCATATTCTTTTTCTGTACCACATGTTGTTAAATAGAGTTTCCCCCCCCCCAAAAAAAACCAAGTAGAGTTGCAAAAACCCAATATTAATACCTTTTGACAGTGTGTTGTAAACTTAGGCTGCATTTCCTGAGTTTTGTAATATCTAAGTTGTAACAATGTGAGCTCTTAAATCTGTTTTTCTTTTCTTTAATGCATTGAATAGTAGAGTCTCCACATATATATATTTTCAATAGCCAGGATTCTGCAAATATTTATAAGTCATTATGGTAGAGATTTAGCTTTTCATGATGCACTTGCTCGTAACATACAGATGCCTTTTTCAAGATTTGTACCATGCCATATTTTAGTCTTTGGGGACAATAGATCTTCCACTGTTATTGATCTGTGGTTTAAATTATCTTCCCATGAGGCCTTTTCTGCTCAGAGCATCTTTTTCTTTGGATCTCTTTGGCTTTTTAATTGGCTTATGTTTGCTTAAACAATATCACATCAGTGCCTCAGGTGACAACGAGTTGTATTTAAAAGGCAAAGCACATGGTGGCTCAGAGCAGGTCTCCACACACTCGATCTCTAAACCCTGATGTTTAGGGACAAAATGTTACAAGATCCGTTATTATGTCCTTAGGCAAACTTTATGCTTGAGTCCAATTTAAAGGGTTCAAAGAAAATAGGAAGCTTGAATTTGTATCCTTTAATCACCTAACGCTATATGTTTGTAGAAACTGTGTTGCTCTGGATGGACTGTGGAACACATCAGCCTTCATGGAGATGTCCTGGGTCCCAATGGGACTTCCTGTGTATTTATTCATTTATGTAAAACACTTTATACTGCCTTTCCTTCATTTTTTGGATTTGAGTAAAGTAAAGGTAAAGGGACCCCTGACCATTAGGTTCAGTTGTGACTGACTCTGGGGTTGCGGTGCTCATCTCACTTTATTGGCCGAGGGAGCCGGCGTACAACTTCCGGGTCATATGGCCAGCATGACTAACCCGAACCAGAGCAGCGCACAGACAGGACCGGTGCTAGGGGTTTTGGTGCCCTAGGCGAGGGGGCGAGGCACGCGACGTCATTGCGCATGACGTGCAGTGCCCTGCCCCCTGTCCGCTGGGCGCCCCGCGCCGCCGCGGTTTTTGCCCCAACCTGCTCGCTCCGCCGTTGGTTGGGGCGGTGGCAGGTGGCGGCTGCGGCAGCGGGGGGCAGGCTAGCCAGCGCCCCCTCCATTTTGGCGCTCTAGGCAACTGCCTAGTTCACCTAAATGGAAGCGCCGGCCCTGCGCACAGAAACGCTGTTTATCTTCCCGCCGGAGCAGTGCCTATTTATCTACTTGCACTTTGTGCTTTCGAACTGCTAGGTTGGCAGGAGCAGCGACCGAGCCAGGGGCATAGCAACGGGGAGGCGGGGGGCGGTCCGCCCCGGGTTCCACCCCAGAGGGGGGTGACACTTTTTTAAAAAAATAATAATCTTTTTTTTAAAAAAAAATATTTTTTTTAATTAAAAAATATATTTTTTTTAAAATTTTAACTTCATTGAAAAAAGGAGATAATAGACACATACACACAACCCCCCACCTCACAAAGTGGCACCATCAGAGGGGGGTGGCACTTTTTATTTTTTTATTTTTATCATTTTTTAATTATTATTTTTTATTTTAACTTTATTGGGGGGGAAAGAGATAATAGACACACACACCCAACCCCCCCACCTCACAAAGTGGCACCATCAGAGGGGGCTGACACTTTTTATTTTTATTTTTTTATATTATTTTACATTATTTTACATTATTATTTTTTTATTTTATTTTTTTTAACTTTGTATTTGTAAAACCAAATTAAAAATGATTTTTTTAAAAAAAAGAAATTATCTAGAAAGAATAATAATATAATTAGAAATTCTAACTATGAAGCTGTATGCACATATCTGAAATACAGTAAAATATAGTAGAATTGATTGGTGAACTCTCAGTTCAATTTGGAATCTCTTTCCAAATCTTCTCTCATGATTTAATTTATGTGCTGGTAAACATCAATAATATGAAAGAAGGCTCACTCAAACTATGGGAGGTCCCTTATGCACATCCATCTGAACAAAGTCCAAAGATTAAAAATGGAAAATTGGTATATTTTTAATGCATTGGAAGCAAGATCAAGGAATCCTGAAGTCAAAGGGGGAATTTGGATGAAGAGAACAGTGCTGCTATGGAAAAGAAAAAGATTCCATCCTTCACCTTCTCTCTTCTTCTAAAACTATTATTTGTTTAACCTCATGACCTCTTCAAACTAAGGTGATAAAGGGCAATGGAAATCAAAATCCCAGAGGAATAGCAGTGTTAGAAATAGTACAAGGTAGATGAAGGTCATCTGCAAAGTGACCTTGTGATAATTCTTACCCCCACCCCCAATAAACTCAAGTGGAAGAATTGGATGTAGGGTATAGATTCTCATTTATTTTGCAATAAATCATATTTTATGGAATGTTTACAGTCTCTCCTAAAGACTGATGGCAACACCAGAGGAACGTCGACCTGAGATATATGACCTTGCAATGCAGGTTCAGAAGCAGTAATGTCAGACTTCGATTAGAAGTAAGTTAAACAAGTTTTAAAGAAACATTTCAGAAAGAGAATGGCAATGGTGTGATCAAAGCTGTTTCTTCACCGACAATCGTGAAAGGGAGGGATTGTCACTGTTCGCATTAACATATAGACTGAGATAAAACCCAAACACCCAAGGATAAGGCAATTTATCCCAGGTAATTTTGCTCTGGGACTTGCTTAATAGCAACAGTAGATTTTGAAAATTGCAATTTAAAATGACTCTCTGTGTTTGAGTTTGTTTTTTCTAGTGTCCTAGGAATCCTGTGGTCTTTTTTCATTTTGCTTTGGTATTTCGATTGAGTTTGCAGAGCCAACACTGAACGGAATGAAGGCATGGAATGATTTAGGGGGGAGAGAGTGAGAAAGAACCTACAATTCCAGCACAGGGGCATTAAAAACTAAAAAGGAAGTTTTTGGGTGCATGTTTATTTTATTTTATTTTTAAATGAAAGATGGGGGTAAAAAGCCTCGTTGACGGAAACTTAAGCCCCTGAAACTGTCTTGGAGATTAAATTCCAACCACCAAAAGAGAACCAAAATGGCAACCAAAACAAATCACTTTGTTCATCTGGTAGCAAATTGGGGACACCTGTTTCTACCCATCCTTATTTATAAGATAGACCTAGATCTATAGCACAAAGTGACTAAATGCTTGCATGTACATGTTATCACATAGCTACACATCTTGGACTGTCAAAAACTGGCTAGATATCCCCCACAGGTGTATGCAATGATTGTATGTTTTTAAGTATGGTTGTGAATTTTTCTTGGTTGTATTGCTTTATCTTTTTGTAAATTGCCTTGAGGTTGCTGGGTTTGGGGTGTTGCTGTTTTTTACAGCCAAGCAGTGTATAAATGTTTTGAAATAAATAAATGTGAGCTTGCTGAAGTAGCAAACCAGATTTGCACTGTGTGATGTGTGATACATCTCCTAGTAATGAACAATCTGCAGGGCTGGAGACTTATGTTCTCTATTGCTGCTCACCTCAAATACAAATATCTTTATAACGGTCAAAGACCAGAGAGCAGATAATGGCAATCCATAACCAGATATAGTATTGGAGATTAAGTTATATTACAGAATTAGAACCCATCTCATAGAACTGATACTTACATTTACAATTAAAATTTAAAACTTAAAATTTTACATTAATAGATCTTTACCACCTATTAACATTCCTTCAGAGATTAAAGCTCAAATCTCAGTCTCAGCCATTATTCGTCTTACTCTTGTCGCAATAAAACAAAATTTGGCGACGATCCTAGTGGTCTCCATATCTTTATCCGCTAGGAGGAGTCTGATGTAGGCTTCCTCAGAGCGGCCTGGCAGTTTCCCCAACAGCAGTTCAATCAGTTCTTTCCTTGAGTCACGATACAGTGGGCAGTATAAGAGAACGTGCCCAGTGGATTCAAGCTCATTGCAATCACAGGGGCATAATCTTTGATCGATCGGTATCTTACTATACCTGCCCTCTAAGAGAGCTGAGGGGAGGGCATTAAAACAAGCCCTGGAAAAAGCCCAGTGGTGTTTGGTGGATGGAGATAGTTTGCTGGATGGAGCCATTGAAGGTCATAGAGATGCTGCTCACCTCCATATTTACTCAGTTTATTCCAATTCCTTCTCTTCAAGGAATTCTCTTGCTCACCTTTTTCGAATTCTGAGTGTATCTTGGATCAATTCACCATGTTTTTCTCCTCCACATCATGGTATATTCTCCTTTCTGTTAGACACTGGCTTACCATTTTTTCCACCTGGTCTCAGGCCATCAGTGGGAACAGGGAGACAACAGCTGCTACTATGTTCTGGCTGATCTGCAATGGCTGATGAGTGTCTGTTGATCAGAGCATCTGCAGAGGTTAAGGTCAAGCCTTGCCTCCCATGATATAAATCTTCGCTTAAAAAAAAAATTAAGGGAATAGCTGCCCCTGCCAATTTTTGCCATTATACTGACAATTGCTTGAGCAGTTGACACCTCATATTATAGTATTTCCCCTTTGGAATTTGTGTGTTCCGGTGCCAAAATCTCTTTCTGACGTTCAAAATCTAATGTAGTCCATTTCATACATGAGATGTGATAGAAGGTGTAGCTTGAGATCCACATTCCTCTCATTTTTGCAGCAAGGATGTGTAAATGCACACCGTTTCAGGTGAATTGTCATGTGCAATGGAATAGTTGTGTCTGACAACTTCTGAACTGAAACCATGCAGGGTTTCATCCAATTTGCAATATTCACCACAAAATCTTACTTACCTTTTTTTGTTAAAAGCCACATTACCTCGCAGTAATCTCTCCCTCTCATCTCTCCCTTTCTGCCATCCATATTCTCTTCCTGCCCTCCCCCCTTCCAGCTATTCCCTTTCCCTTCATTGTCATCCATATGAAACGAAGTTGTGGGTTACATTTTGTGGTTTAGACCATAGTGCCACCTGCGTCCCTGGACATTTGCTAGTGAAGTGACTAAGGGCTATATCTGGATTTACAAATTCATTTTCACTCTGTGCTTGTATTGCTGTGTTGACATGCTAAATATATTGGAAATCACTTAGTCCCACAGTATTTGATTTTCAGGAAAAAGACAAAGTACGATATTCTTTGAGTCAATAAACTGAAGGGGGGAAGAGCAGGGTACTTCGTTGTGAAACTATAGAACATGTTCTACATACATTGCAGATTTTATGACATTTTTTCCAATTAAGGGCCTTATTGCATCTGCAGGGGGGGAAATATTATATTTGGTTTTACTACGTCTAAAGTTCAGGATATTTTACATTTGTAGCTGGCTTATTTAAGCTGTAATTCGTGAGTCTAGATCACAAGGCTACATGCAAAGAATGATTATTAATAATTTCACCTGTTGTTAAGAACCCCAGCAGCCAATTTTGATTATGATGGTTCCCCATACTTCCCAATGTTCTACAGATGCTTCTTAATAGATTTCTTGAAGGCTTAAGCAGGAGAAATGTGCTGGTGCAGACTAGAATAGGGTATTCACTGCAAACAGCTGGTTTTAGAAAGAACATGAAGGAATGGCATCTTACGGTCTTTGAAGTCTGGCAAGATGGGAAATTTCATTTATTCATATTTTTAAAGACATTTTTGGCATAGCAATACCAAACTAGCAGCTATTCAAGCCACTGAATTGTTTTGTCAAAAACCGATGTAAGCAAAAGGAACAGATTTCTGCCCCAAAGAATTTACAATATACACTTTGACAGTATGGAAGACGAAAGTCATGGCAGAGGAAGAGGAAAGAGGAAATGGTATTATTCCCTTCCGCTCTGAAATTTTCTGAACCGGTATTGAAGTCATTCTATCAATTCAAGTCCTTTGGGATGTTAAACTAGAACATGGGTAGGCAAACCAAGGCCCAGGGGCCAGATCCGGCCCAATCGCCTTCTAAATCTGGCCCGTGGATGGTCCGGGAATCAGTGTGTTTTTACATGAGTAGAATGTGTGCTTTTATTTAAAATGCATCTCTGGGTTATTTGTGGGACATAGGAATTAGTTCATATATTTATTTATTTTCAAAATATAGTCCAGCCCCCCCACAAGGTATGAAAAGTTTGCTGACCCCTGAACTTTTGTTTTTATCTCATGGTGTGCAATCCCCTCAAACTAGGAGCAGATCTACACTCATAGTTTTTAAAGCTAAGAAAGAGTTAAAGAATGGTTGTGATTACCATATGGTCACATGATGTTCTCCTCTTAATGTTATTAAAATATGACACCAGAGAGTGCTGCAAGAAACCAGAAACTAGGAGACAGCAGGGAGAAAGCAAAAGAGAATATTTCCTACGCTGATGTTTTAGAACAATATGTCTAATATCATTCTAATAACGTTTAAAAGGTGATTCAACCCTGATCTACTCCTTTGGGTTAATATAACCTTCAAAAGAAATATGCAGAGTTCATAATGCGAAAGGCTGGACTGGATGAATCCCAAACCAGAATTAAGATTGCCCGAAGTAATATCAACAATCTCAGATATGCAGATGACACAACCTTGATGGCAGAAAGTGAGGAGGAATTAAAGAACCTCTTAATGACGGTAAAAGAGGAGAGCACAAAATATGGTCAACATCAAAAAAACTAAGATCATGGCCACTGGTCCCATCACCTCCCGGCAAATAGAAGGGGAAGAAATGGAGGCAGTGAGAGATTTTACTTTCTTGGGTTTCATGATCACTGCAGATGGTGACAGCAGTCACGAAATTAAAAGATACCTGCTTCTTGGGAGAAAAGCAATGACAAACCTAGACAGCATCTTAAAAAGCAGAGACATCACCTTGCCAACAAAGGTCCGTATAGTTAAAGCTATGGTTTTCCAAGTAGTGATGTATGGAAGTGAGAGCTGGACCATAAAGAAGGCTGATCGCCGAAGAATTGACGCTTTTGAATTATGGTGCTGGAGGAGACTCTTGAGAGTCCCATGGACTGCAAGAAGATCAAACCTATCCATTCTGAAGGAAATCAGCCCGGAGTGCTCACTGGAAGGACAGATCCTGAAGCTAAGGCTCCAATACTTTGGCTACCTCATGAGAAGAGAAAACTCCCTGGAAAAGACCCTGATGTTGGGAAAGATGGAGGGCACAAGGAGAAGGGGACGACAGAGGACAAGATGGTTGGACAGTGTTCTCGAAGCTACCGACATGAGTTTGACCAAACTGCGGGAGGCAGTGGAAGACAGGAGTGCCTGGCGTGCTCTGGTCCATGGGGTCACGAAGAGTCAGACACGACTAAATGACTAAACAACAACAACAACAACAACAACAACAACCTTCAAAAGGCGATAAGATCTGTTACTGCATACACACACACACACACACACACACACACACACACACACACACACACACAAACTCTACACCATTATGATTTCATAGGTCCTGAAAGTTCAGTGGGCCATTTTTGGTTTTGTTGTTTTGTTTATTTTTTTAAATATTTTATTTATAAGTAAGTGGGAGAGGTTAAAACAATTGCCCTTTCTTCAAAAATGGACGATATAGCACATGATTTCCCCAGTTCCAATTCCAATATCATATTTGAATAGAATAGATTTGAACATCTGCTACCAATTGGAGACCACTACTGAGAACCTTTAAGAACATAGACTTTAATGATATCCTGAAAAGCACTTGCTACACGATTTGGAGCCAACCATGCTGATTGCAGCTCAGCAGGCTGGTTTTGCAGTCCTCCTGATCTGACCTTTGCCTTCTGACCAGCCTAGCATCATATGTGCACTAGATGCACAACTGGGTCTACTCTGTTGATGCTTGGAAGTTGGTTTGGCTCAGAAAATAAGCAGAACTATTTCTGATTTTGGGGAGGAAGCAGCTCGGCTTATTTTCTGAGCCAATCTGACACAAGACCAGGGGAAGTCACTCATCTCCTTAATGATCAGAATATAAAATGGGGTAGGCTCCCATAGAGACGTTGCTTAAATCAGTGTTTCCCAACCAGTGTGCCTCCAGATGTTTTGGGACTACAACTCCCATCATCCCTCACTAGCAATACCAGTGGTCAGGGATGATGGGAATTGTAGTCCCAAAACATCTGGAGGCACACTGGTTGGGAAACACTGGCTTAAATTATGCTGAGAGATGTGCTCCAAAGCCAAGTTGCTGATTAATATCACTTGAGATAATTAAATGCTTGCTGAAACAACTATTCTTCCACCACTTCTCTTTCACGCTGATTGTTTCTGCTGGCATGAACTTATGTTTTCCAGTTACATGTTCTTCAACAAAGCATAACATAATTTACATCTGAAAAGGTTACAATCCTCAGTGTTGCAGAGTGAATTAATCAGTGACCAGTCGCTGCCAGAAATGTGTGTGGCTACTGATACTGTGGTTAAATGCTTTTATGGGGACAGGAAAGGGCAGCAAATCACAAAAGGTTTAGGACTGCAAGCCTGCCTTTTCAACATTATGTTCAAAGATTTCACACCTGACTTCAGCCATTTTGTGAAATATATCTTACAGACAGAATCTGCACCTTGCCTTCTTGCAGAGGCTCTGTGTTTTTAAAATAACCGCAATAACAGGCAAACATTCAACAGATTGTCATCCACAGGAAAGCTGAACTAGTTATACATCTGACTGACTCCCAGCTGTTAAAATAGAAAGTGCTTGTTTTAAGACAGCAATTCTATAATGATGTTCAGTGAGTGGTCCAGACAAATTAAAGGCCACACACATCCACCTATATCCTAGCAAGGGCCATTTACCAGGACAACCAAGGTAGTTAGCTGAGAGATTAGAACAGATCTAAATCATCAGTTTTATCCAGAAAAATCTCAAAAATTTGCAATTAATCCAGAATGCGGCAGCTAGACTGGTGACTGGGAGTGGCCGCACCAGTCCTGAGAGATCTACATTGGCTCCCAGTACGTTTCCGAGCACAATTCAAAGTGTTGGTGCTGACCTTTAAAGCCCTAAACGGCCTCGGTCCTGTATACCTGAAGGAGCGTCTCCACCCCCACCATTCAGCCTGGACACTGAGATCCGGTGGCGAGGGCCTTCTGGCAGTTCCCTCCCTGCGAGAAGCAAAGCTACAGGGAACCAGGCAGAGGGCCTTCTCGGTAGTGGCACCCGCCCTGTGGAACACCCTCCCGTAAGAGGTCAAAGGGATCAACAACTACATAACATTTAGAAAATACCTAAAGGCAGCCCTGTTTAGGGAAGTTTTTAATCTGTAACATGTTAATGTATTTTAATATCTGCTGGAAGCCACCCAGAGTGGCTGGGGACACCCAGCCAGATGGGCGGGGTACAAATAATAAATTATTATTATTATTATTATTATTATTATTAGATAAATGGTCACCTTGTCCCAGAAAGACAGATTCAACATAGCTATCTAAACCGTCTTATCTTCTAAATCTTTAGATCTTCAGACCTGACATGAAATTTGGATACTGATTACAAATGGCGGTTTTAGTCCTTAATGTACCTGTACTGCACATCAGGTTTCATTCTCAGAGTGCCATTGGCATATAAAATATTATTTGTATTTCTACAAAACAAATTCCTCTCATTTTTTTATTTTAAAAACATCTTTGTTGATGCTCTTTGCTATCCCAATAGGCCTTTTTAAAAAAAAATAATTTTAAAAAATCACTTTTTTTTAAATTGGACATGACTAACTTCTTCAGGCACACATTCTAGCAGAGATGGCACTGTTGTGTTGTGTTCAGTAAACAAGTTCAGGTGTGTTGGATCATCTTGGTCCACTGCAAAAAGTAAAGCACACAAATTCCTCACCCACCCAATTTACTTACACAAAAATATGGACAAACGGTGTCCATTATAAAGTTTTCTGCTTAGCATCGGCAGTGCACCCAAACATGACCAGTCCATGGACACCATGGGTATGTGTCATTGTGCCAACTCTGCTTAGGTTGTGCTCATTTAACAAAAGAGGAGCCATGAGAATTTATAAAAACATGCTATTAAATATCGCTTAAAATCATAACTACCTGAAACCCTTCCAAAGGAAATGGAGTAACTATCCATTAAAAGCTGGATGGAATAGTCACTTTTTTATTTGCCATATAAATTCTAATATGATAGCTGCCTGGTGAGTTTTCTTGGGGAGTACATATAGTGGAGAAAGCTAGACAGCTTTAAGATGTTCAGAAACCTGTACTCATAAGAGAGAGTTTCTGGAGCAGGGTGTCTTCAGATGTTATTGCATTACTAGAAGGTTCAAAGGGGTAGGGATGTCATCCTTGATCCATTGGGCCAGAATAAGCTACCTACATGAGAACTACTTCCATCCAGCAGTACTGTTAAATCTCACATCTACGTATGGTTTATTCCTTTCTAATTGATACCTTTTAACTGACTCTCATAAGAGGAAACATCACTCTTTTGCCTTTAATAAGGGAAAGAATGTTTTTTCTTTCCATGGGCTAAGATTGAATGTTTAACTGCTCTCGGCAGTCCCCTGTTAACAAGACTGGAGATTGATGGAAGTATTTTTCAATCTGAAATCTAATCATGCTATCAGGGGCGTAGCCAGGATCAAAACTAGGGGGGGGCAAGCCATGGTCGTTCAGGTTGTGACATTTCAGCATGGAAAAGGCGAATGAAACCAAAATTTTAAGAAAATTATATATAATTATAGCAGTGCTTTATTACAGTAGTTATTACAATTATTTGCTTGAATTTTTTTTTATTTTTTTTTTCTAGTTACTTGTCTTATGCTAATATCATTTTTATTGGGTTTGAATAAAACTTGTTCAAAACTTTCGTTTCAATCCCCAAGGAGTCGGTGCAGGTGTTTCCAAAGGCGAAGGAAATGGACCCCCTCAAAAAGAAAATAGGGGCGCAGCCTCACCCCCCAAAATAGGGGTGCAGCCAGTCTGGAAGCGCAAAGGAGAAGCGCCTACTTTGGCGAAATAGAGCATCCAGAGCTCATAGAGGCGCTCCTTGGAAGCCATGGCTTCTGCACTTTGCCTGTGCTCTCCCTGTGGAGCCAAACCCCACCGCCTACGGTGAGTTCAAAGGCAAGTGAGAGGAGTAGACACTAGCTCCCCTGGTCCCCTCATCTTCTGTCTCTGGGCAGTGTAGCAGGGAGTTGAAAGCAAGCAGCAATTGTACGTTGAGCTTAGCATCAGTGATCCGTACTCTGATAACTTCCAAGTTCATAGGGACCAACTCCTAGGGACTGAGGTCCCTTTGTTGTTGTTCAGTCGTTCAGTCGTGTCCGACTCTTCGTGACCCCATGGACCAAGGCACGCCAGGCACACCTATCCTCCACTGCCTCTCGCAGTTTGGCCAAACTCATGTTGGTAGCTTCGAGAACACTGTCCAACCATCTCGTCCTCTGTCGTCCCCTTCTCCTTGTGCCCTCCATTTAGAGGTCCCTTAGGCTCCCCTAAAATATTTGAGAGGACTGGGCCCCCCCAAAGTTCATAGGCATTGCCATTGAAAGTGTGTGTGTGTGTGTGTGTGTGTGTGTGTGTGTGTGTGTGTGCCGTGTCTTGTGATTGATTATGCTGTACCAGGTTAGACTACTGTGATACACTCTCTGTGGGGTTGCCTCTGAAATATGGCTTGGAAATTGCTGCTAGTTCAGAATGCTGGATCACCAACTGGGATAGGCTTATTAGGATAATGTAACAGTGATGCTATGCTAGTTGCATTGGCTCCCAATTTCTGAGCCCAAGTGCTGGCTTTGACTTTTAAAGCCTTTTCTAGCTTAGGACCCAGAATAGTTTATGTGTCAGCCCAAACATTCAGAACTTCAACAGAACGTCTTTTGGGGGTGGCCCCACAAACTGAGACAAGGCAGCTGCTCCACAAAGAAAGGGCCTTCTCATTGGTGGTGCCTCAGTTGTGAAGTGTGTGTTATCTGTAGAGGGGTCCACTTGGTACCTATTTTGTCATCCTTCCAGTACCAGGCAGACTTTTCCATTTCCCCAGCCCTTTTAGAGCTGATTTTATCCCTGTGGATTCTTTGCTTCCTTGCATAAATTCGCTGGGTTTTATTACTGTTCTGCTATATATTGTCTGCATTTTAATCCATGCACACGGACACACAAACGATCCTGGGGGTTTCCAATGAAGGTTAGTATAGAAATTCCTGTAACAAAATCAAAATAAAATAACCTGCCATCTTCCTGCTCACCCCTTTCCCTTTGGGCAGCAGGTTGGGGAGCAGAGGGAGAGGGGAAGCTTACACCGCCTTGGCTGGCTTACGGGTTCTCCTTGAGCAGTGCTGTGCAGAGGGAGCACTGGGCTGCCCCACAGAGCCACCACACAGGGAGAGCGTAAGTGAGGAAGCCAGAGGCGGAGGCACCAGACTGGAGGCAGGCAGGCATCTCTCTCCCGATCCCTGGGAAGCCTTTTCCCCGGGCAAGCCTGGGCGGGCGCAAGGGCAACTTTATGCGCAGCGGCGCCTTTCATTCCAAGCGGTGCGCAAAGCTCCCCCGGGCGCCACGCTCCGCTCGGCACAGAGGCATAGGAAGGTCAGGTGGTACCCGATGCGGAAAATTTCTTGTCATCCCCCCCCCCCCAACATTGTGTGTTGTTGTTTTTTGCCTGCAAAAAAGGTTTTACATTATTTCATATGCCTCCGCCTCTGGCTTCCTTATTTTAAAAAACCTGCAAAGTGGTTTAGCAAAATAAAAAACAAAACAAAAAAACACCACAGCAGCTATTCATTTATATTTATTAACTCACACCTCTTCCATGCAGCAGCATATCAGAACACTAACACTTTATGGCTAAATAGCTTATAATTTACTTTAATTACTTGCAAGCAAGTTATAGGTAGGTAGCTGTGTTGGTCTGCCATAGTCAAAACAAAATAAATAAATAAATAAAATTCCTTCCAGTAGCACCTTAGAGACCAAATAAGTTTGTTCTTGGTATGAGCCTTCATGTGCATGCACACTTCTTCAGCACACGAAAGATTTGAAAAATCACCCAAGCAAACACGTTTTTTAGGGGTTAAAAAAAGGCTGGGGGGGGGCTAAAGGCAAAGGACAAAGGGGTAAAGTCACTCACAAAAAGATCGCTGAGTGTGGATCAAAACAGCAGCAGAGAAAGCTCCTTGGGACGAGGGGGAGGGGCAGGAGGCAGTTTTAGCGAGGCGTTAATAGTTCACAGAGTAGCCTGATAAGGAAACTTCCGGGGGGGGGGGGGGAATCAAGGAGATCTCATCGTCTCCTCTCCAGGCGTTTTAACCCAACAAACTCCCTCTTCGCTCAGTCTCAGCAAACAAGCAGCACTCAGCAACGGTAGCAGCCAGACCCAGGAGACAGACGGGGTGGTGGTGGTGGCAGCTATGGGGGGCAGCTGCCTTCTAGGGGGGGGCAATTGCCCCCGTCTGCCCCCCCCTGCCTACGCCCATGCATGCTATGCATTTTCATATCTGCTACCAATGTTTCACCTCACAGATCATTAGACATGGGGAAAGAATAAATTAGCCAATCATCAGAAGCTCTGTTCAGTTTTAATGACCCATGGAAAGCCACTGAGCTTTCTTCTATGGTAGACCACCTTATTTGGCAGAAAGGTCAGCCTCTCAGGAGAGATTCATCTCATTTGTTAGGTTTATCATGCTTCCAATGTCCCTCAAGGGAAGAAGACCTTTATATAACCCTTTGCTTCTCTCACACCTTCCCCAAACAAATCTAGCTGGAGCAGACTTCATTTGGCATTCTGTTTCCAACAGAGAGCAGTCAATTTTTTGAAAGTTCATAACCAAGGTGTGGAAGTCAACACCATCTCCTTGACCATCTGGACGAGGCATAAGCAAACTCGGCCCTCCAGATGTTTTGGGACTACAACTCCCATCATCCCTGACCACTGGTCTTGTTAGCTAGGGATGATGGGAGCTGTAGTCCCAAAACATCTGGAGGGCCGAGTTTGCCTATGCCTGATCTGGACCATATCCAATCCTACTTTCCGAGGTGTTGCTTTCACTATTTCTCTTTCACCACAGATGTTTCTGACTGCACTCTGTGACATACGGAAAGTGTAGTCAATCACTGCCTGAGACTTCCCCACTGATGCCGGAAAATCCCTTTTTGCATTACAATAAAATGCAATGAGATCCAGAGGGAAAAAATGACATTATACCTAGTATCACCAAAACATTTTTATCTCAGTGTAATGTTCTCAGTCTTAGAGGAGAAACACGTCAAATGAGCTATGCTTATACGAATGGTCTCTTGCGGGCTGCTTTCCCTCCCTGACTCTCTCCCTACCCTAACCTTCTAACCAAAATAGAGGAGGTAACATTGAAAACATACTCGAGCTTATCCTTACACTGGGGACAATTGCAGGTAGATAGCCGTGTTGGTCTGTCACAGTCAAAACAAAATAAAAAAATTCCTTCCAGTAGCACCTTAGAGACCAACTAAGTTTGTTCTTGGTATGAGCTTTCGTGTGCATGCACACGAAAGCTCATACCAAAAACAAACTTAGTTGGTCTCTAAGGTGCTACTGGAAGGAATTTTTTTATTTTGTTTTGACTGGGGACAATGGTTCCTAATCTCTTCCCAAATTTGGTTAAGAGCGGTGGACTCGTAATCTGGTGAACCGGATTCACTTCCCTGCTCCTCCACATGCAGCTGCTGGGTGATCTTGGGCTAGTCACACTTCTCTGAAGTCTCTCAGCCTCACTCACCTCACAGACTGTTTGTTGTGGGGGAGGAAGGGAAAAGGAGATTGTTAGCCGCTTTGAGACTCCTTTGGGTAGTGTTAAATGGGGATATCAAATCCAAACTCTTCTTCTTATACTATTTTTCACCATTTCACCACCATCATCTATTTGTTCGTTGGTTTTCAAAAATCCAATAACTTTGTTGCATGCATCTGTCTAGCAATGCTCCCCAAACGGAGAAATCACATCGTTTTGTTTCATGATATGCTAGGAGTGGGTGCCCCCTCATCTTTCAAAATGCACTGGCTTGCGTTTTTATGAGTATACTTCCAATTAGCCATGACAATGTGGCATCTCAAGCAGTAAGCTGCCTCACATATTGGAAGGTGAATTTAAGACCCCCTTCTCTTTAAGGATGCGGGTGGCGCTGTGATCTAAACCACAGAGCCTAGGGCTTGCCAATCAGAAGGTCGGCGGTTTGAATCCCCACAACGGGGTGAGCTCCCGTTGCTTGGTCCCTGCTCCTGCCAACCTAGCAGTTCGAAAGCACGCCAAAGTTCAAGTAGGTAAATAGCTACCGCTCTGGCGGGAAGGTAAACGGCATTTCCGTGTGCTGCTCTGGTTCACCAGAAGCGGCTTAGTCATGCTGGCCACATGACCCGGAAGCTGTCTGCGGACAAACGTCGGCTCCCTCGGCCAGTAAAGCGAGATGAGCGCCGCAACCCCAGAGTCGTCTGCGACTGGACCTAACGGTCAGGGGTACCTTTACTTTTAAAGGTAAAGGGACCCCTGACGAATAGGTCCAGTCATTTCCGACTCTAGGGTTGCGGCGCTCATCTCGCATTATTGGCCGAGGGAGCCGGCGTACGGCTTCCGGGTCATGTGGCCAGCATGACAAAGCCACTTCTGGCGAACCAGAGCAGCGCACGGAAACGGCATTTACCTTCCCGCCGGAGTGGTACCTATTTATCTACTTGCACTTTGACATGCTTTCGAACTGCTAGGTGGGCAGGAGCTGGGACCGAGCAACGGGAGCTCACCCCGTCGCAGGGATTCGAACCACCAACCTTCTGATCAGCAAGCCCTAGGCTCTGTGGTTTAACCCACAGTGCCACCTGGGTCCCTTACACCTTTACCTTTACCCTCTCTTTAACTAATCAATATACCTGGCACATTTCTAAAGATACTACCGGTATAACTTCCCCCAGCAGACGTTTAACGATTTCCCTTGCCTAAATATGCACGCGGCTCTCGATAGACATTACCCTGGGCTAGATTCAGATACAGAAACAAAATAAGTTTCAAACAATGGCCATTTCTCCAGCACGATTGCACCAGAGGCAAGCAGAGATTCATTGGAGTCATCAGAAATGAAACCAGAGGGGCAGACACGCACATTCTTTTAGTGGCACTAATTTTCAGCATAGCATAGCCCACTTTTCACCTATGCCTAAAAGTAGCATGGCATTGGGGAGAATGGAGGGGAATGTACCCATCCCCTTCCATGGGTGGTGTGCTTGTGAAGTCTTAGCTAGAATATCAGGGGTCTAAGCTGCGTGGGGAGCCTTCATGAGCACAGAGGTGGAAAGGATAGCATGCTCATCCCCACTCCTGATGTTCACAGGTGGTTTTTCTACGCAGGCAGAATGTCTCATTGTGCCTTATACCGATCATTTATTCTAAAATGTCTAAATGCCTACGGCTTCAAGGACACCTTTAGCTTTTGCAGCTATAGCAGAACAGAAAAGTCGAATGTTTAGAGTATATGGCACGCTACTCTGATTTTTATGTAAGAGTAATTTAATTCAAGGTTAGATTCAATAATCATCCTATACATTCTCTGGTGCTTTTCCACTGCCATAAAATTCAAACAATTAAATTACATATTGTAACTTGCCGTAGCAGGATAGTCATTCAAGCAATAAACGCAGCTTTCCTTTCAGGAGAAGGCAGGTTCCACAGGTGAAGGTATCAGACAAGAATTGAATACATATATAAAGAATACTTCAGATAAGTTTGAATTCCATTGACTTCACTCAAGTGGGATGTTAATTTGGCCAATCTAATTTTTAAAAATTGTGTTGGTTGACACTTTGGGGGAAATGCGTTCACTCTTTTCCCTTTCTGTCAGGGAACTGCCCACCCCTGCCAGTCCAGCTCTGAGTGCATACAGGGAGCCGCAGCCTGTGTTAACGACAGATTCATTCGAGTGAATCTGGCAGCCCCTCTTCGGGGGAGGAGCAGTTAGTGGCTGGGAGCCAGGGAGTGCCAGATGTCCAGGGAGCTGCTGGGAGACCTGGCATCACCCAGCAGACTCGCTCGGAGGGGGAGGCATCAGTTCCGGCGCATATCCCACGTAGGAGGAGAAGGCGGCAATTCAGGATGCCAAGGCTTTGGTGTTGGCGCCAAAACAGGAGGGAGGCGTTTCCGGATTCTGCTAGTGACTGAGCAGACATGATAAACTGAACTCTGCACTGTAAATAGCTTTGCACTGAAATAAAGAGACTTAAAGACAAGACGGCTTGGTGTTACTATTGAGCAACCGATAAGAGCACCTGACACTTTCCTTTTTTGAAAATTAGAAAAGCAACCTTGGGGGAAAAGCCACCTTCCAAGAATGGGAGAACAGCAGGGTTTTCTCCTCAAACTTCCCCCTGCTCAAGCCGATTTCTCACCTGCAAAAGAAAAGATATGGGGTTTGCTTCATTGTGAGGAGAAAACCAACTTAGGGAGGGTGATTTTCAGCAGGCAAATAGCAGGAGGGGAAAGGGTTAAGCAAATCCTGAACCTATCATTGCTCCACTTAAAACTGCCAGGCAGACATGACTGCTATTAAACATACACACATGACTAGCCACGTATCATCTGCATATCATCTAATCTGCATACAGTATTAGGCCAATATGACCATAAAGAATATCTCCCTTGCCTTTGCATGATACTGTATGCTGTCCTGTGCAATTAGTCTTGCATTTTCTCATTTTGATATAAATATAGATTAGGAAAAACTTGATCTCTGCTGACTCCAATCCAACAGCGAATCCACAAACTTAGCTGTCAGGTCTTGTTAAGAAGCTGGGATCCCGGTGATTAGCTCCTTGAGAAGGAATACTAGGGAGACAGACAGTCTGCATGATCTCTTCATTTTAAAAAAATGAAGGTGCCAGGCAAAAATGTTCCTTTTTAACCAGGCCTTTTGTTGATCTTATTGACATCCAACACCCTTTTAGAATACGGTTCATTTTTGGGGGGGTTGGGTTATTGGGTTATTGTTTTTGGTTTGATTTTATATGTTGTGGTCTTGTTTGTGAACTGCCCTGAGACCTCCAGGTATAGGGCGGTGTATAAATTGAATGAACAACAACAACAACAACAACAACAACAACAACAGATATAGAGAGAGAGAGAGAGAGAGAGAGAGAGAGAGAGAGAGAGAGAGAGGCAGGCTGATTGGGAAGTGATGCTGAATTGTATGCTGTTTCCTTGAACTTCACTGACAACCATAGTTGCCGGCTCCCTAGGGCCTTGGGTGCCCGAGCCCCCACAAAATTCTCTATGAAGGGGCTGGGCACCTACAAATTTCAGCACAAGGGGCATGCATGCTGCATGGGACCCACAGCCCCAGGCACCCACGGGCGCAGGGCCAAGCTGGCATTCCTACTGACAACTGACTCTACCTCTTCATGCTGACCTGGATCGGACTTCAGTCCTGACACCTACAGGTATGTATTTTGGAAAGTTGAGTGTCTCTTTGTCTGCTCTTTGTGCTTTCAGATATTGTAACCACATTTAGCCTGATGGTTCCTGAGATCAAAGATCAGGTCTGTGTTTGGATACAACTGGACAAGATTTCGAATCAAGATGGTGGACTGAACCTTTCGAAACTGCACCGACTTTAACCATCGATTTCAAAACTGTGCTGAATTATCATGATCATTAATATGGTTGTTTGTTGCTGCTATTGGTTTCTGAGAATTCAGAGCAACACTTCTCACTAGTACAAGATGTGAGGAGGAAGCAGGCACCAAGTATAAGTTTGGGGAAGTGGCATGGATATCAGCCGGAAGGCAGCGTTTAGGGGCTATAGGCTGCCAGGCAAAGCAGGATTCTCCCAGAACCCCGTAGGGTGCTTGGAAGGACTCGTAGAATTATAGAGTTGGAAGGCATCCATGACAGATCACCATCCAACCTCTATTTAAAAACCACTTCCCTAGGGAGTCTGTTCCACTGCCAAAGTTCTTCCTGATGTTTAGTTGGAATCTATTTTCTTGTAACTTGAAGCCGTTGGTTCAGGTTCTCGACTCTAAAGCAGGAGAAAACAAGCTTTATAATCTTGGGCACCTTCTCTGCACACCTTCCAGTTTGTCAATATCCTTAAACTGTGGCACCCAGAACTGTGTGGACACAGCATTCCATGTGTGGTCTGACCAAGGCAAAACAGAGCAGTACTATTGATTCTCTTGATAGGGACACCATACTTCTATCGATGCAGCCTAGAATAGCATTAGCTTTGTGGCCCACTAAGACTCCTAGATCCTTTTCACTGGTGTCCACCATCTTAGATTTATGCAGCTGGGTCATCCTGCCTAAGTGCAGAACCTTACCTTTGTCGCTATTGAATTTCATTCTGTTGGTTTGGGCCCAGTTCTCCAATCTGTTAAGGTCATCTTGAATCCCACTTCTGTCTTTTGCCATGTTAGCTACCCCTCCCAGTTGGGTGTCATCTGCAAATTTGATGAGCATCCCCTCAATTCCTTTGTCCAAGTCATTTGTAAAGACAATGAACAACAATAGGCGCAAGACAGAACCTTGTGGTACCCAACTTGTCCCATTTTTCCAGGATGATGAGGAACTGTTAGCACTCAGTCAAGCAGCTACAAATCCATCTAACAGTTACCTCGTCCAGCCCACATTTTACCAGCTTCTGGGTTATCCCCTTTTTTTCTAACTGATGTCTAAACAGGAGCCTTGATATTGAACTCCCTAGCGAATCCTATCAGGATCCCCTACTGTGCTTAATTTCACTCTCAATTTTAAAATTGAAATATAGTTACCCTCGATCAAGAAACTTGTAACAGGGTTGTTGAAAATAATTCACTTGTTTGCCAAATTCTAATTGCAAAATAAAATCAAACTAGCAAACACTGCAATCAATTTAAACATTTAGTGGGTATCTTCTTCACTCAGTTTCTAAATATTATTCTGAAGATGGACTTAATCATATTAAACCCATTGGAACTACTATATTTATAACAAATAAAAGTAGGTACTTTGGAGGGAAACATTAAAATTCACACTTAAAAAAACTAATTATTTTGATGTTTACTTATTAATTGGAATTCATCCACGGCTGAATGTACAATAGAGACAGCTGAGAAAACAAGAAAATTCACTTCTTTGTTGGATTTGTTGGCCCATCAAAGTGGAAAGACAGGAATTTGACCATCAAGTGTCCATATCCTGTGGATGGCTCATGGACCCACAGTAAGGTAAGGTAAAGTAAAGGTAAAAGACCCCTGGAAGGTTAAGGCCAGCCAAAGGCGACTATGGGGTTGTGCCGTTCATCTTGCTTTCAGGCCAAGGGAGCTGGCGTTTCCTCACAGACAGCTTTCCAGATCATGTGGCCAGCATGATTAAACCTCTTATGGTGCAACAGGACACCGTGATGGAAACCAGAGCGCACGGAAATGCCGTTTACCTTCCCGCCGCAGCAGTACCTATTTATCTACTCGCACTGGTATGCTTTTGAAATGCTAGGTTGGCAGCAGCTGGGACAGAGCATCGGGAGCTCACCCCATTGCAGGGATTCGAACTGCCGACCTTCTGATTGGCAAGCCCAAGAGGCTCTGTGGTTTAGACCACACCACCACCTGCATCCTTGAGGACCCACAGTATCTAGGGCTTAGCAGTTCTTGTTTCTGCTGGGTGAAAAAACAGCAATCTGCACCCCTCAAAAAATTCAGAAAAAGATGTTTGCATAGTGCCATCCATCTAGGCACATAAAAGTGAATTCCCAACATGTACAGTGTAATCACACAATATCTCTACCAAGAACAGAACCCAGGATGGGGCTATGTAAATGAATCAGATTTTGGCTGTGAAATGCTGGGCTTACCAGAAACAGGGAGAAGGTTTAGTCCCTCCCTGTTGTGTTGTGTTGTGTTGTGTTGTGTTGTGTTGTGTTGTGTTGCTGCTGTAAGTACAAAAGTTGCCCCACTTTCACTGCTGTGAGATGCAATGTATAGTTATGAACAGAGTGCATAGAGACATGCTCCCATTGAAGTTCTTTGAAATTTAGAAGCTTTCTTTCCAATGATGTTTGGTCCATCATAATGATAAGCGCTGCTATTTAAGTAATAATTGATTCTGATCTAGGCCTAGCTCAGTGACCCAGCAGTTACCAAGACAACCAGGATGACACATTGAGGCAGGCAAGAAATTCTTCAATTCATTTTCCAACATTTCCATTTCAGTTACTAAACGTTCTTCTGAAAATTCATCAGGATTTAAGTGTGTATTTTGCCCAATATACATATTTTTGCAAAGCCATTTTCCCTAATCATGCATTTTGAATGCAGCTTTTCTGCATACCTTGCTCTAGTATACCCATTTTTTTGCACCTGGCTGGAGAATTGCATTGTAAAATGCAGAGAAGTATAGATTCCAAAAGGTGTCTGTGCTTTCGTTTCCCTATTATTTCAGAAAGTGTGAATTAGGTAGGTGTGAACAGAACTGGATTTATCCACCACCCCCACTCCCAGGTAGTTGCATGTCTAGGATTGCAATCCTAATTAGACGGGGTTCTTCAACACGGCATGTTTCTATATAAGGCCACTGCTTTATAACTAAATAAACAAATGCTTCCAGGGTCAGCTTCTTCACTTTTTCCTTTTACACATGGAATTTTGATTCCTAAACTTCCTGAGAGTTCTGATATTACTTAAAGTCTGTTTCCTTTTCCATTTTTTTTAAGGACCTTTGCTCTTTGGTCACTGTGAAGTGTTATCCTGCTGCTTCCTGTTCTCAGTTATTAGAAAAAGTAGTCTTTGAAATTCTGAATCAGGCTTTGGTCATAATTGTCACTTTTGACCCACCCATCAATCAGTGCTAGGGAAATTGCAAGACTCACACAGAGAGATCAGGTCTTGCAAAATGAGAGCAGGTAAGCATTTGCAATCAGCAGGATATAAGATGTTAAGCACTGCTTAGATCACTTCTAAAGGCTGCTTGAATATGTAGTCTGAGTCAGAACATAATTTGCTTTAATTTCCCCAAATCTCATATGATGAAAGAAGAAAGGAACAACAGAAACTAAAAATCAGAACAGCTTAGGCAGTGTTAATGGTGTCTTTGTTTTTGAGAGTTTAGTCCTGGCGCCTCCAGTATGGCTAATAAAAATGCTATTGACTTCAGCAAGTTCAAATTTTCAATAGTTTCTATAAACTAGTAGCATTGCATCTTTTATTGATGCAAATACATTTTAATGGTCTAAAATTACCATATTTTAGACCATTAAAACGTATTTGCTGCATTTTCTAAACACATCATACAAGCCAGCCCTTTACATGTTTACATAAAAGCAGGACTCGTGGAGTTTAATGGGTGTTCCTCCAAAATATGTGGGAAAGGATTGTAACCACAGGCTGAAATCCTGCACCCAGGACCTAAATGGGTCTTAAAGGAATTACTTGGGTACAGAGCGGCAACCATAGTGCACACTCAAAAATTTAATTAAGGCAGATTAGCCATTGTGTGGATTCAAGATGTCTAAATAGCACATGGGTGCCAAGATGCTGGATTAATTATGCCAATACTTTTGAGTTCAGCTTTGTTGGTGTTTTCCCTTTGGCTATTTTGATCTCTGTGAGCTTTCTGTTATCCCCAGAACTTATGCCCACTTAAGACATTGACCCTTTCATACAGTAAGAGTAGACAAAGCGCCCATTCATACATGGTCCTTGCAATGTGGCCCCTGCTTCCAAATGGTCGGGTCCAGTACCCCACCTGTAACATCTGTGTACTTGGAATCACATAACATTAGTAGAGGTCTTGGTTGCTTTCCACAAGAGTAGTGCTGAACCCTATTAGCAGTGATGACCTAGGCAGCAGCCCAAAAGATATCCATGATGCTCCTACAACCATGGATGTCAGGGGGCTGCCCCCCCCCTTCCAGCCCGGCTTTGAGTGAGTACTGGGAACAGCCCGCGATCTTGGAGACAGATTCTTCTTCCCCCTCTAGGGAGAGCTCTGGAGAAGGGGAAGCGGTGGGAGGGCTCCAGTCAGCCAGGCAGAACCCTCGCCATGTACCAGGGGAAGGAAAGAAGAGACGGACAAGGTGCTTTCGCTTTCCAAGATGGGCTTCCTGGCGGGAGAATCGCAAAGGGCCACTTCCGGAATCTGAGAGTGACTGACGAGATGTGTTTATGATGTACTCCGCATTGTAAAGTAATTAGCCTAGATTAAAGCTTAATAGCTTAATGGCTCAGAGTCTTTCTTTGAACGGCCAGCTGGGGATGAGACCCCACGCAGCCTGACAATAGTTGATACCACGCTCACAAATACAATGGAAATGCTTTCACTCCTAGAGGGTCTGTATACATGATGCACAATCTCCATGTAAAAGCCACTTTAATTTCTTCTCTGTAGTCGTGACTTTGTTAGGAGGGCAGGGAGCATTTTCTCCACGCCACTGCAGAGCAAGTCCCAATCCAACCCAACTTGAGAACTCTCAAGCCTACTGAAATCCTACAGTGAATTGAAGTGGACTTGTCTATGTTTACACAGGCAAACTCTACCACAGCAAAAGGAATATGGCCCAATCCACTTTACTGCCCTTGCACACACATCGTGCTTTGCTAACATGAACGAATCAGCCATGGGAGAACAATTTAAAGCATCCATGTGATATGTTTGTTGTTTGTTCAAACTCATCTTCTGAAGGAACATACTGTAAAGAGATTTGTTCTTAAAATATGCCCTTATTGTTATTTATTCTTGAGTCTATACCAAGTCATTTGGCCATATACCAAATAAATCCATAGTATTTTAAAATGGAAATGCTAGCTGTAGAGTAAACTACATTTCCCGCAGGAGCAGCAACTTATGCTTTGCGTGGCAAGAAGCTGCCATTTCTTTTTCTGCAGCAGAAATGCTAGTTGTGGTCATGAGGAAAAAATTATAGTGCACAGTGAAGTCTATTTGCTCTCTTGTGCTGTTGTATTTCTCCATTGACCCGTACTGCTGGTTGTTTCCGATATTTATATCTGCTCTATGGAAGTTTTTGCAATTATTCTCGCTTTGGCCATCCTCGACTGCTGTGGCTTGTCGACAACTAGAAGTAGCTTGGAAGGAAGAATAAGAAATCAAGATAACAAACTTTTTAAATAAAAGAATGAATCATTACTACATTACTATTATTACATTGATATGCCACCCTTGATCCAAAGATCACCAGTCAAGCAACTGGTAATCAGTGCAGCCCACACTGT
Organism: Darevskia nairensis; assembly: GCA_034642065.1. Classification (NCBI taxonomy): domain Eukaryota; kingdom Metazoa; phylum Chordata; class Lepidosauria; order Squamata; family Lacertidae; genus Darevskia; species Darevskia nairensis. The sequence goes on from JAWWNI010000558.1 coordinate 755,543, forward strand.
ACCTCTGAGTGAATAATCAGTTGCCAAATAAAAGTGTGATTTGAAAGAGGGGAGCACAGGCTTGAAAGGCCGCCTAGGCCCTCCCTCCTCATCCTGACCAAACATTGCTTTGCAGCCAGTCCAGCATCTCCCCTCCTCAGTATCAGACCAGGTGGTGGAGTCTCCTTCTTTGGAGGTCTTTAAGCAGAGGCTTGACAGTCACCTGTCAGGAATGCTCTGATGGTGTTTCCTGCTTGGCAGGGGGTTGGACTGGATGGCCCTTGTTGTCTCTTCCAACTCTATGATTCTATGATAGATAGATAGATAGATAGATAGATAGATAGATAGATAGATAGATAGATAGATAGATGATAGATAGATAGATAGATAGAATACAACATTCCTTTGCATGCAGTTAAAGAAAATGAGCATGTCCAAAAATGTATTCAGTCCCACCCTGTTATTAGTTTCAAATTTAGTGCACAAAACTAGCAGCATTATCCCTTCAAGACAAGATGTTCTGATCATCCTTTATTTCAGGTCGACATAAAGGCTGTAGAGGTCCTACCGTGAGCATTGGCAAGATAATCTGAGACCAGGAATGTCTCACACTAGATGAGAATTTATGGTGCTTTGTCTGTCAACAGAAGTGACAAATTCCTCTCTGGGCAAACAATATATTAAAGAGTCAGAGAGAGCTTGCAGCTTCATCCATCTCCATTTCAGCATTCCACACTTGCTATAATTGTAATTAATTTGTGCGACTTTGGGAATAAAATTTTAAAAAAATGATTTTAGGCTGAAGAAGAATGGATTTCATTTGGAAGGCCATCACTTGGGTCATTTTTTTTTTTTAACTGACCTCAGATCAAAAGCAGACAAGAGTATTTCAGGCCTGTTAACAGACTATCTGTTCATTCCCGTTAGGCTATTAAACATTCTGTGATTTGACTTCTCAAACACCCGAGTTTTCCCCAAGTAACAAGAGGTTGAAAATAGACGTTCAATAAAGATTTGAATATTTTGCTTCTCTTTTCACAGTAATTATTTCAACTCATACAAGTGCCAACACTTTTTATATATATATATATATATATATATATATATATATATATATATATATATATTGTTTAAAATTAATACATTTATAAAACAGACATGATAACAAAGGAACACAAATAATAACCAAGCTTTCACACAAACTAACAAACTACCGGTATATAAGACATGAACAAATAACAACATATCTCACTTAACAAGTTTAACCTGACTTACATCTTTTATTCACCTACCAATAGAAATAATTTTTAAGTGCCAACACTTTAAAAAGTCCTAGAAACCAATTCATCTGTTTCTTCCCAGTTCATAGTGCCATTGGATGACAGATCCAGTTATTTTTTATGCTACCTTATTCTTTTAGGCATTAATTTTGTTGGTTACAGCCTGGTGCTGATAATGCCAAGGTTGCAGTTTCAACCTCTGTATGGGACAGCTGCATATTCCTGCATTGCAGGAGGTTAGGCAGATGATGCTCAGGGTCCCTCTACTATTCTATGATTCTCACTTATGGTATATGTCAATCTTCTTCATTTTGTATAAAAACTGCCTGCAGATAAAATTATATAAAGCAGTTTTGTAGCATTTGAGGGGTTGCCATATGTTTTGAAGGGAGGCGGGTGGCGCTGTGGGTTAAACCACAGAGCCTAGGGCTTACCGATCAGAAGGTCGGCGGTTCGAATCCCCGCAATGGGGTGAGCTCCCGTTGCTCGGTCCCTGCTCCTGCCAACCTAGCAGTTCGAAAGCACATCAAAGTGCAAGTAGATAAATAGGTACCGCTCCGGCGGGAAGGTAAACGGCGTTTCTGTGCGCTGCTCTGGTTCGCCAGAAGCGGCTTAGTCATGCTGGCCACATGGCCCGGAAGCTGTACGCCGGCTCCATCTGCCAGTAAAGCGAGATGAGCGCCGCAACCCCATAATCGTCCACAACTGGACCTAACAGTCAGGGGTCCCTTACGTTTACATATGTTTTAAATATATGCATGTGAAAGCCTATGACAAGCATGTATTGATTTAGTAACAGTATGCATAGCGCATAAGTTGCATGATGGCCTTAGTGGCTAATAATAATAATAATAATAATAATAATAATAATAATAATAATAATAATTTATTATTTATACCCCGCCCATCTGGTTGGGTTTCCCCAGCCACTCTGGGCGGCTTCCAGCAAAACACTAAAATACAATAATCAAACATTAAAAGCTTCCCTAAACAGGGCTGCCTTCAGATGTCTTCTAAAAGTCTGGTAGTTGATGTTCTCTTTGACATCTGGTGGGAGGGCATTCCACAGGGCGGGTGCCACTACCGAGAAGGCCCTCTGCCTGGTTCCCTGTAGCTTTGCTTCTCGTAGTGAGGGAACCGCCAGAAGGCCCTCGGCGCTGGACCTCAGTGTCTGGATAGATCGATGGGGGTGGAGACACTCCTTCAGATATACTGGACCGAGGCTGTTTAGGGCTTTAAAGGTCAGCTTCCACTCAGCTTCCTATTCCCGGTGCTCAGCTTTATGTGAAGTCAATATTAATATTCTCTCAAAACATGTCTACAAATCAATTCCCATGTTGGAAAAATAATGGGCGTTGGCTTGCAAACAGAAAGGACATTTGCATCATAAAGTGGTCCAAGAATCAAAAACCCTCCCCCCCACCCTGCTCCTAAGGAGTAAAAGTTCTCTTGATAAACAAGCCTGCTGAGAGGCCCGGCATTAGACTAAGTGGATTAATTCTGCCCATTCCAGAAATGGGGGGAGGGGGGTGGGAGGAGGAACGTGAATAAATCCTCTTTCAATCTCAAGGTTGCTGATCTTCAGATTTCCAAGTGAAATTTTTGAAAGGGGAAAAATGATTCCTTAAATCACAGCCGCCTGGGAGGAAAAAGGCAGCTGCAAAGCGTCAGCTTCTGGTTCCGAATCAAATTCTAGAGTCTGACATTTTCCGTCTCTCCCCTTCAGCTCTCTTGTAAGAGGTACCCATGGATCTGCGTAAGAAACAATGCCTCTGAGGTCTAGCCAAAGTTGGCGCTCAGTGATGCAGATAGGTGCTGGAGCCAATTCTGTGACCTCCCATAGCCCTAAGGGCTTGAGAATTCAAAATGTGGGTCAGGAGGGGGGGAACTCGCAGACAATGACATCCGTGCTTTATTATGTTTTTGTATATGTTGGAAACTTCCCAGAGCAGCTGGGGCAACCCAGTCAGAATCATCACCATCATAATGGAATAGGACATTTCTATTTTCATGGGAGAAATGTTGGAGGGTATAAGGCAGGTATAGGAGATAGCTAGTGCTCAGCAGGTGCCGGAACAACTACAGCTGGAATCCAAAGGAATAGGCTTTTTTTGCATATTTATAAAAAGGGACCCAGGTGGCGCTGTGGGTTAAACCACAGAGCCTAGGGCTTGCTAATCAGAAGGTCGGCGGTTCGAATCCCCGTTGCTCGGTCCCAGCTCCTGCCCACCTAGCAGTTCGAAAGCACGTCAAAGTGCAAGTAGATAAATAGGAACCGCTCTGGCGGGAAGGTAAACGGCGTTTCCGTGTGCTGCTCTGGTTCGCCAGAAGCGGCTTTGTCATGCTGGCCACATGACCTGGAAGCTGTACTCTGGCTCTCGGCCTATAGAGCGAGATGAGCGCCGCAACCCCAGAGTCGGACACGACTGGACCTAATGGTCAGGGGTCCCTTTACCTTTACCTTTAAAAAGTGGAAAATAGAAAAGTCATATGAGAAAACTTAGTAGTGTCACTTAATAGGAGCAGTGCTGAGAGCCAGTGTGGTGTAGTGGTAGACTCGTAATCTGGTGAACCGGGTTCGATTCCCCGCTCCTCCACATGCAGCTGCTGGGTGACCTTGGGCTAGTCACACTTCTTTGAAGTCTCTCAGCCCCACTCACCTCACAGAGTGTTTGTTGTGGGGGAGGAAGGGAAAGGAGAATGTGAGCCGCTTTGAGACTCCTTCGGGTAGTGATAAAGCGGGATATCAAATCCAAACTCTTCTCTTCTTGTGGCTGTGAGTTTTCTCAGGGCCCAGGGTTGCTGAGTCGCGAGGTTCATTGTGACACCTCCCTCTGTTGGCTCATTGGTCACCAGAGCTCTAGAAGGCCTGGGGGGGTCTCCTATGCTTCGATCATTCTGTGCTTCTGAGAGAAGTGGGAAGACACGTAAGTAGGATTTCTTTCAGCATCTAAATTTTTTGATGATAGAGAATTCATCTTGAGCATAGAGGTGTTAGAGAGCACTAACAGTGAGCCCCATTTCTCTTTCTTTTCTAGGCTTTCCAGACTCAGAAAAGTGTTTTCCCAATTGGGAAGAAAGAGTAGAATTTCCCCTCCCCCAGAGACCTCCCCCTTGCCCACCCCCTCACCTTTACCTTTTATAAAGGTCTGTAGTAATAAAAAGAAGTGACCTTGAACAATAGCGATGACAGAGAGAGCTGTTCTCTCGTAACCTTATCATCCTGAGCATTCATAGATCCCTGCAGGAAAGGATTTGAAGGGCGTAGAACTGAGAAGTGAGACCACTTTCACTCTCCCACAACTGCCAGCACGTCCTATTGCACTGATAGAGAACTGCCATGATTAAAGCCGAAGAGATTCAGACTGTTGGCTGGTTTGAAGAAACCAGGCTTTCTAAAGGCATAGAAATCACAAATATATTTTAGTAGAGTGTACCCGTTTTCCAGGGACCCAGGTGGTGCTGTGGGTTAAACCACAGAGCCTAGGGCTTGCTGATCAGAAGGTCAGCGGTTCGAATCCCTGCGACGGGGTGAGCTCCCGTTGCTCGGTTCCAGCTCCTGCCAACCTAGCAGTTCGAAAGCACGTCAAAGTAGAAGTAGATAAATAGGTACCGCTCCGGCGTTTCCGTGCGCTGCTCTGGTTTGCCAGAAGCGGCTTTGTCATGCTGGCCACATGACCTGGAAGCTGTACGCCGGCTCTCGGCCAATAAAGCGAGATGAGCGCCGCAACCCCAGAGTCGGACACGACTGGACCTAAAGGTCATGGGTCCCTTTACCTTTACCTTTACCCGACAAATATGTTGTCAAAGTTTCTAATTATCTGGTTCAGAACATTAATTTGCTTGGCTCAAAAGGTTCAGATGTACTGTGAAGTGAACATCATTCTCCTGTGAACTTCTTTTGCGGCTTGAAATGAAAAACGCGAGCCTGCAACATGCAGTTGGAATTAGAGCTGTACCGAAGGCTAGAAATGTACAGTAAATGCAGGTTCCTAAGTGGGCTCATCGGATCTGATCTGATAACCTGGATCAGGAGTCATGGGGACTTCTGTATGGGGCAATGCCTGCATCAATCCAAGGGACTGATCACTGTCTCTGTTCACACACACAAATCTAGTTACAGGTAGGTAGCCATGCTGGTCTGCCGTAGTCGAAACAAAATATAAAAATTCCTTCCAGTAGTACCTTAGAGACCAACTAAGTTTGTTCTAGGTATGAGCTTTCGTGTGCATGCACACTTCTTCAGATACACTGAAACAGAAGTCACCAGACCCTTATATATAGTGAGAGGGTGGGGAGGGGTATTACTCAGAGGGGTGGTGGGAATGGGTGATAGGCTGATAGCTGTGGTAAACCTGTTGGTGACTGTTAACGACTGCAATTAGTCTTACAAGAAAAAGCAAGGGGTGAGAAGGTTAAAAATAGCTTAGTCATGTATAATGAGATAAGAATCCAATGTCTTTGTTCAGACCAGGTCTCTAAGGTGCTACTGGAAGGAATTTTTTTATTTTGTTTCGACACACAAATCTGTCTTTCAATCTTTAAAAAAATATTAATCCAGTCCCCAACGACCTGCAGAGCTAGCATGTGGGAGTCCTTGCCACTGTGGGCTTTGCAAATATAGAAAGTCTTTCTAGGAGCTTTGGGACTTTGGGACTTCATACTTGGAGAAACTGAACAGTGCAGGTTATGTGTCGAAACTATTCAATCGTTCCCCCTTCACTGAGACTCCAGTTGGGTTTTTGGGGTCTCCTGGCTTCCCTGATTCTCCAAATGCATTAATAAAGGTTTCATCTCTTTAAATGTATGATGGTTTCCAGTCATATGAAAGAACCCAAATCATAGCTGTCAACTTTCAGATTTGAAAATAAGGGATTTTTTCAAACTTTCGGATTTGAAAATAAGGGATTTGAAAATAAGGGATCCACTTTATATACACAGGTACAATTTGGTGAGAAATAGCATGAGTCATCGTAGGCTGCTGACTCATGCTGACTTTCTTCTTTTTAGTATTAAAGAAACAGCGGTCAATTTTTAGCCGTGACACCCCTTCTGTTTCTTTAAATGCAAAAACTCCAACAGAAAACAAAACATACATATACTATATACATAAACCCAGTTTTGTCATCAATTCCTTATGACATGTTGCTGGCAAAGGCTTGGTAAACAAATCAGCAATATTATCTTGTGATTGACAATACTCCAATTTGAGAACTCCATTCTGTACACAATCTCTAACATTTGCGTGACGAATAGCAATGTGTTTTGATGCAGATTTCATTATTTCCGAGCCCGCTAGTGCAATACACGATTGACTATCCTCCCCCGCCCAAACTCTGTGCTCTATCTCCCATCCTCACCACTCAATCTCTGTAATCTCTCTCCCAGCCCTCCCCGATCTCTCGGATCATGGAGGAGGCGGAGGCAAGGCGGCAGAAGCGGAACTTCCGGGATTTGAAATAGAAGTTGGGATGGCTTCTGTGATTCCAGGAGGTCTTGCTTAAAGTTGTGTGCAACCACACCATGGCAGATCCCCTGATGGTAAGAAGGAAGGAACTGAAAAGTTGAATAGCAACAGCATATCTAAGTTGATTCAAGCAAAATAATAAATCAAAAGTACATTGAATGACAGCAAGTGTGTGTCTGTCTGTGTGTGTGTGTATGCCACACCGGTGAAACCCAGATGTTTGAATGGAAACTTGCAGAACTTAATAAAGGGTATCCTTAACAGCATTGCTAATGAGAAGATGATTTGAAATAGTCCAAAAAGTTAATCGTCTATTATTACCTTAAATTGTTCCTGTTCGTTTCACTGGCTGTGAGCATCCATTACAGCTAATTAATGTAACGGCTATGCCGTGCTCATAATTACTCTCCCACATTCTAATGTTGATAATTTTGATCGTCAGTCAATCACTCATGCTTGTCAGGCCCGTTTTTCCCTGATAGAAAATTTCACACACTCATTATCGCCAACAGGGTTTAAAAAGAAAGAAAGAAAGTTATTAGTCACATCGAGTACTGCTCTTTTGGGGATAAGGGGACCATTTAGAAGCACGCCATTACCAGACTCAATGAGGAACCTCTCTCGAGCTTAATTTTAGGAAATAAAACTAATAGCTGACAATTACACGTGAGGCACAGTCTCCTGCCCAGCCAGGAGTACCATTCTCAGTGACTGTCAGAGTGACCATATGGCACCATCTCAGAGCAGGTCCACTGTTATCTGTGGGCTAAAGCAGGGGTGGCCACTCTGTGGCTCTCTGGATGCTGGTGGATTATAAATCCCATCATCCTTGAAATTGATCACTCTGGCTGATGGGACTTCGAGCCCACAGTTTAGCCACTCCTCTGTGGCCATCACCTATATGTTACACTGTAAATTCATAGAAAAGATGTAACCTTAAAGTGTAGGGTATGCCTAGTTCTCAAAACCTTTAACCAAAACTGTGGATTCCCTGTTTACAATCTGTTGTTGTTGTTGTTGTTGTTTAGTCGTTTAGTCGTGTCCGACTCTTCGTGACCCCATGGACCAGAGCACGCCAGGCACTCCTGTCTTCCACTGCCTCCCGCAGTTTGGTCAGACTCATGTTGGTAGCTTCGAGAACACTATCCAACCATCCCATCCTCTGTCGTCCCCTTCTCCTTGTGCCCTCCATCTTTCCCAACATCATTGTCTTTCCCAGGGAGTCTTCTCTTCTCATGAGGTGGCCAAAGTATTGGAGCGTCAGATTCAGGATCTATCCTTCCAGTGAGCACTTAGGGGTGATTTCCTTCAGAATGGATAGGTTTGACCTTCTTGCAGTCCATGGGGCTCTCAAGAGTCTCCTCCAGCACCATAATTCAATCTGTTTACAATCTGTACCATGATGAAAATATGATGGGGCTGGCAGGGGCTGGATCAGGCTACCTTGGGACCTGAATCCAGCTTACAACCCCTGAGTTGTCCGTCCTGCGCAAAATCATTTCTGTTCCTAGTGGGCGGAATCTTCAGTTAAACTGAACATAATCTGAAATTGAGATGATAGGAAAGCTACCACTCGTGGGTGGCTAAAAAAACACAAAAAAACTTTGACATAGCTTGACATTGTGCAATGCAGGTTATGGGGCACTTTCCAGCCTGGTCTAATGGATCGCAGTTTTCCTATAGACTGCAGGCAGTAGAGTAAAATCAACTGCATTTCTACTACTTGGCAAGCAATTAATGGAGATGTCTCTCCAGGGCAGTACATTAGAACCTCTATTCTTCTTAGTACTGATTAATGTTGCCTGGCATTATGCAATTCAGTAGGAGCTGGGGAGGGAGTATAACACATGCTACCTCTCTCCTCTTGTCCATACTTTGGTTGCCTCCAGAGAGGCTACAATATCTTCATTCTAGGAGAGTTATTTTCAAAACTGGGCAGATTGTGGTGATTCAACAAGGTGATGACCATGGGTCAAAGACTTTAAAAAGGAAATGGTTCGCACCACAAAAGCACACTCAGAGCTGATACATCTTCCTCTCTTCTGTTTCTTTCAAAATCCTATGGCTCCCTCCTTCAAGGGTCTGACACAAGCAGTAAAGAGAAAAAGAGGCCCTACAGAACCCCAAACAAAGTAAGAGACTGAAAGCTCATTTTTATTGTATAATCTTGTTGTTGTTTAGTCGTTTAGTCGTGTCCGATTCTTCGTGACCCCGTGGAACAGAGCACGCCAGGCACTCCTGTTTTCCACTGCCTCCTGCAGTTTGGTCAGACTCATGTTGGTAGCTTCGAGAACACTGTCCAACCATCTCGTCCTCTGTTGTCCCCTTCTCCTTGTGCCCTCAACCTTTCCCAACATCAGGGTCTTTTCCAGGGAGTCTTCTTGTTGAACATAGAGGAGTCCTAAAATCAGGTTCACATGTCACTGGTTTCAAAAGATGAAACAAAAACCAGTGAGTAGTTTCTGCTCAGCTGATATATATTCAGCATGCAGGCAACAGTACTCCTGGTACATTTAAACCACTTACAGCTGCTAGAGAAAATTGTTTCTAGTCATAGGCAGTGCTGGATGAATTGTGCTACAGATGCAACAACTTCGAGAGAATAAAGTTAATTCCCTGCTTCTGTGAAACCATTTTGCTGCTGCTGCAATTTTAGGTCCCCCCCCTCCCCTTTGTGGCTTTTAACTCTGCCTGCTTGCTGCTAATGCAGCTGGCCCATTCCATTGACACCTACAGTTAGATAAAATCTGCTCATGGTTCTTTTGGGGGAGGTAGCAAATATTATATGCCCCAAATATTCTGGGAAAATAAAACTATGCCTATCCTATCTGGTGCATAGGCCAAGGATAAGGCATGCAACAAATGAAGTATTTGCTTCAAGACATTTTCATGTGTCATGAAGATTTTACCACCCTGAGAGCTTTTGACCAATATTTTAACACACCATGTCACTTTCGATCGTGTTATGACATGCCATAAGCTATTCCATCCATCAGGCACAAATGCTCTGTGATGTTCTCTGACTGGACAGAGGATAAAGAGATGTGGCAAATACAACAGGAGACTTGTTCACATTAGTGAAGGGTGAACGTTCAAAGGTTCAGCCCTAGGTTCTGATGGACTCAACACTCCAGATACTTTATTTAAAAGTTATTAGATGTTATTCAGAATCTTAACCTACATTCTTTCAAAATCCTATTTACACACCTTTCTTGGATTGCAGTCTTTCTCTAAGTCCGCTCATCTTCCTGGGTGGTCAGTGTTGCGGCCAGGCCCCAAACACCACAAGTGGCAGGCCCAATGGCAGGCCTGATCGCCCAGCTGCCAGCTATTGGCCAATGCCGGCAGTCCTTGTTCAGATTTCCCCTGGCAGTGGGTCCAACCGGCCAATGGGGATATTAGGGCCCGCTCCAGGGGACTGTTAGTTTATCTGAGTGAAAGAATCAAGAACTAAAATGTTTCCTTTGTTGAGACACTTCACACTGAAGTTGGAGAAACTGTACGACTAAATATTCAATCCCACAAAGAAATGCCCTTTCATTACGTAGTGATGCCGAACCCATCTTCTGGGTGTGTTATTTTTGTAGGTGCAAGGAGGATTTTGCATGGAAAAGACTCAAGTATGTAACCTGTCTCTGTAGCCTGAAGTGGTCCAAGCTAGGGAAAGTTTTATGAAATGTTGACGGCATATATCTGTACCTCTCCATTGATGCTCTCCACCTTTCTGACTACCATTTCACTCTTCCTGTTACTAGGTGAGAAAACTTCTCTATATCCTGAATACCTGAACTCATCTACTCTACCTTTTTCCTTGTCTTCTCTTCCCTTCATGTGTCTTGTTGTTGTTTAGTCACTTAGTCATGTCCGACTCTTCATGACTCCATGGACCAGAGCACGCCAGGCACTCCTGTCTTCCACTGCCTCCCGCAGTTTGGTCAGATTCATGTTGGTAACTTCGAGAACACTGTCCAACCATCTCGTCCTCTGTCGTCCCCTTCTCCTTGTGCCCGCCATCTTTCCCAACATCAGGGTCTTTTCCAGGGAGTCTTCTCTTCTCATGAGATGGCCCAAGTATTGGAGTCTCAGCTTCAGGATCTGTCCTTCCAGTGAGCACTCAGGCCTGATTTCCTTCAGAATGGATAGGTTTGATCTTCTTGCAGTCCATGGGACTCTCAAGAGTCTCCTCCAGCACCATAATTCAAAAGCATCAATTCTAACTCATTGTTCATAGTTCCTGTACTTTTCTTATTGCAGTTGTGTATGAGTCTCATATCTTAATGCTACTTTACCCCCCAAAACACACACATACCCCCAAACCCTGCATATAAAGACATGTAATGGGACTGGGCCAACCTTAAGCCTCCTTGGACTCTGCTGCTGGAAAGGGGGTTGATGTCATCCAGTTCCTTCTCCTCCAATAGGCCTTGGCCTCCCTACAGTCCCACCACATATGATGGAAAGAACCTTCACAATTCTTACATACTGTAGCCCTGGGAGTAGTACATAAAATTGTACACATGACTGTGTCATGCTTCTGGCAGTGGCCTGCCTATGTGTATATGAGCATCAGTAACATGGGAGAGGGGAGATACAAATGAACTGAATTGACAGGGTGGGACATTGAGACAGAAGTCCAGGGATCCGCTCAACAGAACATCTGGAGATGTAGATTTGCCATCCATCCCCCCACAGTCTCCAGACATTCACTTTTCTCACTGTTTCCAATTTAAATGAGAGGTAGAGCTGGGTATTTATCCTAGTTAAAACAAAATTCAGAAACAGTGGCATGCGGAGCAGAGTACACAATAAAGGGAAAGAAGGGGGGGGAATCCATTCTGGCCCAGAAATTCCTTCTCCTACACAGCTATTAAAGGTATTTGCAAAGTTCGGCTGAGTGGGGAGAGAAGTTCTCTTTCTTTGCATCTGGTAACTTTAAGCACAACATGTCTGCATGAGCACCAGATGAAATAACTCATGCAATAACTAGGACTTGTGGCAAATTGAAAGCTTCAGAATCAAAGGCAGCTTCTAAAATGGAAACAATTGAGGGAAGTCTATAGCTATTGGGAAAGGATAACCTAAGAACTAGGCAACCTATCTGAAGTGGCCAGTTCAGAGACTTCAGTAATGATGATTTTCCCCCAGTTGGTCTCTGCTTATGGTCCCCGCTCCAAAAAAGGAAGGGGGGGGAGCCGTTGTAAAATTCAGCCAGGAGGCACAAAGCAGGTGTACTGCTTGAATGAGGCTATTTTCTGTCTGTTGTTTTCATTTATCACACAATAATGGAATAGAGCTTCCTGCTGCTCCACTCTAAGGTTATAAATGCCGGCATTGTAGATGGGGCTCTGGAGAGCAGCCGCACTCAAGTGGAAGGGTGAAAGGCAGAGAAACTTTTTCCTAATTAGGCACTTGAGCTTGGAAAAGAAAAAACCCTTTCCCTTTGGCATTAGAGGAAATGCTTCCAAATTTGATGTCTGGACAAGCCGGGGAATAAAAGAGAGGGAGCATGCAGGAATTCAAGGTAGTGGCTGAAATCCTCAGGCCACTTACTCCACAACAATCCCATTGACCTCCATGGCGGTTCTTCTGCACCAAGTGCTTTGGGGATCGCAACCCATGCCGACTTCATAATACATTTTGAATACACTTTCATTAAACTGACTGCTTTTGTTGTGTCAGGGCGAAGCCAGGGTTCCTCCAGACGGACACTTTGGGGTTTCGAGAAACGCAGCGGCTTCCCTTTTGTTTGGAAATAGCAGAGATCTTACACTCTGCCACCATTACCCCACATTGTGCGAAATAAATGGCAAATGGAGTCCTTTTTATTTTTATTTTTTTTAAGCCTTTATAGTAGCAATGAACTTGACTTATTAATTATAATTAAACAAAACCCAGATTGGGAAGGGAGGGGTGAAAACAACACAATGCGACCGAAAGCAGCAACATTAGTGAAAATTAAATTAAATGGGTAGATACTGAGAGGAAGAAATATGTCAATGGAGATAATGCATAAAGAAATTAAAGAGCAATTAGGATTGTCCTTGAAGTATTACAGCCCCCTCTGTTCTGCGCTCAGGTTTACGATGAAGGTCCTCCTCTTTTTGCACTGAATGAGCTATACCTAATGTAATCCTTTCCCTGCTAATTGCTTTTCTTCCTTCACACATGGATGCTTCAGTTTACGAAGGTCCTTGGTCATACACCAACGGTGACATATTGAAGCTTGCTGATGCTTCCGAGATTTCTATCTCCTTTATTAAGGGAGAGACAATCTCCTTGGTTGCTGATACAGGGTGATTTGCTTCTTGGAGTATTTTCTCAGTAGGTTTCTCCTGCCAGTGGCGTCGCAACTGGGGGCGGTGCACCCCGGGTGCCATGTCTTGGGGGGTGACAAGAAGGCACCCGCGGGGGCTCACAGCGGCATGAGCAGCCATCACGCCGCCGCAGCCGCATGTGGAGGATCCTCCGTTCGCGGCTGCAGCCACAAGCAGAGGATCCCGGCGCCGGTGGCAAACTGCTATGTACAGTGCATGTGCGGTGTCGCACGCATGCGCTGTACGTAGCGGCGATGCACATGCGCTGTACCTAGCGGTTTGCCACCGGTGCTGCTTGAGCTCCGTTATGGATGGCGGTGGGATCCCTCCAGGATCCTCCATTCATGGCTGTAGCGGCGAGCAGAAGATCCCAGCACCGTACATACGGCGCAGAAGTGGCGGCGGCGGCGGCAAACCTCTATGTATAGCGCATGTGCGGCGGCGTTACGTACACCACATGCATCGTATGTAACAACGCCGCACATGCGCCCTACGTAGCGATGCCCCGCAACGGGTGTCATGACGCCTTCGTTCACCCCAGTCTCCCGCCACCAATTTATTTAGATTTGTTTCCTATTATTTATTGGGATATCAGCATTCAAGGGCTCACTTGGGATGCACAGAGCACTGCCTTTTGCATTGCTCCTCACCTTCCCTGAAAACAGACGTAAGTGGCAAGAGGGCGGAGAAGCACGTCACAAGAATATGAGTTTGGTTGGTTTAATAAAGGTATTGCCCTAATACGATTTTTTCCCCGGACCCTCCAAGTGTCCCATACTCTCCCAAGCTGAGCCAGCCCTGGAGCTAGCATAGATAATTCCCATTGCAATCAATATGTGTGGGATAGGGATAAGAAATGGAAGGTAAAGAAAAGAACTGGCGGGGGTTTGGATGTGATGTCTGCTTCACCACGGGTTCTCTAACCACAGCCACCACAACTGTAGGATTGCTCTGCTGAGTTTTCTTTTCATTCGGAATGAGAGCTAAGGGGTTAAGCCCAAAATCACTTAGAAAAACAGGCAACTTTTGGCTGGCTTTAAATATTCTTTAGGATTACTTCATTAAACATATTAGGCTGCATTTCTCAGCTATTCCTCAATTTTACACTGGCTACCTTTTCCATTGTGCTGTTTTTTCTGGTGAGCCGCCTTCTACTCCAAAATCATTCTTAAATCTCATTATTATTCTGCTGTTATTATTTCTGAATCAAAGCTGCTGCTGCTGCTGCTGATGATGATGATGATAATTTTATTATTTATACCCGCTAATTCGTAAAATCAATCCTTGGACTATCCAACCTGTTCACATTTAGCCCATGTTCTGCTTCAACTTTTTTTTAAAAAAAGAACTGTTTAATCATTGTTAGAAAAGTCATGAGATACTGAAGATGCACTGCATTCCTTCCATCTATTATTTTTCTACATCTTTCCAAATTAAGCAATCAATTTTTCCCCCAGCCAAGATTTATTCTCCATAGTAACATGTTTCTCACTGCTCATGGTTGATTTACCAAATTCGTCTCTAGTGTAATCAATTGAAATCAATGTCTCTTTCAGAGTAAGTTCTTCAGCAAATCTCGATTCTGCACTCCATGCTGCAGCTTGATGAGGAAACTACCGGTATCCTATTTGCTAAATTGTATTCTAAACTCCATAGGTGGTGACATCTAGTGGCTGAATTATACTGTATTTTTCTGTGTATAAGACTATATTTTCCCCTAAATTTTTAAAGTTTAAAATGGGGGTCATCTTATACATGGAATGTTTAAAATATTTATTTCTTAATTTTGGGGTCAAAAAATAGGGGTTGTCTTATACAAATAAAAACGGTACATGGAAGCGTTCCCATTTCCATCTTGTGCACAAGAACAAAAATTAACTGCCTACTAACAAACTAATGGGACCCAGGTGGCACTGTGGGTTAAACCACAGAGCCTAGGGCTTGCTGATCGGAAGGTCGGCGGTTCGAATCTCTGCGATGGGGTGGGCTCCCGTTGCTCGGTCCCAGCTCCTGCCCACCTAGCAGTTCAAAAGCACGTCAAAGTGCAAGTAGATAAATAGGTACCGCTCTGGCGGGAAGGTAAACGGCATTTCCGTGCGCTGCTCTAGTTCGCCAGAAGTGGCTTTGTCATGCTGGACACATGACCCGGAAGCTGTTCACCGGCTCTCGGCCAATAAAGCGAGATGAGCGTTGCAACCCCAGAGTCGGACACGACTGGACCTAATGGTCAGGGGTCCCTTTACCTAACAGACTATTATATTTTAGCAATGCTGGAAGCTCTGTGCAAGTATTGGAGGCTATCAACTGTTATCTATAACTTCATTGGCAAAGTCAAAGACCACTTTGAGTAATATTGTAGAGAAATAGAGAAATAAACCAAGGTGTCAAATTACAGCACAGAACATGTCAGTTTTCTGGGGAGGTGTTTAGAATATTAATCAACAGTCTAACTATTCAGAAGATTTTAAAAACAAAACAAAACCTTCCAGCCTTGTCAACACACTAGATATAGTCAACTGGTATCTGGTTTCCATTGCTAGACTAGGTGTTTTCATACAACACTCCTCACTCATGTGTTTAGTGAACATGTGAAAGTGTGTTGGTTCAAGGAAAATGGGTATAAAAGGGTATTTCCTGGATACCACGATCAAGATTTGGGACAAGTACACTTTGGTGATAGAAGCTCAGCAGAGATTTAATTTTTTAAAAAATGCAACAAATTAAAATGTGGAAATATAACTTTAAAATCTGTCCTTGTGAGTTCCAAAATTTTGCCCCAGCATAGGAAAAGGCAAATGGTTGGTAAGTTTAAAAAATGGTTTACTTACAAATTCTTCAAAGGTCAGGTTCATGTGCTTTCCCATACATCAGTCAGGAATATTGCACAGACAGTAAAACTTGGCTTTGTTACAAGGTGGTGAAATTTCCTAAATTATTATTATAGGAACTCAATAGGGTCTGGTGACAGCCATGCATTCTGAGCAAGGAGCAACCAACTCAGACCTCCTCACACGTTGAGCTTTTCAGGTAGCCTGGGAGACATAGGAGCCAACTCCTAGGGGCTGAGGTCCCTTTGCCCCCCCATAAATGGGCATTTCCATTCAAATGGTGTGGGTGGGTGTGCCGTGTCTTGTGATCGATTATGCAGGGCAGGGCTTGCCTAGGCCTGTTAATATTTTATTCAAGTTGGCACCCCTGCTAAGAAAGAACAATAGGTCTGATTACCTAGTTCCTCCCAAGGTGAGGAGAAGGTTGTGGGTTCACCCACACATTGGGTGGTGAAAGATTCCTGCATGGAAGATGGTTGGACCACTAGATGGTCCTTGTGGTACCTTCCAACTGTACAATTTTATGGTTCTATGAAGGATTGCACAGAGATCACAGAATTCAACTCTTGGTGCAGAATTTGAATTGCTGGGACATAATACTGCATCACAGATCTGTATATGCAAATATTATACTAGTCATTTTTTTATATAATGAAGGGTGTCAGTAACTTCAGTGGAATACGAGAGAGAGAGAGAGAGAGAGAGAGAGAGAGAGAGAGAGAGAGGAGGATTTCTGCAAACAGCAAGGACAAAAAAAGAGAGAGAGACTATCAGAATGAATTAGGTGCCTGTTTGATGGATCAATATTCTGCATGCAAGATAACTTCAAAGGCAAGCAAGCCATGGTTCATAATGATGAACATTAGGAGTGACACAGTGAATAGTCAGATGGTGAAGGCAGAAAATCCCAATGAGGAAATCTGAGGAAGAGCCGTCTGCAACTTTATCAGAACAAAATCATTGATGCAGATTATTGAACAATAAAACCAGGGTGGAACTCACCATAAATTATATAGTGATGTTTATGAGAATGCCTTAGATCAATGCACATTAAACTACATTTATCAGAAAATGGATTGCTTGCAAAACTGCATCCTGTTAATTAATGAACACAAAGACAACAATTTCCATGGCTGCAGCACCGAGATGCAGAGAAACTTCATGGGTTCTAAAAGAAAAAGAAAAGAGCAGAGTATAAGCTTCTACTTTAACATTTCTTATTTCTCACTTTACTGGACTTCCTCACCAGATTTATTCGGACCCTTTTTATTATCTGAAACTGGTAAAGGACAGCTCACTCCTGGATTCTGTCTCTTGGTCACATGCTGCATCACACTCGACCGTGACCAAGAAACTGAACCCAAGAAATGTAAGTGAAGGAGTGGAGCTATTGAATAAATAGAAGTAGACCTTATTCTCAGTGGTGTTGTTTGTATATTCAGCCCTAAACATACATTCACATAGGGCAACCTTGAAACAATGGGGGAGAGAAAGGACATCATCATTATTATTATTATTTTGTTTGTTTGTTTGTTTGTTTGTTCGTTCATTCGTTCGTTCGTTCCCCGCCCATCCTGTTTCCCCAGCCACTCTGGGCGGCTTCCAACAAAGATTAAAATACATTAAAATGTGACACGTTAAAAACTTCCCTAAACAGGGCTGCCTTCAGATGTTTTCCAAATGTCAGGTAGTTGTTGTTCTCTTTGACATCTGATGGGAGGGCGTTCCACAGGGCGGGTGCCACTACCGAGAACGCCCTCTGCCTGGTTCCCTGTAACTTGGCTTCTCGCAGTGAGAGAACCGCCAGAAGGCCCTCGGCGATGGACCTCAGTGTCTGGGCTGAACGATGGGGGTGGAGACGCTCCTTCAGGAATACAGGACCAAGGGTGTTTAGGGCTTTAAAGGTCAGCACCAACACTTTGAATTGTGCTCAGAAACATGCTGGGAGCCAATGTAGGACATACGACTCCCCTCCCACAGGAACGACCAGCAGGGAGGGGCAGCAGGAACGACCAGCAGGGAGGGGCCCTGGTTACTGGGGTGAAATGGGAGGGAGGTTTGTGCTACGCAGATGTGCAGAATCAATTCAGCACTCTGCCATTGCATCCGTACCATGCTGACGTCCCTGTTGGCTTACCCAACCCCCTGCATCCACATTGGTTGGGCATGTGGGAGCCTGCATCAGGATGAACCCCTCTTACTGGATGTAGGCATAGGGCTCATGCCACAAAGCCCACCTTTCTGGTGCTAGCATGTGGCCACTTAAGAGCCTGTGTGGTGTAGTGGATAAAAGCAGTAGACTCGTAATCTGGTGAACCGGGTTCACATCTCCACTCCTCCACGTGCAGCTGCTGGGTGACCTTGGGCTAGTCACACTTCTTTGAAATCTCTCAGCCCCACTCACCTCCTGAGATGGTGTTTTCAAGAACAGTTTAATTTCTAGTATTTTATGACTTCCGGCATTAGGGTTAATGGCAAAATTAGGTCAATGGACATTAGACATTAGAAGGTACGACATAATATATATATTTTATGGGTATATATCCACTCACTATTCAAACAGAGGATATATATGTACCCATATATATATATGGGATATATATATACCCATAAAATATATATATTATGTCGTACCTTCTAATGTCTAATGTCCATTGTCCTAATTTTGCCATTAACCCTAATGCTGGAAGTCATCAAATACTAGAAATTAAACTGTTCCTGAAAACACCATCTCAGGAGCGAAGTGCTGGGCCTCACATAACTGGAAGTGCTAGAGTAACCGCTACTCCTAGAGACACCCCCTTATATCACTCGACGCGAGACATTGCTGCTTTCTTATTTGTTGCTGGACAAATATAAAGTGACTAAAACCTAAAGTCACAGCTGCAAGCGATGTAATACAACAGCCCCACTTGCTGGTCTAAGTTTGACACTATCAATTCTTGCATAATGTGTTTACTGACCAACAACAACAAAAATCTGCCCAAATTTTAAATGTTATACAAAATTGAGGCTTAACAAAATTCATTTCGGCTCTTTATTGCATGTTCATTGTGCCTTCACTTCCACTGCCCAGTCTAATTATTCACTTTTAGCCTGAGACGTTCATTTGTTGGGAATCTGTGGGGCACACAAATAATTTCAAAATACAAATATTCGCAAATAGCACATTATTTCACTAAGTTTGCAGTCAACACACAGTCAAAGTATGGCAAAGGCAATGATTGTACATCTATCGTGTCATTTCTGATAAGCTCTAGTGAAAAGGCGGCAGAGCAAATCACTGTCAATGTGTAATCATGTCTTGTGAAGAAAGTATCTGGGGTGAGAAGTAAAGAAATTTTACCAGGCAAAGCAGGTCCATTGCGAAAGTGTGTGTGTGTGTGTGTGTGTGTGTGTGTGTGTGTGTGTGTTGCCACAGAACTGACCTATACAGTGGTACCTCAGGTTAAGAACTTAATTCGTTCTGGAGGTCCGTTCTTAACCTGAAACTGTCCTTAACCTGAGGTACCATTTTAGTCAATCAATCAATTAGTTTTATTACGGCAAAAGCCAGCAGCACAGAAAGCCATAAATCCAAACAGGCAAAAATCAGTAACAACATCATCAAAAATAAAACAATTGCACAAAAGAGCTTTACAATGTGTTATTCAATAAAAGAGATCTACGCCTCTCAATAGCTAAAGTGCAAAATTTAGCCACATTATATGATACTAGACTTGAAGAATCTTCCAAGAGATATTTTCGTAAAATTTCAGGGGATGATTCCAAATAATATTGTAAAGGTATAAACTTTGTTAAAAGGGGTAAGATAAATCGAGCACGTTCTTCACTGTAGAATTTGCAAAATAAAAGAATGTGAGTAACGGATTCTACCTTGATACCATTTTAGCTAATGGGGCCTCCTGCTCCTGCCGCGCCGCCTGCGCGTGATTTCTGTTCTCATCCTGAAGTAAAGTTCTTAACCCAAGGTACTATTTCTGGGTTAGCAGAGTCTGTAACCTGAAGCGTCTGTAACCTGAAGCTTCTGTAACCCAAGGTACCACTGTCCATGCAGGAAAATGAGATGGAAGAATAAATCAAACTACTTCAGGTGACGTGACCACATTTCTAACATCCCCCAAGTTAAAACAACAACAACACAAAACTCCCTGCAAATAGAAAACAAGCACCATAGAGAGCGTGCTATCAAGTGTGCCATTTGCTAACTTTTAATCTGCAAGGAGTGGGAGAGCATTGAGGTTCTCCAAACATGATGTAGAGTATGTCAGTGGTGGACTTTGCGCTCTCACATTTCAGCGACACCCTGTGTGGCACTAAAATGCACCCCCCTCTCCTCTCGAGCTCCATTTTACAGCATTGTTGTGGCGCCCCCTGCAGTGCGGAACCAGTCATGCCACCCTAAAACCGCCTCTGATTATGTCATCAACCAGTGTGGTGTAGTGGTTAAGAGCGGTGGATTCGTAATCTGGTAATCTGGAGAACCGGGTTCGCTTCCCCTCTCCTCCACATGCAGCTGCTGGGTGACCTTGGGCTAGTCACACTTCTCTGAAGTCTCTCAGCCCCACTCACCTCACAGAGTGTTTGTTGTGGGGGAGGAAGGGAAAGGAGATTGTTAGCCGCTTTGAGACTCCTTCAGGTAGTGATAAAGTGGGATATCAAATCCAAACTCTTCTTTTTCTTCTTCTTCTTCCCCCATACCTACTGCTCTTTGCATCCTTAAATCTTGTGGCCATACCTGTTCAGTTTGCATTACATTTTCAGTAAATAATGTCAACCTTAGGGCATTACATAATTTTTTTATTTCCGATGAATACATGGACTAACTCCACCAGCAAGCACTGATCTTGAGCTGGTTTGGGGGCAATATAAAATATCTATCTGTAATGGTCAGTTCACACGTCAAAGCCATTACTTCTTCTTGATATCACTGAGTAATGAACATGCAAGTTGTAAACCAGATGTAAGTAATTTTGAAATACTCTGATTATGAACCAATTTTGTTAACCTTATATGTGGTCTTACTGGAAACCAGATGTTAGGGAGAAGGGATCTAGCCTGGACCTCCTTATGTTCTATGTACAGCGTACTGTGTGCGGATTTTGCTTTTAAGGGTGGAGAACTATGTGATTTCCAACGTGCAGTCTGAAATAGTATAGCCAATAAATATTTTTATAAGTTCATCTGCTATTTGCACATCCTAGGCAAAAGACACTCATCTTATCTTCGCAGCGATGCAATAATGTCTGTGCCGCTTCACACATGCACAGCTGTTCAAGGATTCCCGCCACACTTGTACTGACAGATTTTTTTTTTGTACTCCAGATGGAATCAAGAAGTCGTGGAAAATATTCATGTAGAGTTCAAATACACCTTTAGGGGATTTTCCTCAGGGCTATCAAGATTTGAAACTGGGTTGACAGAACGCTTTGCAGCTATTCTAATGTGTTTGTATGAAATCCCAATTAGACCATGTTAAAAAAAAAACAACCTCAGCCAATAGTATCACTAACCATATATTAGATTCTGTGTCAGGTCAAGGTGGAGATGATGGAGAGCCAGTGTGGTGTAGTGGTTAAGAGCTGTAGACTTGTAATCTGGTGAACCGGGTTCGCGTCCCCGCTCCTCCACATGCAGCTGCTGGGTGACCTTGGGCTAGTCACACTTCTCTGAAGTCTCTCAGCTCCACTCACCTCACAGAGTGTTTGTTGTGGGGGAGGAAGGGAAAGGAGAATGCTAGCTGCTTTGAGACTCCTTCGGGAAGTGATAAAGCGGGATATCAAATCCAAACTCTTCTTCTTCTTCTTCATACAAAATCTTGTCTTTGATTTCCATCCTGTCCTTCATCAAGCCAGAAATTCTTCTGAATGAACTGCAATCTTCTTTCTTCCTTTCTTAATTTCTTCCTTGTTCTCTCTGGCTAAAGGCCATGAGGACATCCAAGTTTAGATTTGTGCAGTCTGGGATCTGGAGAAGTTGAGAAAGAGAAATGTGAGAATTATGTTCTTGTCATTTTCTAGGTTTTCAAACAGCTTGATGGATTAACCGTTTTGAATGGCTGGTGGCAACTGTAAGCTTCTGAAATTTGTAGGTTGACGCCACCAGCCAGGATGGTAGCTTAAACCACTGTTATCATCATTTTATTTATTTGTTAAATCTATTAATCACCTAATGGTGCAGCATCTAGGTGACATACATGCAAAGTGTTATAACAGTCCAAATGCAATGCAACTAATAAAAGAAACCTGAGATGCTACAAATGTTCTCTCCTCTGCCAGGGATGGGGAGTGGAAAAGATACAGTTGGTAAGTAATGGACTGGCTAGCAAGAAGCTGCCCTAAGGAACTTCTGATATTTCACAGACTAGTATAGGTGATGCCAATGCAATACCTGGGCAGGGCCTCCAAACTGAGCTTTTGGGTTTGTTTAAATAATAATAATAATAATAATAACCATTTCCAGCCCTCCTAGAAATAAAATGCACAGGTAGCTATTTCTGGGAAATGAGTTAGTCTGGCTGTTTCTACCTGTCAGTTTTTTAAAGCCAATGAGTGAATGAATGAGGCTGTGACTGATAAGTACACCGGCCAATAGGAATTGCTGGGGTTCTAAAGAGCTACTGTTTCCCCTCCCACTTTCGTGCACTTTTCCAGAAAGGGGGCAAATGGGGGAAAACATAATCAATTAACGTATCATTTGCGGACTGAAAGCAACAGCAGCAGCAACAAACACTGCTCTTTATTCACCGGATGATTTCCATTCCGAACATGGGTCTAAATAAGCAAACACCAGCAATTTCTGCTACAGTTTCTGTTTTCATAGGTATTCTCTGACATCCTTACACAGCACAATACAGTGGTACCTCGAGTTTCAAACGCCTCAGGTTACAAACGCTTCAGGTTACAAACTCCGCTAACCTGGAAGAGTTACCTCGAGTTGAGGACTTTGCCCCAGGGTGAGAACGGAAATCGTGTGCCAGCGGCGCAGAGTCAGCAAGAGGCCCCATTACCGAAAGCGCGCCTCTAGTTAAGAACAGTTTCAGGTTAAGAACAGACCTCCGAAACGAATTGAGTTTGTAACTAGCGGTACCACTGTATCTAAGGTGCCTATCACTGTGTCAGGTGTGTGTGTTGGTGCAAGAAAAGTTTGTATATTTAAGGACAGTTCAAAGAAGTTGCCCCAGTGTCATGAGTTTTCTTCATAAGAGTGAATGGCAGCAATTCACTCATAATGGGGAATGTTAAGGGTACATTGTGTAACACCACTGAAATGTACTGTAAGAACCCAGTCTGATCCCACAAAGCCCTGCACTAAGGTAGTCTCTTGGCCACACCAGAGTGTGACAGAATGATGGGAGAATGTGATAGAATGTTAAGAATTTTTTTTTTATGTGCATAAAAAAATGTTTACATGGGGGGAATAATTCTAGAAGCCCACGCTAATGTGAAATATTGCAAGAGCAATAGTAGAACAGTGATATATATAAAGGTTTCGGGTATGTTTGTTTGTTTTTAAGAAGGGGGGGACACCTTCCTTTGCCTTGCTTAGAAAATTTACAAGTCCTTCCTGGCAGATTATGTGGCTGGCATCTATTGCAGCTGACAATCATTCATTTATATTGGCAGTATCAGTGCAGTCAGGATTAATCCCGGATGGCAAACAGAAAAAGCGATTATGCACTCCAGTGCACTTTGCTGTATCCCTGCCATATGGCACAACTGGCCACTTTCTCCGTCTCCTCTAAATATCCCCACATTTTATCAACCTTATAAAATACCACAATGGAGGCAATAAAACCCAAGGCCACCTTTTTGAGAAAACAGAGAGCAGGGTGCAGTGCGACTCACATAGTGATCTGGTCTAGCCCTCCCCTCTGCATCAGCCATGGTTCTCTCAGGTATCAGTTTTTCACCCCACAGGCAATGTTGTCCACTTCCTTCAGCTGGTGCAACTCTTCACCAGCCTGGCTGCTCTGCCCTGCCTTTGCACACACTGCAATTGATCCAGCCTAACCCCTAGGGGGCCCCCTAACCCATTGGCCCCCTTCTTACCTCGTTTCAGTCTCTTCCTTCTTCTCTAAGCTTCCTCTTTCATCTGCCGTTCCCTAAGGCAGCCTTTCCTAAGCTGGTGCCCTGTGGATGTTGGGCGCCAAGTCTAGTCAAAAACATCTGGAGAGCACCAGGTTGGGGTGCTGTTGTTTAGCTTCATCACTGCCGCTCCTCACCCATCTATGGGTTTCCTTCTCTTTCCTGGCTCCCAGTCTTCAACTTGTTTCACAGACAGGGGTGTAGGGAGAAGGGACGGGGGGGGCGGTCTGCCCCAGGTTTCATCATGGATGGGGGTGACAAATTATCAAGGAACAATTACTGCCCTACTAGGGTGGTTCATAAAAAACTTTTTCTTTTTTGAAAATGCCTGCTCCAAAGGTCTTATCTTACTACACTAGGGATTATATAGCTATATATGAAATCTCATGCATATCAGTTAATATCTTGACCCTCCTCCACGAAAATAGCTGTTTACTTGGCCGTTTTCCTGTGTCGTGAAGGCTGAAATTTCAATTCAGTGGAGCACTTACTGTTCCCAACCCTAACCCTGCACAAAGCCATCTAATTAGACTTTAATTTGATTTTGACATGTTTTTAGGAGGTAATTTAATTATTGTTTGATTTTATATCAATGTTATGTATCTGATGTTAGCCGCCCTGAGCCTGACTTTGGCCTGGGAGGGCAGGATATAAATAAAAGTTTATTATTTTTACTTATTATTATTCCTTTGTAAGAAAATAGGAAATAACGTAAAACCATTTTTGCAGGCCAAAAAATAAAAAAAATAAAAATCAATGTGTGTGGGGGGGGTGACAAGAAATTTTCTGCACCGGGTACCACCTGACCTTCCTACGCCTCTGTTCACAGAGCTACTTTAGGGGGCTATATTTTTAACAACCTTCCCTTTTCCCACAGATGTTCAGTAAGCTCCACAACATCTGATAGTTTGAGCATCTTGAATGTTAGTGTACATTCTGTGCCATTGCACCTGCTCGGCCAAATGGCATTGGAGACTTATGGTCGCAAGTGCCTTATAACATGGATTCTACAACTTATTCTGTCTCGCTTGCCTCCAGTTGCTTTTGCCTTAACTAAGCCACACGCTTTTCAATTCATCCCCTAAGAGCAGCAGTGATGAAAAAACAGCAAATTATATCCAGAGTTCTTTTTTTGCCAATGATGTGTACACTCTGTACCTTCTTCAGAAACAGTTGTGAGCAACAGTTGTTTAGCTACAATACTATGCAGATGAATGGTGGTTTGCACGGTTCCTGACCCAGCAGTGAAATCAATGTGTAAAAGCTATTCTGTTTGCAGATCTCCCTTACTGAATTGGGGGAGACAGAAAAGTCATTGGGAGCATTGAAATGAGGGTGTTGGAAATGGAAGCGCTGTTAATAGCTACAGACAGGGGCGTAGTGTGCCGCTTGGCTGCCAGGGGTGGCAAGCCAAGCCGCACCCCTGGGGGTGGGGCGTCGCTCCGTGCGCATGATGTCACAACGCACATGTGCACAGAGCAACGCCTCCGCCCCTTGCCCGCATGCCGCAGCTCTGCCCAGCGGCGAAAAAAGCTGCTGAAAGCGGGGGGGAGCCGGGGCGGAGCCGCAGGGGCAGCCAGCGAGGGGGGGGTGTCACATCAGCGACAAGCTGATAGATGTTGAGTGATAGACGAATAAGACCCTCTGCTCATGCAAACATGATTTCATTTACATAATGAACGGGAAACAAGAACGTTTTGCAGGGATGCATCACTGTGACAGGAGCAAAGCCCTCGTTACTTGACGTTACCAGAGATCACTGGATAAATTAGTAAATCACAGATCTTACATTGTTTCAGGTGTCTCTTTGCACAGGATAAATAAGCCTAACATAAATAGGGGAGATTTGCCTGCACACATCATACAGATGAGCGCTGTGAGACGGGAAGGGAATGATTTTGAGAGAGATTGTGATTAATGCTGATTCTGTCAAAACCAGTTCCAATCAGGGCCGGCGCTTCCATTTAGGCGAACTAGGCGGTTGCCTAGAGCGCCAAAATGGAGGGGGCGCTGGCCAGCCTGCCCACCGCCACCCGCCACCCGCCACCGCCCCAAGCAGCGGTGGAGCGAGCAGGTTGGGGCGAAAACCGCGGCGGCGCCAAAATGGAGGGGGCGCTGGCCAGCCTGCCCCTCGCCCCCCCCGCCGCCGCCCGGTGCCACCCCAACCAGCGGCGAAAATCGCGGCGGCGCAGGGCGCCCGGCGGGCAGGGGGCGGGGCACCATACGTCATTGCGCATGGCGTACCGTGCCCCGCCCCCTCGCCTAAGGCGCCAAAAACCCTGGCACCAGTCCTGGTTCCAATGCATGTCTGAATGCAGAGGATCACTCAAACATGAATTGAAGCTGTTTGTACAGCCCAAGAAAAGCTTTACTGCTTGATTCTGTGAAATGTGGCAAATTGGGCCTAAGATGCAGCAAAGTTTTGCAGTTCCAAAGCTTATCACATAGATTAGGAAAGCAAAATCGGCTTTGTTTTGCCACAGTAATCAGAAAATGAGGTTGTTTACTTGATTGGGTTAAGTCAGCATCTTAACGTGGATTCATTGACATTTAGGTAATGCCTCTTAGAAGCAACCACTTTTCTTATACAGTAAATTATAATGCAGCTTTTTTGCTACAGTCATAACAATTATTACAAACAAATTACTGTGTCAATGATTCTTCCAATCAATGCCTCTTAGATTTTAATTTTCTGCTTGCAAAGACACCGGGAGATCCGGAAATTGCCAATAGAAGCAGGTACTGCTAGCAGCAGGAATGCAAGTTTCTCTATCTGCTCCTACACTAGTCAGTTACTGTGACTTCTGAATGCCGTAGCCTTGCATTTGTAGAATGTGCTCAACATAGCTGTCATCCTTCCCTTTTTTGGCAGGAAATTCCCTTATTCCAGCGCCGTTCCCCGCTGTTTCCCTTTTTTGGTGGGAAATTCCCTTATTCCAGCGCCGTTTCCCACTGCTATCCCGGATTGTTAGATATCCCGTAAATTTCCCGGATTTCAAAGGAAGCAGCTCCTCTCCCTCCCTGCTGGCCAGGGAGGCTCCTCAGCTGCGTTGCTCGGCTGCGTTGCTCACCAATAGTTACAGAGAATAGGATGTCATTAGACAACAGCACTGTTTGTGCTTTGCTTGCATGTAAAATCAACCACTCTGGCCCACCCCACAAATACACTCCTTCCAAAAGAGTGTTAAAGGATGCAAAGTCTGCCACACGTTTGTATAATAAGTCATTAATGGATGCCAGAGAGACAAAAGAGTGAACCTGATCAATCCCCCCATGAAGAATGGACGCTTTTGAATTGTGGTGTTGGAGTCCCATGGACTGCAAGAAGATCAAACCGATCCATTCTGAAGGACATCGGCCCTGGCTGCTCACCGGAAGGACAGATCCTGAAGCATCGCATGAGAAGAGAAGACTCCCTGGAAAAGAGACCCTGAGGTGGGGAAAGATGATGGTGTGTAGCCTGGTGTAAAATAATTTGTAGCCTGGGGGGGATTACCGCGGCGTGGACTGTCCCCAAGAACTGTAGACTGTCCCGGGGACAGGTGAGGCTGTTGATCCCTTATTTTCAAATCCGAAAGTTGACAGCTATGGTGCTCAAAGAGGCTACTGAAAAAACCCAAAGCAGCCCAAATTCAGATCTGAATGATAAAATTCCATCCTCAGTTTAAGATCTGATTTAGATAGATAAGATAAGATAGATAATTTATTTATTGTCATTGCCGAAGTACAAGCACAACGCTATACAAGTGCAACGAAATTGCATGCCATCCCGTAAAAAACAGAAAGAGAAAACAAAAACAAAAACCAGCACAAAACACACACACACCAAAAAAAAGCCACACACACACACACACACACACACACACACACACACACACACCCATCATAGCTCTCCAAGGTCATATTATCTGGTTACAGCATTTAAGATGGTTATAGCTCTTGGGTAGAAACTGTTCTTCAATCTATTTGTTCTTGATCTAATTGTTCTATATCTTCTACCCGAAGGCAGTGGTGCAAAGAGACTATATCCTGGATGAGATGGATCCTTTAAAATATTGTTAACCTTTTTAAGGCAACGGGAACTGTATAGTTCTTCCAGAGATGGGAGAGGATGACCAATAATATTTGGGGCTGTGGTTATGACCTTCTGAAGTATCTTCTTCTCCCTGGCTGTGCAGCTGGAGAACTAAGCACAACTACAGTATATAAGAATGCTCTCTATGGAGCCTCGCTAGAAGGACACCAGCAGTCTCTCACTCAGATTGTTCTTCTTTAAAAGTCTGAGGAAATAAATTCTCTGCTGGGCCTTCTTTACCAGAGCGGTAGTATTTGCACTCCAAGTCATACCCTGCTCTATAATCACTCCCAAGAACTTGAATACAGCCACCCTCTCCACATGGTCCCCGCCGATATACAGGGGCTGAATATCCACCTTTTTTTTGTGCATGCACACGAAAGCTCATACCAAGAACAAACTTAGTTGGTCTCTAAGGTGCTACTGGAAGGAATGTTTTTATTTTATTAAATGGTGACATCCAAATAGAATAGATGGCTGTGATGGTGTGATGGCTGTTCCAATCAGCTACATGAACAGAATGCCAGTAAGATCACAGTCAAGCCTGTGTTCATCAATGGAGGCAGTTCTGAATATTTTGAAAAATATATATTGCAAACACCTTGCTGAAGAAGGTGTATTTATGGCATTAGAATAAGCCACTGGCATAGTGTAAAACTAATGATAGTAATGGTTTAGTAAGACAAGGGGAGGTTAAAATGGAACAAACTCTTTCATCCTCATCTTACGAAAGGCATCTTGCGGTCTATGCTTATGCATCGTTTTGTGTAGAAACGGTACGTGCCTTTTGTGTGTTAGCATACCACACTGCCAATTGCAATGGGAATTCTGCCATCTAGTGTTTAGCTGCACTCTTTCCACAACATGGACCTTGAACAGAGGTGCATAGGCAACAGTGGGGCTCAGTTGGAACTGGCATTATCACATTCATTTCGAAGCACCTAATCGTTTCCAGGCTTGGTTGAGGTTTTTTTTAAAAAAAGTTCTGCAGGTTTACTACAGAAGCCGTCTCTGTGGGATATTGATTGGCCAGGATCTGTGATGTCAACAACAGATACACACCCAATCCCTGGAGCAGTTTGCACAATCGCATTTCCCTTATGTCTTATTTAAAAGGCAACAAAGAAATAGATGAATGGGGGGAAATGAATAAATGTGTAAGTGGATTCCCCCCCCCCCTTGCTTTAAGAAAAGATTAAAAGGCACCTAAGAGAAATCGGGTCTTCCCTTCAAGAGGGCACGTATTGTGGTGAGACATGGAAACTGACACCCTGTGTTGTGGGTGGGTTCAATTGGTCAGCCAATGGAAGGTCCCTTAATGCTGGGTTCAATCTGGCCAATGGGGCGCAGTCTAAATGTATCGAGGGACCTATATATGTCCATGCACTTGACCCAGAGCTTCCTCTTTTCGGTGTGTGCATTCGGAACACCTGCCCACTTCTCCCTAATTTAGGGCTTGTGCGCTTGACCTTGCTATGCCGTTGTGTGTCGTCTGTCGTTGGGACAGGGACACGGCAGGAATTTTCCCCACTTGGCTGATTGGCTGGTGCTATTTGGGTTTCGCCTGCCACGTAGCAAACCGTCACAACTTGTAAGGTTGCGGATAGGCTCTGGTTCAGGTGATAGGGATGGGGGAAGGGTAGTCTGTTAAAGGAATCCAGGGACTCGATTGTTTGGTCAACCTCTGAGAGGGGGTTGTACCCGTGCCTGAGTCCAGGGGGACATTTGGGTGGTGGAGATAGTCTGTCCCCGGCTTTCCGCTTATCCAGGTGTTCACCCTTGGCTGACCTATGCTGGAAACCTGGGTCAGCGCTACCTGCATGGCAGGGAGCTAGTCGAACCAGAGCCTATGCAACCATTCACTTTCTGTAATCAATAAAGTTGTGGCCTAAATTCTGCCAAAAACCAAACCAAAATTTTGAGTCATGTGTGAATTCTTTGGGGGGAGGAATGTGCAATGCTACCTTTGTAATGCCGAAAATAATAAAGTAACAAGAACTCAGACCAATTTCAGTTTTGCAAGTCTTTTGTGAATATATTTCTTAATATTTGTCGAATGGAAACGAAGTACCAGGACAAGGCCCTGTTTCGGAGATTCTTCCTTCTTCAGCTGCAATAATAAGGGACCCTATGTAAATGCTCAACATAACAGTCCAAAGTTATCTAAAAATTCTACAGAACAAATATGTGAGATGTATAGACAAAATTATATAAAGATAATTAATCTTACCTAATTAGGTATTGAAGTCTTAAGGTCAAAGTGTACTGATGTGTTGTTTAGGATTAGGTGGTCCAAAGTGTTTTTGTGATATTTAAAGGAAAGATTAAGGTGTGTTCTAATGAAGATTTAAAGCGGTAGTGATACAGTCTGAATCTTAAAGTTACAGTGTACAGAAAAGATTTAAAACGGCAGTAGTACAATCCTATATAATAATCTTGCTGTGTCCCTGCGTCCACTTTCTGTGTGTCACGGAAGTGCGCTACTGCGCATGTCTGGGACCCACACGGACGCAGGGATTGGAGCGGGCAGAGAGGGGGGCGTGTCCGCGAGGCAGCGGCGGCGCACGCGCGTTCTCAGTTGCGCCAGCGCCGCTGCGTCGCACGGATGCAGAGGGCCGCCCCATCCTCGCCGCCGCTACCGCCGCCCCCGGGGAAAAAGAAGAAGGGGGAGGGAGCCCCTCTCCACCCCCCAGCGGCCACTGTTCTGCCTCAGTGGGGCGCTCCTTCTCCCTCACGGAGCCCAGGGGAGAGAGCCGAGCTGCGCGGGAAGGGGAAGGGCGCCGGGCGCGCTGGCCGCCTCGCTGCCGCAGCTGCACCCGTGAGGAGAAGGCGGAGGTGGCGGCGGTGGCGGCGAGGAGTCGCGGCCGGTACGGCTGCCTAAGGGGACGACGGAGGCGCGCATAGCCGCCGCTCTTTTCTTCTGCGCTCCGCTCCGCGACTCCCTCTCCCGGCCGCCGCTCTCCGCCTCCCCTCGCCGCCTGCTGCGTCCCACGGGCTCCCGGCAGCACCTGCTGCCGCGTCTGGTGAGTGGCAGAGCAAGGAGGGAGGGAGGGAGGGAGATAGACTGACGGACGGACGGACGGCAGGAGGACCGACAGGCAGAGCGAAGCCTTCACCCCCTCACCCGCGCCCGTTTTTAACGGGCTTAATTCACTAGTTTAGATCTAAAGATACAGTAAGAATTATGGCAATTCACAAAAAGGGAGTAAAGTCCTGATGGTTATTTAGACCTCGGGGAAAAGCCGTATCAAAAAGATGGATACGTCTGGCTTCTTGTTGTAGCAGAAGTTTATCGGTGTTCTTGTGGTGAAAACGATCTTGGGGTAGCTTCCAAATTACAAATAATAAGAAATCCTCTTCTGTGTTTTGTTGTTGAGTGTAATGTTCCACGAGCGGCACTTCAATGACTGGGTTGCGTATTCTGGATGGGTGTTCATTGATCCTGAGTCTTATTTGCCTGGAACATTTGCCAATATACATGTTTTTGCAGGGACGGATCCATGCGTAAATACAGTTTCTTGTATTGCAGTTACTAAAATGTTTAATAGTAAATCTGAATCCGGATTTTGAGTCATGTGTGAATTCTTTGGGGGGAGGAATGTGCAATGCTACCTTTATAACGCCAGCTGGCAGTGGTTTACTAGGTTATATCCCACCTTTTATTTGGCTTCACTAAGATAACCGTTGCTATGAGGCACATTCTTGAGTTGAATTTTTAATTTTGATTTCTTAAAAAAAAAAATCAGTATCTGAATTCAGCTGATCTTTCCTTCCCTGGAGCCCCGCATTACTCTGTTTTACCTGAATTAGGTTTGCTTTAGGCTACAGAGCAAGGCCTCCAGGATTAAGTAGTGCCATCCAGTGACGCTGAGATTCCATCCTGCCACTGTGCCACTGGCACAGATTTCTTTAATATTTATTTATTTATTGGTTTATTGGTTTATTTATTGGTTTATCGAATTTATATACTGCCCTATACCCGGAGGTCTCTGGGCGGTTCACAAAATAAAGTCAAAATATAAAACCACAAAACACATAATCAGAACAAGAACAAGAACCCAAGAGCCCCCCCTAAAAAAAAAAAACAACCCACTTTTAAAAATATCCACAAGTTCCACTCAGTATTATAATATCCTCAACAAATAAACTCCTGCTGAAATTATAACTATAATTTTGTTACTTGCCATTGCAGCTATCCTGCATTCTGCCTGAATTCAAAGCTATACAATATCTGGGATAGGTTAACTTTGCAGGTCATTTTTTATTGGACCTTCCTTCCTTCCTTCCTTCCTTCCTTCCTTCCTTCCTTCCTTCCTTCCTATTAAAAATAAGAGAGAGAGAGAGAGAGAGAGAGAGAGAGAGAGAGAGAGAATCATAAAAATACATTTTTCTTAGTATTTCAAGTTTTCAAATAGGATTGCATGGAATGGCACACTGAGGGCAGTATTCAGTTATATTTTGCAACAGCAACAAGAGGATTTTGCCCCTGCCTCTGCCCCACGCAAATCTGCTTGCAAGGGGGGCAATGGGAACTGGTGGAACAATCTATTTACCGGTAGTGCTAAGTTGAATACGGTGTGTAAGTGTCCAAATCTTGCCTGTTGCATTCTCCTTAACTAGGGACTCAGCTATACAGCTGCAAATAAAACATCTTAAATGTGTTGTAAAATGCAATTTACAAACGTGACACTAGATGGCGACAGTGAGCTGTGCAAGATTCAATGTATTTTTCAAAACTTTTTTTTAAAAAAAAAAAAACATTTTCACAGCGTTTTTTTTTATGTGTGTCTAGATACCACCAAGGTAAGATTCAGAACTATTGAATGGCAGAAACCCTATCACTACCTCAGACCAATCCAACACAGGCACAATGAAAGCACTTTATAGGTCCCAGTACAGTCTTGGACCCAATATTAGACGGATGGAAGCTGCCTGTTTTCTCCTGACCAGATAGGGGAGCAGTAGTCAGGGTGTACCTCCACAGGTTTTGGAAAGGCTTCAGGTTATTCCTGCATATGTGTACTACATCCAGGCTGCCTGGATTCAATGTGAACCAAAATGGTGCCCCCAAATGGGACTGCCTCAGATCCAGCTACTCTAGCCAAACTGGACCAACTACATCACTATTGTGCAAACATTTCTCTCTATCTGGGGGATAGTTTTCTGGGAGTAAAAATCACTCAGTGGATGTGATGAATTACTGCACATTAACAGCTCGCCATGTGCTAACAGCTGCATGGAAGCAATTTAAAATGACCTCCAGATGGAGGCTGTTACAGGCAAACTGGCCCTAAGCCCTGTTGTTATCGTGAATTAGATTCTCAAAAGTAGATGCGGAATTTACAACTCAAGACCAGTGGGCATGGTCCCACTGAACCAACGAGAACGGAAAGTGCTTAATGTTGGCTGGATTAAACCCAATATGAATGCTCTATGTGAATATATATCATGTGCAGTGAACTAGCTTACATTAGGACCCCACCCACCACCCCAAAAAAACCCTGCCTTTTTTCATTTCCTTTGAATAGGAAACAAATACCATGGTGGAGTTCTAGCCTGACTTAGAAAATTCATCAAGCCTGCATAGGAAACCAAATTTATTTTTTGGAAAGATGCTTTTCTTTTTCACTTCCTTCATAAATAAAACAGACAAGTTGTTGTGCTTTGGCAACTGAAGGATCAGGTGTACTGAGCGGATCTGAGGGCTACAGTTTTGTGGAGGCAGCCCAGAATATTCATCCCCAAAGGCCCATGTATGTCTGGAGAAAGCTCTCCCATGTTTTATTCCCTACATAGACCTCCAATATTTCAAACATTCCTCGAGTGTTGCCAGCTTTAAAAGCCATTAAATACATAAACAGGGTATACAAATAAAGAATGGATGGTGCAGGGAAACGGACATGTTGGAGAAATTATTTGCCATTAAATACTACTTATTATTAACATGGGAATGCAGCCCAAACTCATACTTCTTGTATAATCAATAGGGGGAAGTCTCATTCTAAGAATACTTTAGGGAGGCTGAACTGATTATATATAGATGGAATTAAGTCCAGTTGCACCTTATGCCAGATTCAGACCATGCTAACATCAAATGTGTGATTCTCTTCTCTCCCCTTCCATAGTAACATTATACCTAAGGACAGAGTGTCTGTTTTCCCATAGCTGTGAATGGGAACCATTTATTTATGAAAGGAACAGGAAGTCTGAAGGACATTACTGAGATGGAGCTAACCTTTCCCTTCCGTTCCTGGTGAATCTAACGTCTATGACGAAGAGCAGTTTTCACAACCCTTTCATTTAGATCTCAAATTACAGCCCATTTGCTTTGTTTGATTGAATTCAAGCACGGTTGCCCTCTCCCTTACCCCACACACGGTTCTGGGGGTTCCTCAACCCCCATAAAGGATTTGGATGAGATGCAAGGGCACAGGGGGAGGCAAGAAGGGGGGAACCCAGTGTGGTGTAGTGGTTAAGAGCAGTAGACTCGTAATCTGGTGAACCGGGTTCGCGTCCCCGCTCCTCCACATGCAGCTGCTGGGTGACCTTGGGCTAGTCACACTTCTCTGAAGTCTCTCAGCCCCACTCACCTCACAAAGTGTTTGTTGTGGGGGAGGAAGGGAAAGGAGAATGTTAGCCGCTTTGAGACTCCTCAGGGTAGTGATAAAGCGGGATATCAAATCCAAACTCCTCTTCTTCTTCTTCTTCTTCTTCTTCTTCTTCTTCTGCATGAGTCCTAACTCTACAAAGGATAATATACCATGACTGTCTGTTGTTGTTTCTACTGAGTCCTAACTCTGGCTTAAGCTAGTGGAAAAAGGTGGTTAAATCTAGCCAACAGATAAATCTAGCCAATAAAAATGTAAAATAGGTCCCTACATATACACCAGTTATGCTAAATTGTGCCTAAAGGTAAAGGGACCCCTGACCATTAGGTCCAGTCGTGACCGACTCTGGGGTTGCGGCGCTCATCTTGTATTATTGGCCGAGGGAGCCGGCGTACAGCTTCCGGGTCATGTGGCCAGCATGACTAAGCCACTTCTGGCGAACCAGAGCAGCGCACGGAAACGCCATTTACCTTCCCGCTAGAGTGGTACCTATTTATCTACTTGCACTTTGACGTGCTTTCGAACTGCTAGGTTGGCAGGAGCAGGGACCGAGCAACAGGAGCTCACCCCGTCGCAGGGATTCGAACCGCCGACCTTCTGATCGGCAAGCCCTAGGCTCTGTGGTTTAACCCACAGCGCCACCTGCGTCCCTTAAATTGTGCCTATACTGAACTTAATACTAAAATATACTCCATTGAATCGTGTGTCTTTATTTCATTTAGTAATTTGCATATGTTTCCTTCTGTGTGGAAAGTTGTGCCTGCAAACCCCTCATGAAAAAACTAGAGTAATCCTCTTACCTTTTCCAGAATGGAGTTTGAGGCCGAATCTTGCAATGTTGGGCTCAAGCGCTATTTTCTTCAAGAGAGAATGTGTAAGACTTTACAGAGGGGAGGGATGTGATCTAAAGACAGGATTGGAAATTAGTCAAGAACCGCTGTGTTAATTTTGCTCAGTTTCTGCTTATTGAGCTTTATTAATTATAATTAATTGCCACGCTTCGTTGACCATTGTGACGCCCGACCCAAGGACACCCACAGGCAATAAAATGTTGCATATATTTCCATATTACAAGCATCATAAACTTTAAATTAAGAAAAGTTGCGCTAATGCACAGAACTTGCTTTTGTGTATTTTAGGAAAGGCGCTAATAGCTTTTATTGGAATAGCGGGAACAATAACTACAAACCGTGCCTGTCTACTTTTGACGTCCTTGCTTTTAGCCAAGCAGGGCTGTTTGTTTATGCAGTCACCACCCTTATGTTGCAGTTCATGCAAGATATCATTTCAGCATATATATTTAGACTCAGTGCCACTTCTCCTGGGAATGGGGAGAAACGCCAATGAGTTTAATTACTCTCCTACACCTAAAAGTGTTTCGTTAATTAAAAAGCTGAAAGGGATATGTGTTTCTAATATTATTTTGAAACAAAATCTTGCCCCATTTATCTTTAATTTTTACTTCATTTTTCTAAAAAATTCTACCTAAGAATATGGAATTACATGGAAATTCTTTATAATGTGTTGTTACTACTCTTATCGTAGAGCCAGCGTGGTGTAGTGGTTAAGAGCGGTGGACTCGTAATCTGGGGAACCGGGTTCGCTTCCCCGCTCCTCCACATGCAGCTGCTGGGTGACCTTGGGCTAGTCACACTTCTCTGAAGTCTCTCAGCCTCACTCACCTCACAGAGTGTTTGTTGTGGGGGAGGAAGGGAAAGGAGAATGTTAGCCACTTGAAACACTAGTGTGGTGTAGTGGTTAAGAGTGGTAGACTCGTAATCTGGTGAACCGGGTTTGTGTCTCCTCTCCTCCACATGCAGCTGCTGGGTGACCTTGGGCTAGTCACACTTCTCTGAAGTCTCTCAGCCTCACTCACCTCACAGAGTGCTTGTTGTGGGGGAGAAAGGGAAAGGAGATTGTTGGCCGCTTTGAGACTCCTTAAGAGGAGTGAAAGGCGGGATATCAAGTCCAAACTCTTCTTCTTCTTCTAATGGGCTTAGTAAGTTAGGTCAGTGCGGTAAGAGAAAGACGGCTTCCCTAGTAGTTTCTGCATTTTAACTAAGAATTCTGCCATGGGAAGGCAATCTCAGGTATATTTTTCTTTTAAGAGGAGCCTGCTGGATCATGGTCCATGGTCCATTTAGTATAACATCTTGTTCTCACACTGTGGGAAGCCTGGAAGCAGGATCTGAGCACAACAGCAATCTCCTCACATGGGATTCCCAGCAACGGATACTCAGGCTTACTGACTCCCAACAGCAGAAGCTATCTTATCTTCCAGGAATTTGTCTAAGCCTCCTTTGAGAGCACCCAACATTTATGAGAGAGAAACATGTTTTCTTCAATCCACATTCTCCATGCCATGCACAATCTTATACATCTCTATAGTGCTTTTTTCTTTTTTAAAAAAAAAGTTTAGGAGTACTCTCATTTTGACTCAAGAAAATCACCATTTTACTGTTCAGATTGGGAAAAATAAATATAATAAATGGACAAAAGTACAAAGATTCACAAAGTGTTTTGGGGTATGACTACCACCAGGGGAAAAAGCACTGCATCTCTATCATCTCTACCCCGTTCGCCATGTTCCTAATCTAAAAACCCATAAATGTCACAGCATTTCCTAGTAGGGAGGTTGCTCCATCCAAATCCATTGCATTCTCTGGTCATTTCATCACATCAACTAGCCAGTGGCTTACACATCATTTATCAGATACGTGATTCCAAGACGACCCATTATCATTCATTTCCTTTTATGGTGATTTAAACAGGCTTGGCATCTCAGCATCCAACTCTCTGAGTAAAGTATACAAAGCCTTTTTTAAAAAATAATTTTTGGTGGGAATTAAACATTTCTGAAAATTGGGTGAATAAAGGTAAAGGTAAAGGGACCCCTGACCATTAGGTCCAGCCGCAGATGACTCTGGGGTTGCAGTGCTCATCTTGCTTTATTGGCCAGCATGACAAAGCCGCTTCTGGCGAACCAGAGCAGCACACGGAAACGTCATTTACCTTCCCGCTGCAGCGGTACCTATTTATTTACTTGCACTTTGACATGCTTTCGAACTGCTAGGTTGGCAGGAGCAGGAACCAAGCAACGGGAGCTCACCCCATCGCGGGGATTCGAACCGCCGGCCTTCTGATCGACAAGCCCTAGGCTCTGTGGTTTAACCCACAGCGCCACCCGTGTCCCAAATTGGGTGAATAGAATATTACTATTGGCATTACAATTGATTTCTTCTTTCTCAACGCACCAGCAACTAGTGCTACCTAGCCAGCCCCATTCTGGGATCCTGCAGCATCTTCCAGGTTGGTGACTGGTTGGAACACCTGAAACAGCTGCCAGTCGGATGCCAAAAGCTCCAGTGCTCTTAACTTATCCAGGGCTGGGTGCTCTGGGCTTGACATCTGTCATCTCTGACAAATCACAGCCACCTCCAAGACTTGGGCTGCTTGGACTGTACGATGTTGCCAAGCCAAGGTATCTTTGGTGCTTGCCTAGTGCTCAGCTGCCTGAACAAACACCGAGGCAAGTGATATTACAGTGGTACCTCGGGTTACAGACACTTCAGGTTACAGACGCTTCAGGTTACAGACTCCATTAACCCAGAAATAGTACCTCAGGTTAAGAACTTTACTTCAGGATGAGAACAGAAATCACGCGCAGGCGACGCGGCAGCAGCGGGAGGCCCCATTAGCTAAAATGGTACCTCAGGTTAAGAACAGTTTCAGGTTAAGAACGGACCTCCAGAACGAATTAAGTTCTTAACCCGAGGTACCACTGTATTCTAAATACTATGATATATATTTATTTATTCCATTTGATTCCTTATCCACCCTTTACCATACAGTCCCAGGGCACGTTACAACGATAAAATATACAATTATAAAACAAATGAAACAGAGCTGTAAAACTAGAAAAGTGTAAAAACAATTCCATGTGTAAAGATCATTCAAGGCGGTTCCAATAGAGAGGCAGATAATAATAATAATAATAATAATAATAATAATAATAATAATAATAATAATAATAATAATAATAATTTATTATTTGTACCCCGCCCATCTGGCTGGGTCTCCCCAGCCACTCTGGGCGGCTTCCAGCAAATATTAAAATACATTTAACATGTTACAGATTAAAAACTTCCCTAAACAGGGCTGCCTTCAGGTATTTCCTAAATGTTATGTAGTTGTTGATTCCTTTGACCTCTGCTGGGAGGGCGTTCCACAGGGCGGGCGCCACTACCGAGAAGGCCCTCTGCCTGGTTCCCTGTAGCTTTGCTTCTCGCAATGAGGGAACTGCCAGAAGGCCCTCGGCGCTGGACCTCAGTGTCCGGGCTGAACGGTGGGGGTGGAGACGCTCCTTCAGGTATACATGACCGAGGCCGTAATGATCATCATCATTATCATTACTACAGTGGTACCTCGACTTACGAGTAACTCGACTTACGTTTTTTTCGAGTTACGAGTGACTTCCGGTAAAACAAAATGGCCGCCGCATCCCAATTTTTTCGACTTACGAAAAGACGTCGCAGCCGCTTTTAATAGGATTTTTTCGACTTACGAATTTTTGACCCGGATTTTTCGACTTACGAATTTTTTCCCCCAATGCATTCCTATGGGGATTCGACTTACGAATTTTTTCGACTTACGAAAATCGCGTCGGAACGCATTATCGTTGTAAGTCGAGGTACCACTGTACTCTTACTCTTTAATGTTCCCACAGGGAGTAGGTCGGCTTACCTGAGGTATAGATATATATATTGTATGATTAATCTCTGTAAATGTTAATACACCGCTCAGAAACAATCCTTTT
The DNA here is from genome assembly GCA_034642065.1 of Darevskia nairensis. Taxonomy (NCBI): domain Eukaryota; kingdom Metazoa; phylum Chordata; class Lepidosauria; order Squamata; family Lacertidae; genus Darevskia; species Darevskia nairensis. The sequence continues at coordinate 794,997 of JAWWNI010000558.1, forward strand.
TAACTTACATATAAGTCATTAATATTTTATATTCGCTGTATTTTGGAAAATTTGTCGGCATAAACAATATTATCTTTTTTAAAATCAAGCCTGAGAGAATACGAAATGCAAATGTATGTTAGTATTCATGAACTATTGTCAGTTAAGAGCCTTTCGCTGGGAAATACCCACGGTGTTTCCAAAGCAATAAGAAAGCTGCAAGTAGAGATTATTGGTATTCTATTATTACTTACTGCTTTCGGCCATTGGAGTGGGGGGGGGACCAAGGTCATCACGTGTCAGAAGGTAGGAGACATGCTGTCTCATGATCTAAGTACGGGAGATGAGCGAGACACAAAGTGGGCTTTCCGCTATCAGTCAGAGCATTCCCTGGGCCCCTTAAGTGTCTTTTGCTGTGCTCACGACTGTCATCAGTCTTCCTAACACCTTCCTATCACTCTTACTCATCGCTGCCAACTAATCATACGGAACCATTTGCACGAGTTCCTGGGCTCCCAGCACATTAACCCCATAGATGAGTGCCTCTTTTCCTACCTCATCGGAAGGAGGTATCGGGTTCGTCTCTGTGGAAGATTGCTGGGTGGCAGCTGAATTGTGACAGAAATGATAAGCTTATAGGGCCTTCCTTGCAGCCAGGCAGGTTCTCAGGAACTCGTCACCCAAATAACTAACCATATACGCCAAATACCAACCACATTTCAATGTTAAGCAGCCTGTAATCCAGAGATTACGCTTCTCCAGAAGTCTTATATTTATTCAAGTGGTTTTATAAAGTTTCATATCCATGGGTTGTATCCAATGTAAGTTCTACTCAAAATAGTCTCATTAAAATAATGGACATGACTAGCCTAAAAAGGTAAAGGTACCCCTGACCGTTAGGTCCAGTTGCAAACGACTCTGGGGTTGCGGCACTCATCTCGCTCTGTAGGCCGAGGGAGCCGGCGTTTGTCTGCAGACAGCTTCCGGGTCATGTGACGAGCATGACAAAGCCGCTTCTGGCGAACCAGAGCAGTGCACGGAAACGCCGTTTACCTTCCCGCTGGAGCGGTACCTATGTATCTACTTGCACTTTGATGTGCTTTCGAACTGCTAGGTGGGCAGGAGCTGGGACCGAACAACGGGAGCTCACCCCGTCGCAGGGATTCGAACCGCTGACCTTCTTTCTGATCGGCAAGCCCTAGGCTCTGTGGTTTAACCCACAGCGCCATCCACTTCCTGTTCAATTCAGTGGGTCTGCTTTGAGTGCCCATTAGTCAGATATACCCTATAGGGAGCCGGACAGCTTAGTTACAAAATACCCTCGACAGTGCTATTTTTCTAGAAAAAGAGGTGCTGGAACTCACCATGAACACCTCCCTTCTCTTATAATGGCAATGGTGCCCACCTAAGAGGTGCTCGTGAGTTCTGGCTGAAAAAACAGCCCTGCCCTTGCAGCCACTGAGCATTTAAATTTTAAAGATACATCAACAATAACACTGAAGCGCCCAGGGCTCTTGAAAGAGGGATTCTGGCAACCAGAGACAGACATCCCACTTAACGTTAACAGAAGAGGTAAGTGCTAGCCTGTTCTTTGATCCATACAGGCCACACCACGACATGTGGCCAGGGGGGGGCAGTACTGCAGCTTCTGGTTCAACATATATTGGGTGACTCAACGGAGCCTGCAAACATTGGATGCTTATACCACAGACAAAATTAAAAGGGTTGATACTGGCTTATTGTGGCTTTTCTTTGGAAAACCCTTGGGTCTAGGGTCCACAGCTGAAAATATTCAGACCCCTCCCAAAAGCATAGCTTCCAACCTAATCTGTAATTAGGTTGTCTCGACAGCATCACTTTCTGCACTTAGAACACTGTTCTGTAGCCTTCGCGGGTATAATAGCTTCTAAATGCCCTTGGTTTCAGTTTAGGATTATAATGTAATATGCAAAAGAAAATTGGCTGGTTTTCGCTAATTCACTTTTAGCCATCTAACTCACTTTTCTAAATCCACTTGCCCAAAACTCAGTAAATGAGGAAGTGTGAGATTTAAGAGTGGCCATCCATTTTATGTTATACCCTATACAGAATGCAATGTTTCCACTCTGTGCACATTGGTTTGGATTTTTATGTCGCTATGACCACAGAGTGATGAGCATTTCAGACAATGATAGGCTCGTTAAGCACATCTCATTTGAGTCAAACTGCAAGTGGCATTTTGTTTATATGGTTCATTTCGCCAACAAATTAGATTTGGAATGGATTGCTTTCGGGAATGACTTTGTTCATCACTTTCTGCAGGAGACAATTGCAAATATCATCATGGTAATTAATGAGCTCTTAGATCAATGGAATGCAGGGCACTAGTGGTAAAGTTTGAAAGAATCCAAATGTTCTTCTCGGTGTCTTACAATGGGCACAATCCACCAGGTCATTCTCCCATGCGAAACCCTTCGCCATTCATTCATGGAAGCTCCCCACTGTGAAAGAACACTGACGTTTCCCTCCTTACCCTTTTCCCCATGGGTCATGTCACAAAAGAAGGATGAGTATAAAAATGGGTACACACTGCCCTGCTTTCCTAACCAGGGCCGTCTTTACCTGGGGGTGCAAGGGATGCGGGGCACCCGGGCACCGAATTCTGGGGGACGCCAGGCTCCCGCTACTGAAGCCGCCTAAGCTCTTATCTATCTACCTGTTGTGAAATAATAAATAATTTTGATTAAGCTAGAAGAACAAAATACATATATACCTAAGTATTACCAAAATGTATACCTACTGCTTCACTAAAGGACTTTCAACTTTGTGCGCTCATTTACCAAAGATGCGCCACGCCAGCAGCGGCGCTTGTCATTCACAATAGCGGCAACAGTGGCGCTTGTCATTCTCAACGGTGCCATGCACGGTAAATTAACTAAATTTGGGGGAGCTGGGTGGATCTTTGCACCCCAGCGGCACATATGCTAAGGGCTAAACTAAATCTGGGGGTGTTGGGCAGTCTTTGCACCCTAATGGTTCATATGCTAAAGACAGCCCTGTTCCTAACTGATGCCATCTGTGTAGCTTTTGACATCAGTAGAGGTCAATCTATCTAGGGTGAATGGGGCACTGACCTCGGTCTGCCCCCAGTCAGCCCCCACCAGCCTGCCTTCTTACTTACAACCAGCCCAAGATTTAGAACTGCCTCTCAACTTCTTCATTTTTAGTCTCAGTGCTCCCTTGTAGAATTCAGCAGGGAGGAAGATAGTGACAGAACCACAAGTAGTCGGCTCTGGCTCCATGGGCGTATCCAGGATTTTTGTTGGGGGGCCAGAACCTACATGAATCATCAGTTAGTTAAGTATTTCTGTTGTTTTATTTGATGGGGGCAGCTGGCCACCCTGGCCTCCCTTGGCTACACCCATGTCTGGCTCCACCTGTACCAATGGGCACATTGACACCACTGCTTGATATCCATGGCTCTTAAAAGTGTCACAGTCAGGGACTCACTGGACACTGAGGAATGGTGGCTGATGATGAGTGGGCACAGGGAGAAGTGGGGCTGGAGACTGATGTGGAAGAAAGGATGAGTGACCATGGGAAGCTTAGGTTGAGAGGCAGCCAGGAGACAAGGGGCAGAAGAAGCTGCAGGACTGGAGAGTGAAGAACAGGTGTAGGAGGAGGGATAGGTCAGGCTGATGTAGAGTCAAGGATTTCCACATCTCCTCCTCCTCCTGCCCCCACCTCTGCTGCTCCACTGTCTCCCAGAACCAGTAGAAGATTGAACTGGGAGGAGCAGAAACAGGTTACACACAGGCAGAGTCTTCACCTGCGTGTGCACTGCTTGGATGGGGGATATACATAAGCCAAAATTGGGGGGTGGGGCCTCTCTGTTGCAGCCTCAACAGATGCACATCTAGGAGTACTGAAAGGAAATACACACCAAGAGCTCTGGCCAGAAATTTCAATACTAGGAATACATCCTACTCGTGAGTTATAGTTAAATAAAAGTATGTATTCTGTTAAGAATTACAGTCTTAAGCAGAGAATGTCAATTCAAATAAGAAAAACAGTTTCAAGTTCACAATAATATGTGTAGCTTCAAATGAAAAATACAACTTCAAATTCAAAAACACAACTTCAAATTCAAAAGGTTCATTTTATAAGTAAAGCCGGAGTGAAGAGTCGATTCAGGAAAAGCAACCGGGACAGGGCCCTGTTTCGATATGGATGTCTTCGTCAGCTAATTTTTGAGTTCATGTTAATTTGTAGAGTGCATTTGGAAGTATCATGTAACTCTGTTTTTCAAATGTAGTGTCTGAGAATGAAGAGATCAGCATGTATCTGAGTTATTCAGTATAACTAATAACAAGCACATCTAGGAGTGGCTGAGAGGTGGAGGACTGATGGGCATCCTTTCCCTAACTTGTAAATGTACTTTTGACAATAAAGAGTTAACGCATCACTCCGGGCATTCCTCACCTGTCAGCATCGTGACAGTGACACCTCACTGCCAATGTATGAATCCAGAATCTAGCTCCAAAAAATTGTGGATAGAAATCTTACTAAGAGGGTGATGAACCAGAACAGCCCAAAACTTTCTTGAGAGGACATAATGCAAAGTTAAGTTAGCGAGGCCAGCACAAGTAATATTGCCATGTGGTGAAGAGTTTGGATTTGATATCCCGCTTTATCACTACCCGAAGGAGTCTCAAAGCGGCTAACATTCTCCTTTCCCTTCCTCCCCCACAACAAACACTCTGTGAGGTGAGTGGGGCTGAGAGACTTCAAAGAAGTGTGACTAGCCCAAGGTCACCCAGCAGCTGCATGTGGAGGAGCGAGGACACGAACCCGGTTCCCCAGATTACGAGTCTACCGCTCTTAACCACTACACCACACTGGCTCTGTTTGATAGCTCTGTTGTTATGTCCCCTCATAAATGGATTGTGGTAGGGTTGGAAATGTATCCTTAATCTAATTGGCTCCCTATCCTTAATCTAATTGGCTCCCTCGGTGGGAGAATAAAGAATTTAGACTTGTGCTTCCTGTATCCAAGTGTTTCTGGAATACCCATAAGCAACTGCCCATGTTCTGCCCTATCTAACACATATATGACAGATAAATGTGATGCCTGTGGTTTAAGTTATTGGCAGTTTCAATAGGGGAGGGGCAGCCAGCAGCCTCATCTTTAGAAGTGCTGAGCAAGCTGTACCACCTCTATAAACAAAGAGGTGTTTAGCATTTTTGACAGCCATGCATCTCATGCAGGCATCGAAATAATGATTTAGAAGCTTAGCTTGAGGCTGCAGTTTCATAAATCTCAGCCCTGGTCGTTCATCATTTCCTTTCCTTTCCCTTTAACTCTTGCAGACTTTGGCTTCAGAAAGATGAAACAAAACTTATTTCAATAGGGCTGGGTTTTTCAGCTAAGACTGAACTTGGAACAAAGTTTTACTGAAGTCCTTATGATAGCATTCCTGTTTGTTGATACAGTGGCACCTCTACTTACGACGATAATGCGTTCCGACGCGATTTTCGTAAGTAGAAAAAATTCGTAAGTAGAATCCCCATAGGAATGCATTGGGGGGGGGAATTCGTAAGTCGAAAAATCCAGGTCAAAAATTCGTAAGTCGAAAAAATCCTATTAAAAGCGGCCGCGACGTCTTTTCGTAAGTAGAAAAAATTCGGATGCGGCGGCCATTTTGTTTTACCGGAAGTCACTCGTAACTCGAAAAAAACGTAAGTTGAGTTACTCGTAAGTAGAGGTATGTTCCACCTCTGTTGCTGAATTTATTTTTACAACTCTCTGGGCTGTTTTAACTTAGCTTTTTCAAGCATTCGGCTTCAAGGGCTAGCAAGAGCAGGACTTCTGGGAGTTTTATAGCAAGCTGTGGCATGAGATCGGCCTTTTGGTGTCCCCTGATTGCCAGGACCTGAAGGATTCTGGGCTATAATAATAATTTATTATTTGTACCCCGCCCATCTGGCTGGGTCTCCCCAGCCACTCTGGGCGGCTTCCAGCAAACATTAAAATACATTAACACATCACAGATTAAAAACTTCCCTAAACAGGGCTGCCTTCAGGTATTTTCTAAATGTCATGTAGTTGCTGATTCCTTTAACCTCTGATGGGAGGGCGTTCCACAGGACGGGCGCCACTACCGAAAAGGCCCTCTGCCTGGTTCCCTGTAGCTTTGCTTCTCGCAGTGAGGGAACCGCCAGAAGGCCCTCGGTGCTGGATCTCAGTGTCCAGGCTGAACGGTGGGGGTGGAGACGCTCCTTCAGGTATACAGGACCAAGGCCGTTTAGGGCTTTAAAGGTCAGCACCAACACTTTGAATTGTGCTCGGAAACGTACTGGGAGCCAATGTAGATCTCTCAGGACCGGTGTTATGTGGTCCTGGCGGCCACTCCCAGTCACCAGTCTAGCTGCCGCATTCTGGATTAATTGCAGTTTCCAGGTCACCTTCAAAGGTAGCCCCACGTAGAGCGCATTGCAGTAGTCCAAGCGGGAGATAACTAGAGCATGCACCACTCTGGCGAGACAGTCTGCAAACAGGTAGGGTCTCAGCCTGCGTACCAGATGAAGCTGGTAGACAGCCGTCCTGGACGCAGAATTAACCTGCGCTTCCATGGACAGCTGTGACTCCAAAATGACTCCCAGGCTGCACACCTGGTCCTTCAGGGGCACAATTACCCCGTTCAGGACCAGGGAGTCCCCCACACCCGCCCGCCTCCTGTCCCCCAAAAACAGTACTTCTGTCTTGTCAGGATTCAACCTCAATCTGTTAGCCGCCATCCATCCTCCAACCGCCTCCAGACACTCACACAGGACCTTCACCGCCTTCACTGGTTCTGATTTGAAAGAGAGGTAGAGCTGGGTATCATCTGCATACTGATGAACACCCAGCCCAAACCCCCTGATGATCTCTCCCAGCGGCTTCATATAGATGTTAAAAAGCATGGGGAAGAGGACGGAACCCTGAGGCACCCCACAAGTGAGAGCCCAGGGGTCTCAACGCTCATCCCCCACCACCACTTTCTGAACACAGCCCAGGAGGAAGGAGCGGAACCACTGTATAACAGTGCCCCCAGGGCTGTGAAAATAGTGTCCTGATTTGAATTACCTGCAGTTCCATCCTCAGACCAGTAGTCCTTGTGGTGCAGGAGTAAGAAAAGCAGCACATGGCCCCAAACAAAGCTCTGGACACGTGCCCTGCTGCTACACCTGAAGTAGAAGAAACCCCTTTGTGCAGCTTTAGGTGAACAAAATCAACACATCCTCTGTCGAGAGAGAAACAAGGGGAACGTGTCCCCGTCAATTCTTCTTGACCTCTCAGTGGCTTTTGATACCATCAACCATGTGTTATGTACTGAGTTGAATAGGATCCAAAATGCAGCAGTCTGACTGGTCCACAGGAGCCACCCAATCCAGCTCCAGGTGGAAGTGAATCTGCAACCTGATTGGCCTACAGGAGTATCCCGGAATTAGCCAATCACATGGGGCCCATTGTGTAAATAATGTATATAAAGCAGATGTTTTGGGGGAACTTGCATTCCTCGCTACTATGAGCATGAAAACTACACTCGACTCCGAGTATATTTCACCATGGTATCCTTCTGGAGCGACTCTCTGAACTAGGGGTGGGCGGTATATAAATTCTAATAATAATAATAATATTGGGGTAACTGTGCCCCGGAAGGACCAGGTGCACAGCCTGGGAGTCATTTTGGACTCACAGCTATCCATGGAGGTACAGGTCAATTCTGTGTCCAGGGCAGCTGTTTATCAGCTCCATCTGGTACGCAGGCTGAGACCCTACCTGCCTGCGGACTGTCTCGCTAGACTGGTGCAGTTATCTCTCGCTTGGACTACTGCAATGCGCTCTACGTGGGGCTACCTTTGAAGGTGACCCGGAAACTACAACTAATCCAGAATGCGGCAGCTAGACTGGTGACTGGGAGCGGCCGCCGAGACCACATAACACCGGTCTTGAAAGACCTACACTGGCTCCCAGTACATTTCCGAGCACAATTCAAAGTGTTGGTGCTGACCTTTAAAGCCCTAAACGGCCTCGGTCCAGTATACCTGAAGGAGCGTCTCCACCCCCACCGTTCAGCCCGGACACTGAGGTCCAGTGCCAAGGGCCTTCTAGCGGTTCCCTCCCTGAGAGAAGTGAAGTTACAGGGCCTTCTCGGTAGTGGCACCCGCCCTTTGGAACGCCCTCCCACCAGACGTCAAAGAGAAAAACAACTACCAGACTTTTAGAAGACATCTAAAGGCAGCCCCATTTAGGGAAACTTTTAATGTTTAATAGGCTATTGTATTTTAATATTTTGTTGGAAGCTGTCCAGAGAGGCTGGGGAAACACAGCCAGATGGGTGGGGTATAAATAATAAATTATTATTATATTATAATAATAATCCTGTGTTACTGCACAGCACAAAGCACTGCAACATCACTTGAAATAGATAGATAGATAGATAGATAGATAGATAGATAGATAGATAGATAGATAGATAGATAGATAGATAGATGATAGATGATAGATGATAGATGATAGATAGATAGATAGATAGATAGATAGATAGATAGATAGATAGATAGATGATAGATGGATAGATAGATAGATAGATAGATAGATAGATAGATAGATAGATAGATAGATTTAAGCCAGGAGCACAACACACAATAGAAATTGTAATATCACCGCAACGTAACACTAAAAATTCAATGATTAGCAGCTCATTTAAGACATATCAAAATATAATTGAGCACAAAGGATGGATCATGGATGAAGAAAGCCATGGCATGAGAGCCCCGATTCATGTCGGAATGGGAGGAAAAGAGACTCACCATGGGAACAGGTTCTGAAAACAACTATTGCACATTGCTTCTAACAGTCAAATGCCTTATATGGTAATTGTTAAATAGAAATTGTTGTTGTTTCTAATGGAACAAGAAAATGACTTTTTCATCTCTTTGCTGGAACAGCGGGAGCATTTAATTGATTTTTTGCATTTGTAAATGGCGTGTTTGTCTTTCTCCCTCTTCTCCTTTTGCTAAACGAATATTCACGACTGAAAACAACCTGCAGAGCCTCTGTAACCCTCAACTGATCCAGCTTTTGTTCTCAGCTGCTCATTCAGAAGTTCAATGTGATAATGTAGATGGGTCATTTCAATTCGTCCCTGACACTGTTTACTTCCTTTTAGCAGATGCAATGAAATGCCAAGGTCCTCGGCTGCATCCACTTCTATTGTCAGTGGCACGAAAACGCCACAAACATCTCCAACACAAGGAGAAAAATCTGACATAGAGAAATATTACATCTCTTTCAAGCCGATGTCAGACAATCTAACTCTTAATAGGAAAGCTGTTGGAATGCAATTTATTGCTCGCAGCCCAATAGCATCTGTACCAATTCTCCTCACTTATTAAGAAAAATAGATGCGCACAAAATAGCTTCGCATTCAAATAGGTCCAGACAATTTCGGAACACTTTGCATAAAGTGCATATGAATAAACAGCAAGCAATGGTGTTGGCATGCATGAAAGATTATGTCCCCCATTTCCTTAAAATGTGAGACCTGGTGGTGCGTGTTGTGGCAAGGTTATTTAGACGGGGTCTCAGCAGTCACTGGGGGGTGGGAATGAGGGGGGGATAATTTGTTAAAGTTGAAAGATAGCAGCCTTTAAAATTAACTTCTTAAAATAATTAATACTTTCATTTTCAGCTAGTTAAAAGGCAAGTCAATTTGTGAGAAATGTGTAAAATTCAATGAACTAGCTGTTAGCATTGGGGTTCCCCCTGCCCGCCCCACCCCCAATGAAATAAAAGGGTTTCTTTTCCATAAGCCAACAGAAGGGTGCTAATTTACATGGGGCTCAATCCACTCTACCTGAAAATGTTTTCCTGTCGTGTAATTTACCAATACAGTGGACCCTCGACTTAGGAATGTAATCCGTTCCGACGGGAGCGTCGGAACTCGAAAAAATCGTAAGTCGAGTCCCCATAGGAATGTGTTGGAGAACGCATTCGTACCTCGAAAAAACCTTCGCAAGTCGGAAAAATCCTATCTAAAGCGGCTGCGGCTTCCGATCAGAAGTCAAAAAAATTCGGAAGCGGCGGCCGCTTTGATCCCTCGTAACTCGAAAAATACGGAAGTCGGGGCATTCGTAAGTCGAGGGATCACTGTACTGATGTTGGGTAGAGGGGCAGACAACTCTTTAAATTAGACCACGGTTTTCTGAAATAGGACCTGGGTTATTCTGAAGCTGACAGTGATTCTAAGCATCTGCAGTCAGCGGAGCTTTGCAGCACTGAGGGGGGGGAGGGCAGGCAAAATTATGAAATGCGTTTTATCACAAAATCCCACTGACATAAATCCCTGATAGGCTTAAAGGTAAAGGGACCCCTGACCATTAGAAGATGTTTGAATGAAATCTTTGATTCCAAATGACTCAACGTCAAAATCCTGATAGTTCTTCCAAGTAGAAACAAGCGTTCTATTTATAGTACAACACTATGGTTTAGAACTGTTGGCCACTGGGGGTAGATTACAGATTACGGTATATATTTCCTGTGCGGTAATTTAACACGGTTGTCTTGTAATCACTTGGCTGTGTTAAGTGGTGAAGGTATTTTATTGCTCTCCTGATTTGTGGGTGTGTGGTAGAATTCTAACATGTTAAAACATGGCTGGTATATCATGCACAAACCCGGAAAGCTGTCTGTGGACAAACACCGGCTCCCTCAGCCTGAAGTGAGATGAGCGTCGCACCCCATAGTCGCCTTTGACTGGACTTAACCATCCAGGGTAAAGGGGCCCCTGACCATTAGGTCCAGTCGTGACCGACTCTGGTGTTGCGGCACTCATCTCGCTTTACTGGCCGAGGGAGCCGGCGTACAGCCTCCAGGTCATGTGGCCAGCATGACTAAGCCACTTCTGGAGAACCAGACCAGCGCATGGAAACCCCATTTACCTTCCCGCTGGAGCGGTACCTATTGATCTACTTGCATTTTGACATGCTTTCGAACTACTAGGTTGGCAGGAGCAGGGACCGAGCTACAGGAGCGCACCCAGTCACGGGGATTCAAACCGCCGACCTTCTGATCGGCAAGCCCAAGGCTCTGTGGTTTAACCCACAGCGCCACTGATAGGCCACTGATAGGCTTACAGACTTGTAAAATCAGGATAGCTTATTTACTCACCTGTCTTCTGGCCTGTAAATTTGGCGGCAGAATTGGCTTCTATTCTTACTGGCATTGATGTGTTCCTTGTGCTTGCCCGGTCTACTGTAACCAATTGGCTGTCCTGTGGAGACAGAATATGCTAGCAGGAACTGGGAACCTCTGGGACTTGTAGTTCTTAAAGAGACTGTATCTCATAAGGAGAAGTACGATACTACTCTTTCTCTCAGACAAGAAGTCATAGAGTTTCAGAACAGGAATACTGCTGTTCCATATAAAGTTCAAGAGTGGTTGTGTCGACGGAAAGTGGGAAAGTTGGATTTCAGCATTTCTTAAAAATAGATTATAATCAAAGTATCCCATCACACTTCAAGAACTGGCTTGCACACACACCCCAGGCCTCTCAGGTTGGTCCACCAGAGTTTTGATTAATCATATCCACCTTTGCAGCACCTGATGCTATATTATATTAGGCATGCAAAACTTTAAACTGGGAAACTTTGGGAAACATAGGATCATAGAATTGTAGAGTTGGAAGAGACCCCAAGGTTCATCTAGTCCAATCTCCTACCCAACATGGGGCTCGAACTCATGATGCTGAGATTAAAAGTCTCATGCTGTGTCGATTGAGCCATGGCTGAAAAGGAGGATACAGGAACATAGTGTGATCCCAATTCTTCCCGGTCACCTGACATCATGGACCTAACTTGTGTTGTTGTTTAGTCGTGTCCGACTCTTTGTGACCCCATGTACCAGAGCACGCCAGGCACTCCTGTCTTCCACTGCCTCCCGCAGTTTGCTCAGACTCATGTTGGTAGCTTCGAGAACACTGTCCAACCATCTCGTCCTCTGTCGCCCCCTTCTCCTTGTGCCCTCAATCTTTCCCAACATCAGGGTCTTTTCTAGGGAGTCTTCTCTTCTCATGAGGTAGCCAAAGTATTGGAGCCTCAGCTTCAGGATCTGTCCTTCCAGTGAGCACACAGGGCTGATTTCCTTCAGAATGAATAGGTTTGATCTTCTTGCAGTCCATGGGACTCTCAAGAGTCTCCTCCAGCACCATAATTCAAAAGCATCAATTCTTCGACGATCAGCCTTATTTATGGTCCAGCTCTCACTTCCGTATATTACTACTGGGAAAACCATAGCTTTAACTATACGGACCTTTGTCGGCAAGGTGATGTCTCTGCTTTTTAAGATGCTGTCTAGGTTTGTCATTGCTTTTCTCCTAAGAAGCAGGCGTCTTCTAATTTCGTGACTGCTGTCACCATCTGCAGTGATCATGGAACCCAAGAAAGTGAAATCTCTCACTGACTCAATTTCTTCCCCTTCTCTTTGCAGGAGGTGATGGGACCAGTGGCCATGATCTTAGTTCTTTTGATGTTGAGCTTCAGGCCATATTTTGCGCTCTCCTCTTTCACCCTCATTGAAAGGTTCTTTAATTCCTCCTCACTTTCTGCCATCAAGGTTGTATCATCAGCATATCTGAGGTTGTTGATATTACTTCCGGCAATCTTAATTCCGGTTTGGGATTCATCTAGTCCAGCCTTTCGCATGATGAATTTTGCTAGGTCAGACCAAAAGGCCTTCTCTTGCATGCAGTCTCCTGTTTTCTGTGGTGGACAACTAGTTGCTTCTTGATGCCTTCTCTCCCTGTGGTTCCCCAGCAGCTGGTCCTGAGAAAGATGCTGCCACTGAACCTGGGTAGAGCAGAGCAGCCCCCAATAATCAGGGCTGGTTTCCTTCAGAATGGATAGGTTTGATCTTCTTGCAGTCCATGGGACTCTCAAGAGTCTCCCCCAGCACCATAGTCTCCTCCAGCTCCTAACTTAGTTGGGTTCATTAATTCCAGTGGGGCTACTCTGATTAAAATATAGTTGACTCCCACCCACAGTGAGAGCTTTTAGTAATGTGAGGTAATTTATAGACACCCGGATTGTTTCATGATATTCCACTGACTGGCCTCTTTCCATTTCCATCAATCAGGAGGCAGAGTAAGGGTGGAGTTCCCATTCATACTGAACCAAGGCTCTTAAAACAACCAGTAGATACACTTGGACGGCAGTATTGTAACAAGAAAAACGAATCTTCTTGCAGGATATGTTAATAGAAAAACCAAGTGTGACATTCTATCCACAGGCGTAGGCCGAAATAAGAGAGTGGAGAATAATAAAATTGTTAATGTGCGCATGTGCAGCTCAAGGGAAGAAAACTTGTCCCTAGTTTGACTTGAAAGCAGTTTTCGGACACAAGTGAGAGTTGATCTAATGCAGTTATGATATTTTTTTAAAAAACACTATAATGATGTGTTTCATAACATTACAAAGAAGGATGAAATACAATCATGTTCAACTGATGAATATGTATTCACCTGCCAAGAAATAAGACCCAGCTGAGGAAATAGTTCTTATTTTGTGAGGGAGGGTTTCATTATTACATGGTCCTTGTTTTAAGCATCATTTCATGAGAGACAGGCAGAGAAAACAGGAGAGAGAGAGAGAGTACTCAGTAGGTATGGAAGTATCTGTCAATTCTGGTTCTCTGAGTTCCTCATTTTTCCAATCTGAGGTTACAGGGAACCAGGCATAGGGCCTTCTCAGTAGTGGCACCCGCCCTGTGGAACCCGCCCTTCAGATGTCAAGAAAATAAACAACTATCTGACTTTTAGAAGACATCAGAAGGCAGCCCTGTTTAGGGAAGATTTTTAATGTTTGATGTTTTATCATGTTTTTAATACAGTGGTACCTCGGGTTAAGTACTTAATTCGTTCCAGAGGTCCGTTCTTAACCTGAAGCGTACTTAACCTGAAGCACCACTTTCGTTAATGGGACCTCCTGCTGCCGTCGTGCCGCCAGAGCACGATTTCTGTTCTTAACCTGAAGCGTACTTAACCCGAGGTACCACTGTATTCTATTGGGAGCTGCCCAGAATGGCTGGGGATACCCAGCCAGATGGGCAGGGTATAAATAATAAGATGTTGTTGTTGCTGTTGTTGTTGTTTCAGCAGCATTGAAAGTACTGATCTTTCAATATGTGGTCAGTGATAGGAGAATGGGTCCCCACTTAGATTGGTAACAGCAAAGCTATTTCAGTTTCCAACAGAGGATGATAAGATTCATCAAAATAATGTTTATACTCTGCCTTTTCTCAAAGGAGCCCAAGATGGCATACATGGCTCTCCCATTTATCCTTTCAACAAGCCTGTGGGGTAGATTAAGCTGAGAAATGGGGTTTATTCACATGTTACACTGAACACGGATATAAGCTGTCATTGCACATGTACAAGTGTTTGTGTGAAAGAGTGTACACTAGTTGATTTGTACACCTCAACTACTGAGTACACAAGTACACAAACTGTACACTCATTGAACATTGCATGGGAGAAACAACTAACCATACAAGTATACCACTCGATTATTTGTGTACCCAGGTAATAATAATAATAATAATAATAATAATAATAATAATAATAAATTTTGATTTATACCCCGCCCTTCCCAGCCAAGACCGGGCTCAGAGCGGCTAACATCAATAAAATCACAACAAAACATACAAAACAATCAGTTAAAATGCAGGTTAAAATACGATTTAAAGTTTAAAATGCAGCCTCATTTTTAAGTAGCCCACCAATCAAACTATAAACTATTAAGTAGCCCACCAATCAAACCAACCCAAAGGCCAGGCGGAACAGCTCCGTCTTGCAGGCCCTGCGGAAAGATGCCAAATCCCGCAGGGCCCTGGTCTCTTGTGACAGACCATTCCACCAAGTCGGGGCCAGAACTGACAAGGCCCTAGCCCTAGTTGAGGCCAGCCTAGCATCCTTGTGGCTCGGGACCTCCAAAATGTTATTATTTGAGGACCTCAAGGTCCTACACGGGGCATACCAGGAGAGACGGTCCCTTAGGTACACATACATTTGTTGAATGCAATGGGTGAAGACCCCTAGAATGACTAGCCCAAGGTGGGCTACTGCATGTTGTACATGCTTGACTGGTAGTAGTTGAGATATTACTGCTTTAGATACAAAATGGTTGTAAAGAAGGTTATCTACGGAGGGCAGTACAAGCGGAACTAATGATAAAACTTTGTGTGGTAAATATGACAGGAATACTTGCAGAGCTCAAGAAAATATAGAAAAAATATTGGAAAGAATACACGAGAGGTTATGTTATCATACTCTGTACAGGATTAAAGGCCCTGTCTATTTTATTAGATCATCCTAACACACTGTATACTTAATAGTAGTAATTTTCTACTAAACTGTGTGTGTATGTGTGTGGTTCCAACATATTATGGTCCTGTGTTTTACCTTCAGTCATTTCCCTCGTTAATGGGAATTGCTTCACTATTATTTTTGATAGACTTGGACCACCTGGTCACAGACAGGAACATTTCCTTGAACTCATTCCCCTGATGAGCTCTAGTTCATGCATATTCCTGGTAAAGGTATAAACACATATACTGTTCCCTCTGTTGTGGATATGTTCTTTCAATTGTGGCTTTATTAGTAGTAGTATTTTTGCTTATGTAGTAAGCAATAAGCAAAGAGGAAATTTGTTTCCCTCAAATTTGTCATCTTGCTGAAACAAATGTCTACTTCTAATCCCAGTCCCATCAGCAAAATGGTGTAGAAAGCTACTAGCAGAGCAAAACAAAACATTTCGATTGATACATTTTCAAATCTATCCCAAAATCTAGTGGGGCATACTAGCTTCTTCGAATGTTAAACCACCATGGTTGTATACAGAAGTTAATAATTTCGCCATTTGTAGAGTTACATGCTGATCAGTATCTTGCAATAAGAAGGCCAGGCAAAAAATTTGCCGGGTGCCCAGGCAACTTGTGGATTAATGGTAACAGTAAGTTCTTCTGGACAACACAATATAAAGGACATATAAATACTATATGGTGAAGTGTTTCAATTGATCTATTATCACAGAAACATAAAGCCGAGATTTGGCCCCTAGAAAATCTATGAAAAAGGGAATTCGAAGGGAAAACATTAAAACGTGCTTTGATAAAGGCAAAACGATGACTGGCAGTAGAAAGGGATGATAGGTAAGATGGCACATGTGTTGGAGAAATAACTCCCAACTGATGCGGGGAACATAGCCCCCCACCAAGCATAAGATTACGCTGTCACTCTATGTCGTCCAGTCTTTGATTAATAATTTTCCTTGCTAAGGTAAGATCTTGGTTCAAGAGTTCTATGGGCGAGATTCCAATAGATAAAAGTTTAGCATGAATCTTATTGGCCCAAAGGCTGCTAAACTCATCGCGCCAAAGGCATTCGGCTATATAGTAGTTAGGTAATCTAAACCAAAGTGTTAGCCAGTAACTAAAGACAGGTTTCCACAGGATCTTCAGGGAACTGCTAGGCAAGCCAACTATTGTCAAAAGAACAAAAGAATAGCCAGCTAGATCTAACCAATGTCCAATCCTGTTCTTACAGTGGCCAACCAAATGCCTTTGAGGAACCAGTGAGCAGAACATGAGAACAAAAGCCCTCTTTTCTCTCATTGTTTCCAGCAACTGGTATTCATTTTTTGGACTGTGACTTGTTCTTCATTTTATGGGACTGACTTGTGACTGTGGCTTGTGACTCCATTTTTGTGACTATGGCCTGTGACTCCATTTTTGTGACTGTGGCTTGTGACTTCGTTTTTGTGACTTGTTTTTGTGACTGTGTGGAACCCAGTGCAGCTACTAATTGATTGATTGTGTGACTGCAGAAATGGATAAAAGCCCCCCCCCCCATCCAAACAATGACTATCATCAGTGTACGTAAGAAAAAAAATTAATTTTAATTTCTATCATTTGCAATGCTGTCTTATTTATTTTACAGTACAGTACGTTGATTATTGCTTTTATTTTATGGATCAATGGTCCCTTTAGATAGTAAAATTTATGTTAAATTTCTGTTTTAGGGGTTGTTTTTAAAAGTCTGGAATGGATTAATCCATTTTGCATTACTTTCTATGGGAAAGCATGCCTTGGTTTTAGAACGCTTTGGTTTTGGAACGGACTTCCGGAACAGATTAAGTTTGGGAACCAAAGTACCACTGTACTGCAGCCCAGTGTGAACAAATCTCACAGGCCCAACTCTAGCCACTTGCGCCACTAAGAGCTGCTCCACCACCACTCTTAAAAAGAAAATGCAGGGGGCACATGACTTCAGCTAGCATTTAAGCCATGCAGCCATACTTTTCTTGCACCTGCTATACCTTTCAACCAGTGCCTTGCCTATGTGCTGATCTGATTCGTGCATTGAAGTTTTTGGCAGAAACAGAAGTGGGAGCTCCAGTTACTTGTCTAGCAAGCAGGGCAGACCCTGAGATCTTGCTGATCTTACAGAAATCGTTTTAACTTTCTTCAGAAATAACTATACAAATGCTAAATTATTATCATTAAGCTGCTTCTGCTTCCCTATTGTTTCTATTATGTGTTATATAACCCCGGGTATAACCTCTGTGGTATAACCTCTGTATAAACCACAGAGCCTAGGCCTTGCCAATCAGAAGGTCGGTGGTTCGAATCCCCGCGACGGGGTGAGCTCCCGTTGCTCAGTCCCTGCTCCTGCCAACCTACCGGTAGCAGTTCAAAAGCACGTCAAAGTGCAAGTAGATACGTCAAAGTGCAAGTAGATACGGTAAATAGGTACCGCTCCGGCGGGAAGGTAAACGGCGTTTCCGAGCGCTGCTCTGGTTTCGCCAGAAGCGGCTTAGTCATGCTGGCCACATGACCTGGAAGCTGTACGCCGGCTCCCTCGGCCAATAATGCAAGATGAGCGCCGCAACCCCAGAGTCGGTCACGACTGGACCTAATGGTCAGGGGTCCCTTTACCTTTACCTATAACCCTTTTTCTCATGTGCTCTCTCACACTTTGTTAAGCAGTGGTGACACTACCAATAATGATAAGAACAATACCTGGCCTATTTTGTGTATTCAACACACTTACCACCCATTTTCTCTGCGATTCTCCTTACAGCAATTCTATAAAGTGAGCCAGGACTTGTGCAGTCTTGGGGCTGAAGCTGAGACAGGTCCCATCTAAGGAATTCTGAGAGATCGGGTCCTCCCTTAAAGAGGGCATGTATTGCGGTGAGACCTGGAAACCAAACCCTGTGTTGTGGGTGGGAGTGACTGACAGCCACAACACCCAATCATTAGGTCCCTCGATGCAGGGTACAATCTGGCCAATGGGACGCACACCAAAGGGATCGAGGGACCTATAAATACCCATGCACATGACCCTGAGCTTCCTCTTTTCGGTGCGTGCATCGGAACACCTCTCCCTATATTTAGGGCTTGTGCGCTTGACCTTGCTATGCCGTTGTGTGTCGTCTGTCGTTGGGACAGGGGCACGGCAGGAATTTTCCCCACTTGGCTGATTGGCTGTTGCAATTTGGGTTTCGCCTGCCGCGTAGCAAATCATCACAACTTGTAAGGTTGCGGATAGGTTCTGGTTCAGGTGATAGGGATGGGAGAACGCTCTCGCCATCCCTATGTGAACGGGTATTCCATTAAAGGAATCCAGGGACTCGATGGTTTGGTCAACCCCTGAGAGGGGGTTGTGCCGGACATTTGGGTGGCGGATAGAGCATGTCCCCGGCTTTCCCCTATCCAGGTGTTCACCCTTGGCTGACCTATGCTGGAACCCTTGGTCAGCGCTGCCTGCAAGGGTCCAGGGAGCTAGTTGAACCAGAGCCTATGCAACCAATCGCTTGCTGTAATCAATAAAGTTGTGGCCTAAATTCTGCCAAAAACCAAACCAAAATTTGAGTCTTGTCTGAATTTATTTGGGGTGAGGTTAAAAGGTCTGAACATGCAAAAGCAAAGAGAGTGTCAGTAAGGATAGCAGCATTTATTCTCCTTGACTAAATAAAAGATAAAAAGTAAAAAATAAATCTAACCTTCCAGCAACCACCCAAGCGCCAATGTGTCCTGTTCTGTACCTCATCTATATGACAAAATCATTTGTGAAACTATCCAACTTTTAGAGGAGCGCAGGGAAGACGAGTAGGAGAGTGAAAGAAAGGACAAAAAAATGGAGACAGCTGTTTTTGCTCAGATGTCAACTCGATTGTGCTCAGGAAAATGAAAGAAAGTGAAAGAGGACTATTTTAATGATCTAATTTTTCTTAAAGACTCTGTAAAATTGGTTGGATCTACGCTCTATTCCTTGAAATTATTTCCCCTGACTTTGCTGCAATGCTGTTAGATTTATTCCCCCCCTGCCCCTCTTGAGACTAATTTGTACTGGTTTATTGTAAGTGTGGTTTTACTGAGAATGCCAACATTAATTCAAGAGCGTTTTCATCTTACACAGATTCAATGCTCATTGTGGCAGGGCAAATCCAGATGTCACCAAAGTGAATATTACAGACACCGCTGGGTTTCAATAATGCACAAATTCATATGCAAAACAGAACAGCCTGCATTATTTTTTTAACAGAAAATACTTGTAAAACAAATGTTTCTTCGACTGTAAAGCTTTCTTGCAATGGCACCGACTCAGAAGGAAGCAAGGTGCATTTGCTAGATAACTCATGGCAGAGAGAGACAATTTTTGGAGGGCTGGTAAGCTCTTCACAGCACTACAATGGGGAACACTACATCAGAAAAGTTTTTGTGAGAATTTTTTTTTAAATTCCAAATTATTGGAGCTTTTGGGGTGCCTCAAAAAACTTTGGGATTTGGGCGGATTGACCCTGTGGGCTGTGGGTTCACTGTTTCTGATTTAAAGTGTCCCCTTGGTCCAGTGCTTTTCAAGCAATGGTAGACCTTAGTGGTAACCTTTGACACCTCCCTCTCCATGGAGGCGCAGGTTGCAGCCACAGCAAAGGTTGCATTTTTCCATCTCCGCCGTATTAGGCAGCAGGCCCCCTACCTCTCTCCCCCCCGACCTGGCCACAGCGATCCATGCGACGGTCACCTCCAGACTAGATTATTGTAACTTGCTCTATGCAGGGCTGCCCTTGAGGCTGACCCAGAAACTCCAGCGGGTGCAGAATGCCGCGGCGAGGCTCCTTACGGGGGCCTTGCCGCGAGATCACATTCATCCAGTGCTTTATCAGCTGCACTGGCTCCCGGTGGAGTACAGGATCAGGTTTAAGGTGCTGGTCTTAACCTTTAAAGCCCTACGCGGCCTAGGGCCCTCGTACTTAAGGGACCGTCTCTCCTGGTATGCCCCGGGTAGGACCCTGAGGTCATCAAATAATAACTTTCTGGAGATCCCAGGTCATAAGGAGGTCAGGTTGGCAGCCACCAGGGCCAGGGCTTTTTTGGTTTTGGCCCCGATATGGTGGAATGATCTGCCACAAGAAACGAGGGCCCTGCAAGAGTTGGCACCCTTTCGCAGGGCTTGTAAAACGGAGCTGTTTCGTTTGGCTTTTGGCTTAATTTGAGTGTAACTTTTAAAATTCAAAATTTTTAAGTTTTAAAGTGTATTTTATATCTGTATTTTTAATCTGTGTTTTTATATCCATATTTGATTGTTAGCCGCCCTGAGCCCGGTTTTGGTGGGGAAGGGCGGGATATAAATAAAAGTTTATTATTATTATTATTATTATTATTATTATTATTATTATTATTCACCGTACATTATGGAATGGGACGTTTCTATTTTCATCGGAGAAATGTTGGAGGGTATGCGAAAGTAATGGACCTAACTTAGTCACGTTCATTAATTTAACTGGGTCTACTCTGAGTAAATCTTAGTTGACTAAGGGTCAACTTAGTTTCAATAAGGGTCTTTAAAAAGGCAAAAGGAGAAGTATGACTTAGGGTTGAAATCAACTAGAAAGCAAGATACATAATCTGGCCTAGTCTCCTACATTTTTCAAAAAGTGAAAAAAAAAGTCTTGCTGGGGCTTGTTGTTGTTGTTGTTTAGTCGTTTAGTCGTGTCTGACTCTTCGTGACCCCATGGACCAGAGCACCAGTTTGGTGGGTAGAAATTTTGATTGGGAATGCAGCAGTAAATGGGAAGTTTCAATTCCCAATAGCTGCTCCCTACATTCATTTATTTCAATTTATTTTATTTTATTTTGCTGGGAGGAAGCAGTCTTCGGTTTTCCGCTTGGTTTTCTTCATTGGCCTGTTTTTCCAATTAAAGCAGTTCTGCTTCCAGAAAGAAAGTCTGTGGTTTACAAGGATGGTATCCTGTGTTCGTGTAGTTTTGAAAGATCCCTGGGTAACAATTACTTACTATATATGAAGACTGTTTTCCCAGTTGCCGCACTTCCTCTACCTTCCGAGTGAGTTATGCACAAACCAGATAGAAAGTGTTTCGACATTTCAGTTTGATTTGCACCAAATTGAATTGGACAGTCTCATGTGCAAATATGCAAATCCTTCATCAGCAAGCATAGCCCAGTTGGGCTACGGAATTTGTTTCATTTCCGATGAAGTGGATTGCAGCAAATCTCTGCCGAAATCTATTAAGAGCAGACAAGCTATGCAAGCTTAATCACTAGTGCCAGTTACCAAAGATATATTGAAGGGGAAATATATGCCACCCTTTTGAAATGCTTGTTTTTGGGATTTATTTAATGCACTACCCCAACTCAGGGACGCAGGTGGCGCTGTGGTCTAAACCACTGAGCCTCTTGGGCTTAGAATCATAGAATCGTAGAGCTGGAAGAGACCACAAGGGCCATCCAGTCCAACCCCCTGCCAAGCAGGAAACACCATCAAAGCATTCCTGACAGGTGGCTGTCAAGCCTCTGCTTAAAGACCTCCAATGAAGGAGACTCCACCACACTCCTTGGCAGCAAATTCCACTGTCGAACAGCTCTTACTGTCAGGAAGTTCTTTCTAATGTTAGGTGGAATCTTCTTTCTTGTAGTTTGAATCCATTGCTCCGTGTCCGCTTCTCTGGAGCAGCAGAAAACAACCTTTCTCCCTCCTCTATATGACATCCTTTTATATATTTGAACATGGCTATCATATCACCCCTTAACCTTCTCTTCTCCGATCGGAAGGTCGGCGGTTCGAATCCCTGTGACGGGGTGAGCTCCCGTTGCTCGGTCCCAGCTCCTGCCCACCTAGCAGTTCAAAAGCACGTCAAAGTGCAAGTAGATAAATAGGTACCACTGCAGCAGGAACGTAAACGGCGTTTCTGTGCGCTGCTCTGGTTCGCCAGAAGCGGCTTAGTCATGCTGGCCACATGACCCGGAAGCTGTATGCTGGCTCCCTCGGCCAATAAAGCGAGATGAGCGCCGCGACCCCAGAGTCGTCCGCAACTGGACCTAATGGTCAGGGGTCCCTTTACCTTTACCCCAACTCAGATTTTCTGAAAAGCAGTCGAATCAGTTGACAGAGGCTTCCCTCACCTGTAACATCCATGCATTGATCAACAATGCACAAACTTTATATTTGGATAGGTAGTATACATGCTAAGGATATTGGCCCCCTCAATATTGGGGGCTGGGTCCCCGATTCAAAATATTGAGGGGGCTGGAGCCCTTTGCACCCCTTATACCTGGCGCCGGTGCACGTGCACGAGGGGGGAATATATTCAAATGAAATTTCAAGCAGTTTGAGAGATCAAAGAATTTGATAGCAGCAGTTCAAAACTGCCAATTGGCTACTGGCTCTTGGTCAGCATCGAGTGAGAAAGTGTGTTCTCCTTCATGGAGAGGGTGTTGTGGTGGGGGCCAGAAAATCACCCCTCTAGTGCTGGGAGGGATCGAATAGATGGTCACAGCTATGATTGGGCCCTGGGTTGTTGTTGGGGAGATTTAAGTGTTGCAATTTGTGATGGACAGCCCAGCGGGTATATAACCCTTGGCACGCCCTGTGATGTTCCTCTTTGCTGCGTGCAACGGATCTCCCGCCCTTCCTCTCCCGTTTATTAGGCCTCTGTGTTGACCTTGCTATGCCTGTCATGGGGTCGTCTGCTGTTGGGCAGGGGCCTGGTAGGAATTTTTCCATTTGGCTGATTGGCTGGTGCCATCTGGTTTTCGCCTACTGCATAGCAATTAGTCACAACTTGTAAGGTTGGCGGTTAGGCATTGGTTATTGTGTTCGTTGGTGGAGGGGTAAAGATTGGCTGTGTCTGCCCCTCCAATGCTGCTGCTGCGCGGGGAATTCCGTTAAAGGAATCCAGGGGCTCGCCATGCTTTTGTCTGTATCCCCCAGTCAGGGGCCAGGGCCACGCAAGAGCCTCTGGGAGCATTTGGGGAGAGACTTGGGTCTGACCCCCGACCTCTCTTTTTTCTCTCCCCTAAGTGTTTTCCCTTTACTGACGGTCGTCAGTTCTGTCCCCAGTGGGACAGATAGTCTAAACCAGTGGTGGCTAACCTTGGCACTCCAGATGTTTTGGAACTACAACTCCCATCATCCCTAGCTAACAGGACCAGTGGTCAGGGATGATGGGAGTTGTAGTCCCAAAACATCTGGAGTGCCAAGGTTAGACACCACTGGTCTAAACCAATGCCTATGCAACCACTCACATATCATGTATTTCAATAAAGTTGTGGCCAAAAATTATGCCAAAAACCAAAAACCTAAATTACTGTCTGAGGTGTGAGTTATTTTGAGGGGTGGTTTGGGGACCTCGACATGCAAGAAGTGTCCCGTTGAGATATGACTTGTAATAAACGCATGGAAGTATGGAAATTGCAGAATGAAAACATTGCATTCAAGTGTGATACACTTATTCTGTTTGCTACCAAAAGATGCCAGTAAATTAGACAGCTTTGCAAAGAGATAGTCCAAAAAGGGCACCATGTATGAGGCTGTTTATTTGGGTGCTCCCATATTCCCACCTGCAATGTTTTGCCTAATGTGAAATGTATGTCAATGTTTTGCCTAATGTGAAACAGAGTTAGGGCTGTGTTGTAAGGCAGGAGGCTGTATCTAGCTAATTCATATTCTGGAGAAAATACCTGAGATCAAAATGTGCTTTTTTTGTTTTCAAGCTTGTATAAAGGAGACTTTGAACCATTTTCAAAATCTGAGCTCATCTTTAAAATGTTTACTGATGCAAAATACCACTTTGAGATATTCTACAATCAAGCTGTGTACGAATTTCAGGAAATAAATAAATAAAATGCAAATACTGGCCACTATATTCATACCCTATTAATGTCCTTTTTTCTCCTTTGTCCCTCCATTTTTGCCAAATTAGTGTGCTTTATACTCCAATGGATTCTCTCAGTGGAACAACCCTCCCTTGCAAGAATTATTAAGTTGCGTTTCTCACTCTTTCCACAAGATAGCAGTATATTCCAAAGGATTGTCAAACAAAACAAAACAAACCAGTTTCAGAAAACTGAAGCCCTTGTGGGTGGGGCTGAAAAGATGGTAACCTACTTGTAGTATCCAGGTATGGAAAATTACAGCAACTATTGTATATCTTGCTATATGCAAGGTTCCTGCCAGTCTTTAAGTGTGATATTACAGTTGAGCCACAGATCCTCTTTACATTGTCTTGGAGATGGCTTGTTGTTGTTGTTTAGTCGTTTAGTCGTATCCAACTCTTCGTGACCCCATGGACCAGAGCACACCAGGCACTCCTGTCTTCCACTGCCTCCCGCAGTTTGGTCAGACTCATGTTGGTAGCTTCAAGAACACTGTCCAGCCATCTCATCCTCTGTCGTCCCCTTCTCCTTGTGCCCTCAATCTTTCCCTACACCAGGGTCTTTTCCAGGGAGTCTTCTCTTCTCATGAGGTGGCCAAAGTATTGGAACCTCAGCTTCAGGATCTGTCCTTCCAGTGGGCACTCTGGGCTGATTTCCTTCAGAATGGATAGGTTTGATCTTCTTGCAGTCCATGCGACTCTCAAGAGTCTCCTCCAGCACCACAATTCAAAAGCATCAATTCTTCGGAGATCAGCCTTCTTTATGGTCCAGCTCTCACTTCCGTACATGGATGGAAGATGGAGATGGCTAGGGATTGGGAAACAATTCAATTCAGTTCACATTTAAAGCAGAATAGTATATCAAACAGCACTTTCCAAAGCAACGAGAACCGAAACACAACTATCCTCCAAAATTCATACTTATCAAATAAATTTGATGTAGTTCTCCGGCCAAACAATGTTTGCAAAAATGCATATATTAGGAGAAAATGTCAATAAAAATGAGTGTGTTGGATCCAATTCGCCTTTTCTCAGGCTTGCCACACTGCAAATTGATACTGTGGGCCAAACCTGCCCTGAGTGCGAAACATACATACCAGCTCCTGAACTCAACTGGGACAATGGCAGTGGTGGCAAACTGAGGACCTAACATCTACCTGTCCCTTAGGACTCTCCCTAGGCCACTCCTGCTCCCCAGTTGCACCTTCCTTGAGAGTTTTTGCTTGGGTGGAATTTGCCCTTGAACCCTGATAATGCCTTGTGATCAAGGACAGAGATGGGTGTGTGATGGTGTGTGGGCAAAATTTATATTCATTGGTCTCAGTTGGTGTGAATTTTACTTTATATTACTATTCACTTAATAAGCAATCTGGGACGCGGGTATCGTTGTGGGTTAAACCGCAGAACCTAGGGCTTGGCGATCAGAAGGTCGGCGGTTCGAATCCCCGTGACGGGGTGAGCTCCCGTTGCTCGGTCCCTGCTCCTAATGGATAATGTGAACGGTACCTATTACCATGCAGAGCATCGTTTGCTTCCAGCCTCATGCAAGTAAAGAGATTGCATTTCCCTGCCAGCACATATAGTAGAGTGATGAACATTTTAAGAAAATCAACCTCGTGTGAGTGCACAATTAGCAAGTCTAAAAATAATGACACACTTTCATAACAGCCAAGAAATGATACTGTTTTAAGGGAATAAGCAGTAATATGTAGCCTAGAAGCAGTAGAATCTAGCAAAACACAAGGGAAACTGGAAGAAGTGATGGCATATTCAATAAGGGGAATATCACAGCATGCTACAATCTGAAAAGAGGGGGAGAATAACTTGTCTTGAAAGATAGAATTGAGTTATTTTTTATTTTGAAAATGCAGACCTTATTATCAAAATTAGACTTGTTTCCTTCAAATTCCCTAAATTACTTGCAAACCCTACAAAAAAAATTGCTTATGGGTGATCTGCCAGTTTTTCCTCTAATTCAAGTTTTGATGGTGTCTGTAGCTCCAACTTCTCATGTTCCTTACTTTAATTGTTTTTATTTTATTTTATTTTATTTATAAATCACCTTTCCTCAGAAAGAGCCCAGGGCAGTATATAGCCGATATATGAGCAAACTATGAGTTGTACTATGCTCATCATTGTTGCAGTTTGATGCTGTTAAAATGTAAAGAGGTTTGTGAGTATAGCTTTGTGGCATGATAATGTTGGCATTATCATTTAAATCAATCTGATCTTCTCCAGTGTACGGGGGCGGGGGGAGAAAGATGCTATATTTTCCTAGCTTGTTGAAAGTTATTTTTTTCTAGCTGAGCTACCAGCGCAGTTTGACTTTCCCATTCTAGGTTTAATTAGCCAAACCAGCTGCTTCTTGTTTTACATATAAAAACGGTAGTGCAACTGACTCTATCATGCAAGATTCCCACAAGTACTAACATAGCAAACCAATGAGAACATGTTGGTTTCCCCCTTCTGTTCAACTTCTGGTTATCCTTCAGTCTCAGTTCAGTTCTTTATTCGACCGTCAGTCAGAAAAGATACATTTCCATACAAAATTAAAACATCTAAAACGTCTAAAAGAACTTTGTAGTAAAACATAAAGGTAAAAGGTAAAGGGACCCCTGACCATTAGGTCCAGTCGTGTCCGACTCTGGGGTTTATTGGCCGAGAGCCGGCGTACAGCTTCCGGGTCATGTGGCCAGCATGACTAAGCCGCTTCTGGCAAACCAGAGCAGCACATGGAAACACCCTTTACCTTCCCGCCTGAGCGGTTCCTATTTATCTACTTGCACTTTGACGTGCTTTCGAACTGCTAGGTGGGCAGGAGCTGGGACCGAGCAACGGGAGCTCATCCAGTCGCAGGGATTTGAACCGCCGACCTTCTGATCAGCAAGCCCTAGGCTCTGTGGTTTAACCCACAGTGCCACCTGGGGCCCTGGAGTAAAACATAGCCAACAATAAAATGAAGCTATACCCATGTCGATGCTGTCAATTTTAATCTTGCGACGCTTAAGAGCTAGAAAAAGAAATTTGGCCACCAGGGAGGCTGTTTTTCCAGTAACATTATTCAACAAATATAGAACCTGTCTTTCTCTGGATAGAGAGCTAAGTTGACATAGGAGGGGAGCTATAAGTTTTTGCCTGAGATCTGCATAGAAAGGGCAGGGCAGGAGAATATGTTCGGTGGACTCTACCACTCCCAGGGCACAATGACAAGTTCTCAGAGCGTATGGAACTCCCCTGAACCTGCCCCACAATACCGCAGATTCGAGGACATTTAATCTGGCCGCTGTGAGGAGTCTACGGTATTCCACATAGTGGATTTCCGCGAGATAAGGGGCTGGTGTAGCCTGATAGATCTGATCCCCCAGGAACATCCCTGATTTCACAAGGGCTGTGTCCTCTTTGTCTAGCACAGGGGTAGGCAACCTTCGGCTCCCAGATGTTTTGGGACTACAACTCCCATCATCCCTGTCCACTGGTCCTGTTAGCTAGGGATCATGGGAGTTGTAGTCCCAAAACATCTGGGAGCCGACGGTTGCCTACCCCTGGTCTAGCAATATCACTCAATCTCTGTGAGATCACTGCTCTGGCTTGGCTATATGTCATAGACTCCAGGTAAAGATGTGACAGTCCGCAGGCCTGTACTTCATTTATGATCTCCCTTTCCTACGATGATTGGAAATCATCCCTCAATATCAAGGGGGCCAT
Organism: Darevskia nairensis; assembly: GCA_034642065.1. Taxonomy (NCBI): domain Eukaryota; kingdom Metazoa; phylum Chordata; class Lepidosauria; order Squamata; family Lacertidae; genus Darevskia; species Darevskia nairensis. Next base: position 822,936 of record JAWWNI010000558.1, read on the forward strand.
ACCCTCTGGTTTAAAGAATAGCTTGAGCCATAGCCAAAGCTTCGCCTTCAAGGTCACAAACCGGAAAGCTTGCCAGCCAACCTCTAATCTCATAACCGCACCCTCTACGGAAGGGGGGATCCTAAGGATGGCTTCCTTCAGTCTCATAGAGTAATATGATTTGGGCAACCCAAAACATGTAGGTCCCCTACTGGGCTAAACAGGATCTATAAGCAGTAAATTGGAACTATGACTGAAGTATTTTTACCTTCTGAATTTTGCCTTCCAAGTTTTCTCTGGCACAGTTATGAGTTGTTATGAGTTGGGAAGTGGGTTGTGTGTGAGGTCTTCTTGCAAGAGTTAAAATATAAGCCAGCTAGCTTCCTGTGTTGAGGCGATCACCTGGGTGATGGGCCATTAAGGGAAACAGAAGATTGGGGCTCTGTGTGGGATGACAAGGTAGGGGTGTGGATAATAAAAGTAGTGATACTTTATTTTAAACACTGGAACAAGAATTTCATTTTAATTTTGTCCTAAAGTCAACAAAAGTCTCCTTCCCTCTATCTCTTTAGTACGTATACAGAAGGTTTATTAGAAACTAGCGGTAGACTCGTAATCTGGTGAACCGGGTTCACTTCCCTGCTCCTCCACATGCAGCTGCTGGGTGACCTTGGGCTAGTCACACTTCTCTGAAGTCTCTCAGCCCCACTCACCTCACAGAGTGTTTGTTGTGGGGCAGGAAGGGAAAGGAGAATGTTAGCCGCTTTGAGACTCCTTCGGGTAGTGATAAAGCGGGGTATCAAATCCAAACTCTTCTTCTTCTCTTCTTCATCGAAAGAGCAATAAATGGCTGCAGAAGCAGCGTAACAGCTAACGCACCCAGGGCTGGCTTTAGCAAATGCGCTGCCGGGATGCAAACATCCGCCCAGCGCCCCCAAAGTTGTTGACATTTTTTTAGGGGGGAAATGGCTCACCTGTAACAACGACGCAGCAGAAAAAAACTGCTTTTGTTTCCTGACTCGTCAGGAATTTTTGACGCTATGGAGTAACAGAGCGACTGAGGAAGGGGGCGGTGACTTTCGCCCCATTGCTTTTCACCGCCGCCGATAGAGAGGAACCGGTATACAGTAGGTATACATTTGCCGCCCCCCAGAATTCGGCACCCGGGTAAATACAGCCCCGAACACACCAATGAGGGAGATGGTTGGTGGAGGTGCTGGGGGGGGCAGGGAAATGTCAATCTGGGAGGAAAAATGAGATATCCCAGGTGAGTGCCGGGAGGGACCTTCTGTGGATGGAAACGGCTAAGAACTACCCATAAAAGAGGACTCCGCATTCTATTTATTCTCTTTGTATATTTTTGTAGCTGTTTTTTATTGTAGTATGAAAAACTTAAATAAACTCTTACTTCAGAACAAAGGAGGGAGATGTCACAATTTACACAACTCATCCGATGCAAGATTTCTGAGCCGTTGGTGTGTAAGATAACAACGAAGCGTAATTTAAGTTGCACACAACAACCCCTCTTAATTGGTGGGCTCCTTCCTTGCGTTCTGTTACAGGGAATTAATTAATGTTTTCGTTTAATTCCATACTGTCATTAGCCTGCTTAGTTTTCAGTGGAGGAAATCATCTGTTTCTTGCAGGTGTAAGAGGGCCAGCTGGATCCGCAGCTATTCTCCTACCGCCCCTCCCCCACATCAAAGACTAGTTATTAGCCCTAATTACATAGTGGCTCACATTAGTGTCTCTTATGCTATGTGCCCGTGGGATTTTAACAAAATTAGGAATTTGAAACTCCATTAAATAAACTGCTTAAGGGCTTCCTTTCGCCCATCACACTGTGGAAAACATCCTACTTAAAATTCTTTGTTTCCACTGCAGTTTAAGTTATCTGATGTTGAATATGAAAACATAATTAATTAAGTGCATGGAAAACATATTGTTCCTGTTATTTTACTGATAAGGTGGTTTGCTGATAGCGAAGGAAACACAAAAGGGCAGATGCTGGAAAGTCCTTAAGGTTGGAGCTATTGTGCGACAGAAATTTGAATACAGAGCACACAGCTGTAGACAGGGAGCTCCTAGCGCAAGCCTGCACATAGCTAAGTCAAAGTGAATAAGGCGCATTTACTAAGCTGGCTTGCACACCATTACTATGGGGAGGGGGGAATTGTGGCCACTTTACCCCTCCTCCAGTCCTGCTACCGCTGCCTCCAAACAACCAGCTGCTGTAAAACCAAGAAAAAATATTGGTTATAGCTCATGGTTTGTCTGGAGCGAGACAAACCACGAGTTTGTGTTTGGATGACACACCAAGCCAAACCATGACTTAATTCACAGCAGTGCAGGGTAAGCAGGACAGTAGGAGTGCAACAGGCATGATCTCCTCTCTGGGAGCCTTCACATTAATGCTAAGCCATGGTTTGGCTTAATGTTAGATGCAAACCATTTCTGAGTTCAATGGGACATACTCCCAGGGAAGTGTGTTTGGGATTGTGGTCTCAGGAACTGAATTTCTGTTGGAGATCCATTCCCCGTGTCTACAGTCATGGGATTGTTGTCTTTCACATGACAGTGTGTGTTTACATTCCACAGAGTGGGAAGTGACGGATACAGGATGTTTGTGTTACTGTGTTCTGTGAAGTGGGACAATTGTCATTTGTTCTTTCTCTTTGCTGTCTGATGCTAGAGAGAGAGGGAGCCATGTTGCAGCGCTCCGTGTGTGTTTCTATGTAAATAAAGTAGATTACGCATGCTGAGAAGACTCTGTGGATCCCTAAAGTGTGCTGGTGCTTCTTGGTATCAGTCGCTGTGATGTTCGGGCAGAAGAAATCTTTTGAAGCTCCCGAACGAACGACCAGGAGGGAGAGAACATGCCAGCCGGGCATGTGTCTCTGCCAGTGTCCTACTCAAGAGTAGGATGCTCCTGTAACAATTTCTACACTGATTACTGTGACTTCTGGCTAAAAAACACACACCTGCACAATAAAGAAGGATATATGTATCCCAGGCCTTTAAAAAAATCTAGGTAAAGTTCATCCAAATTCTGTTCCAGGAAAATAATAATTATTCATTCATTCATTCATTGCCCGCCCATCTGACAGGGTTTCCCCAGCCACTCTGGGAGGCTCCCAACAGAATTAAAAGCACAATAAAACATCAAACATTAAAAGCTTCCCTAAACAGGGCTGCCTTCAGATGTCTTCTAAATGTCAGATAGGTGTTTATCTCTTTGACATCTGATGGGATGGCGTTCCACAGGGCGGGTGCCACTACCTAGAAGGCCCTCTGCGGGGTTCCCTGTAACTTGGCTTCTCGCAGTGAGGGAACCGCTAGATGGTGCTCAGAGCTGGACCTCAGTGTCCGTGCTGAATGATGGGGGTAGAGACGTTCCTTCAGGTATACTGGGTCGAGGCTGTTTAGAGTTTTAAAACAAAATAAAAAATAAAAAAATTCCAGTAGCACCTTAGAGACCAACTAAGTTTGTTCTTGGTATGAGCTTTCGTGTGCATGCACACTTCTTCAGATACCAGATATGCACACAAAAGCTCATACCAAGAACAAACTTAGTTGGTCTCTAAGGTGCTACTGGAAGGAATTTTTTTTATTTTTTATTTTGTTTTGACTATGACAGACCAACACGGCTACCTACCTGTAACTAGAGTTTTAAAGGTCAGCACCAACACTTTGAATTGTGCTCGAAAACGTACTGGGAGCCAATGTAGGTCTTTCAGGACCAGTGTTATATTAGATTCTGTCACTCGTATTAAAGATAAAATGAAAATTTGCACAATTTTACCTAATTTCCTACTTGTGAGGAGGCCTAAGGATCCAGCTGAGTCATTAAACCCCCCACAGTCAACCACCATAAATTTTATTCAGCATAGCCCTTTGGTATCTGATATTTCAGCTGGTATTGCCAGACATTTTCAAGTAAGTTTAGGCGTTTTGGGAGAAATATGCCAGTTATCTATAGGGGTTTCAGAGCCATCAGGTTGTGCAATCCATAACACATCCAATATTTGGATGTCCTGAAAATTTATTCCTGACAATGCTTTCCCGTTCAAGGATGTGTCACTGAAGAGACTGGGAGACTTCTCTTATTATGAGAAAGAAAGAAAATTGTTGAGACAATTTTCCTTTGACTTATAAAGAGAGGATCTTTCTGGGAAATTAATTGGCAATTCCCTCAAGACGTAATGCCAACGAAATAATTAGAAACAGGGGCAAGAGCCCAGCAGGAATTGTCGTTCTCCAAAGAGTGAAGGATACCATCCTTCTGCAAACTGTCTGCCCTCACTGCAGGTGATCCCATTTGTAGAAAAGGTCAGAGGATTAACAGGTGTTTAAAAGAGTCAAGGAGAGCTGGAGTAGCAGCTGCCATGGCAACAAGGAAGAAACATCTACACACACATACACATAAAAATACCTTTTTGGTAAACAGTAACTGTTTCTAGTCCAAGGACTCTAACATATTCAGTTCAATTTATTTATTTTCTTACATTTATAGATCATCATTCTTCCACCATGGAACCCCAGGTGGCATATATGCTTTTCCCAAGAGGTTATCCCTCTCGGAAGTGAGCAGACCCGGGGCTCCTAAGCTTCAGCAAGATAGTCCCTCAAGTGCCCTCAGACCATGCCCTGAGATGAGTGCAAGTAGAAGTTGAGGGTTAAGTGCATGGCAGGCACTGCAGGCAAGCAGGGGAAACTAGGTGGACTTAAGGGCTATGAGGAACAGGCAGGAGATGTAGACCTGGCAGAAGCCAATGTGCTAAAGGAAGGGTATGACCAGGAAAGACAGGGAGGAACGAAGGCTGCAGACTTAGTCATCATTAGAGCACACCCAACAAAACCAATGGGACTTCAGCTCCATCAACTTCAGTGGGTCTACCCTAAGCATGATGAAGACTGGATCCAACCCAAATCCTATAATGACCGTTCCCCACATCAAATGGGGTGCACATTTTGCGTGGTCACGAGTAGCCCCCTGGGATCACGTTGCAGCTCCTGGCAGTTGGGTCTGGCACCGCCTTCCCAGGTTGGATACCTGTGGTCTCCACCTACTCCAGCAGCCGCCCAATCCGGCTGGGGAGGTGTTGCCGGGGGGATTGGCCAGGTAGAAGGAGGGAATATACAGTACACACAACAGAAGTCAGTCATTACCTGGGAAGTGGCCGTTGGATCCAGAGCTTCCCCACCCTCCACTCCCTCAATTAATGCTTATTATGCAGATTAACCTTTTATTTTCCATAGCCACACAGGCATGCAGAGGCTGCTACGTCAAGGTTGCTGTTGAAGGGCCGGAAAGGACTTTCCCTGCATTGGCAGGTTTCGCCTTTCCCGTAGCAATTCGTCACAACTTTGGTGGTTGCAGGCCTTGGGCGGAATCCTTTAGTCATCTGCCTAAAATGGGGGGGCGTGGGGCGGTGACCCCCGCCCCCATTACGGCGGTGATACCAGGGTTCCCATTAAAGGGGTCTTAGGGGGAGGCAGTGACCATACGCCCAGAGGTCGTCATTGCCCTCCCCTTCCAGCGGCGGCGAACAGGGGGGCGGGCTATCTGCTTAAACATATGTTCTCCAGAGCTAGCCCACTCCCCACACATGCTGGATAACCCTGAAAATTACCCAGAACCCCGGATGGGGGGCTGGGAAGGATAAACGCCCAATGCCTGAGCCAAGGTCTCCCTACATCTGAATATTAAGAAAGTTGTGGCCAATTTAATCCCATAGAATGTTGTCACGTGTCGTTATTTCCCTCAGGGGCTGCCCGGGGTTCGGGGGGGACTCCGCCTGACCACGCAAATGTGAGATAGACATATGAATGTGATGGTGTGTCAAGGGTGATCTGAGCCAAATACTCGTGTGTGTGTGTGTGTGTGTGTCTAAAATAGTGCTTTAGTTCCACCCCCACTCTGAAGCTATCTCCACTTTCCTCCTGGAAGATAAATCAGATGCATTGTACCATGTATTTATGTTTGTGGGGAAAACAATAGAGTTTATAGTATAATTTAACTCATTTCTCATCATGCACCAACTACTCATTGCCTTAAAGCAATGATTTATCAGTCGGCTTATTAGTACTGTTTTGTAGTTCACATTTCAAAGCAAAAGAGAAACTACAGAACCGTTTTCATAAAAATTTCAACTTTATATACAGTATATAGCGAGGGACACGGGTGGCGCTGTAGGTTAAACGACAGAGCCTAGGGCTTGCCAATCAGAAGGTCGGTGGTTCGAATCCCTGCGACGGAGTGAGCTCCCATTGCTCGGTCCCTGCTCCTGCCAACCTAGCAGTTCGAAAGTACGTCAAAGTGCAAGTAGATAAATAGGTACCACTGCAGCAGGAAGGTAAACGGCATTTCCGTGCGCTGCTCTGGTTCGCCAGAAGCGGCTTAGTCATGCTGGCCACATGACCCGGAAGCTGTACGCCGGCTACCTCAGCCAATAATGTGAGATGAGCGCCGCAACCCCAGAGTCGGTCACGACTGGACCTAATGGTCAGGGGTCCCTTTACCTTTACAGTTTAAACCAACACTTTAAATTGGACTTGGAAACTAATTGGCAGCCAGTGCAGTCAGGTCAGGATTGGTGCTATATGCTCAGCATTTTTTCTAGTTTTCCCACATGGGCCTCAAACTCAGCCTTTTACAGCACTCCGTTTGGGGACAAAAAGTGCTTTCTACAAAATTATAGACCAAGGTTTTGAGTAAATAAGTCTAGGAAATGAACATAAAAGGCCAGATTTTGCAACTTTATAGGTATTCATAAATGTTCAGATTACATAAACTGAATGTATCGGCCATGACCAGTAAAACCAGGAAAGTGTACTCCAGTAGCAATTGAAAAACACAAATGCAAGGCATCAGACCAAATAAGTTACATAATCTCTCATTGCACTTTATAAATGCACCTTCCTCAGGCACCTAAAAAGCATCTTTGCCAAAGCAATACAAATATGCAACTGATCTTTGTTTTCTTGCTCTCAGGGCTGAGTGTTTTTCATTTGCCTGGTGGTAAGCACTCTAGTCAGATGGGTATCTCTGCTCACATACATTCGCATGATTCGAGCAGGTCATACTTTGCAAAGCCTCTACTGACTAATTAAAGTTTTATTTCAGACCTTTAATAGCCCGATCAATAATTTAGGGAGCAAAGAAAACATTTTCTGGAAAGGCATTAGTGAAGGATTCACAGAAACCACCTCACTGCTCAAAACTTTCACTTAATGTAAAATGGGAGGTGGGGTCGGAAGAGATTGTGAGTGGATGCAGTGATTCTCATGTTGTGGTGTAATATCTCTTTGAATATCTCTGAACAACGTATTTGATGAAGCAATAAATAGCACCAAAACAAACCTGTGGGGGAAGAAAATTCTCCTTGGAAGAGGTTCAAAATCATTATCTACTAATGTAAGTACCAATGGGAAATTAAATTGAATTCTGAAGTTGCACACACTGAAATCAATGTTCTTGCTTGAATGAAATATGTAGGCTTGTGTGTGTGTGATATTTGTCTTCAGTGTAATTCTTCACCTTTCTCCACTTTGTAGTGATTACTTTATCTACAATAGAAGAATCTGTAGGCTGGCTAAGCACAAGAAGCTGAAGAACCCAATTATGTGAGATTTATTATTATTAAAGACTAGCTGACCCGGCCACGCCTTGCTGTGGCTATGTGTGTGAATGCTGTACACTGGTTGCATCTGTGGGTGGTGGTGTCCGGCCTGCCTTTCATGGCAGCTGCGGTGGGGAAGTGGGCAGCGGGCGGCCCAGGCTGGCTCTGACGGCATCGTCGTGAGCGGCTGTGGAGAAGGGCCAGGGCCTGCCTTTCATGGTGGCGGGGTGGCTAAGGGGCCTGGGCGGCAGTTGGGCTGGGCCTGCATTTGATGGCGTTAACGGCGACGACCCAGGCTGTGGTGACAGTGAAGTTCCCCTGTTCAACTTCCTTCTGCCCCTTCTTTGTCCCCACCCTCGTTTTCAATTACCCTCTTCTCGCCCCCCTCTTTTCTATTACCCTCTTCTCCCCCCCCTTTTCAATTACCGGTTTGTGAGCTTGCAAATGGCCGATGGAGCTCTGAGGTTTTCCTGTGATGTGTAATAGCTGCGCCAATTTTTTGCTTTTGTAGCCGTTGTACCAGTATAGCCGTCGCTAGAGGGCGCTGTTTTGCTGATGACATGTAATAGCTGCGACAGTTTTTTGCGTTTAAACTTTATTTTAGGTATGACAGGTGTGGCTTTTCTGAATTTTTATTATGCCAGATTATTTTGAGATGGTAATGGAACGCTGTGTCCAAATTTGATGCGATTTGGTCCAGCGGTTACGCAGCAAGGGTGTTTCGGACAAACAAGCAATGGGAACATTTATATATATATAGATTAGTTTATGTTACCCAGTAAAGGCTTCTAGGAGACACTTCTGCTTCTGTTCAAGTAAAATTGGTTGATTCTCAGACCTACATATGCAAAATCAGGAAAACCTTGAATAGCTTTGAATGGCTTTTCAGATATATTGTTGGATGCCAAAACAATACATGGGGCATATCACTCCCTTTATTAGTGAGCTGAGGTGGTGAGTATCAAGGTGATATGACTGGAGCCAAAATGGGACCCCCAGGAAACAAGAGGGAGGCATCAGCATCCTTAGGAGAGCCCAAAAGTTTGCATAAGTTAAAAAGGGGTTATTGTGAATACTGTGGAGTAACAGATTTAAACACCACTGCCCAGTGAGGATTGAGGAAACTTGCACTGAATGCAAAATGTCAGTTGGAAAACAAAAACAAAAAACAGGGCTGAGTACAATGGCTTGCTTCACAGTCTTTCTCAAACTTGGGTCCCCAGATGTGTGGTTTTTTTAATAATAATATTTATTAGTTTTCAATTACAGTCCAATAATAGTCTCATTATAACAATACCAATTTATAATACAGTTAGTAATACCAATCATTCAAATGCCGAATTATATAATTTAGTTAAAGTGGCCTCCCGCATGCTGATGGTTTGATTATTTTCTTTATTTCTGCGTTCCAAAATCTTATTAATTTCCATTATAATAATCATACCTTATACAACAACTGCAATATTAATAACTTCTATTCGGGTTGACACATTAAATGATTTATAAAACTGCAAGTGAGGAACTCAAACTATATCTGTATTCTTCCTGTGTGTGGCAATTATTCTGCCCATGGTGTATCTTCCTGTCCTTGTACGATGTTATGTCTTTTGTTGCCCCAATTGTTGTCATGCCTTGGACAGAGCTGATATCCCATTTTTGTTCCAGAAATTTCTCCATTGCTCCAACCCGAATTTCATTGTTTTGCACCGAGAACTTTAACACCTGCAAAAGTTGCTTTGTCCCAGGAAAATAACTCTTGTCACCATTTTTCCTCTCAGCCTAGGTAGAGCGGTTTGTCAAACTGCAGATGACAAAATAAGGAACCTTATCAGTTCCTTGGCAGTTCACAGACTCCCTTCATCCTTCCTTCCAGCTGAAGATATATGAGCAATTATACTTCCAATTAAATTAAATTCCAAGTCCTCTTGGTGTTAATCAGGTCACTTCGTAAATAATAAAGGATGGGGTAGAGTCAGCTCCAAGTTTCCATCGTAAACCTTTTGCAAAATAGAGCTTCCCTCCCTTTTTCCTTTTTTTTACACACACAGTTCCGTTTGATGTTATATTCCATATTTATAATCCAATTTCTAACATCCTCACTTGTACAAATATAATTTGAACTAACATTCAGAAGAGGGTTGCAAAATCATAAATGTAGAGAAGAAACTGTGGGCTCCCCTCCCCTCCTCACCATCTTTTGCACCGAATGAAGTCTTATCTCAAGTTCAAACTTTAAAGTCCTTGCAAGTTGGTTTGTTTCACAATTATTATTTCATCTCTTCTAGCACGCACCTGTACTTTAGTCCAATTAAACTCTAATTAACAGGAGAACCTCTGCTTCTTAATGGTGTCATTGGAAGGTTTTCAGCCGGCGAAGTGCTTTTGCACTCAACACCTCCCTGTCTCCCACATTCCATGCCAGAGCGAGAGCCAGGTACCTAGACAAACTGCAAGTAAAGCCTGTTCCCCCTGTCCCTGGGGGAATTTGCAAGGATCATTACTCTCAATCATCCTTGTTTTTCCTTCGCCAAAGATCTCCTGCTGTCGTGGGAGCTGCCTCCACTAAGGCAGAGCGGAACTGGAAGCCGGTCCCCAGATGTTATTGGACTACAACTCCCATCATCTCTGACTGCCGACCAAGTTGGCTAGGAATAATGGGAGTTGTAGCCCCAGAACATATGGGAACTCAAGTTTGAGAATGGCTGTTAGGGAAAAGACTGTCACTCTACTGTGGCAGAATACTTTCTTTGCATGTAAAAAGTATTAGGCTCAATCCTGGAAGACAGCTTACTCTGCAATCAGGGGTGTAGCAAGGGGGCGGGGGCGGGCTGCCCCGGGCAGCACCCTGCTGGGGGTGACAATTTGGGCTTTTTTTAAAAAAAAAAAATTATATTTAAGGCTATTTTCGGCACTGCCGGGGTGGAGCCACAGGGGCGGCCAGTGAGGAGTGCTGTCACCCTCCCTCGCTGGCCACCCCTGTGGCTCCACCCCGGCAGCGCTGAAAATAGCCCCCCCTTCCAGCGGCTTTTTCCGCCACTGGCTGGCTTGCAGAGCCGGGGAATGGAAAGGGGCGGGCCAGCAAGGAGGGGTGACACCCCTCCTTGCTGGCCCGCCCCTCTCCCTGCCCCGACTTGCACTCCGCCGACGGAGCCCGGGCAGCGGCTTCGGGGGTCTCTGCGGGATGCAGAGACTCCCGAAGCCGGCGCCCGGCATCCCCGGGGGCGGGGCATCGCGCTGTGCGCGTGCGTCATGACACACGCACATGCCACAACGCCCCGCCCCAGGGGTGCCTCTTGGCTTCCTGCCCCGGGTAGCCAAGGGGCTAGGAACACCCCTGTCTGCAATCATGCCTCACTTACGGAGTATACTCTCCTTCGATGTATGGCTAGTGTTAATTCTGATGTTTTTTCAGCATCACTTGAAATCTCTTGTGTGTGTGTGTGTTTATCATTATTGTCATTGGATTCTTTGTTAATTTCACCCACTTTTCTTATTCGTAATTGTGCTTTGGCTTATTGTTTTAAATGTTTGCTGTTCCCCATCCTGAAATCATGTTGTGGTGAAGGACAGGCTGAAAAATATTTTACATAAATAAATGTTAATGCACTAAGTGAACTACAGCACAAGCTCGTTTACATTTACAGCTACAGAACAGCACTAATTTTCATGGCTCTTTGTGAAATGCATGCCATCAACACCCGAGAAGGTATCTGTGCCTAAGTATGTCAGTAATTCCTTCCCACACACATCCCCCTGCCCAACTATTTGATCTGCATTTACATCTAGAAGGTCACTTTATGGTTCCTTGCCTGCTGTCATATAATCATGCTGCTATTTAAGCTATTATTGTTTGAAGTAAACTGCGTAACTAAGGTAACATGGTGCCTCAATTTAACTGTCACTGTGAAATTATAAAGCCACTTATCAAAGACAATGTGTGCTAAAACACAAAAGCTCTGGGAACTGTCATTTTTAAACAATTAAATGTGCCTTTTCTTCCACCTTGCCCTCAAAGCCTTCCCACTTAAGCATCCATCCAGAAATCACCTGATAAAAAATGATTCAGGGTGGTGGGGTTTAAACAATGACCAAGAGGTCACCATTGGACCCTGGTTTGCATTCTCAGCCAACCCCCAACCCCCTCAAAATAAGGAGAGAAAATGCTAGGTAAAGGTAAAGGGGCCCCTGACCATCAGGTCCAGTCGTGTCCGACTCTGGGGTTGCGTGCTCATCTCGCTCTATAGGCCGAGGGAGCCAGCATTTGTCCGAAGACAGCCTCCGGGTCATGTGGCCAGCATGACAAAGCTGCTTCTGGCGAACCAGAGCAGCGCACGGAAACGCCGTTTACCTTCCCGCTGGAGCGGTCCCTATTTATCTACGTGCACTTGGACGTGCTTTCGAACTGCTAGGTGGGCAGGAGCTGGGACTGAGCAACGGGAGCTCACCCCGTCGCAGGGATTCGAACCGCTGACCTTCTGATCAGCAAGCCTGTGGTTTCCAGTTCATGCTGTATGCAGAGGAAGATAAAAAGCCAGTTGCCTCCTCGGCAATGGAAGCAACTTCACAGAAAAGTACCAAGGGCTTCGGTTCTGTCCACTCCATAAAGATTCAGAAAGCTGGTCTTCTCCTTCTTTTGCCTTTAAGCATGGCTCTTCAATCTCAACCAGTGCTGGCTTCCTTGTCTCACTCATATATAAAATAGTGGTGTTGCCGAACTCCCTTGGAAATGGGGCAGTGGCAGGGACTGGTTGGGCACAGAGGAGTGGTGGAAGCAACCAGGTGGGGAACCACCAAAGGAAGGAGGCTCAGAGCCCGTGGAGTAGTGGTGGAACAACCATGAGTGGTCAGAGGGAGAAAAGGGAGAAGACTGGGAAGAGGAGGTGTGGGAAGCTGAAGATGTATCAGGCAGGGTTTAAGGAGCTGGGAGAGTCTATGGTAGAGAGAAGTCCAGAATCAGAGGCAGAGGCAAAAGCAGAGGATGTCAAGAGGCAGAGTTGAGTCAGGCTGGTGAAGAGTCATGGGTGTCTCCCCTCCTCACAGTCTCATGGAACCAGAAGAGGCATGAAGTAGGAGGAGCATAGACAAGCATGCAGGCCTAGTCTCTGATTGCCTGGGAAAAGCCCGTAGCAGGAGCAGACATAGACAGCTGTGAGGAGGTAAGGACCTTTAGTCTCAGCAACTGATCCATAGGGCAAGAACTACCAGGGATTAGTTCCTGTGATCATTATGACTGTGATTTATTGCTGGCTCACTCCTGTCAGGCAGAAACGGCTGCAATTCACATGTTCATCCAAGGTCAGGAACAGAAACCACACAAGCAAACTATCATCAATCCTTTAGTACACAAATTATTATGTAAATAATTACATTTTCTGCATTGTTTTTGATGCAGAATTCACTGAAGTTAATTACAAAACTACTTATGTAATTCATCGCATTTGCTTCAGCCACATCAGATAGCAAAACAAAACATGGGTTTTTTGTGGAAACCAAATTGTAATTGAATGTACCATCCTATCTATGTTATTACACAAGTCCCTTTGGGTACTACTGAACATTCTCAGTTCCAATGAAGCCGAAGCCAGCATAGCAATTCACCCATCAAGTCATCCGCCCCTGGTTTTTAACACCACAAAACTGTTCCTAGATACCCTTGGGGTAGGCAAAAAATGGTCACATGAGGAATCACAACATTTTGTTTTATATTTTTTTAAATCTCAAGCCTTTCCCAAAATTAAAGCAAATGCCGTAACTACCGTTATTGAAGAGATATGGTTGTTTTACACAGCTCTAATCTACAGTCTTTCAGTAAAACCACCAGCCCTACAGGTCACTGATTTCAACTATTTCAAAGTGCTTTCCATACATCTGATTTAAAGTTAAGCATGCTGTTAATTTTTAAGTTATTTTCCCATTAGGGGAGGCAAAGTACTTGACAGCTGCATGGCATCCGCTGTGGATTGCATATTGTTGAACTAAATGGCTTTAACCTGTTGGATCAGAGGCCAGAGAACTAATCTCCATGGCAACCTTGCTTTTAGATTTCCCTATTACAATTGCTGGGTGACATGTTGGTCCTTAGCTTCCATCTGAACGGAGTTATTTTTGTGTCTCTAAATGTTATTGATATATATGTCTTCTAAAAGGGATTTATTTCATAATATGCATTAAGTGTGATTAGCGAAAGATAGAGAATGGGTATAAGGAAGATCACACTCAAGGCTAAGGACAGACACACATGTTAGTTTGGGTTTCTCTCCGATTCTCATTTTTCCAATATTCAGTTCCCCACCTTTCCAAATCATTTTGCAACCCCCGCCCCCCGCATAAAGTCCTCACAAAAATTAATCAGCATTTGAATGTTCATTTCTACATACAATTATGTCTAATATGCAGATTTCTGCAAGCAAAGAAAATCCCTACACACACACAAACATATTTCCAGTTAGGCATGCATTCTTATCCACCCTTTCTTCCTAAGATATGCATTTTGTGATGCGTTCTTTGGTTGGAGAATTGCACTGCAAAATTCAGACGTGTGGATTTTGAAGACTAGCTGTGTTTCAATTCACATATTATTCTAGAAGTGTGCATTAAATAGGTTTGCATTGAAATCTTAACTGAACTGAACTGAATCCCATCCACCCACCTTCCCCCATCCCTGCTCAAGCCTTGGAACACTGAAGCTTTGTCCCAGCTGATGGGTTTTTTAAATGCCAAGATTCCTCAAAAAAGCCTGGTCCAGGGCGCAGTGGGCTTAAAGGAAGCAATTGGTAAGACATGCTGAAGGGTGGGAGCAGCAGCAGAAGAAGAAGTGTGTGGAAAGCCTTGCAAACAAAACAAATACTCATAATTAATGTAGGCTCCTGCTCCTAAATTCCTCCTCCTACCCACGCAATAGGAGACAGCACGAGCTCAGAAGTTCAGAAGATCAGGAAACAATAGAAAGCAGCTAAACAGAAGGGAAATGGGACTTTTGAATTTCTTCCACTGCCTTCCGGAGACAACTCAAGCTGCTCGGCGTAACTTATAAAGCCTTAAACAGCTTTGGCCCAACATACCTGAGAGACCACTTCCTGTTTTGATCGACTTAAGCATATGATGTTATGATGATGTCTGTGCATCCGGTTCAGTCAGCAAACGTGCTTCTATGGCTAAACCCAGAAAGCATAGCGAAACATCACCGAATTAAATAGAGTCTAATTCTAGCTTATTGATTTTGGCTACCTTTAAAAATCCTAAATCACCCTTTATGCAAACAGATCCCAGGGCAGCATACAACAGAAACAGCAATAATACAATACAATAAAAGCAAAATCCAAACCATTACAAAACCTAAAATCACCATAAAACAACAAACACGAAAATAAAACAGGAAAAAATAGAAAAGAAACCCAGATGTCATTCAGCTAAATTCTACCCATGTAGAACCTGAGTTAAAAGGTAAAAGTAAAGGTACCCCTGACCGTTAGGTCCAGTCGCAGACGACTCCGGGGTTGCGGCGCTCATCTCGCTCTATAGGCCGAGGGAGCTGGCGTTTGTTCGCAGGCAGTTTCCGGGTCATGTGGCCAGCATGACTAAGCCGCTTCTGGCGAACCAGAGCAGCGCACGGAAACGCCGTTTACCTTCCCACCGGAGTGGTACCTATTTATCTACTTGCACTTTGACGTGCTTTTGAACTGCTAGGTTGGCAGGAGCTGGGACTGAGCAACGGGAGCTCACCCCATCGCAGGGATTCAAACTGCCGACCTTCTGATCAGCAAGCCCTAGGCTCTGTGGTTTAGACCACTGCGCCACCCGCGTCCCAGAACCTGAGTTAGTTGTGTCCATTAACCCCAATGGTGCCAAAAAGATTATAATGTCAGCACCAGTCAACACTCACTACAGAAATGGGTTTTGTTACTTCCTTTTCCTTGAGCCTTGGTGATGGGGGAAATTATACATCAGGAAATGAATGAATAAATTCAGGTTTCTGGTCTTGGAGCCCTTAAATGGCCTGGGACTGACATTCACCCTGCTGCCTTCTAGATTGAACTATCCATGTGCCATACTTAAACAGCAAGAGTATCAAGGCTTTCCTTGCAAGTAGCCCACAGTGGCCGAAATCCAATCCACTAAGAAAGGGTAGAAACATCACCTGGTAGAAGTCTGAGGGCATTTTTAGAATAGAATAGAATAGAATAGAATAGAATAGAATAGAATAGAATAGAATATATTTATTGTCATTGTCCCCTTCGGGAACAACGAAATTACTTTTGTACTAGGACATTAGAGAAAGAACTATGGGAAACCCTTTTCTATAACAACATGAGTGGAATGTGATGAAAGTCATGCACCATTTGTAGGATAAGCCTTATCCCTTATCATAAATACCTGTATTTAGCTAATGCATGTGAGTCAATCCCAACCAAAGGAATCAGTTAGCATCATTTCTCATATATAATCTATTTATTGAATTTTCCAATACAAAAAGCAAATCACATTGAAATTATTCCCAATTACATTTCAAATTACAATCCAAATTAATTATACAATTCCCAATTAAAAGAAACATTCCAATTATGCCTAATTATTATAATAATTTTTTTATATATGGACTTCCCATGCCTCGGACGCCGGAGCTTCCCTGGTCACCTCCATCGATTGCTTTTCAAAATTCTTTCCAATATTTCCACAGCCACTGATATATGTCAGCAAGGAGGCTAAATTATAATAAACAATGTCTCTGTGTGAATGAGGTCAGTCTTCTTAATTCCAAATGCCACATTCCGACCATCGCCATCTTCTCGTCCTGTTGTTCACCAAACTTATTCACACTGCTACTCTCCCCCGCTTGCTTTGCACATACCGCTTTCCAGGAGTGCCAGTCTCTAATATAAATCAAATTTCAATAAACAACCAGAACTGGCTTCTCCCTATGGAGTAGTGCTCTGCCTCATGGGCTCCCCACACCGATTCAATTCATGCAGCGCCATTACTTGCGAAGTTGGAAGTCAAAGGTCTTCCATTCAGTTAGCATCATTTCTCTGTGGGAAATTGCTGACAAATATAGCTGGCAAGCTTAGGGCTAGATAATCCATGAAGGGGTTAAGACCACAGAATTCCCCCCCCCCCAACTCAGCTGGTCACCTGGAAGGAAGTTAAATTTCCTCTGTTCATTCTTTCTCACTATGTGAACTCACTGAGATAGGATGTGTCTAAGCTCGCTCACTACAAGCTCAGACCGTGCCCTTAGAGCTATTTCACTATATTTTGTATCCCAAGAGTGTTCTTCTTGCTGTGTTCTTCTTGCTGCTGCATGTAATAACACATGAATCGGACCTTTGGAGGTTTATGAGGATTTAAACTTACTAACAGTGTAGTCTGTTCATTGTGAGCAGTGTAGAGAGGGGAGGTGCTGTAAATGGACTAAACAGGATATTTAAAATGTCTAACAACCTACATGCCTCATGCTTCACTATGCTGCATGATTCTGTGGTTTTAATATTCTGCTGCGGGCTCTGTCTTATTGGAGGGTGTGTTTTAACTCTGTACTTTGGATCTAGGGATCCAGCCAATTCTTTTATTAATTACCCCATGATCTATTCATTTCCCCCACACACTTTCAGGATTGCTAAAATAACAATTTACCAAAAAGTCAATAAGTACAGTCACATCAAAAGCCATGATAGAAATGTACAAATTTACAAAAACAGCTTTGACTGGAAAGCCTTGCTGCAATTGACAGGCACCAAATCAGCCAGGCTAAAGAAATTTCTGTGGATCTTTGTTTTTAATTTAATCTCTCTCGGCTCTTATTAAAAGCTTGAAGCAATTCCTAAATGGATTCTGTGACTCACATTGCAGTAAATCATATGACATATATGGTTAAGGCATCAACAGCAAATGCTATTTTTTGAAATAATACACACTAGAAATGCTTTTAACTACTGTTCTGCGATATTGCAATTTAATTTATCAAAATAGTTAATGAAATGATTTTATATTTGTATAAATTAAGACAATTTACTAATTACTAGTTTGCTGTATTCTATCAGAACAGGATTGCTGCCTTTGAACCTGGCCAAACAAGTTCTGTGTCAGCAGGACCTCAGGGGCTCGTTCCAATCAAAGTAGAGCCCAAGGGGCTTAACTGCATTATTGTAATTTTGATCACTAAATTACAGAGACATATTTACCTAATGCATATTATAGTCTTTTCTCACTGAACGTGCAATGCAGCCCCAGAGGGTTTCTGGTGGGCTTTTCTCGTACCTAATGTGTGCTAGACTTTGGTCTCAATATTAGATTTATATTCCACTCTTTGCCAGATCTCAGGGTAGTTCACAAAATGAAAATGCAAGATAAAAACACAAATATAAACAGAAACAACAAAACAATAAGCCCCTCCCATTCTAGATTTTTTAAAAACAACAACAATCAATCAATCAAATATCCTCATAGCTAAATCCTCTTCCTTTTTGCTTTTTACCTCCACAACAACCCAAGTGAGGTAGGTTGAGCTGAGAGACATAGCTGTCCACCCTCCCTTTTTTTGCGGGAAACTCCCTTATTCCAATGCCATTTCCCACTGCTATCCTGGATTGTTGATATCCCTTAAATTTCCCGGAGTTCAAAGGAAGCAGCTCCTCTCCCTCCCTGCTGGCCAGGGAGGCTCCTCAGCTGCGTTGCTCGGCTGCCAATAAGGAGTCTGAGAGCTTGCATGCCTTGTGCAGCCAGACCCTCACGCCCAACCAGACAGACAGCCTGCCTTCCGTCTATGCGCTCGCTCTTTCGCTCACCCGTTCGCACGCAGCCTCTGGAGCGCAGGGTGGCGAGGCTACTTGGTGCCATTGCACCGCCCTTGCGGCATCCCTTATTTTCAAATCCGAAAGTTTGGGAAAAATCCCTTATTTTCAAATCCGAAAGGTGACAGCTATGCTGAGAGATGGTGACCGTCCCAAGGTCACCCTGAGTGGGGATTTCAACCTACATTTTGCCTTGAGCCAATCAAAGACTAACCCCCACCCTCCACCCCAATATGCTTCCATCAGACCTCCTTTCGCTCTGAGAAAAGCAGATCATCCTTCCATTTATTATAGGCAAGTCTCCAAGCCACACTCCTTAACTATTCTAATTCCCTCATTCTGCCAAGTAGCAACACCCCCTCTCCCCCCTCACTTTCATTTAAGTAGCCCAAGTGCTGTATTTGGTATGGGGAGAATCTCCAATGTCTGCTCCCCCTATATTGTACAGGGCTTCTCCCCCTGCTTTGCCCTCCACAAGTCACAAGAAACCATCTTCAGCACAGATCTGTTCATGTAGACTCCCCATATGATAGAGAATCCCGATTTCCACCGCCTCCCCTTGTGTGTTGTTTTAAGGTAAATGTTGGAACAGAAGATACCATCTCCCCTTATTCATGTATTCAAAAGAACACAAAAGGTTTATGTGGGCATAAACCTGTTTCACCCCCTCAGCCTTCTGCATTCCCAAACGTTGACGCTGCCAGTCACGAAGTGATTTGCAAGTGCATCCATTTTGAAGCCCCTCAGAGGTGGAAAAGGTGTGTGTGGTACCAGGGACAGCACTGGCTGTGAGGGTGGCGCATGCACACACATTTTATACACTTTGTGCCCGCTCACATTCTTCCGAACACATGAGTAGGGCTTCCGTTGATTTGTTCCTACGTCGCACCTTTAAGCCATCATTCAAGATACCCAAATAGGCAACGCCTACTTTGTTAACCTTATGAAACACAAAATGTCTCGGAACACAATTTGTCGTGACATATTATCAATTTAGGTGACAGGGACCTGTGACTCTTCTCCACTGCCTTGCACAGTGTGCTCTGTTCTCCTGTAGCTCAGAAACGAAAAGACAGGTATGAGATGTTTACGTAAAAGTAAATGAAATATACTCGGAGTCAAGTGTGAATTTCATGCTCTTTATTCAGCTCATAGTAGCAAGGAATGAATCTTTCCCCAAAACGTCTGCTATATATACATTATTTACACAATGGGCCCCATGTGACTTTCTAATTCCGGGCTACACCTGTAGGCCAATCAGGTTGCGGATTCACTTCATCCAGGAGCCTGATTGGCTGCTCTTGAGGGCCAATCAGGTCGCTGATTCACTTCCACCTAGGGATGGATTGGGTGGCTCCTGCGGACCAATCAGACTGCTGCATTCTGAATCCTATTGTTCTAGGACCAATCAGACTGCTGCATTTTGGATCCTATTGTTCTAGGATTCAGCTCAATACATAACAGTAAACAAGAAGACTTTCAAGAAGTCAATGTTTACATGATTTCCGAGCGTAGATAACAGCCAGTTGCTTATTCTTCACTACGTGTTTTTATCATTTGTTTTTAATGTTTTAATGCCTTAATTTCAAGATTCATTTATTTTCCCACTGTTCCATTTATGGTGCGATCTATACATTTGAATGCATTGGGTGGGTGGGTTGCAAGCCATATTGAGGGGCAGCTGTCTGCCACGCAATGTGGATAAGCCCTTATCCTTTCTATGGTTTTTGGTGCTTTGGGGGAGGGGGTAGCTATATCTGGTGTTGGGCCAAAGAGACATGTTAGGGAGGCTGTTCTTGTATTGCCTACCCTACTGTTCAACCACCTCCCTGGTGTTTGAGGAACCCAGAACTTAGGGTGACTTCAACATCCACATGGAAGATGTCCCAAGTCTGGCTCGGGAATCACCTCTATACATAAGGGGCAGTAGCAGTTAAATCAGCCAGAACTGGGGGGGGGGGAGAGATACTCAGTTTGGGGCTCTAACAGTCCTTGCATTAGTTGTGCTGTTGTTGCACTCCTTTTTCCATTCAGAAGCTTTACAGTAATGGAATTAGGAGCTCAGGTTACAAATATGACTTTAGTCAAAGATGTAATGATTATAAATGTCAATTTTTAATTTCAAAATACAAGAGTTCATGCCTCAGCAGGCATTAGCAAATGACATTATGGAAACAAGCAATTAATTAAAGTATCTGGCATCCAGAGGAGTAATTTTCTTTTGACAATGCTAAAAATCAGCCATGGCAAATGTTGGGGGGGGGGGACACATTTCCATTGTTATTGTTACAAAGCAAGTATCCAAACACTGCTGCTGTACATGTTGTCATAACTAGCGAAGATTTCGTGTTTCCATTTTGAGACTCAGAAAGGGGCTGCTGCTACCAAGAATGAGAGAATAGCATTTTTTGTGTGGTGCTTCAAGACTTCCTCCAGCCGCAGGAAATTCCAGGGCCTGCCGCTACACAGTCCACTTCCTTATGAAGAAAGTTTACAACAGACAGATGGTGTCGGTTGCACCAGATGAGCAGGAGTGGTGGCAGGCCCCCCTAGGCGAAGCAGCAGCCACGGAAGAGTCCAGAGAAATGGAGGGATTCTTACCTGAAGAAGACTGGTGGTGACACTCCTCAGAAGAGGAAGAAGCAGATGGGGAAGGCCAGAACAGGAGGAGGAAGAAGTTGAGCCAGAATCAGGCCCTTGTGAGGAGAGGAGCCAGAGGGCCCCCTCCCTTCCTCCCATCTCAGCTGTAGAGCGTGGAGCTGAGAAGCGGAGGGAGCAATTGGAGGCAGTTGCAGCTCATAAAAGGTGTGGTGATGAGCTGGCTACTTAAGGAAGGCCGGCTGCTTCCCTCACCAGCACCTGCAACTGCTGTGCTGAAGCATGTGGTTGTGCCTGCTCATCCTGCTCCTGATCCTGTGTACCTGACTTTGGCTGGTTCCTGACTCGGACTGCTCTTGACTTCGGCTTCTCTTGACCCTGGTACTGACACCTGACTTCGGCTGGTTCCTGATTCAGACTGCTCCTGACTTCGGCTTCTCTCGACCCCCGGTACTGACACCTGACTTCGGCTGGTTCCTGACGCGGACTGCTCCTGACTTCGGCTTCTCTTGGCCCCCGGTACTGACACCTGACTTCGGCTGGTTCCTGACGCGGACTGCTCCTGACTTCGGCTTCTCTTGACCCCCGGTGCTGACACCTGACTTCGACTGGTTCCTGACTTGGACTGCTCCTGACTTTGGCTTCTCTCGACCCTGGTACTGACACCCTGGTACTGACCCTGGTACTTCAGCTGGTTCCTGACTCGGACTGCTCCTGACTTCGGCTTCTCTCGACCCCGGTACTGATACCTGGCTTCGGCACGCCATCCTGTTGGCGCCATAACAGATGGTGTTATTGGTGTTCTTTACAAATGTGCACGTTGGTTGGAAAGAAGGAAGCAGGCACACTCCCTGGCAATATTAGTATTCAAAACAGTATCGAGAACCAACCAAAAAGGAAGGCCCCAAAGAAATGAATTGCAACTGGGAAATGAGAGATCAGGACAAGGAGCCCCACAGAGATCAGTGACATTATTTAAGAAGGTCCATTTCTGCAATATAGAATCATTATTCTCTATAGTTGTTGTTGTTCAGTCGTTCAGTCGTGTCCGACTCTTCGTGACCCCATGGACCAGAGCACGCCAGGCACGCCTATCCCTCACTGCCTCTCGCAGTTTGGCCAAACTCATGTTAGTAGCTTCGAGAACACTGTCCAACCATCTCATCTTCTGTCGTCCCCTTCTCCTTGTGCCCTCAATCTTTCCCAACATCAGGGTCTTTTCTAGGGAGTCTTCTCTTCTCATGAGGTGGCCAAAGTACTGGAGCCTCAACTTCAGGATCTGTCCTTCCAGTGAGCACTCAGGGCTGATTTCTTTAAGAATGGATAGGTTTGATCTTCTTGCAGTCCATGGGACTCTCAAGAGTCTCCTCCAGCACCATAATTCAAAAGCATCAATTCTTCGGCGATCAGCCTTCTTTATGGTCCAGCTCTCACTTCCGTATTCTCTATAGTAGCAACAGCAATTGTGTAGGGGTTTTTAAAAATACTTTATTGATTAGTCTCTTGGTGCTGAATGACATTGTCAGTAAAAAAATGTTTCTCACAGTTGATATTGGCAATTGGAGAATTCTCTCCTTTGCCTAAGGAGCCAACAGGCACAATTCAGAGAGATAATGCCTCTATCTGCCATCTGTTCAGAGTGCCAAAATCCTCTTAAACAGCTTCAGTACTATCCTAAACCTTAAGTCTCCCAAGTGTCTCAAATTAGCATGACTAGAAATACCAACTAATAACAAATAGCAATGGATAGCCGGTCTGTCCCCAGAACGCAGTAGAACCCCAGAATGATTGTCAGGGGTTCAGGTCAAATGTCCAGGGTCTCAGTCAGCAGAATGAGCAGGAGATGCCCCAAATGCAGTAAGTAAAGTAACAATAGTAAAATGATGCCATCTCAAAAGGGTGTGTGTCTAAGGTCACTAAGTATGGAGTCAGAAATTGCCTAGCTACGCCATTGCCAGGATGTAAAAACGAATGGAAGAGAGCCCTGAGGCAAGACAACTGAAAGAAAGGAGAGGAGCACTCAACCCTAACAGAGCTCTTTTTAAAACAATGCCAACAAGTTTTGATAAGTAAGGTAAAGGTAAAGGTAAAGGGACCCCTGATCATTAGGTCTAGTTGTGACAGACTCTGGGGTTGCGGCCAGGCCCAGTGCTAGGGCTTTTCGCACCCTAGGCGAGGGGGCGGGGCCACGTGACATCATTGCGCATGACGTACGGTGCCCTGCCCCCTGCCGCCGGGCGCCCTATGCCGCCGCGATTTTCGCTGCTGGTTGGGGCGGCACCGGGGGGCGGCGGGGGGCGAGGGGCAGGCTGGCCAATGCCCCCTCCATTCCCGACGGCGCTCACTTGCTCTGCATCTGCCCCGTCTGCGAAGAGCGGCAGGGCGCGCGCGGCCTGGGTCGGGCGCACTTGACCGCCGGCGTGGGGCTGTTTTTGCGCCCCCTCCATTTCGGCGCTCTAGGCAGCTGCCTAGTTGGCCTAAATGGAAGCGCCGGCCCTGGTTGCGGCGCTCATCTTGCATTGTTGGCCGAGGGAGCCGGCATATAGCTTCCAGGTCATGAGGCCAGCATGACTAAGCCGCTTCTGACAAACCAGAGCAGCGCACGGAAACGCCGTTTACCTTCCCACCAGAGCGGTACCTATTTATCTACTTGCACTTTCACATGCTTTCGAACTGCTAGGTTGGCAGGAGCAAGGACCAAGCAACGGGAGCTCACCCCGTCGCGGGGATTCGAACCGCCAACCTTCTGATCGGCAAGCCCTAGGCTCTGTGGTTTAACCCACAGTGCCACCCGCGTCCCTTTTGATAAGTAATAATTGTAAATAATATAAAAATAAAGTTCCGGCTATGATTAGGTATCAGGAGAGGATGAGATGGCCACAGACAAAATATGTCAAGACTCCATATTTGTTTGGACAAGGGTGCAGAAACCTCCAAGCTAGGTGATCTCTAACTCTTTACTTTTCCTGACCGAGGACAGACAAGTGAGCTTGTGTACATGTATTCTAGTGAGACCAGTAAACAGACACCCCTAAAACCAATGAGACCCTGAAGTCTTTAACTCTGAGAGCTTTGTACCCCTTCTCCCTTTCTCCATTTTATGGTTGTATTTTTACGACAGAATTAAAAGTTATTTCAGGGGTGTAGGAGCTATAGCTCCCCCCCCCCGCTTCCTAGTTATAGCATAAACCAATTTGCTTATTCTCCACCTATCAGTGCCCATTTGTATTGTGTACAATCAACCTTCTTCTTATGAACCCAGACAAGTGATTTCATTCAAGGTCTTGCTTATCCAAGCTTTTAGGCCTGCTTCAGACATTTATTGCACACAGTGACGGCAGCAGAGCTCCATACGCAACTCTTCCCTCTGTGAAAACGGCAAGAACCTTTATTGAACTAGCAGAACTGGACAACAGGGCCAAAGCAACTGCTTATATACATTTCTGAAGGCCTGGACCACTCCCACTCTCAACGTGATTGGCTGTCTAAACTCCCAAGCTGTGAATCATGACTCAGAGTTTAAGGGCCTATGGCAATGGCCCCAATCCTGAAATGTGATGTGATTGGATATCATGTATCGAATCAGAACACAGGGGCTCGGAATCCTTAGTGCAGACTCAAGCTCAGGTCAACACAGACCACTGAATACATAACACACACACACCCTCATCCCCGTCAACACAGTCATCAAAGTGGCATGGGCGGTGCCTCATGCGCTGGAAGTGGCGGAGCTCGCCCCCTTGGCTCATTGGGGATCCCAATGGAGCTGGAGCTGTGGGTGTCACTGGTGTTGTTGCCTCTGCGTTGTCTGGCGGTGCAGTGTCGGGGCCCCGTTCCTCAGCCCTACTCTGAGCCGCAGGGTTCTCTGTGGCTACATCAGTCTGTGAGCCAGGCTGACCCTTCAGCTCACCCCTGTGCTTTGGTGTAGTAGTAGCAGCTGGAGCTGGGGCGTCAGCCAGGTGGCACAGCATTTGGTCCTCATGCTGCGGTGGAACCGACCATCCGGCATGGCAATCTTGCCCACCATGCCCAGTGGTCAGGGATGATGAGAAGTGTAGTCTTGCAACATGAGGTGGGCCACGGCTTTGCCATCCCTGGAATAAGGAATAAAATCTAGGAACATAAGAACGGCCCTGCAAGCTGATCTAATCCTGCATCCTGTTCTCTACAGGTACCTATGGGAAGCACACAAGAGCACAGGATCATGCTCCCACTGTTGTTCTCCAGGAACTGGAAATGAAAGGCATGCTGCCTTTGATCCTGGAGGTGGCATATAGCCAGCAGGACTAGTCAGTGTGTGGAGAAGTAAATCCTGAAGAGTCTGGTGTGACTTACTCGAAGAAGAAGAAGAAGAAGAAGAAGAAGAAGAAGAAGAAGAAGAAAAGGAGGAGGAGGAGGAGGAGGAGTTTGGATTTGATATCCCGCTTTATCACTACCCAAAGGAGTCTCAAAGCGGCTAACATTCTCCTTTCCCTTCCTCCCCTACAACAAACACTCTGTGAGGTGAGTGGGGCTGAGAGACTTCAGAGAAGTGTGACTAGCTCAAGGTCACCCAGCAGCTGCATGTGGAGGCGCGGAGGCGCGAACCCGGTTCACCAGATTATGAGTCTACAGCTCTTAACCACTACACCCACACTGGCTCTCAGTGATGAGAGACCTGTGGGGCCTTGGCACTAAAGTTTCTAATAAACCTTCTGTATACGTACTAAAGAGATATAGGGAAGGAGACTTTTGTTGACTTTAGGACAAAATTAAAATGAAATACTTGTTCCAGTGTTTAATATTTCTCTTTTGAGACTGAAAAAGTATCACTACTTTTATTACTGTGAATCGCTCTTGTGGCCCACTTATGGTGTACTTTTTATATTTCCATGATCCCATTCATTGAGTGGATGCTACGGGTGGGGCTAGCCTAGGTATCATTATTTTTATTATTTATTGAATTTATATACCACCCTATACCCAGAGCTCTCAGGGCGGCTCACAGAAAAGGTCAACATAAAAAGCACAATATAAATAATCAAAATAAAAACAACAACCCAATAACACCCCCCCCCAAAAAAAGAGCCAAATTTTAAAAGGATATAGGTAGCCTAGGTAGGACATTTTTCCCCCACTCACCAAACACACTACAAGTATACAATTGGAAGAATATGTGTAACCCCATTTTTCTGGTTCATGTCTGTAACAATTAAGCCGCAAGAATATGTGGACGACACACTTTATATGGATTACCCTTCCTTGCCCCGACTATCTCTGCAAAGATGAGGGCTAGAAACTTAACATGGAAAACTCCCTGCATTTAACCTGCAGACCATATAATATCTGTTTGAGTTAAATGTTAGTCTCAAAGCGGCTAGCATTCTCCTTTCCCTTCGTCCCCCACAAGAAACACTCTGTGAGGTGAGTGAGGCTGAGAGACTTTAGAGAAGTGTGACTAGCCCAAGGTCACCCAGCAGCTGCATGTGGAGGAGCGGAGATGCGAACCCGGTTCACCAGATTACAAGTCTACCACTCTTAACCACTACACCACACTGGCACATGGAGGAAGGGCAGGAATGAGTGGCAGCAGCGCCCTTGCTGCTGGTGGTGGTGCTGCCTTCACTGGGGAGGACGAGGTAGTGGAGATGACCTGTCTGTCACCTCATCCCATCCCTGTCCCAACAAACCTCACATCTGAACAATCGCGTAGCATTATGGCTAAGAGGCTGAGACTGGAAACTGAAGTCCCTGATATGGGCACCATCTTCTATCCAATGTGGGAACCACAACACTAATTAACTCTATCTCTGCTAAGATAATGTACATGAAGTGATCTGAAGACTGTAAATCACAATATAAGCGCATCTTTAACACGTTTACGGTAAATCACTTTGGGAACCAAGAAGTTTGCCCAAAAGCTCTTTCCCTTCAAAATGGGTTTTGTCTGTTTTTAAACAAGCATACAGTACATTGAACATCCACATTTGCGTGAAACAATAAATGTCATCAGATGCCCTCAAAGTATGTAAATTTATAGAAAGGTATATAAAATTATAGAAAGGTATAGAAAAATTAACGTTATTCATTGTGGTGGGAGTTTGTGATCACATAATTAAATGTTTGCTTTAATGATATTGAAGACATAAAGACCAAGGGACTTTAACTGTGGCATTTTCTGACTTTTGAGAGCTTAATGTAACCTTACATGGGCTTCTCCATTTAGTGGGGTATTTATAGTTTGTGTCGAGAGAAGCAACATCTCTCTAATTGTCTTATTGCCATTTGTCATCAGATGTTAAGCTAAAGACAGAGTGATGAGTAGCAGGAATACCCTCTTGCAGTCAGAGGGAGCTTAAATCCTCCTTTGCTTTAACCTGATCATTCAGCGCCTCTTTGCAGTGCTTACCTTTCTTATTTGGGCATACAAAGTGTCCAGGTTTAGTGAAAGAACCGGTCTGCTTACTTTTGGTCTTGGCACTGTAGCCTTTCTCTTTGCTCCTGAGTCTGTTCTGTATCCAGTGAAGTTTTTGGGGAGGAGTCGCCTTGAAAATGCACAAGCTGTTATTGTATATGCAAACATAGTAGCCATGGATTCTTGCAAGCCATTGTGTAGGTTTCTGGTGCAGTCTTACCGGGCAGTGATAACTGTTGCCACCGGTGTCAAAACTGGGCATTTTCATTCTTGGCAACCTAACATTCTAAACAAAGCTTTTCTGTAACACTTGACGCCCCTGTCTGCATCCTTGTCACTGTGTCTGCCTTTGAAACAGAGGGACCTTGTATTGTGAGCCAAGCAACCTAGGCCTCTAGACTACAATATAATAATAGTAATAATAATTTATTATTTGTACCCTGCCCATCTGGCTGGGTCCCCCCAGCCACTCTGGGCGGCCTCCAACAGATATTAAAATACATTAAAATATCACAAGTTAAAAACTTCCCTAAACAGGGCTGCCTTCAGGTATTTTCTGAATGTCAGATAGTTGTTTATCTCTTTGACCTCTGCTGGGAGGGCGTTCCACAGGGCGGGCGCCACTACCGAAAAGGCCCTCTGCCTGGTTCCCTGTAACTTTGCTTCTCGCAGTGAGGGAACCGCCAGAAGGCCCTCGGCGCTGGACCTCAGTGTCCGGGCTGAATAATGGGAGTGGAGACGCTCCTTCAGGTATACAGGACCGAGGCCATTTAGGGCTTTAAAGGTCAGCACCAACACTTTGAATTGTGCTCGGAAACGTACTGGGAGCCAATGTAGATCTCTCAGGACCGGTGTTATGTGGTCCCAGCGGCCACTCCCAGTCACCAGTCTAGCTGCCGCATTCTGGATTAATTGCAGTTTCCGGGTCACCTTCAAAGGTAGCCCCACGTAGAGCGCATTGCAGTAGTCCAAGCGGGAGATAACTAGAGCATGCACCACTCTGGCGAGACAGTCTGCGGGCAGGTAGGGTCTCAGCCTGCGTACCAGATGGAGCTGGTAGACATCCGCCCTGGACACAGAATTAACCTGCGCCTCCATGGACAGCTGTGAGTCTAAAATGACTACAAGAGAACATGAAAGCCATGCTTGGGAAGAATCAATCTTTTAGTGTAGCAGCATCTATTCTCTGCAACTCCCTGCCTATTGCTATTAGGCAGGCACCTTCATTGGCCTGCCACTCCTGCATTAGACAGAATTTTGAAGCCAAAGAGAAGTAGTTGACAAAATATTCTTGCCTAATTTATATTCTTGAGTGTCTGTTTCTTACAGGAGCGAATGCATTAATTGACTGACACAGTTATATATATATTTAATTTAATAGGAAATTACATTTCCAGCAGGTGCTGTCATATTACATTAGGTGTCATTGGTTAAAAATGGTGTGGGGAAGATGGAAGAAATGAAGACAAGAGATTGGAATTGGGTTGGGTTAGGCCGCAACTTTATTGATTTCAGGTATACCAGCATACATCCCCTCAGGAAACGGGCCGGGCTCTCACTATAACAAGGACTGTTAAAATCAGGCATGAATGTGCTACTCACCAGCTGAAGGACTGTTTCAAGGGAAACAATTGAAATATTTTCGAGCATTCAAATCTATGCTACATCAATCGCTGCACAAGTAATGTGTTGTGTTGTTTTTATGGGAAAGCATCCAATTTCATTGTATTGTATTTGTACAATGACAATAAAGAAATCTTAAATCTTATTTATCCTTATTTCATTACATTTAGAATTTACATCCTTGTACATTCATGAAGTTATTACAATTATTGTGCATTCCATTTAAACATACATATAGATTTCATTTAAACATACATATTATACTTATCTTGTTTATAAATTCACATTTCCTTCTATTTTAGCATTTCCCATACCTTCTTTCCCCCTGTGTCTTCCCTTCACCCGTGTGTGACTTCCTTGATCATTTGGGGGGGGGGGGTTGTGTTCTTATTGAGATTATGTTTCTATATCAAAGTATTGTACAGTGGACCCTCGACTTACGAATGTAATCCGTTCCGAATGGGCATTCGTAGATCGGAAAAAATCATAAGTCGAGTCCCCATAGGAATGTATTGGGAGAAAAATATCCGAAAAAATCGTACGTCGAAAAAAACCGCATCTAAACTTCGTAAGTCAAGGAAAGCGCATCTAAAATGGCAACAATTTCCATTCGGAGGTCGAAAAAATTCATAAGCGCACGGCCACTTTTTTCACTTGTAACTCGAAAAATACGGAAGTCAGGTCATTCGTAAGCCGAGGGTCCACTGTATAATCCTTATTGTTTGATTACTTGACTTATCTTGGCCTATCTTAACTTTATGAGCTCAATCTATACATACCAATAAATTCTTATTGAAACCTCTTTTATTCACGTATTCTTCTACACATTTCCATTCTTGTTTGAGATTTTGGTTAGATTGCATTCTAATTGCTGCCGCCATTTTTGCTAATTCAATCATTAAAAAAAATATATTTTGCCACTCTTCTAGTGTTGGTACAGCTTCTGCTTTCCAATTTTTTGCCTTGCGGCAGCTGTTACATACAAAAAGAGAGGAGGCACCTCTCTTTGGGGCGGGGGGGGGGGCAGCTCAGAGAGGTGTTCAAAAAAGGTTGAGAGGCTTCCAGCTCTACAGACAAGGGGTGACATAGCTGGGCTCCTGAGCCCCACAGGGGTGCCTCAGAATGAATGTAGTTGGTCAAGGGAGCCGTGGTCTCAAAGAGGTTGAAATCTTCTGGGCTAAGGTATTGGGCATGTATCCAGCATCAGGCAGTGGGTCGACCCACAGTTCTGGACACCACAGTTCAAGAAGGATACTGACAAACTGGAACGTGTCCAGAGGAGGGCAACCAAAATGGTCAAAGGCCTGGAAACAATGCCTTATGAGGAACGGCTTAGGGAGCTGGGTATGTTTAGCCTGGAGAAGAGAAGGTTAAGGGGTGATATGATAGCCATGTTCAAATACATAAAAGGATGTCATATAGAGGAGGGAGAAAAGTTGTTTTCTGCTGCTCCTGAGAAGCGGACACGGAGCAATGGATTCAAACTACAAGAAAGAAGATTCCACCTAAACATTAGAAAGAACTTCCTGACAGTAAGAGCTGTTCGACAGTGGAATTTGCTGCCAAGGAGTGTGGTGGAGTCTCCTTCTTTTGAGGTCTTTAAGCAGAGGCTTGACAGCCACCTGTCAGGAATGCTTTGATGGTGTTTCCTGCTTGGCAGGGGGTTGGACTGGATGGCCCTTGTGGTCTCTTCCAACTCTAGGATTCTATGATTCTATTATTCTATTATTCTATGACCTCATTCTGGGGAGTTGCTTCCGACACGGATCAGGTGCCACAACCCCACACAGGCCCACCATTGGGAGAGGTGTTTTGGCCCATGGGTCATCGTGTGGACTCCTGGACAGAGTAACCCCTACTGGACCCTTTTAATGGGGTACCTGCATGAATAAGAACCCAGCTCAATGCCTTATCCGCCAAAGTTGTGACAGTTGCTGTGAGGGATGCGAAAACCTGCAAGCCGGCCAATTTCCTTGAAGGAGAAAACTGCTGCCTGGCCCCGGATATGGCAACCTGCAAACATCCACCAGTGACGTCAGGTTTATAGAAGCAGAAAACAAGGTGAAGCTAGTCAGCGTTACAACTGATGGGAAAGATGGACGTTCTGTTAATGCAGTCTGCTCTTCATCAAGCCAGCCTTTTAGATTCCTTGCACTTACTCTGACCCTTGTTAAGTGAAGACAAATGAAATCACCCTCTAATTGTAATCTGAAGGATTTATTACAACCAGCATCCTAGACTGGAGAAGGAAACAGTGGGAGATTTATGAAATGTGAAGACCAACATTAATTTTGCAGGGCAAAGAGGACAATCTCTTTGCCTCTGTTGCCTTCCTTCTCCACTCACCATCATGCAGCCTCACTCTGCGCACCAGTTTCTTATGTACACAGGGCCAAACTGCATAAAACAATCATCTGATTTCATTGCTGTCACCTCTTTCGATTTTGTAGAAAGCTACTGTAGGGAGTGTCCAGCTTGGATCAGAACCACAACACTGTGAGAAGGGCACCTTTGCTCATCACCACCACTATAATTAAAGGTAAAGGGACCCCTGACCATTAGGTCCTGTCGTGACCGACTCTGGGGTTGCGGCGCTCATTTCCCATTATTGGCCGAGGGAGCCGGCATACAGCTTCCAGGTCATGTGGCCAGCATGACTAAGCTGCTTCTGGCGAACCAGAGCAGTGCACGGAAACACCGTTTACCTTCCCGCCAGAGCGGTACCTATTTATCCACTTACACTTTGGCGTGCTTTCGAACTGATTGGTTGGCAGGAGCAGGGACCGAGCAACGGGAGCTCACCCCGTCGCGGGGATTCGAACTGCCAACCTTGTGATAGGCAAGCCCAAGGCTCTGTGGTTTAACCCACAGCGCCACCTGCGTCCCTAACCACTATAATTGTCCACATTAAAATAACCTCCAAGCTGTTAGGTTTTCATATGTTTTCCCTAATGGAGCACATAGTAGGCCTGGATTTCATTTAGAAAACAGTAGAGGGTGCCTGATCCAATAACGGACATACAAAACCGCCAGCTATTGCAGGGGGATGGGGGCTTGCAGATATAGGAGATGCAATGATAATTTGCTACAACACCCTGAAACACTTGCTGATCCACTATCAGCTAGAAGTGCAATTATACATGTTACTCCACAGGGCATTTCGTACAGTGCTATATCTTCATTAACATCCTGCAACACCTTTCCCAACATCAAAGGCAAGAGTAAGTGATGGCAATCTTCCAACAACAAGATTCTGAAAAGGTTTACCCAGAAGTAAATCCTAGTGTGCTTAGGCTCATTCCCTAATGATGAATTCAACGCTGAACCAAGTTAATGTCATTTGGCGCCAGTTGCAGTAGCAGAATGGCTTCTGCAAGAAAAGGGTAGGAATCCAGCATGTTATTGTTATGCAACAGATTGCTGTTGCCCCAATACTTCCTGTTGCACAATCAGCTGCACACAAGCTTACACACCAGTGCAACTGTTCCATTGGGTTTCATATTGCACTAGCATTATTCTCACCCTTAGGGCTGAGGACTTGAGACAATGCACACTGGACCATAAAGCCGTTCCTTCCTAAAAGAGATTGGATAAGAGGAGCCAAGGCCGGATCCTGCAGCAGCAGCAGTAGCAGAAAGAAAAACCTGCCATTGTTTTTACAGAAACATTAGTGACTCATCCTTGTGAGCGCGATAAATTAGTTCACAGTAGGATTTACTGTAGATTCCCTCTCATCATTTGAGGAATCACACATCTTTGCACTAATAAAGCAGAGGCTGCTGGATAATGAATTTCAAAAACTCTATCCCTCCCAGCCCTTAGTATGCTCTCCTGCCTCTCTAGGGCTGCAACCTCATCATGGAACGATGCCTAATTATTTCTACAATTTGGTTACGCCATTACATCGCAGAGTATTTATGTTGGCTCATCTAAATGCCTTTCCATCTACCATGTTTCCCGGAAGACTCAGAGGTATCCCTTACCAGGACAGACTCTGCCCTTGTGGCCAGAATGTGCCGGACTCTATGGACCACATGATCCTGGATTGTCCCCTCTCTAATATCTTCCAATTTGGCCCTTCAATGTCCTCAATGTGGCCTAGTGCCCTTTTCAATAACCAACTTACGATCCAGTTCCTGCTGAGGGATGATTCCTCTGCCCTCACTAGAGCTATGGCTCAATATCTGACTAGGGTTTTTGAAATTAAGGCCAGTATATCTAGCCTGTCCAATAGTGACTAATGAGGATCCTTTTATCTTTTTCTATTTATTGCATGCTTTCAGAAATATTATATTATATAGAAATATTATATAAATAGATGGTTTGTATGTCCCCTTTTTATATATGCCAATAAAGGTGTTGAGTTGTTGAGTTGAGTTGAGTAGTTCACATCACATCATTTCTACCTGCTTAACCCTTAGCAGCTCAGAAAGTGTTTCTAGAGCAAATCAGAGTCTAAAATCCAAAGGGGATTGAGATCAGCAAATCCCTACCCCCTGTTGTGAAAGGAATGATGCTGCCAGGGCTAGAGTTGACTTTGAGAATGCTCCTTGGTAATCCAAGTGCTCTCAGGCTCTTTAAAAATGTGAAAGGGCAAAACAGCTTTGCATGGCCATGCAACTGTCCAGAGGGAAATGAATTTACAACATCATGACATTCTGCTTTCTTAAATCATTAAGAAAGTTGTCTTGTGCAAGGTCATACAGTCAGTATATATCTAGCCCACTTTTGTCTACCGGCCTTGGCTTTTTCCAGGCTGACGCACGTCCTGGGGGTGTGGCGCACCACCCGCAGGGGAGGCGGGGAAACAACCACAATGGCACCCTGCCAGGATTACGCTACCAGGGGCAGGGCGCTCCCCCCCCCACTCCTCTTCCTGAGGTAGGGCTGAGACCCTACCTGCCCGCAGACTGTCTCGTCAGAGTGGTGCATGCTCTGGTTATCTCCCGCTTGGACTACTGCAATGTGCTCTATGTTGGGCTACCTTTGAAGGTGACCCGGAAACTGCAATTAATCCAGAATGCGGCCGCTAGACTGGTGACTGGGAGTGGCCGCCGGGACCACATAACACTGGTCCTGAGAGAGCTACATTGGCTCCCAGTACGTTTCCGAGCACGATTCAAAGTGTTGGTGCTGACCTTTAAAGCCCTAAACGGCCTTGGTCCTGTATACCTTAAGGAGCGTCTCCACCCCCACCGTTCAGCCTGGACACTGAGATCCAGCGCTGAGGGCCTTCTGGTGGTTCCCTCACTGCGAGAAGCAAAGCTACAGGGAACCAGGCAGAGGGCCTTCTCAGTAGTGGCGTCCGCCCTGTGGAACGCCCTCCCATCAGAGGTCAAAGCGATAAACAACTACATGACATTTAGAAAATACCTGAAGGCAGCCCTGTTTAGGGAAGTTTTTAATCTGTGATATTTTAATGTATTTTGATATTTGTTGGAAGCCGCCCAGAGTGGCTGGGGAGACCCGACCAGATGGGTGGGGTACAAATAATAAATTATTATTATTATTATTATTATTATTCCTCCGCCAGTGCTTTCAGCCAATCCTACCTCACAGGATTGTTGTAAAGGAAGATATGTGTCACAGAACGGCTCACGTGCAACAACTTCAACAGCTAAACGGAATGAAATAAGATTTTAGCTGTAAGCTGCCGTGAATCTAGTTTCAAAACAAAGCCAATTAACTGGTGGGCAACATATAGAACTCAATCATAACACTATATGTATGCGAGTGTCCTTTCTTTATTGCTGAGGGCTATGGAACATAGTCTAACCTACACAGCCTCGCATAAAAGGCTTCATTCATTCCGGCAACTTGACATCTATTGAAAAGCATCTATGTAAGATAGTCCATTGTTTCAAGAAGGCAATTTAACTGAGTGAGGGATTACTACAAGGAAGAATGGCAAAAAATGGGCCGATGGTATTAGACGTATTTGTTACTCAGTACAATTCTCTTCTCTTCTCATGAGGTGGCCAAAGTATTGGAGTATTGGATTCCTCAGCTTCAGGATCTGTCCTTCCAGTGAGCACTAAGAAAATCAGCCCTGAGTGCTCACTGGAAGGACAGATCCTGAAGCTGAGGCTCCAATACTTGGGCCACCTCATAAGAAGAGAAGACCCTCTGGAAAAGACCCTGATGTTGTGAAAGATGGAGGGCACAAGGAGAAGGGGAAGACAGAGGACAAGATGGTTGGACAGTGTTCTCAAAGCTACTAACATGAGTCTGACCAAACTGCGGGAGGCAGTGGAAGACAGGAGTGCCTGGCGTGCTCTGGTCCATGGGGTCACGAAGAGTCGGACACGACTAAACGACTAAACAACAACAATCTGACTGGCATGAAGTGAAAATTAATATTCCCATGGGGTAATGTTTGGCAAAGCCTAGGAATGCCTGTGTCACCGCTTCATAACTTCCCCTTTTGGTTTGCATGCACACTTTCTTCCAAAAGATATTTATAACATCTCAAAGGTTCTGAGAACTTTCTCTTGCCTCTGCCACAGAACGTTACAATGGTCTCCTCTGGCATTAGAAATTCAACAGGGAAATATCTGGATTGAGTTGCAAAGTGCAAGGCTGAGCTGCGTTCTCAAGTGCTTTTTATCCAGCAAGCTGACTCTTGGAGCTCTCTCTTCAATTTCCAAAAACATCAAATAGGAAACCTCAATAAATAAGATGTCAACAGAAAAAAATAAATAAATAAAATTGTCTTTTTTATAATAATTTTTATTTGGTTTTACAAATATTAGTTTATAACAATCCAAATTACATATCCATATTTCATGATTTCACCAAATCTCTGGACTTCCCACCTTCCCCTCCATAGGTACTATCAGGACCGGAATTAAGTTTTCCTGAGGCCCTAAGCTTCTGAAAGTAATGGGTCCCTTTATACGTCCAGCTGTCCTTTGTCAACAACAAATTGTCGCTGTTTTTTTTGTGTTGAATATGTGCTATATCATAATTTATGGACCTAATAGGTATCTAAAGCAATTTGCACATAACAAAATAGGAGCCTACACAACACAAAACTTTGTTGCTGCATGTAGGTTTTATTTTATTTATCTTATATTTTGGAAATGTACATCCAGGTTTTTTTCCTTTATTTTTTTGGGGGGGGCCCCAAGAGAGTGGGGCCCTAAGCTATAGCTTGTTTAGCTTATACGTAAATCCGGCACTGGGTCATATCAACTGCATATTATTTCATAATCCATATTTTGTATCTTTCCATTTTGTCCATAATATTCACTACATTCCAAGTGTTGTTGAAATCCTCCTAACATTTTCATCTGCTTACAGTGGTCTCCAAAATAAATTATAGTTTTCCCCCATTCTTTATTGAAGTTTTGGTCTTCTTGGTTCCTGAGCCTTGGCTTCCTAGTGGTTCGTTATGATCTCTTCCTCTAATTATCCACTTTGTTTCCTTCTGTCTACTTTCATTTAAACTCCCTGCGTCTCTCTCTCTCCTCCTCAAACCACCTGAGACTGTAGGGACATAAACACCAGCATCCATTTCAGAAAGCAACACATGCAGAAGCGTATCTATCTCTCGCAGCTTACTAGCTGAGGAACAATTACAACTTTATAGTTGCCTTCAAGAATGCCAACAGATTGTAATACAATCTGTCGGGTATTCTCAGGAGGGGGGAACCAGCAGCGTACTATGTTCAAAAGAGCTGTAATTTACCATTTGGGAGTAACACTGCAAGTAGATTTGATATGATCAAGCTAGCTGAAGACAGGGGGAATTATGATTCAAACCTGAGCTCAAAAACAAAAGTTTTCAATAACAAGCTGGCTTTAGATTGACCTACAGATCGCGCGTGTGTGTGTGTGTGTGTGTGTGTGTGTGTGTGTGTCACTCCAATCAACAGCATTCCTTACCTTCTTAAAACCTATTATTATTATTTATTATTATTATTATTATTATTATTATTATTATTATTTCCAGATTCTCTACTTTGTCATGCTCTTAAAAGCACAAGATTCTGTTACAATTCCAACCTAGTTATTGTTGACCAACATAACTTCATTAATAATAATAATAATAATAATAATAATAATAATATACGGTCCTGAGAGAACTACATTGGCTTCCAGTACGTTTCCAATAACAATTCAAAGTGTTGGTGACCTTTAAAGCCCTAAACGGCCTCGGTCCTGTATACCTGAAGGAGCGTCTCCACCCCCATCGTTCAGCCCGGACACTGAGGTCCAGCGCCGAGGGCCTTCTGGCGGTTCCCTCACTGTGAGAAGCAAAGCTACAGGGAACCAGGCAGAGGGCCTTTTCGGTAGTGGCACCTGCCCTGTGGAACGCCCTCCCAGCAGAGGTCAAAGAGATAAACAACTATCTGACATTCAGAAAATACCTGAAGGTAGCCCTGTTTAGGGAAGTTTTTAACCTGTGATATTTTAATGTATTTTAATATCTGTTGGAGGCCACCCAGAGTGGCTGGGGGGACCCGGCCAGATGGGCGGGATACAAATAATAAATTATTATTATTATTATCCCCGCACAGAGAAAATTGGGTTGTCAAGGAGAAGCCTTTTCCCTGACATCTGATTTGTTTGCTGTTCAAAGCGAACAAGTGTGACCTGCAACAACCTACACAATATGTACTTACTGGCTAAATAAATAAATACAGATTTAATTTGTAATGCTCATGTCAATATTTTTCAACACATACGGGTTCCTATACTTGGAGGGATCAGATTTTTAATAAGAGAACTCCTGCATCTCTTTTTAATTGTGCTTTTGTTCTGTTTCATTTTCTGAATTCGGATCACAAATTACATGGGAAATGCTGAAATATCTGTCTCTTTTATGTCGAGTGTCTAAATGGGAGTTAAGTCCTTTTAGCGACCTAGACTTTCCTGTCATAGGGTGCTTTTTTATTTTTAAAAAAGATCCAGAAGCATTCAGGATGAAATCTACACAATAAATACATAGGGGTCCAAATATACAAAAATGTGTACATTAGTTTTTAAAAGCATACTAAAATATTGATAATTTTTATGAATACTTTTGAAAAACTGCAAAGTGACGTGGAAATATGGAAAACTGGATATAAGATTGGAAAAATTAGAAACAGAGAGAGACCAAAATTTGCCCAGGTTAAATATGAAGCCAGGCACAAGTAAGTTTTCCGTGCACACCTTGTTTCGTGTTTAAATCAGATCTGTGATTGGGGTGGGGGTGGAATTCCTGTGTACAAAGAGCAAAATCTGAATTTCTTCAAGGATTGTTTGCCTGTACATTGTCGACACATTTATCAAAATTTTGTCAAAATTAATATATCCCTGTATATATTCTGTATACCGTATACAGTGGTACCTCGACTAACGACGATAATGCATTCCGACGCGATTTCCGTTAGTCGAAAAAATTCGTTCGGCGAATCCCCATAGGAATGCATTGGGGAAAAATTCGTAAGTCGAAAAAATCTGGTCAAAAATTCGTAAGTCGAAAAAATCCTATTAAAAGCGGCTGCGACGTCTTTTCTTAAGTCGAAGGAATTCGTATGCGGCGGCCATTTTGTTTTACCGGAAGTCATTCGTTAGGAGAAAAATACATTAGGCGAGTTATTCGTTAGGCGAGGTATCACTGTATTCTACTGACTCAGCATTCCTAGCATCTTCAAAGGAGAGCAAAGGCAGTTTGTTACTAGTAAAATGTGCAAAAGAAGCCATGAATCTGCTTCCTTCTAAAATTCTCAGGAGAATAACCCTAGTTTGAAATAAGCAGGTTGCACTACAAATCTCATGTTAAGTTATTCGCTAGAGAAAATACATCTGAGCAATTTCTCAGGGGAAAAAATTAAAAGGCTTTAGAAGAGAAAGTCTTTTGTGTGAATTCATGTAACCCCAGAGAATGAAACAATCCACAACTTGTGAGCTGAATGTTGAATGACCTTCAATATTTGTCACGAGGCACTATTGTGTTGTATTTTTTAAATCAACCTTTATGTAGAAAAGATATTTCAAATGATTGCACAGGCACTTATTTCACTAGCACTTATAATTCTAACATCATTTATTTATATATTAGTGAAGGCGAAGCCAGCTTTGGATAATATATCAAGAACACTTCCTACAGCCACAAAGCGGGTTCTCCTTCATGGAGAGCACGTGTTGCGGTGGGGGCTAACAAGTCACCCCACTGTTGCTGGGCGGGTTAGGATAGATGACCAGGGCAAGTGATTGGGCCCTGCGGGTTTCTGGGG
Organism: Darevskia nairensis; assembly: GCA_034642065.1. Taxonomy (NCBI): domain Eukaryota; kingdom Metazoa; phylum Chordata; class Lepidosauria; order Squamata; family Lacertidae; genus Darevskia; species Darevskia nairensis. The sequence goes on from JAWWNI010000558.1 coordinate 862,165, forward strand.
AGAATGTTATGTAGCAATGTTTGATGAACAGCTCAGAGGTTATATATTCTCAGCGCACGCAGCACGCGGCCCTCTTTGCTGCGTGCATTGGATCGCCCTTCCTCCCTCCCTTTATTTAGGCTTGTGCGTTGACCTTGCTATGCCTGTCATGGAGTCGTCTGCTTTTGGGGCAGGGGCCTGGTAGGAATTTTTCCATCTGGCTGATTGGCTGTTGCCATTTGGTTTTCGCCTACTGCATAGCAATTAGTCACAACTTGTAAGGTTGCGGTTAGGCATTGGTTATGAATTTGGTTGGTGGAGGGGATGTGGTTGGCTGTGTCTGCCCCTCCAATGCTGCTGCGCGGGGAATTCCGTTAAAGGAATCCAGGGGCTCATCATGCTTTTGTGCGTATCCCCCGGTCGGGGGCCAGGGCCACGCAAGAGCCCCTGGGAACATTTGGGGAGAGGCAAGGGCCCGGGCCCCTGACCTCCATTCTCTCCCCAAAGGTGTTTTCCCTTTACTGACTTCCACTAACCGGACGGATTTCAGTCTGCCCCCAGGAGGGGGCAGCTAGTTGGAACCAATGCCTAAGCAACCACTCACTTTTTTTTAATTTTAATAAAGTTGTGGCCAAAATCATGCCAAAAACCTTAAACTTAAATTACGGTGTGTAGTGTGAGTTATTTAGGGGGGTGGCTTGGGGACCTCGACACGCAATGAGATAAATGAGGTGCAGAACTGAAGCCCAGAAGCAGACATTCTGAAAATCCTTCCCCGAAGTGACTCTCCTGACTTTCTGATCCCCATTGACTACAGACCACCCACATCATTTGCCTTTCATCACCCTTTCATAGGATAACAAAGTGCATCTGAGTTACCATAGTTTCTTGTTTCCTTAGTAACTCTTTTGAGAGCGCTTGTATTTATGTCTGTGGGAAAACAGGTTCTGTACAATAAAAAAAACTGCTAGCACGTTTACAAAGCTAACCAGGAGCCAGTATGATTTCAAATGGCTGGGAGATTCCTGCGTTGCGGCGGGTTGGACTAGATGACCCTTGGAATCAGTTTCCAACTCTACAGTTCTAGGCTGAAGACCTCTCAGCCCCACGCATCTACAGTAATAAAGTGCAAGTGTCTCTGCATCCAGTCCCTGTGTCTGTCCCTGTGTCCTACTGCGCATGTGCCCCATGGACACAGGGATTGGAGCGCAGAGACTTCGGGCGGCTGGGCGAAACTGCGCATGTGCCCCACGGGCACAGGGATTGGAGCGCAGAGACTTCGGGCGGGCGGGCTGTTGAAGCGGCGGGTGCGCGCTCGCGTGGACTTACTTCTAAGCGGCAGCGGCCATTACAAGTGGCGGCTGAGTTGGCCTGCTGGGGCCTGGCTGGTGCCAGTGCCGCCGCTGCCGCAATGCGCCTCCTGCGCTGCCTGCTGAAGGGTCATTCGGCGCTGGCCGGGGCGCCCAAGTACATCGAGCACTTCAGCAAGTTCTCGCCGTCCCCGCTTTCCATGATGTTCTAGCACCCGTTAATTTAACGGGCTTAAAGTCTACTAGTAAGAATATAATTGACAGAAGAGTCCGAACCTGCGAAACAATTGCAATTTATTCATTCATTTGTTTATTACGGTTATAAACCAGCTCAAAAGGGACATATAGGACGGCTTTCACAAAAGTAAAATATGCATTTAAAACAATATACAGCAAACAGCTTAAGACTTAACATAAAATTAAACAGACATGTGAGAACCTAAAAGTTTGCAATTTAATTGAAGTATCAGCAGAAGTGACTGCTACTCAGGAAATTTAATCTTTTTTTTATAATCATTTTTTATTAGTTTTATGAAAATACAATAATAAATTCACACATTTATCTTCACATCTTATACTGTTTTGGCTTTTTATGGTTGTGACTTCCGTCAAACCTTCCTTATGATATTCTAATATCTATTCCTTATATCTATATTTCCTAAATCAATCATTGTTTTACATTATTACTTTCTAAAATTAATCACTGTGTCTTCATATTAACAACAATATTTCTTCCTTACTCTACAAAGCTTCTTGCAACCCTACCAACGTATTCAATTGAATACAATTTTCCTTTAAATAATCTGCAAATTTAGTCCAGTCTTTGATGAACTTCTGGTCCCGCTGTTCGCGGATTCTCCCCGTCATCTTATCCAGTTCTGCATAGCCTACTCCATTAGTTTCACAATCCATTCTTCTACTCAGGAAATTTAATCTGTGGCAATGCATCTGTTGGAGGTAGGGCAAATCTAAAATCAACTCTCATCTAGTTTGACTGTTAGTTCTATTGGCCAAAATGTTTGTTAGCGCTTTCGTCAACAGTGCAGTTTTCACATTTTGTCACAAGTCATTCTTTCCAGAACTCTGCTACCAAGATAATTCACTTTGCTCACCATCTAAATCTAAACCATGTGAAGCTCCCTTTCAAATTCCTAAACCAGGCATAGGCAAACTCGGCCCTCCAGATGTTTTTGGGACTACAATTCCCATCATCCCTGGCCACTGGTCCTGCTAGCTAGGGATCATGGGAGTTGTAGTCCCAAAGCATCTGGAGGGCCGAGTTTGCCTATGCCTGCCCTAAACTGTCCCTTTAAAAAAAATTTCAGTTCAGAGTTCAGTTCTGTAAACACTGCACAATGATTTCGACCAAAATGGCTATCCTGCTCGAGCTGCGCGGCTAAGCACTGTGCATCCCCCGTGATTTAAAGTGACAGTTATGAAACCAAGGAAACAAAGGGATGTCGTTTTGCAGAGACTCATGATTCATATAAAGAGGAGGCTATATACAGTGCCAGCTATTTAAAGCTACAGTCTCCAACGAAGAGACAGCCCCAACGATAACTGAGTGGCAAACCCTAATGATAGAGTACCTTGAACTGGCAGAGATGTCAGGGAAAATGAGAGGGCTTACAAACCAGAAGCTATATAAAGAGTGGAATATATTCAAAAAATACTTAAATATATATTATCCAAATAATAACATTTTAGCGGAACTGGATTGATACTTGCAAAAGAAAAAAGAAATATACAATAAGTTTAAGACAAGAATGTAAAAGGATTAAAAGCAGTAATAAAAGAATGTGCGATAAACTTAACCAAAAAAATGACAATACAAATACATTGCGAAAAATTGGAAGTTGCTTTTATTTATGATGGTATAACATTGAAAAACGGATTTTTGTGAAACAATGTTCTTGATGTTCTTTTGTTGTCATCTAAAATTCTTTATTCTTTACTTCTTCTATTCTGACTTTTCTTTATTCTTTTTTTCCCTTTTCTTATTTTCGATCTGATGTATGTAGATATATGTATTTTTGTTTTAAAACCAATAAAGATTTATTTAAATAAAAATAAAAATAAAGCTACAGTCTCCCAGATATGACACTTGGTACCTATTTATCTACTTGCACTTTGACGTGCTTTCAAACTGCTAGGTGGGCAGGAGCTGGGACCGAGTAACAGGAGCTCACCCCGTCGCGGGGATTCGAACCGCCGACCTTCTGATCGGCAAGCCCTAGGCTCTGTGGTTTAACCCACAATGCCACCCGCATCCGTGAGAATAGGATTATTAGGGCCAAATTACACATGATGTTAAACACCTCTTTGCATTTAATGTTCTTTACACAGAATCAAATAATTGTATAGAGTTGGAAGGAAACCCAAGGGTCATCTAGTCCAACTGTCCTGTTGAGCTGACTTTTCCAATGGATGCAAAAATGTTTAGCGAAACTCCTATCCCCAATTCATTTGAGCACCAGCTCAGCTCCTTGGAAGCTTCCAGACTATTTTTCAGGTGGGAATGATGTGGAATTTCAGTGGAAATTATGTGACAACATCATCTATCCTCCCAGCAAACAAATCCTAGTTAATTCTCAATAAACAAGTCATCTGAAGTACCCTTATTTGCTGGGCATTCATTACTGGTATTTATTATTATTATTATTATTATTATTATTGGTAAATTCAGTTGCCGCTTAGGGCGATTGTATACAATTCTGTGTCTCCCTTGCTTATACTGCATTTCCGTGCATTGTATATTACAGGAGGTGCAATTAAAAAATGGGAGGTTCTTAAGTCAAGTGAATGGCCTTGTCTTTCTTTGCTGTGCTTTAATCATGATCCAGCTGTTGAGAGTAAAATGGAGGATAACATTTTCATGCCACATATTCGCTCCACCCCTGCTGAGGTTAACACTGAAAAGGCCAAGGAGGTTGGGGCAAAGGCTGCCAAACTGGTTATACAGAACCAAAGTCATATCAAATGACACCAGCCCCCTATCTCGCGGAAATCCACTATGTGGAATACCGCAGACTTCTTACAGCAGCTAGACTAAACGCCTTTGATTCCGCGGTCTTGTTGGGAAGGTACAAGGGAGTTCCATATGCCCAGAGAACCTGTCATTGTACTATGGGCGTGGTTGAGTCTACCGAACATATCCTTCTGTCTTGTCCTCTCTATGCAGAACTTAGGCAAAATCTTATAACTCCACTTTTACGTCAATCTAGCTTTCTACCCAGAGAAAGACAGGTTTTATATTTACTGAATAATATCACTAGAAATACAGCCTCCCTGGTGGCTAAATTTCTTTTTTTAGCTTCTAAGGGTCGCAAGATTTTAATTGATTGTATCGATATGGGGCTATTTGTTTAGTTCCATTCTACTGTGGATTATTTTTTCAAAGTTCTCTCAGATGCTTTTAATTCTGTACAAATGTATTCTTCTGACTGACGGTCGAATAAAAGAATGATGATGATGATGAATCAAAGTCACTCCCGCTGATAATAGCAATGAGACTGTGCGGGTGGTTCTCACAGAAATCAATAGCACAAGGACACCACAATATTTTTCTTTAAAACTCATAAAACCTATATGGAAACCCCCATAATAAAGGGGCAGAAATAGCAGAATAACTACATGTTGGTGAATACCGGTATGTCGTGTGCTTCACAAGGAAGCAAGACAATCCTAATGTGGATTGCACCTAGATTTTGCTTACATGTGCATATGTTGGTAATATATTCCAATCAAAATTTTAACAGCATGAAGTCCAGTCACTTGAAGGTGAAAGAAACAATAATTGTATATATATATTATGTTTAAAAACCAGCCTGATAAACTCGGTTATTTTGATCAGTAAGGTTAAGGGTAAAGGGACCCCTGACCATTAGGTCCAGTCATGTCCGACTCTGGGGTTGCGGCGCTCATCTCGCATTATTGGCCGAGGGAGCCGGGGTACAGCTTCCAGGTCATGTGGCCAGCATGACTAAGCCGCTTCTGGCGAACCAGAGCAGCGCACGGAAACGCCGTTTACCTTCCCGCTGCAGTGGTACCTATTTATCTACTTGCACTTGACGTGCTTTCGAACTGCTAGGTTGGCAGGAGCAGGGACCAAGCAAAGGGAGCTCACCCCGTCGCGGGGATTCGAACCGCCGGCCTTCTGATCAGCAAGCCCTAGGCTCTGTGGTTTAACCCACAGCGCCACCCGCGTCCCTATTTTGATCAGTAGTAGTTGCCTTTGCTTTTGGCAAGTTCAATAAAATCCTGTAGGGTATTGTTTTTTATAAAAGAACATGAATTCACTTAGCAAGGTACAAAATGTGCCATCAGCACGGTGTTTGTTATTTTTGTATTGGGACTAGTGTGTCTTGCATGAAGAAGTAAAGACAGCAAGTGGCATATTTCATTTATAAAATAAACTTTTGCAAAAAAGGTTAAGTGCACAAATATTTCACATATGGGAAAACTAAAAATTGGGGGCAGTTTTGACAGCACGTCAGTTTCTCTGCTAAACATTTGCCTTTGTACCTGACGTGATTGTTCTGAATATAGGTGAACAGGCAGGTTCCCTTTTCACTATGTGTTGCCTGCTGAGACCAAAACAAAAGTTGTTTTCTATTGCAGTTTCGTCTGAAGAGACACTTTGGGAACTCCAGCTGTTCGCAAGCACGTATTTTAGCAGCAAGGACAGTCTGAGATATATATTTAATATACACTTGCTCTGGATTAAGAATCCCATCCCGAAAGTCGGATTTAATGCAAATTGTATGAAGAATAGTCATATAATTATGGTTGAAACCTTTCTTGGGAAAACTGAGACATAAGGGCTCACCAACTCAGTTATATTATAGTGACCCTGCCAGTCCCCATCTGAAGGCCCATATGACTGTATTTCATCTGATCCATCTACTGCAATTATTAATTATTAATTATTGGTATCTGAAGAAGTGTGCATGCACACGAAAGCTCATACCAAGAACAAACTTAGTTGGTGTCTAAGGTGCTACTGGAAGGAATTTTTTTATTTTGCAATTATTAAGTTTGCAGATGATACTACCATCATGGGTCTAATTACAGGTGGAGATGAATCAGCGTACAGGCGGGAGGTTCAAAAAGTAGCTACGTGGTGCCTAGAGAATAATTTGCACCTAAATATTAGCAAGACAAAGGAGATGGTGTTGGACTTTTGGAGGAAAAGAGGGGAACTAGCCCTCTTGTATATTTGGGGGGGGTGTTGTGTGGAGAGTCTCTTCCTTTAAATTCCTGGGAGTTTACCTTAGTGAAGACCTCACTTGGAAAAACAATATAACTCAGGTAGTTAGGAAGGCCCAACAGAGACTCCATTTTCTCAGGGTCTTGCGAAAGAACAATGTTAAACAACAATTGATGACCACCTTCTAACGGTTCCACAATAGAAAGTGTCCTCTCACAGAGGCGTAGCAAGCCCAGGTGGTACCCAGGGCGGAATTTTTTTTGTCACCCCCCACCACCACTTTAATTTAAAAAAAATTAAAAAGTGTCACCCCCCTCTGATGGTGCCACTTTGCGAGGTGTGGGGGTTTTGTGTGTGTGTCTATTATCTCTTTTTTTCAATAAAGTTAAAATAAAATAATAATAATAATAATAATAATGTAAAAAAAATAAAAAGTGTCACCCCGCTCTGATGGTGCCACTTTGTGAGGTGTGGGGGTTTTGTGTGTGTGTGTCTATTATCTCTTTCCCCCCCAATAATGTTAAAATAAAATAAAAATTTAAAAATTTAAACAAAATTTAAAAAAAATTAAAAAGTGTCCTCCCCTCTGATGGTGCCACTTTGTGAGGTGTGTGTGTGTTATCTCTTTTTTTTCAATAAAGTTAAAATAAAAAATAATAATAATAAAATGATAAAAATTAAAAAATTAAAAATTATCCCCCCCTCTGATGGTGCCACTTTTTGAGGTGTGGGGGGCTGTGTGTGTGTGTCTATTATCTCTTTTTTTCCAAGGAAGTTAAAATTCAAAAAAAAATTCAAAAAAATTTTTTTTCAAAAAAAAAATATTTATTTTTTTTAAAGTGTCACCCCCCCTCTGGGGTGGAACCCGGGGGGCCCGCCACCCCGCCACCCCATTGCTACGCCCCTGTCCTCTCATATTGTATCACAGTGTGGTATACGTTGGCTTGACAGCCACGGACAGAAAGTCTTTACAGAGGGTGGTGAACACAGCCCATGATATCATGGGCTGTCCCCTGAGCCCGCTAGATGACGTCGCAAGGGATCGTTGCCTTAGGAGAGCGAGGGATGATTCACACCGCCGGCCAGCACCTCTTTAATCCTCTACCCTCGGGCAGGAGATATAGAAGTATAATCAGTCGTACAAACAGGCTAAAAAACAGTTTCTATGCATGGGCTATTAGGCTGCTGAACGGAAAATAATATAGTGCAACTGACTTTCAGGGTTGGTGTGTTGTGCGACAAGCAATGAGATTCAGTGTTTGGGGGGGGGGAGGCTCAGCTAATTTCATTGTCCACAGGTTGTACATTGACAATAAAGGTATTATTATTATTATTGCAATGCTTCCCCCCTTCTGCATTTTGCTCCTGCCTTGCATTTTGCAGAGCTCAAATGGAAACCAGAAATGGGAATTGTGTGCAACCCATATCCTTCTGTCTCCCTGACAAATAATTTAGAAATTAAATGTTTCTCTTAGATAGCTTTCCATTGTTAATAATTCTGCCAGTTCAATCGTAAATATGACACTAACAGGATAGCACAGGCCCTTCACATCCTATTAGGTGTTAGTCAATAGTAATATTATTAGCAAGTTGGATGTAGCCTAAAAGTCTTTCTTTTTCTCTCTCCAAAGGAAACCACGGCAGGTTTAAAATGGTTCTTAAGTTGTTTTCACATTACCATTTACTCCAGCCCGAGTGAGTTCCCGCCGCTGGTATTTGATGCAGAGCACATGTGACATTAGCCACAATCCATGAGAAATACTGCTGTTTGATGAGAGGTTTTCCCTCAGACCTGCTTCTATCCAATTTGAAAATGGGAGCTGGGGGTCAACCTGAGCTGTGTACAGTGCAGCCAGCCATTGCTCATGTGCAGATGACAATTTTCTTGAATAGGAATTGGGGGCGGAGGGTTGCAAATTGGTTAATGTGCATCGGAATAAACACACACACACCATTTGGTCTCTCGCTTGGATTACTGCAATGCGCTCTACGTGGGGCTACCTTTGAAGGTGACCCGGAAACTACAACTAATCCAGAATGCGGCAGCTAGACTGGTGACTGGGAGCGGCCGCCGAGACCACATAACACCGGTCTTGAAAGACCTATATTGGCTCCCAGTACGTTTCCGAGCACAATTCAAAGTGTTGGTGCTGACCTTTAAAGCCCTAAATGGCTCCGGTCCAGTATACCTGAAGGAGCGTCTCCACCCCCATCGGTCAGCCCGGACACTGAGGTCCAGTGCCGAGGGCCTTCTGCCAGTTCCCTCACTACGAGAAGCAAAGTTACAGGGAACCAGGCAGAGGGCCTTCTCGGTAGTGGCGCCCGCCCTGTGGAACGCCCTCCCTTCAGATGTCAGAGAACAACTACCAGACCTTTAGAAGACATCTGAAGGCAGCCCTGTTTAGGGAGGCTTTTAATGTTTAATAGATTATTGTATTTTAATGTTCTTTTGGAAGCCGCCCAGAGTGGCTGGGGAAACCCAGCCAGATGGGAGGGGTATAAATAATAAATTATTATTATTATTATTATTATTATTATTATTATTATTATTTCCAGCAAGTGCAAATTTGACTTGAAATGCTGCAGGCATAAATTACCTTGCTGCATTTTAAACCAATAATGTGTCCATAGCCTTGGATGTGTGTTAAAAGCCACATGTTTTCTATGGTGAACTTTTGACTTGAAATGAGTGGGTGGGGATGGAGAAGAAGGCAGCCTTTGCATTTCTCAAACCGGACTTTGATTTGATGCCTAGAGAGCAAGTATGGGAACAGTTGATAAGACATCTCAGTTGATAAAGAGGCAGCTTCATCTCATGAAACAAAGCGTGTTCTCCTTCATGGAGAGCACATGTTGCGGTGGAGGCCAGCAAATCACCCCTCTGGTGCTGGGCAGGATCGGATAGATGGCCACAGCTCCGATTGGGTCCTGGGTTGTTGTTGGGGAGATTTAGTTGTTGCAATTTGTGATGGACAGCCCAGCGGGTATATAACCCTTGGCACGCCCTGTGATGTTCCTCTTTGCTGCGTGCAACGGATCTCCCGCCCTTCCTCTCCCTTTTATTAGGCCTCTGCGTTGACCTTGCTATGCCTGTCATGGGGTCGTCTGCTGTTGGGGCAGGGGCCTGGTAGGAATTTTTCCAGTTGCCTGATTAGCTGGTGCCTTCTGGTTTTCGCCTAAAGGTAAAGGTAAAGGGACCCCTGACCATTTGGTCCAGTCATGTCCGACTCTGGGGTTGCGGCGCTCATCTCGCTTTATTGGCCGATAGCCAGCGTACAGCTTCCAGGTCATGTGGCCAGCATGACTAAGCCGCTTCTGGCGAACCAGAGCAGCGCACGGAAACGCCGTTTACCTTCCCACCGGAGCGGTTCCTATTTATCTACTTGCACTTTGACATGCTTTCGAACTGCTAGGTGGGCAGGAGCTGGGACCGAGCAACGGGAGCTCACCCCGTCGCAGGGATTCGAACCGCCGACCTTCTGATCAGCAAACCCTAGGCTCTGTGGTTTAACCCACAACGCCACCTGCTACTGCGTAGCAATTAGTCACAACTTGTAAGGTTGGCGGTTAAGCATTGGTTATTGTGTTCGTTGGTGGAGGGGGTAAAGATTGGCTGTGTCTGCCCCTCCAATGCTGCTGCTGTGCAGGGAATTCCGTTAAAGGAATCCAGGGGCTCACCATGCTTTTGTCCATATCCCCCGGTCGGGGGCCAGGGCCACGCAAGAGCCTCTGGGAGCATTTGGGGAGAGACGTTGGGTCTGACCCCCGACCTCTCTTTTTTCTCTCCCCTAGGTGTTTCCCCTTTACTGACGATCGTCAGTTCTGTCCCCAGTGGGACAGATAGTCTAAACCAATGCCTATGCAACCACTCACATAGCATGTATTTCAATAAAGTTGTGGCCAAAATTATGCCAAAAACCAAAACCTAAATTACTGACTGAGGTGTGAGTTATTTGAGGGGTGGTTTGGGGACCTCGACACGCAATTATATTTGGAAGCTTCAGTGCAAATCAGATGTGCTGTGGGAAGCCATCTACCATGTCCCTGTTGTTGTTATATTTATTTATATCCCACCTTGTCCCCTGGCAGGGGCTGAAGGCAGCTGTTGCACAGCAACATCTAGGGAAGCTAGACAACAGACTCAGCTATACAACTGCAAATAAAACGTTTTAAGTGTGTTGTAAAGTGCATTATACAAATGTGACATTAGATGGCGATGGTGAGCTATGGCAATGTCAATATATTTTTCAAAACGTTTTTTAAGCATTTTCACAGTGTTTTTTTTTATATGTGTCTAGATTCCACCACCATGTATTCCATCTGTTCTTTAGTTCAAACTTTTATGTTGAGGATCTTGCACCCTGTCTTAACTCCCCCAAATTCCATACACCAAACTTTGCAGAAGCAAGGGATGCCTCTATTTCTCGTTGCAGGCGATGCCATTCTACTCAGGCACAAATAGGTCTAAAATGTTTATTAAAGGAATTGTCCCAACATTTGCAAGAATGGAGCTCCCATAAATAACTATGACAGGACTCAAGTATTACCCATAGGCTCAAGATGTACCGGTAACAAAAACTATAGTTGGCCTTTTGATGGACTTGTTTTATTCTTCATTATCTTGGACATCTCATGGGAATTTTGTTAATTGAAACTGTAACATGGTTGCTACCCAGCATTCCCTGCTCCCCCTACACTTAGAGGAGGGTCATTATAAACCCCTCCATATTGCAAGTTTTAGGTGCTGAAACATGTGCTAAGCTTTATATGGTTTTCACATTTGGATTTCAGTTCAAGTATTGATAAAAGTTCTATCGGGTTTCTTAAGGTCAATCTTAGGTGTCACCAAGTATGGCAGCTGCAGCTCTGAGATTAGAAGTAAGCTTGGACAGAAGCAGGGGTCAGCAAACTTTTTCAGCAGGGGGCCGGTCCACTGTCCCTCAGACCTTGTGGGGGCCGGACTATATTTTGAAGGGGGGGTGAATGAATTCCTATGCCCCACAAATAACCCAGAGATGCATTTTAAATAAAAGCACACATTCTACTCATGTAAAAACACGCTGATTCCCGGACTGTCCACGGGCCAGATTTAGAAGGTGATTGGGCCGGATCCAGCCCCCGGGCCTTAGTTTGCCTACCCATGGACTGAAGCTTTAGCTTTGTTTAATGTTCCTTTCTCCCTCCATGGTTATTTATTCATTTAGATTGGTATATAAGCTCATGGACAAAGTCACTAAATTACAAATTTTATATTCTGGGTTTCTCTCTATTGTAGCTTTTTTCATATGGTCCTGACAAGGCTAGATGCTGTACTATTCAGTCTATCAAAGAAACAATTTCGAAAGTCTGTGGCTTTGATAGACTGTCGGTAGATCACCTTTGCCGTTTGGCATTAACCATACTTCTATTAAACTCTCAAAGCAAATGTTTGTATAACGTAAGCATTCAGAAATATACAAAGGCATTCTCTTTTATATTTCATCATCATACCCTCAGTTCTTTTGGAGAGGAGACTTAGGGAGATACCCTATTTTATTAGGTTATTTCCCAGTGGTTCAGAAGTAATTGCAACAGTAAGCCATGTCTTATTATGTTGTAATTTTTATTGATATCTCTGGAATGAGTTGAATAAGCCAGTGGTTTTAACCAGTGTGCTGTGGCACCCTGGAGTTTCTTGAATGCGAGTCGGGGATGCAAGCAGGCAACACTGGCCTCTGCCCCTCTTTCCTTCCTTCCCTCCCTCCTCTGATGCCCTCTCTTGTCTCTGCCTCCCCAAGGCTTGTGTGTGAAATAAACAGAAATCTGCTCTTATTCCCTTAGGGGGTACACAAGAGCCTTTTCAGGTTCTCCATCGGTAGGAGTAAATTACAGAGGCCAACCAGAGAAAAATTGAGAAGCAAAATCTTTATTATATCTGTTGCGACAGGGCCCTCACTCCCAAAATGGAGGAGGGAGGAGGAACCCAGAACAATGGTCTGCCAGCTCCTATATAGACTTTTGAAATTCCCCCCCTCCTGCTCAAAACCACCCCCCTATACATCATACATACATCACAAAAAGGGGTGTAACCCAGGACCCCCTCCCAGATACATCACAGTTACATCATGAAAGGGGAGGTCTGGTAGCAGTAATCTGAGCATCCTTGACCCTCCCCATGCCTCCTCTTGCCCTCCACCAAAAGCCCATCAAGTAAAATAAAAGAGATATTTACATTTCCCTGTTTCCCAGCCAAGTTAATCACACCCTTTTGTCTGGCACTCAGGTATCAGGAAGCCAGGAATTATCACTGAGAAAATCACCCCCTCCTTCCTTGCAGAGAACTACTGATCAGCTGGGAGTCAAAATGGAGACAGGCCTGTGGATTAACAAGGATAAATTTTGTTAGATTAAATTTTTAGAATATATTTTAGATTGCATTTCTGAACGATTCTGTGTTTTAATATGTGTGTGCTGGTCGTTGACCGTAATAAATTTTGATTTGATTTGATAGCAGTGGCAAAAAAAAAAAAAAATCCCCAAAGACTTTCCCAGTGTAGTAGCAAATGATAAAACTGAGTTTTGTGTCACCCCTACCCCAACCAATACGTCCTCACAAAGGGACCCTTTCCAAAATAAAAATAAAATATGTAACCAACACATATTTGATGATAGGGGATGTCTACTAAGGGAGCCCTTTTCTGCATTAAATTTGAAGGTATATTGCTGATGAAATGTGTTTATTAAAGATTTGCATGTGTGTGATTTGGTAAAGGCAACCAGAAGTGAATACTGTTGTTGTTTTTTAATTGTACATAATAAAATATGTCTTCAACTATAAGAATCTGATTTAAAATCCTCTCGTTCTTTGCTGAAAGGAGTTATGAACCTTGAAAGGTCAGCTGTAGATTTCTCACTCTAATACCACTAGGGCTTAGAACAGCTTCGTAATGAGTGCGTCGTGGTCTGTCGAGATATTATTCTCATAGGTATCACAAATTGTTAAGTCATTTTGGTTCTCCAAGTACTTCTGTTGTTCTTCATCTCCCTACCTATATGACTGGAAACAGAAGAGTAGCTTTTCACTACTCCCGTGGCAATTTCCCAAATACACCTAATCTATAAAATAAAAGACAGTGAAAACAAAATAGCATTTATAATTGTTGTTGTTCAGTCGTTCAGTCGTGTCCAACTCTTCGTGACCCCATGGACCAGAGCACGCCAGGCACGCCTATCCTTCACTGCCTCTCGCAGTTTGGCCAAACTCATGTTAGTAGCTTCGAGAACACTGTCCAACCATCTCATCCTCTGTCATCCCCTTCTCCTTGTGCCCTCAACCTTTCCCAACATCAGGGTCTTTTCTAGGGAGTCTTCTCTTCTTATGAGGTGGCCAAAGTACTGGAGCCTCAACTTCAGGATCTGTCCTTCTAGTGAGCACTCAGGGCTGATTTCTTTAAGAATGGATAGGTTTGGCATTTATAATATTCAGCCATTAAAGAAAAGAAGACTGATTCAAATAGCATGAAAACTAAAACTATCTCCCAAATCAGTAGATTAATTACCCTATATACTCGAGTATAAGCCTAGTTTTTCAGCACATTTTTTGTGCTGAAAAAGCCGCCCTCGGCTTATACTCAAGTGAGGCAGGCAGTGGCTCCTATGAAGGATTTTACCCAGGATTTTTGTGGTAAAATTGGGTGCCTCGGCTTATATTCGGATTGGCTTATACTCGAGTATATAGGTAGTTCTACAAAAAACAAACAAAAAACCCTACAGATTTAGTCAGTGATCTCCTACATTTCATGTAGTTTGGGCTCCATGGGTAGGATCCACCTAATGAGCCCCGTTAGAGCAAGACTTTCCCCCTGCTATTTGTGACCCCCCCAAAATTGGCTCTGGAGGTCAGGATAACCCCCAAAACAGTACAGGGTAAGGAGAGAGGGCATCATTCCACCTGCTATGCTTGTACAGACAGAACTTTAGTCATAGAACGGTGTTGAATTTCACCCAATATATCTACTGCCATCTCTCTCTATAACATAGCTGTCAACTTTCAGATTTGAAAATAAGGGCTCAGCAGCCTCACCTGTCCCGGGGACAGTCTACGGTTCTCGGGGACAGTCCACGCTGCAGTAATTCCCCCAGGCTACAAATTAATTTACACCAGGCTACACCATCATCTTTCCCCACCTCAGGGTCTCTTTTCCAGGGAGTCTTCTCTTCTCATGCGATGCTTCAGGATCTGTCCTTCCGGTGAGCAGCCAGGGCCGATGTCCTTCTGAATGGATCGGTTTGATCTTCTTGCAGTCCACGGGACTCCAGCACCACAATTCAAAAGCATCAATTCTTCATGGGGGGATTGATCAGGTTCACTCTTTTGGCTCTCTGGCATCCATTAATGACTTCTTATACAAACGTGTTGCAGGCTTTGCATCCTTTAACACTCTTTTGGAAGGAGTGTATTTGTGGACTGGGCCAGAGTGGTTGATTTTACATGCAAGCAAAGCACAAACAATGCTGTTGTCTAAGGACATCCTATTCTCTGTAACTATTGGTGAGCAACGCAGCTGAGGAGCCTCCCTGGCCGGCAGGGAGGGAGAGAAGCTGCTTCCTTTGAAATCCGGGAAATTTACAGGAGATCTAACAATCTGGGATAGCAGCGGGAAACGGCGTTGGAAAAAGGGAATTTCCCACCAAAAAAGGGAAACAGCAGGAAAACGGAGCTGGAATAAGGGAATTTCCCTCCAAAAAAGGGAAGGTTGACAGCTATGCTCTATAACCCCAAACTACAGAAACTGTAATCCTGTACATACTGGGAGTAGTTCTCAAAGCATTAAATGGGATTTACCTCCATACACATTTAAGGATTGTACTGTAAAACACTCCACCATGTCTGTTTGTGTATTGGTACCTAAATTTTATTAGACCTCAAGGCCCGTGTAGCCATTTGCTATGTTTTGTTGGTTTCAATAAGGCTGTTTAATTTTAATATAAATTTTTCTATTAAAATTAATTATAGTGTGTATTGGAATTTGTGGTTATAATTAATATTTTCTGCTTTTAGGTGTCAGTCACTCATTAGTTTTCTAAATAACAAGGAACCCTCTTAGTCAGTTGGCATTTTCTAGTGTTTTAATTGCCTGCTGTGATATAATTATTGTGACATTTGGGGATGTTTTTAACATCTTGAATTAAATATTCTGACATCCCACAGAGCACTTCATGAAAACAGCCAAACTGTATTTGAGTCATTAGTAATCTACAGCTGTCCCTTAGCATTAAAATTGTTTTTGACACAAACACAGATGAAATGTAAAGCATTAACTGGTTTTATTCTAGGCCAAATTTTACCTCTTAAATATGTGATGTTATTGGAAATACATTATAATTTGCTAAGATAGGCCAAAACATCACCTTCATTAACATGGCCCTTCAGCCATTACAGGTGCCAGATTTAGAAGATCTTACATACCAGTAATCTTTCTTCAAATAGAAGCAACACAAAACCATATTTGAATCCACCAGATGCTATGTTTATTTAGCATTTGTCCTAAGGCTGCATCCACACCATACATTTAAACCATATTTTCCCACACAATGAATTTTGGGATTTGCAGTTTGTCAAAGGTTCTGTAAACTCCCAATATTGTTTTTTTTTTCCGGGGGGGGGGGCAGTACTTTAAAGGTATGGTGTGTATGTTTGTTTGCACAAAGCTTAAATGGTGATTAGACTGTGTTCAGGCTTTATGGAGCATAAGTTCTGGATTTTTTAATGGAGTGATTTTAAAACAATAGACATCCATCCTGCTTTGCTTGAAAGGTGCTTACATATTTTCCAGTTCAAGCCCTTTGTTCATCCCAAATTTATCAGTGTATTTCCCCATCACTCACTTACTTACTTACTTTTTCTTTCTTTGACAAATAATTTTTTATTAGTTTTTCACAGTTACATTTTTACAAATAAAAACAAATATCTTTTCACAAACCTTCTCTTTGAGATTCTTTAAATCTCTTTAAATCTCCAGAGATTTTAAGAGATTTAAAGAATCCCCATCACTTTCTTAACAGCAAAAAAAAAAAAGTGTTTAAGGGGATTTGTTGTGCTAGGTTGAAAAAGCACTTTTGATCCAACCTAAAGTTCTGTTATGTACTTGAATACCTCCCACAAAACCTCCTACTGGTTCAGCAATAAAACTACCAGCAGATGTGCAAAACTAAACTGGGTCTGATATGGTTTCAAATTGCATAGGGGTGCGTGTGTATTTCATGTATTACAGGGGGTGGGACTAGATTACCCTCACAGTCCCTTGCACCTTTACAATTCTATGATTTATGAAAATAGTGACAGGCGGGAATCACCCTTTGTCTATCCCCTCACTGTCCAATGTCTCTTCTCCCTTCTACAGTAGGTCACTCTGTGTTTTTGACTCAGAGCCAAGGCAATTCTCTCTTTGTGATGTAATGAGGACTATGGTGCTGATTAAGGGGTCATTCCTGCCTGGTCCGTGTAACCACAACTTCCAGAGGACGAGCCGAAGGAGAGAACAGGCCTTGTTTGCCTTGCCTTGTTTGGCAACCCTCCAGAGCCCATTCCATTGCAGGCTTCTGGAAGATTTCTTCTGCCTTTTCAGACTAGCGTCAACATCCTTCCCATTCCTGGGTCAGCTTGCATTAGTTCCAAGCACTTCTGCAACAGAGTTACTGGTTAGACCTCCACTTTCCCATTGCAGGCTTCCGGGTGCTAGCACAATCTCAGTAATACAGTGGTACCTCAACTTACGAAGATAATGCGTTCCGACGCAATTTTCGTAAGTCGAAAACATTCGTAAGTCGAATCCCCATAGGAATGCATTGAGCGAAAAAAATTCGTAAGTCGAAAAAATCCTATTCAAAAATTCATAAGTCGAAAAAATCCTATTAAAGCGGCCGCGACTTCCTTTTGGAAGTCGAAAAATTCGGTTGCGGCGGCCATTTTTTTTCTTCCGGAAGTCATTCGTAACTCGAAAAATACGTAAGTCGAGTTGCTCGTAAGTCGAGGTACCACTGTACAGCATTGTGTCAGCTTATTCTAAATAATGTAGCGTGAGTAGCTGGTGGGTCTCAAACCCTCAGCGAGTTAAGGACTTCCTCTGCATGCGACAACAGGCTCCAGCCAACTGAGTGGACAAGACCAATGGTGGGTCCAACAGTCAATAAAGCGGTTTCTGCATAAGCTGTAGAGGTAAAATGAGGGGCAGATGAGACTCATCAACCTAGGAAGGTAGCCCATTTAGGAGAAGAAAAACTCTGATCCTAAACCTCCACTGCCTTGTGGGAAAACTTCAGAAGAAATGGCTAAGGAGTAAACCTTACACAAATCTGTAGTGAATGAATGAATTTATTCTTACGGTCACAGACCAGCTTATTAAATCAATAATACAAAAATAATACATTAAAATTTACATAACAGCAATAGTACACATATGTATACATATACAGAAACGTTTAAAATATATGAATTTAAATGGTGGCACTGAAATATGGCCTAAAAATTGCCATTTGGGGCCTATTCATATCGGTAACACCGCTTGTTCTCTGAGCTTTATGGCTGCTGCACAATATTTGGCTACTTTCAGCGTAATCTCAGGGTCCGTGTCTTCTACAAGGCATTTGAGACATAGGAATTCATTTGAAGAATTTTGTATAACCGGAGAGATGAAAACCCGACGTATGCCGTTGTAAAAACGACAACGTAGTAAAACGTGAGAGACAGATTCTACCTCCGGCAGGCCACAGGGGCAGACTCGTTCCGCATATGATTTACCTGCAAATCTTCCCTGCAATAGGGCAGATGGTAATACATTAAATCTAGCAAGAGTAAATGCCCGTCTATATTTGGGTATTTGTAATTTTGTCAGATACTTTGCTGGAGAGAATCCTCTCCCATTGTCCTTTATAGCTGGATGCTTATTCATCTCACTCATGTGTCATTGGAGTTCCACATCCCAGACTCGTTGCCGAATGGTTGCTCTTGCTTTCTCATATCCTGCAGCTAACAAGGCTTGAGGCGAAAATCCCAAGTCTCTTAGCTTTCCATACAGTGTGGCTTTCCATTTGGATTGGAAAGAGTCCAAAAGGGTCAGGGGTGCCAACCCAGCAGGAAAGAAGATAAGTTTTAGCCAGTAATGAATCTTCAGAATCCATATCCGGGCGCTGATGGGAATTTGTCCAACCTCCAGGCAGACCGCTATGTTGGGCACACAAGAAAATCTGCACAAATCTGTAGTGGAGTCCCTAGGTTGGATGGCAACATGCATGCCTCCTTCTGGTAACTCCTGCAACTAAGCTGGTGCCAAATGTGTTTCTCTTCTTTGGACCACATCAGTGAGGCTCAGGACCTCCCTACACAGTGCACTGGCTTGTACCCTAGGGGTGCGCACATAGATATGCCTTTATTAAGGCAAGATTCAACGCCTTCCCATCCAACGTGATGGGAAATAGACTTTCCAACGGACAGATATCACTTTTATGTGATTGTAACTGTGGATCACCTGAATCGTTGCATCACATATTCTTTAGTTGTGCTCTTTACTCATCGCTTAGGAGTAAGTTTCTTGCTCCACATTTAATGGGGATTGCTGATGAGCCCAACGAAGGCAAACTGAGATTTCTATTAAATGATGAAGACCCTTCCAGATCACTCACCGTTGCTAGATATCTGATCAGCGTCTTGTCTATAAAGAAGAAAAAAGGACTTCTGTATGGCCCGGAGAACCCTTTTAAACCATGAATCATGGCACGATAGTGGACCTGCTGACATTTTGGACAATTTACCCAGTAAATGATCAGAGGGTGACGTTTTATGTTAGCTTCTGTCGGAAGTCACAAATACTTATATGCTGTTTTGGGAATGTGATTTTTATGTGATGTGATCTTTTATGTGATTTTTATGTGTTGGGCCAATGGCCGTAATAAATTTATCTATCTATCTACCCTAGGGGTGTCATTTTGGTGCTGCTAACACAGTGGTTTGACTTCACCCCTTGTCTCTTAAGAAAGATGGATGCCAACCACAGCGTAACCCTTGGGTCATCTCTGATCAGCACCAACCCACTTTCCCCAATTGGGAATCCAACAACTTATGGAGAACCATTGGCTTCTCAACCCGGGTCTGGGGGCTATTTTCTTCTTTTATAGTCAAGCCCCTGCCCAGGAAAACCTGAGGTTCTACTTTAGATGCCTGGGTAGCTGTCCCACTGTAGCCCTGCTTATGCACCCTTAACCACATTTCAGATATGACCAAATACAACTACCATAACATCCTCCAGCACAGGGGTAGGCAACCTAAGGCCCGTGGGCCAGATGCGACCCATGGGCCTTCTCAATCTGGCCCGCGGACAGTCTGGGAATCGGCGTGTTTTTACATGAGTAGAATGTGTGCTTTTATTTAAAATGCATCTCTGGGTTATTTGTGAGGCATAGGAATTTGTTCATTTATTTATTTTTTCAAAATATAGTCCGGCCCACCACATGGTCTGAGGGACGGTGGACCGGCCCACGGCTGAAAAAGGTTGCTGACCCCTGCTCCAGCAACTCAAGCCTCACAATGGAGGGGATATTTCATGTGCCATTAAGTCCCTCTGAAGTCCCACAGCATTATGGCTTGATGCCATATGCCACATTCTGTTTGCATGTGCCCGATTACTAGCTGCTCACCCTGTGCTACCTGTTGGATTTTCTACTGTTTCTATTAATAATAATAATAATAATAATTTATTATTTATACCCTGCCCATCTGGCTGGGTTTCCCCAGCCACTCTGGGCGGCTTTCAACAGAACATTAAAATACAATAATCTATTAAACATTAAAAGCCTCCCTAAACAGGGCTGCCTTCAGATGTCTTCTAAAGGTCTGGTAATTGTTGTTCTCTTTGACATCTGAAGGGAGGGCGTTCCACAGGGCGGGTGCCACTACCGAGAAGGCCCTCTGCCTGGTTCCCTGTAACTTGGCCTCTCGTGGTGAGGGAACCACCAGAAGGCCCTCGGCGCTGGACCTCAGTGTCCGGGCTGAACGGTGGGGGTGGAGACGCTCCTTCAGGTATACTGGACCGAGGCCGTTTAAGGCTTTAAAGGTCAGCACCAACACTTTGAATTGTGCTCGGAAACATACTGGCAGCCAATGTAGGTCTTTCAAGACTGGTGTTATGTGGTCTCAGTGGCCGCTCCCAGTCACCAGTCTAGCTGCCGCATTCTGGATGAGTTGTAGTTTCCAGGTCACCTTCAAAGGTAGCCCCACGTAGAGCGCATTGCAGTAGTCCAAGCGGGAGATAACTAGAGCATGCACCACTCTGGCGAGACAGTCCGCGGGCAGGTATTAAAAACAATAAAAATAGAGATTAAAAAAACACTGAGTTCATTGTGGCTTTCTCCCTTGGCCTTTGCTTTGGAGACTCCTGCTGTATTTTGCAGATCCTGGCACTAAACTGTTTTTCATAGTTGCAGGAATTATTTCTGCTAGTGGTCAAATGCTGCTTTTACATGCAGTTTTATTTGCTCTGCTGCAAATCACCCTGAAAATGTTTTTTTATGGAAAGACAGTGGAGAAAGATTAAAAATCATTGACACACACAGGCACCGGGATGCAAATGATTCCACAGACATTAACCCCATACTGGTGTGTGTGTGTGCGTGCGTGCGTGCGTGCGTGCACTTGCACACACATTAACTTACACCATCCAGCTTATAAAGATGGGCAAGATAGCATTCATCACGAGTGTCAAAACACAGGCAAAGGTTTAATTAAACAAAGGGGATGTTTTAAATAAAGGTTTCCTAAAGTGAAAGGGCAAGAACAGCTTTTGAAGAAATTCTTGTGACATCTTCCTTTCATCATGCTTGTGCAATTTTTTTTCTTTTAAGAAGACTGCTTTTAGCCTTTAAAAAACAACAACAACCCATCACTTTAGAGTTAAAATTCCTTTTCTCTGTTACAATGTGCATTTGCTAAGTCAACAATATCCTCCATACGTGTCTGAAAAGCTCTCATCTGTAACGTGAGGAAACATGAATGAGCCAAAGGAATGTTTAATAACTTGCCTTGATATTGGATTTTTAAAAAAGAAAACTTTCCTTGGACAGCACCCATATGCCCCAGTACACTTAGACATATAAGGCTTTGTTTATGAGAATTAATAATCTGAATTCAATCCTCGGGTAAATTGTTTATCTTAAAGTCCTCCAGAGCAAAGGTACTTTTCCAGTGTTGCATAAGCTGTCATCTTAAAATAAGTGTGTGTGTTGTGTGTTGGGTTAGCTAATATGGGAGAAACACAACTGTTCTGCTCTACATTTTGAAGACTGGCATGCTGAAAAAAACAACAGAAATGGATTAGCTTTCCTCCCGCTCATTTCCAAGCTTCCCCCCCCCTTTTTGGCAGGGAGGGGGGTAGATTTGCATTTCCCCCTGAGAGTTCTTCAAGCATTCATAATGTTGGGGCACCCAGTGGAGCTCATTGCTACTCCTCTTTGCCATTTTCCCTTTCTGAAAACTTAAGGGTTTGCCCCCCCCCCCCCGCTTGCTCCATGCCTAAAAAGCACAGGTCCGAGAGGATTTGTCAGATGGCACAAAATCCCAATAATAATAATGCTGCCTTCAGGTGTTTTCTAAAAGTCATGTGGTTGTTTATTGCTTTAACCTCTGATGGGAGGGCGTTCCACAGGGCGGGTGCCACCACCAAGAAGGCCCTCTGCCTGGTTCCCTGTAGCTTCGCTTCTCGCAGCGAGGGAACCGCCAGAAGGCCCTCGGCGCTGGATCTCAGTGTCCGGGCTGAACGGTGGGGGTGGAGACGCTCCTTCAGGTATACAGGACCGAGGCCGTTTAGGGCTTTAAAGGTCAGCACCAACACTTTGAATTGTGCTCGGAAACGTACTGGGAGCCAATGTAGTTCTCTCAGGACCGGTGTTATGTGGTCCCGGCAGCCACTCCCAGTCACCAGTCTAGCTGCCGCATTCTGGATTAATTACAGTTTCCGGGTCACCTTCAAAAGTAGCCCCACGTAGAGCACATTGCAGTAGTCCAAGCGGGAGATAACCAGAGCATGCACCACTCTGACGAGACAGTCTGCGGGCAGGTAGGGTCTCAGCCTGAGTACCAGATGGAGCTGGTAGACAGCCGCCCTGGACACAGAGTTAACCTGCGCCTCCATGGATAATAGGATTCTGCCTGGCCCATTATAAGGTTGGAGGCAGCAATGCTTCCGAATACCAGTTGCTGGAAACAGCAAGAGGGGAGGGGAGCATGCTCTTGTAATCATGTTCATAGCTGTCAACCCTCCCTTTTTTGGCGGGAAATTCCCTTATTCCAGCGCCGTTTCCTCGCTGCTATCCCGGATTGTTAGATATCCCGTAAATTTCCCGGATTTCAAAGGAAGCAGCTCCTCTCCCTCCCTGCCGGCCAGGGAGGCTCCTCAGCTGCGTTGCTCACCAATAGTTACAGAGAATAGGATGTCATTAGACAACAGCACTGTTTGTGCTTTGCTTGCATGTAAAATCAACCACTCTGGTCCAGCCCACAAATACACTCCTTCCAAAAGAGTGTTAAAGGATGCAAAGTCTGCAACACGTTTGTATAAGAAGTCATTAATGGATGCCAGAGAGCCAAAAGAGTGAACCTGATCAATCCCCCTATGAAGAATTGACGCTTTTGAATTGTGGTGCTGGAGTCCCATGGACTGCAAGAAGATCAAACCGATCCATTCTGAAGGACATCGGCCCTGGCTGCTCACCGGAAGGACAGATCCTGAAGCATCGCATGAGAAGAGAAGACTCCCTGGAAAAGAGACCCTGTGGTGGGGAAAGATGATGGTGTGTAGCCTGGTGTAAATTAATTTGTAGCCTGGGGGGATTACCGGGGCGTGGACTGTCCCCGAGAACCATAGACTGTCCCCGGGACAGGTGAGGCTGCTGATCCCTTATTTTCAAATCTGAAAGTTGACAGCTATGCTCATGTTCTGTTCCCCAGTTTCCCACAGGCATCTGGTTGGCCACTGCGAGAACAGGATGCTGGGCAAGATGGGCCACTGGGATGATCCAGCCGGCTATAATTATCTTCTTAAGGTTCCTGAATGGCTCGACGGACTGATCAGAGCAACTTTTCATTCAACTTGAATCCTGCACTCTGTGACAATCTGCTTCAAAGACTTGTGTTTATTCAGTACTTCTTGCATTTGCAAGGGATCTTTTTTTAAAAAAAGAAAGAGCTAATTTATGTTTGAATTCCACTGTGTGCACAGATAGGTTGTGCCCACTAAAATAGTCAAGGAAACCATTTACAATAGGAAACCTCCAGGAATACATAAAAGCACCAGCGCCTTGAAGTAATCACTACACAGCAGCTCTTCTGTATGTGATCAAAGATTCCTCAAAATCTTCCTAACATACCGTATTTACATGACTCTAATGTGCCGTCAAATCTAATGAGCATGTCCATTGTCAAAACCTTGAAACCAAAAAATTATTTGCTGAGGCTATCAAATCTAATGTGCGCTCTAATTTTTGCGACATTATTTGGCCAAAAAAGGTGCGCATTACATTTGAGTAAATACGGTAACATTTTCTCTCATTGATTGGAAGAGGAGTCCCAGATAATTGAGGTACTATTATCCAGCACTTAAATTTGGAAGCTTTTATTATATTTATGATTTGTTAAACATTATGTGTCATGACATCCTAAATAGGTTAACATTGAAGGAATTTTATTTTTTCCATACATGATATGAATGCCCTATGTAAGATCCTTACATGTCACAGTCGTGTGGTGGAACTGTAGCTCAGTGGGTATAGCACAGGCCTTTGTATGCAAAGAGTCTTGGGTTCAAAACCTGCTATCTGTGACTCTGTGTATGGTGTGGGCTGTGCATACAGGTGAGTGGTTGACCAACTTTCAATGCAGCCCTCTGGTTGGAAAAGGGCTTACCACCAAACTGAAGGCTTGCAGGCAATAGGGCTGCAAAAAATCGGAATGGACAACATCACACATATACTACTGTAAGCTACCTGTTTGTCCAATTAATGGAAAATTGTATGCAGGTACCATAAAACATGGCTTATGTGTAGAAAGCAGGGCTTTTTTTTCCAGCCAGAACTCACCAGAACTGAATTCTGGCACCTCTGTTTATTCTAGACAGTTTTGATTTGACTTGGTCAATGTTGAAATCATCGCAATGAACCAAGAGGATTAGAAAGACATCTTTGCCCCAATTTGGAGGCTGTATGCTTGCCTAAACAGGCAAATCCATGTGCAAATCCCCATCTAGATAAGGAACCGTGTGAATGGCAGACATGGAGTTCCTCTGCATAATCCAGTTGATTGGGCTACACGAATGGATCCCTTTTTAAAAGCGGCAAGAGCTGTTGAGCAGTTGTGGGTTTCCCTCCCCAGCACTCCCATCTTCTTCCCTCTCTTCTAAACCTGGGCTTGCCTAGTTACTCCCACAGATCCTTGGAGGAATTCCAGTCCTTGCATACTGCATAGCTGTCAACTTTCGGATTTGAAAATAAGGGATTTTTCCAAACTTTCGGATTTGAAAATAAGGGATGCTGCGAGGGCGGTGCAATGGCACCAAGTAGCCTCGCCACTCTGCGCTCCAGAGGCTGCGTGCGAACAGGTGAGCGAAAGAGCGAGCGCGTAGATGGCAGGCAGGCTGTCTGTCTGGTTGGGCGTGAGGGTCTGGCTGCACAAGACATGCAAGCTCCACCCCCAGTCGGTCTCAGACTCCTTATTGGCAGCCGAGCAACGCAGCTGAGGAGCCTCCCTGGCCAGCAGGGAGGGAGAGGAGCTGCTTCCTTTGAAATCCGGGGAATTTAAGGGATATCAACAATCCAGGATAGCAGCGGGAAACGGCATTGGAATAAGGGTTTCCCGTGAAAAAAGGGAGGGTTGACAGCTATGCATACAGTCTCTCCTCTTACACATGCTCCATACCAGCCTCCAGAGTCCAGCAGGGGCATGCCTCCGCTGCCATAACAACTGACTCATGCACCATGGGCCATTGCTTCACTGGCTCTTCTTTCACCAGAGCCACAAGCACTAATCAAGCCCATTGGCCACCCAGGACAGGAAGTACAGCCTGAATTATCCTTTCTACTGACCAGCTTATTGGAGCTGGCTTACTATCATTTGAAGAGGGCTCTGTGCATATAGCCCCAGATGCTATAAGCATGCACAGTGGGATCTGGGTATCTGTCATTTCTCCAGGGCACTCAGCAATAAATGGGATTTACTAGTAAATGTCATCACTGAACATGTTATTTGGTTGAATTTGGAAATTATCCCATCTGGCTTAGTAAATGTCAACATTTACTGGGAGTACAAGTACTTTTCTAGTTACTAGTAGTAAATGACAGAATGTTCTGACATTTCCCCCTCTCCTTGTAAATACTATGATTTGCTAATAAATGCTAGCTTTTGTCAACCTTTGGACATTCGCTGCAATAGATATCATAAACATGTGTAATATAATATGGAAGGTTATTTCCTTTGATTCCAAATACTGCAGTGCACATGAAGTACATGCCCAGTTCTGCACACTTATGATTCACTCTACCAATAAAGCTATATTGTAATTGAGTAGAAAGATAAATTACTGTATATAGATTTGCAATTGCAGTCTCACACTCAAAAACTGGGGGCAAAATGTCACTATTTTACCAAACATATCAGCCAGGAAATATGGACTGTTCCTAGTAAGAAAAGCCATTTGGAGCCTTAGGAGAAACAGTGGATCCATCTTGAGATTAAACATGTTTACTTAAAAAAAAAAAGGAAACTGTTATGGCCAGTTTAAACACACACACTTTCAGTGCAAGTCAGGGCAGAACAAGCTGTTGCAGAATAAATGAATCCAATGTACCAGGCAGGGCAGAGCCTTTAGTTGCAGCGGGAACAGAGTTTAGGCAGTGATCCTTGGGGTTAGGATCATAGCTGTCAACCTTCCCTTTTTGGGTGGGAAATTCCCTTATTCCAGTGCCGTTTCCCACTGCTATCCCGGATTGTTAGATTTCCCGTAAATTTCCCGGATTTCAAAGGAAGCAGCTCCTCTTCCTCCCTGCCGGCCAGGGAGGCTCCTCAGCTGCGTTGCTCGGCTGCGTTGCTCACCAATAGTTACAGAGAATAGGATGTCATTAGACAACAGCACTGTTTGTGCTTTGCTTGCATGTAAAATCAACCACTCTGGCCCACCCCACAAATACACTCCTTCCAAAAGAGTGTTAAAGGATGCAAAGTCTGCAACACATTTGTATAAGTCATTAATGGATGCCAGAGAGCCAAAAGAGTGAACCTGATCAATCCCCCCATGAAGAATTGACGCTTTTGAATTGTGGTGCTGGAGTCCCGTGGACTGCAAGAAGATCAAACCAATCCATTCTGAAGGACATCGGCCCTGGCTGCTCACCGGAAGGACAGATCCAGAAGCATCGCATGAGAAGAGAAGACTCCCTGGAAAAGAGACCCTGTGGTGGGGAAAGATGATGGTGTAGCCTGGTGTAAATTAATCTGTAGCCTGGGGGGCTTAGCGCGCCGTGGACTGTCCCCGAGAACTGTAGACTGTCCCCGGGACAGTTGCGGCTGCTGATCCCTTATTTTCAAATCCGAAAGTTGACAGCTATGGTTAGGATAGGTGTCCCTATTCCAAGACTCCTCCACTTGACTTATTTAGACCACTCACATCCAAAGCATTATGGTGAATGCTGAAGCATGTGGCCAGTTCACATGGGAAAAGGGAGTCCAAGCACCCTGGTCCTAAACCATTCAGCACTGTATTATGTATATGTGTGTTTGTGTATATATGTGTACACAGGTAATTTGCAACTTTTGCACATTTAACTTGCATACATTCAGCTTTATGTGCTCAGCAAATTTAGAAAAATAATAAAGTGTGAGCAGGAAAAGGGTGGTTGTCGGGGGGGGGGAGGACTTTGGCAATCCTACCTGCCATTGAACCCAATGCATTTTTTCACTATATGCATTTTTGGCTTTACATGCTATCCCTGGATTGAAACTCCCACATAACTTGAGAATCACATGTATATATGTCGCTCACACACACAAATTTATGTTCTATTTCTCCTCCCCATGGAGGAAAATAATGACCCAATACCTTAAATTGTGCTTGGAAATGTACTGGTAACCAATGCACTCAGAGGCGTAGCAAGCCCAGGTGGTACCCGGGGCGGAAATTTTTTTGTCACCCCCCCCCTTTAATTTTTAAAAAATTAAAAAAAATTAAAAAGTGTCACCCCCCTCTGATGCTGCCACTTTGCGATGTGTGGGGGCTTTGTGTGTGTGTGTCTATTATCTCTTTTTTTTCAATAAAGTTTAATAATAATAATAATAATAATAATGTAAAAAAATAAAATTAAATTAAAAATAAAAAGTGTCACCCCCCCTGATGGTGCCACTTTGTGAGGTGTGGGGGTTTTGTGTGTGTGTGTCTATTATCTCTTTTTTTTCAGTAAAGTTAAAATAAAATAAAATAATAATAATAAAAATTAAAAAAATTAAAAAGTGTCACCCCCTCTGATGGTGCCACTTTGTGAGGTGTGGGGGGTTGTGTGTGTGTGTGTGTGTGTGTGTGTGTGTGTGTGTGTGTGTGTGTGTGTGTGTGTGTGTGTCTATTATCTCTTTTTTTCAATAAAGTTAAAATAAAATAAAAAATGATAAAAATAAAAAAAATAAAATAAATAAAAAGTGTCACCCCCTCTGATGGTGCCACTTTGTGAGGTGTGGGGGGTTGTGTGTGTGTCTATTATCTCTTTTTTCAATGAACTTAAAATTTTAAAAAAAATAACTTTTTTTAAAAAAAAAATTTTTTTAAAGTGTCACCCCCCTCTGGGGTGGAACCCGGGGTAGCCTGCCCCCCCGCCCCCCATTGCTACGCCCCTGAATGCACTGGTTAATATGCAGTTTATTTATTTGCCTACCTATCTGTATTCTGCTCTTCAGTATATGTATTTCCAGAGCAGCCTACAAAACACCCTTGGTGGTGGTGGGGGGGGCTTAAGTGAATGGTCATGTTAAATGCCCTATTCTCATATGTACACAGGCTTTCCACTAGAACATATATTAATCTATGAGAACAGCAACCCTTCAAAAAAAAAGGAAAAAAAAAAGACTGTTTCCTCAAACACAATAGTGTTCAGGAGTCCGCAGCAGATACTAAAACCTGGACCATTTTTAAACTATTGGGACTGCTCTGCTCCAAGTGAGAATACATCTATTGATAAAGAGCAGGTGCTTTGGAACAGGTGCACCGGAAAACATCTGGTTATAGCAGGCTAAATCCCACAACATGATGATGTAACTGTTGCATTTGATAACTCTGTAAAGGTAACCCGATTCCTCTACTCGCTTCTCTACCAAAATAAAATGAATGAGACTGTAAACTGTCCACTTACTTTACAAAAAAGTAGGTCTGATTGATTTCTGCAATTGTTCTGGAGCAGGTATACTATTAGCCTCTTATCTATTGTTCTCTTGGCCTATATAAAAAAAACAAAGGCAGTGAGCAAGCTTACATCAGTGCCATGGTGAATCTTGAACTACAGACCTTCTGGGAGCTGGAGTTTATCCATTATTCCTGCCTCAGAAATGGACACCCTAGCTCCTAAGCAGCTTAATCCATAAATATTGTTTTAAAAGAAAGAGATAAGAGCAGCCAGAATTGTTTTGCATTAAATGGAGATATGCCATCAGCTGTAATGCTCTATCATTCAGGGGGGAATTGCTCTATCAATTCATCTCCAGTAAAACCCCGTATACCATGCAATGAGTTAATTAGCATTGCAGCAAGTTAATTTAAAACTGAAAATGTCAATTAGTATTGGAGAAGGAAAACTCTGGTCCTAAACCTCCACTGATTTGCAGCTATACTCATTCATGAGAATGGCTTCGGGGTTAAACCCCAAGGAACAAGCCATACCTGCTGCCTTGTGGGACATCTTCGGAAGAATAAAACGTTAAGGAGTAAACCCTACACAAATCCTGAGTGGAGTGCCTAACCTGGTTGGATAGTGTCTTGTAAGCCTCCTTCTGGCAACTCCTGTAGCCAAGCTGGTGTTAAACTTATTGCTGTGCTTTCCTTTGGACCACCTCAGCGAGGCCAAGAGGGGGGTCTTGTCACCTGGCCAGCCCAGGGCCTCCACACACACTGCCCAGGCTTGGCCCCAGAGATGTCCCTTCGGTGTTGATAACACAGCAAAAACAATGCAGAAGGCAGCAGTTACAAGTTACCGGTCTCTGCAGCCACAGTAGGTGTTGTGATTCTCCAGCAGGATGACTTCACCCCTGGAGGTGCACTCCATTCTCTCTTGAGACAGATGAATGCAAACAATTACCGGTAGTATTGGACTGAAACTGTACCCCCTTGATTTCACCACTCTGCACCTTGCACCACTTGTCTCCCCTGTGATTGATCACTGAACTTTTCTGTCCTTGTATAGCTTTCCCTTTCTAGCAGCAAGCCTGCAAGCCTATGTGTCCTTGCTCTGCTAAGATTCCTGTAACTAACCTTGGCTTAGCTCTCATTATGCCATTCCCTCAAACTAGCTACCGTATTTTTCGCTCTATAAGGCGCACCTGACCATAGGACACACCTTGTTTTTAGAGGGGGAAAGCCCCATGTTTTTGAGGATCAGCTCAAATTTCTGCAGCTTCTTTTGCAAAGGAGAAAAGCCCCACTTTTGAGGATCAGCTCAAATTTCTGCAGCTTCTTTTGCAAAGGAGAAAAGCCCCATTTTTTGAGGATCAGCTCAAAGTTGTTGAGCTTGCTTTGCAAAGGGAAAAAATCCTGTTTTATAGGGTTTAACTCACAGCTCTGCAGCTTCAGGAAAGGGAGCCATTTCTACAGTTTCCAGACAGATAATCTAATCAGCCAGTCACATGTCGCTGGGGAAACAGCCTCCCTCTGCAAGGGGGCGGGGTTGGAATCTCTCTCCCTTATCTCTCTCCCCGATCATTTGCTGAGCAGCTGTCCAGCGGGCTTTCTTTCAACACCCCCTTCTCTCTTTTTTAAAAAAAGCACGATCTGCTTTTGCCCCTGGGCAGTTCAGCTCCAGGGACCACACAGTTGCTCCATAAGACGCACAGACATTTCCCCTTACTTTTTAGGAGGAAAAAAGTGCGTCTTATGGAGCGAAAAATACACTACCTTGGCCTGATTTTCTTCCTCTGGAAGATCCATTTGTTGCCTACTCCTTAGAGGGTTCTGATCCTGCATCGAAATATGGGACTCTCCAAAGGTGTGACAGCTGTAGGCTTGGGCTCCTGGAAATATAGGTGGCTAGGTAAGTGATACTGAAGTCTGAATTAATTGCTATTCTAAAATGGGCAAGATCCTGCCAGGCTTTTAATTACAGCAGTCTGTGAAATAGTCTGTGACAATGAAATCCATTGTCAAATAGTCAATAATGCTACATTACTCTAGTTGACTAATTTGACATTTCCTTTATGTATTGGTAATTGTTGCTGAAACAAGTAGCATGTGTAGATAGCCTAAACAAGAGCCCCAGTACATATTGGTCTGATGTTGCTCTGGACTGGCTGTTAGCTTTGCTGTCAAACTGGCTGCTGTAGGGGAGAAAGGCTACTCCCTGGGTGCTCCCATAGTTGAGGGTTTTTTCCCCTGGGGATGGGGGGAATGATCAATAGGAAGGCTCTTATATCCATTACTTCTATTTATTTTGTCATTTTTTTCCAAGCACTTTAACACAAAATGCTTCCAGGGCAGCTCAGGAGAATTAAAAATAATATCTGGCTATCTAGCTATCAAACATTCCTTCTGTGCACAGTCTCATGTTTCTCTGCTTTGGGTCCTGTTTGGATATCTAATATTAAAGTGCAATTAGTAGTGTATCCTCTGTAGGGCTTGCCTCAATATATTTTCTGCTGCCGAGTTGCTGTGGTGATGACATACTTAGTTATACAGCCCCTTTGCAAGAACCACATAGTGGTCCTATTTCAAACCATAGTGTTTGAAATGAACTACTGTAAATCTACCACCAGTACCAAATATCACGAATGGTGCTATCATCTGAACTGACATTTACCATGGTGAGCATAACTGTAAGATACTAAACCTGTGACTCACATAGGGCTACTTTATCACAAAGTTGTAGGAGGCATAATTGCACCACAAATTTCTATGTCACACCAGATTTGCTATCATGATTCTTCTCTCTTCGTTCACACCCTCCCCAAAGAATCCTAGTTCACAGTGATGAGAACTGTCTCGGATCTCTAGTTTCCCTCCCAGACCCCAGGGTGCCCTAGAGGTATGAGATATATTCAGGCATTGAGTGCGGAGGTGATGAAATAACGAGACCCTAGGACAGGATGATGTATAACGGGAAGGCGACCTCGATCTCTCTCAGTGCCCCCTTTTTATTAGGTTCCAACAACACATGTAAACATTGACCACATTTGCATAACTCCAACCCCAACAGGGGAAACTTTTGAAAACTTTCCACCCCATATATGGTATAGGGTGACACCCCCAAGCCTCACCCTGGACCCCTCCATTGCATACGTGCTTGGTCTCCATGCTCCTTTCCATGCACCCACCTCGTGCTCATCTCATGCAGCTCCTGATGTTTACCAACACCCGCCATTATCCATTGTTCCTTGAGATGCGTGTCAGCCACTCTAACGCCTCCGGATAACGTGGCTTGCCAACGCGTCGCCCCCGGCCAGCGCGGAGACACCGTGGTGTGCCAGCACGGTGCGATGCGTGTACATGTGTGTGTGTATGCTATGTGGGCTCATAGAATCATCCCAACAATTGAGTCCATGTGGTGAGGAATTTCAGAAGGGAAGAGCTGGACCATGCCTGCAAACCCAACCTCTCCCCATTCTCATGTTGGCTGGGGGGACGGGACACCTGCAGAGGGGAGCCTGCTCCAAGCATATAGGCTCCCCTTGTGATGTGGAACATAAGGGAGTGTGAAGATCCTATATGCATGGAAGATGCCTGCTTCTATAGATGGCCCCCCCATGGGTGGTAGGAGTGGGTGACAAGTCTAATAGGAATATGAGGGTAGGAAAGAACCAGCTGACATGTCTCTCTCCCCTTCCTGCACACATTTAGACTTACACGGCAGAAATTCCTCAACAGGTCTATGGAATAGTTATAAAGCCCATTTTAAGAATACTGCCCTTGAGTGTTCTATATAGAGAGGGTAGGATACACACACTTTCAAGAGCTCTTCAGGTTTGCAAGCGTGCCCATGGGCCCCCAAAGGCTGGTGGCTCCTGCTTAAAAAAAATACATAGTCAAACGTGTAGTTACAAACCTGTATACAGGGTCCAATTACTAGAATGAGAAGTTAGATAGCAGGGCAGGATAGCAGCACTTCACCTCCTCTACAGCATGTGAAATAACAGCAAGCACGCTACCTGGTTAATTTAGTATTCAGGCTTGTGCACCAGAAAGGAAATGTACCTTCCCCCTTCCACCAAGGTAGAGATGTAACTTTTAGAGACTGGAATGGGGAAGAAGAGACTGAAACAGGGGCTGAAATAGTAAGGGTAGCAATACTCATTAAAAAAACTTTGTTAAAAACTTCCATAATCTCCTCCAAAGTAGGTAGAGGTACCAAAAAATGGGGCATTTTTTGATTAAAAAAGAAAAGAAATAATTGGCCAATTAATGCCAACAAATAGCAGAAGAACTGGTTCAGTCCTAGGTTTTACTGTGTAGCTAGCAAATGAGGTACCGTAATCTGATATTCCTCTTGGGATTAGATCTTGTGATCTTCTCGCTGCCCTTTTTAATTCATATAGTTTAATATTTATATAACATCACCAACATGCACTAGATGTAGTATAGAATGATCATGCAGAATCTATGAGACACATCAACTAACCTACTTGCAATGTGCAAAGCTGTTCTTGTTCATCAAATCATCTTTAAAGGAAGAATGAGTTGCAATGCAATGCTGAGACAAAGGTCAGAAGATGACTACGGCTGAAATCCCATATATCGGGAATAAGGCATGTCCCATTGTAAACTGTGGTGTTTTCTTCCAAGTCAGGCTACAGGCTAACTGTATGTGCCTCAAACAGATTTCTACAGTTTGTTGTTTCTCAGTTTCTGAAAGAAGCCATCTTCATTTGTTTTATGTTGCAATGTTCTACACTTATCATGTTCCCTGTAACAGACAGCTACCGGTAGTATCTGGCTGCTGCTAATCCCCTGCTGTAATCACAGTAAAGTTTGAAGGTGGGGGAGAGAAAAGCCATTATATATATATATATATATATATATATCTAGCATAATTCACGAGGCATGCATCTGGAGCAGTAACAAGCCATGGTTCCTGCAACAGGTAGATGGACCTCAAGAGCAAAGGGGGAAACACTTGTCAGGTGAGTAAACAGGAAAACGTAATTTGTACTTGATCAAGGAATAATCCTATGAGAGTCAACCACTGATGTATGCAAACTAAAAACTAGAGTATTTAATCTTATTGGGCAGTTTGATTGAACATCTTGTGTCTTTGTGTTGCCTTTTCCCTAGCCTAACATAGTAGTCATAAACAGTCTTTACAACATCTGCCTGTTAAGGGTTTTAAGCAAGATCTTGAGTAGCCTCTTCAAATGAACAAGTTATAAGAGATCCTCTTACAACCCAATTTCTAACACTTGACGCCCTAACATGCTGTTATGAGTACTAGAAGAAACTAAAATTTATTAGGTTGGTGGTTCCTGGATGGAATATCTATCCCTGTATATTTCATTGAAAACTGACGATGTGTGCACATTACTGGCTTAAAACACAGCGAGGTCATTCTTTTTCTCAATTCAGATCAAAACTGGTTTGGGGAAAACTGCATCAAAACACTGTGTTTCCGAAGAAACAACAGAATAGATATGGATTGCAGCCAACGTTGTGTGCACACCGCTTCCCAAACCATACCACATGGAAGTATCCTACTATGAATCTTCAGTACATTGTTGCAAAGCAGGAGTATTTGCTTCCAAATCCTGGAGGAATATGAAGCTCAACTTTTAAAAAAAGTTTAGCGGCCTAAAAGTGGAGAAGACCTGCAAAATGTGTAGGTATCACAGCAAATCCTGTTTCCCTCATTGCAATCTAATGGTGATGGCATTGATCCGCACAGTCTGTTGAGAATTGAATTTTCAACTTGCTTCTATTCTTTATTTTATTTGAAAACTCTACTAAATATTTTTTTTTGTAATATGAACTGAAATAACTGCATTGCAAACGTTTGTTTCATAGATACTTCTGGCAAAAGCGTACTCTGGCAATTCTCCCCTGGTCGGTCCCTGCTGACCTTCCATAACTTAACTGAGGATGTTGATTAGGAGGAGGATCTAGTGTCATTGATTGTAGCTGGCTGGAACTGATAACTACTCCACAGCATATGTCAGGTGTTCGTTGTGATCAACTGTCCAATAAGATAATGTAGAAAATTGCAGTCACACGTGACGCACCTTATTTTTGTGATTGTCAGTTGTTTAATTGTTGTAACCTTGGGGTAAAAGGTGGGTAATAATTTACTATTATTAGTGATAGTAGAATGCTTTGGTTTAAGAAATGGATTGGTTAACATCCTTCTTAGACAGGAATAAGTATGTGTGGACAGAATGTTGCATTGGCCTCCGAACGACACTACCATATTGTCTGTTAATGAACAGCTGCTACACATCACAAAAGAATCTGGGACATGTTCTGAGGTGTGCACTCACTTCAGATTTCACACATATCACCATGAAAATACCCCCCAGAAGTCTGAATGTTTCCCTTTTGTCAGTACACTGCAAGGAAGATCAGTAGTGCATGCATAAGTTATGTTTCATGGAGCTCACTGAGATGATTCCAAGGACACCTTTCTGCCTTCAAGTGTTCCCTGGAATGCTGTTTGAAAACTATTGGCAACTCCTACAGCTGTGGGGGGGAAAAGATTAAGGGTGCTTCTCCTTTATAATGCATTTGCAATGAATCCATATTTGTCAAGCAACTAAACAGAAATCAGCGGGGGGGGGGGTAGCCATGAAGCTCCTGCATTTTCATTTCTTTTGTATTGCTATTTTCCCCTTCCTACTGATTTGTCCTCTATGGTGTGCTGTTAATTTTCCCATAGCTTTGGTTATATATATTTAATGTTTTTTCTTACAAAATTGTACATGCATAAATAATGAAGCGTGACATGAGTAAGAAAAAGCAGGTCACTGGGGGACAAGTAAAATACTAGCACTTTGGGTACAAATTTGTGGGCAGCTGAATGTCTGTAATTTGCATTGATCAACTGGTTTGTTTTATTTCTACACCACTTAAATGTTATGGTGATATTGTGGTAGATTGGTGTGCGCGTGTGCAAAATCCTACCCAGACCCCGTGATCATCATCTGAGCCCCTTCTTTGTGTACCTCCTCCTCAAGAAGACTGAAGGGTGGCAACACAGGAATTGGCCTTTTATCTGCAGTGGTCCCCCATTTTTGGAATCCTCTCCCCAGGACTGGTGGCTTCACTACATATATTTTTGGCGCCAGGTGAAAACATTTTTCTTCTCCCAGGCCTTTGGCTATTCAAACAATCCATGGCCTTTAAAAATTTGTTTGTGGGAGGGATGGGGGTCGTTGGTTTGTGTTTTATTCTGGCTTTTATTATGTAATTTGTTTTTATCTTGTATTTTTATGCTTGTTTTTATAGATGCTTTTTATAGATAGCCTTGTTTTTATAGATGCTGGAAGCCGCCCAGTGTCTGGGGAAACAGAGCCAGATGGGCGGCGTATAAATAATAAAATTATTATTATTATTATTATTATTATTATTTATCCCTGAGATCCACAA
This sequence comes from Darevskia nairensis, assembly GCA_034642065.1. Classification (NCBI taxonomy): domain Eukaryota; kingdom Metazoa; phylum Chordata; class Lepidosauria; order Squamata; family Lacertidae; genus Darevskia; species Darevskia nairensis. The sequence continues at coordinate 898,488 of JAWWNI010000558.1, forward strand.
ATGAAGGGCAGTATACAAATGTAATAATAATTTGAAGAGCAGCAAACAGCAACCAGATTTATGCAGTTCGCGAAGCTGACAAGGCTCGCGAACCTCTAGGTCCGCCCATCTCGCAACTGCTACAGGCAGGAGGCCCGCCCTTTGGCGCAAGGGCTTCTGGGGTTTGTAGTCCGCAGGGAGGAGGCCCGCCCTTCTGTTTAACGGCTTTCCACACAGCGCTTGACCAGCCCGGCACCCGCTCGCCCGCCGCTTGCAGTACGAAACGGCTGTACTTCCCGCCTCTCCCCGATACTATCCGCTTTGCTTCTCCCCTCCTCCTCCTCCTCGTTTTCGCGGGTTCGGAAACCTGAGCGGGGGAAAAGACTCCAGCGAGCGAAGGAGCCTGAAGAGAATCTGAGGGGGCGCGCGCGAGAGAGAGAGTAGGCGTGGCGAGCGAGCTCTCCCTCTCTCTCTCCCGTATGCAAATGAGCGGGCGTGCCGCGTCGGGCGCCCTCCCGCTCGCGCGGGCTCCCTCCCTCCCGTATGCAAATGAGCGGGCGTGAGGTCAGAGGCAGACGGGAAAGGGAAGAGGCAGAATGGCCGCCGCGGCTCCCGCTCCTGGCGCCTCGCAGTGCCGGAGCCCCCGCTGCACGGCGGAGCGCAGGGGAGTCCGCCGCGAACTCGACTCCTGGCGGCACCGGCTCATGCACTGTGTGGGTAAGGAAGGCGGAGGGGAAGGGGCGGAGGGGTGTGTGCGGGGTGTGTGTGCGGGGCGGGGGGTCGGCCGCCGCCGCCGCCGTGAGGGAAGCACGGCCAGCGCCGAGTGCCGGCCACCAACTCCCCCTCGGGGAAGGGCCTGGAGGGGCGGGGTGGGGCGACGAACGCGGGCACTTGCCCGCCGCGCTGAGGACGGTGGATGAGCGGCGGCTCCTTTTGTCCCGGGTTCCCTCCTCGAGAGGGTCCGTCCCTGTGCGCGCCCGCCCCTTTAAGAGGGGAAGCCGCTCGTGCGTTGACGGTTGGGATTTGAAGTTTCCCCCTCCCTCCCTCGCTCGCTCGCGCTGGCCTGCGCCTGCCTCCCTCCCTCCCTCCCGGGGTTGTCATAACAACGGCAGTTCTCGCTCCTTTCTCCTCCTCCTCCTCATCCCCGGCTATCCTGTGTCCAGGGCGGCTTATAGGGTCGAGTCGGACAAAATTCTTTTCTCTCTCCCCCCGCTCTTCTTCCTTTGGAAAACTTTCCGACAGCTCCGTTGGCTGCAAAAAACACGTATTAGCTGTGGATTTGGTGGTGGAGTGTGTGCATGCGTGCACACGTGTGGGGGAGTAAGAGAGATTTTCGTGTAGCATGGGTTGGTGGCGCGACTCTTGATTTCTCGCTCCTTAGGTTTGCTTTTTCCTGCAGACCTTTATCCAGGTGTGTACTCCTGGTGTCGGCCTTATCCCATTCGGGTGGAACTGTTAACTGTAGCAGAACGCAACATGAGCAGATCCTACCCAAGGGGAAGTTGTACAAGTGCTATCAAAATGTGCAGCTCCAGTTTCTTGCAGGGACATTTCCAATGGGTCGTGCCCCATGTTAGAGATGGGGATGGAGGAAGGAAATGAAATTTGATTTTTATACAGTAGTTCCAGTAGCAAAGTGATTTGGGTTGGTCCTTCCTCTGCCTAGTGCTCCTACTTGAAGACCTTTGGATATGATTGTTGAACTACCTCCAGATAGCATTTTTGTTCAGAACTTTGTCTTCCAGTCTTAGGCTTCAGGAAGGCATTTTCTCTCTGACTGTGTGGGGCATCTAGGGTGGCATTTAAATTTACATGAAGCACATTGTCTTGCAATTATCAGTTGAATCTCTTGAAGTCAGTAGTATGCTGGCTTCTGTTCATAATGTGGCTAAGAATAAAATGAAAGTGGTTTGGAGCAGTGTTAGAAACTCAAGATATATAAGCTAGGTGCAAAATGGCTCCTTAACCCAAGGTTACAGTTGCCAAAACAATGTCTGGTTGTCATTTTCGTGCAAGATGCTCTAAAGACTTACTTGTCAGATGATGGACTGACTGATTGATTCTCAGTTAAACATCTGGCTAGTTCAGATGATAACCTTGAGCTAGGTTAAGAGCTTTGAGAGCTTAAGAAAAGTCACCGTCCACATATATATTGGCCTATTTCAACCTCTTATTCTTAATGTTGACTGCTCCTGCTCAGGCTGCACAGGAAAAGCATTTTGGTTCCAGAAATTCATTCCAATTGTGCAGCTAAATTATAACAGAATTCTACAGGATGTGGTTTTAGTGTGTGAAAACAGTCAATTTCCAATGATCCCCAGGCATCCACCTCCAGATGGCGGAGATGTCAGGTGCCCTCCTGGCACTCGGGCATCTTCATTTGGTCTCAAGTGGCCGGAAGCCTGGCCCCTGGCTAATTTCAAACACTGTTTTGGAGAGATACTGATGTATGAATTATGTTTGGATAGCATTAAGCTGAAGGATTGCTTTTTATTATTTGAGGCCTCTGTCAAATGGACTTTAGCCAATTCTGCTAGCTTTATGCAGTGTTTGAGTTTGGTGTTTTAATTTGTTGGAAGCCGCCCAGAGTGGCTGAGGTAACCCAATTAGATGGGCGGCGTATAAATAATAATAAAAATTATTATTATTATTATTATTATTATTATTATTATTAGTGTGGAGTTGCATAAGCAGCTGTGAACTTGCAAGTTCTGGCACCTCATTATTCTCTACACTGCATTGCTGCTTGCAGATCGAAAGCTCTTTCACTCAGATAAGAAAAATGATAGGGAAGCAAAAATAAAGTATGGGCATTCGTATGATCTAGTTCAGGTGATGGTTTCATATTCAAATGTACTCTTGAAAGTGGGGGACTTTAATTGTCTATAGAGCCTACTTAAAAATGTTAGAAGTGCAGTCTTCAAGTTGCCCCCCCCCCTTCTGTCTAATGTATTGGCAATACAACTTTTATAGTTGGGCATCTTCCCCCCCCCCCTTAGTATTTCTAGTTTACAAAAATGTGGAGAATTCAGAAGCAGTGCTTATTGTTTGTAGAGCAATTGCTATGTCTTGATTAAGAACAGAAGAGCCTGCTGGATAAGGCCAGTGGCATCCTGTTCTTACAGTAGCTGAATAAATGACTGCGGGAAACCTGGAAGCAGGACCTAAGCACAAGTTCTCTCCCCTCCTATGGTTTCTAGCAATGGTATTCGGAAGGATTATTGCCTCTGAGTCCATGGAGAACGATCATAGCTGTCATGGCTAGTAGCCCTCTCCTCCATGGCTCATGACTCACATGTTGGCTATTTTTCCCTGACAAACATTTCTCCCTCCACACTTTCATTCAATATTTTAGTGCACAGAATCAATATTTTAGTATCCAGCTACAGTGGTACCTCGGGTTACATACGCTTCAGGTTACAGACTCTGCTAACCCAGAGATATTACCTCGGGTTAAGAACTTTGCTTCAGGATGAGAACAGAAATCGGGCAGCGGCGGCACAGCAGCGGCGGGAGGCCCCATTAGCTAAAGTGGTGCTTCAGGTTAAGAACGTTTTCAGGTTAAGAACGGACCTCTGGAATGAATTAAGTACGTAACCAGAGGTACCACTGTACTGTGTTGCCCCAACTGCCATATGTATTTGAAAGATAACATGGACAAGAGCCTGGTGAATCATTAGAACCATTACATCATCTTTCACGTAGTATTGGGTACCTCTGTTGTAAACTTAATGGAACAAGTAATTTGCAATATGTCTCTTGCAGTCAGTAATATGCACAAAAAATCAAACCCCTGGAGTTGGCCTGCAGAATTTCTGTGACACGAAATTATGATAGCAGAAAACTTGAATTCAGAAAGAAGTAAAGTTCATTGTATGTCACATAAATTTGAACAGTTAATGATGTGCACCTGGGGATGTTGTTCTGAAATTTTCTTACTGTTAGAAAACTGGTTCCAGGTAGGGCTGGGTGATATCTGGTTTTCAACTTCACGATATATCACCAGCTAAATATCACGATATCTTGATATATCACAATATATATCTGCTGTGGTGGAGGGCCTTGCTGGGCCTCCCTGCAGGGGCAGAGGGTCCCCCCGTACCTCCCCGCAGCAGTGGAGGGTGTGGCACTCTTCCCTGTGGCGGCAGAGGGTACCGCAGCGCCCTCCTCCACCGTGGGGAGGTCTGCCACCACAGATATATATCGTGATATATCAAGATACTGTGATGTTTAGCTGGTGATACATCATGATATTGAAAACCAGATATCGCCTAGCCCCTAGTCTAGTGTGTTCTCTGTATGACCTGTTTTGCTCTGGCTGGTTGCAACCCTCCAAATACCACAAATTGCAAAAAGAACCAAATAAATTCTCCGTGTAAAGTTGTTCACAAGTTTATAAAGATACAGGTTTTGGCAAACTACCCCCTCTAATTGAGTAAAAGAGGTTTGGTTTTTACATTTGCTAGAATGAAACTGCAGTCATATCTCTTCTAGACGGCTTTTCTACTTGATTGCTTCTGTGGTTTATTTTTTAAAAAGTTGTCATTTGTGCACAGCATTTATCTATCTTTAGCTAGATTTCCCCATCTTGTCTTCATGTGCTTTGTAATCATGTAATAAAGTCCCTAAACGTGGCGACTGAAATCTAGGTTTAAGGTGCCATTTGGCTCCTAGCTTTTATATTTCAGTTTCGAACACTGCTCCTCTCAGTCTCCTCTTTTTCAGGCTAAACATTCCCAACTCACTCAACTGTTCCTTATCAGTTTGGTTTCCAGACCATTGATCACCTTGGTCTTTCTCCTGTTCACATGTTCCAGCTTCTTTATATTCTTCTTAAATTGTGGCCCCCAGAACTGAACACAGTACTCCAGGTGTGGTCTGACCAAGGCAGAATAGTGTGGTACTATTACTTCCCTTGACTGGGACAGTTGATGAAGCCTAGAATCAGGGTGGATTTCATGTAAACTACTAGTCAGTAAGACTTGATTTAAATCATTTTTTTACAGAAATACTCATTCTTGCTGGTATAATCTTAATATTTACAACCAGGTGGTTTCATTTTTGGAATAATAAATTTTCAGAGTAGTTTTTACAGTTATATAAAAAATTACTGATTTTGTTATACTATTAGAAATACATAGACAGATAATTATGAAATTATGGTGAGGTTTAATAAGTTAACTGTCTATATTTGGACAACTTTTCTGCTGTACTTTATTGGAAGGAGAAAAATAATCATTTCCTTAATAACAATTTAAACAATTTATTTAACTAAAACAATAACATTATAGCATACGTATCCATGTTTTGTTAACTGATGTGGTTAAACAAAAAAAACCTTAGACTAAGTTTTAGCACACATGAAAAACTTGCAACAAATCCTTATTTCCTGATGAATAGCCTTTGGACTGTAATGTTACTTAAATAGAAAACTATCTTTAGAAAGATTTTTCCTCCAAAAGCATTTTAAAAATCAAATTTAAATTAAAAATGATTTTTAAATTTATTTTTAAAAATCATTGATTTTTATCCGCTCTGCTTAGAATAACATTAGCTTTTGTTGTCGTTATTTTTGACTCGTGTTAAGCTTATTGTCTACTAAGGCCCCCTAGATTCTTTTCACATTTAGGTCTGGCAAGCCACGTGTCCTCCTTCTTATATTTGTGCAGCTGATTATTCCTGCTTAAATGTAGAACCTTAAATTTGTCCCTATTGACATTCATTTTCTTAGTTCTGGCCCAGTTCTCCAATCTGTTAAGGTTGTCTTGAATCCCGTTTCTGTATTTTGTGGCATTGACTACCCCTCCCAGTTTGGTGTCATTGGAGATTTGATGAGTATCACCTCAATTCCTTCATCCAAGTCATTATGGGCCTGGAAGGGAACCCTGTGGCACCCCACTTGTCACTTATTTTTAGGATGACGAGAAACCAGTAGTGAGAACTCTGGGTTTGGTCAGTCAACCAGCTACGAATCCACCTAACAGTTATCTCGTCCAGTCCACATTTTAGTTATCTCCCGCTTGGATTACTGCAATACGCTCTGTGTGGGGCTACCTTTGAAGGTGACCTGGAAACTACAACTAATCCAGAATGTGGCGGCTATACTGGTGACTGGGAGTGGCCACAGAGATCACATAACACCGATCCTGAAAGACCTACATTGGCTCCCAGTACGTTTCCGAGCACAATTCAAAGTGTTGGTGCTGACCTTTAAAGCCCTAAACAGCCTTGGCCCAGTATGCCTGAAGGAGCGTCTCCACCCCCATCGTTCAACCCAGACACTGAGGTCCAGCTCTGAGTGGTTCTGGTGGTTCCCTCACTGCGAGAAATGAAGTTACAGGGAACCAGACAGAGGGCCTTCTCAGTAGTGGCATCCGCCTTGTGGAACGCCCTCCCATCAGATGTCAAGGAAATAAGCAGCTCCCTGACTTTTAGAAGACATCTGAAGGCAGCCCTGTTTAGGGAAGTTTTAATGTTGATTTTTTTTTTTTTTTAATATTTTGTTGGAAGCCACCCAGAGTGGCTGGGGAAACCTATTCAAATGGGCAGGGTATAATTATCATTATCATTCTTGTCATCGTCATCATCATCATTATACCAGCTTTTCAGCAACAATAACATGGTAGACTTTAGTTACAGGTAGGTAGCCATGTTGGTCTGCCATAGTCAAAACAAAATAAAAAATAAAAAAATTCCTTCCAGTAGCACCTTAGAGACCAACTAAGTTTGTTCTTGGTATGAGCTTTCGTGTGCATGCACACTTCGTGCATGCACACAAAAGCTCATACCAAGAACAAACTTAGTTGGTCTCTAAGGTGCTACTGGAAGGAATTTTTTTATGGTAGACTTTGTCAAAGGCCTTACTGAAATCAAGATATACTACATCAACAGCATTCCCTGATCCATCAAGCTTGTATCCCTGTCAAAAAATGAGGTTCATATGTCATGCTTTTGAAAAACCCTTGCTGGCTCTTAGTAATCATAACCTTTTCTAAGTGCTCACAGTCCGACTGCTTAATTATAACTTGAAATTGTTAGCCTGGAAGTAAATATTCCACGAATGAATAATTACGCTCTCCTCTGCATCACTGCAGGGTTTTTTGTTTGTTTGTTTGTTTGTTTAAAAAAAACAACCCTCTAAATTAAATCCTCTCTCCCTCTGATCCGGAGTGTTTTCTCTGTACCATGTAGTTACCCCCCTTTTTTTTAACTGCATCCCCCATCACACACCTCCAGCCTTTAGGCTGAGTGAGACAACTTCCTCAGGTGGCAGATGCTTGGGGCATGGAACAGACAGAGCTATGTGTGCCAAGCAATCTGCCCTGCATCTCCTAAGCTAGTTTACTGTCCCAGAGTGTAGTGGAGGATGCTGTCCCATGGCCAGTGTTAAAGAAAATGCCATTATAATTGGCCTCTATACTTAGAATCTATAGTAAGAATTGTAGAATTGAAAGGGACCCTGAGATCAACTAGCCCAACCCCCTGCAATGCAGGAATCTCAACAAAAGCATACATACAGAATAATGGCGGCGGTGGCGGGTGTGTGTGTGTGTCTTGTCCTTTGCCTTATGCAGCAAAATGTATTGGGGCCAGCCCTGTTTACCCCTCTTCCTTGTTTCCCAAACTTGGGTCTCCAGCTGTTTTTTGACAACTCCCATCATGCCTCAGCTGGAGACTCAAGTTTGGGAAACACTGACCTGCCAACCTGTGCAAAAGAAGCCTTGATGGTGGTGCCCCCAACAAGAGCTGTGTGTAGAGAGATGACTCAAGAGATTATCTTCTTTACAGTGGTGCCCCATTTGTAGAACTTCCCCCAGACAGGTAATTCTGTCCCCTACATTATCAGCAATAGAGTAAAGATATTTTTGTTTACCCAAGCCACCTGGTCTTCAAGTGACAGTTTGGAATTAAGAAATACCCACAAGCTACATACCTGCTCCTTTGGGGCAGTGCAACTGCTCCCAGAACAGGTAGGCTTCCTATTTCCCAGACATCCTATATAATAATCTTGCTATGTCCCTGCGTCCACTTTCTGTGTGTCACGGAAGTGCACTACTGCGCATGTCAGAAAGGAGACGCAGGGATTGGACAGCAGAAGCCACTTCCGCTGCCGCCTTTACTGGAGGCTCCTGCTGCAGCCATTACTGCCTGGAAAGCGCGGGGGAAGCGGCGCGAAGCGCCGATTCCCCCGCCGCCGTCCACCTCCTCCGCCTCCGGTCGGCCGCGCTCACCTGTCTCGGCAGCGGGCGGCCCGGCCCTCTGTCCCTCTCCACCCAGGCACTCCAGCTCTGCCCCGCGAAGTAATGGAGATTCGGCAGCCGCCGATCCATAGCAGCCATTGCTGCTGCTACCACCGCCGAGCCTCCAGGGCCTCCGAGGGCTCCGCGCCCACCGCACACCTCACCTCCCCGCGCCGTTCGCCCCTGTGAGCCTTAACATCGGGCGCCCTGCGCGCCCTGGGGCTTTTCCCGCCTTCGTTCTCCCGCCGCCGTCGCCTTCCTCGCTGGCCGCCCTGTGAGGCTTTAACGGCAGTTTGCCTCACGCACACCTCACCTCCTCACCCGCGTTTTCCCCCGGGCGCCCTACGCGCCCTGGGGCTTTAACATCGGATCGGGCCCCCTGCGCGCCGCCCCTGTGAGCCTTAACATCGCCCCTGTGAGCCTTAACACTGCGCGCCCTGGGGCTTTTCCCGCCGCCGCTTGCGAGGAGGACGGGGCTGGGCTTCGAGGCTGGGGAGGGGAAGGGTTAATGGGGAGAGAGCTCGCGCACGGGCTGCCCATCTCCGTCACTTGCACACTTACACACACACTTGAACACACACAAAAAAACCCCCCCACAACCAAGCCCCCCCCCGCGCGCTTCCCCCCTCTCCCTTCCTTCGCAGCCGGGCCGAGGGAAGCCGCTTGCGAGGAGGAGGACGGAGCTGGCCGTGGAGGCTGGGGAGGGGAAGGGTTAATGGGGAGGGAGAGGAGGCTGGGGAGGGAAGGCTTAATGTGTTTGGGGAGGGAGATGCAGCGTTTTTTCCATATGTTCTACATATGTTCCACATATGTTCTGGCGGCGGGGGGGGGGAGCTCTGTGAGGAAGGTGCAACAGGAGGGGAAGGGGGCATGGAAGTGAGGCAAGAAAGGCAGGAGGAGAAGGGGAGGGGCCGCCGCAAGCAGAAATGGGGCTGTGGGGCAGGAGGGGCTGGAGAGTGAGAAACGAAAGCGGCATGGGGCAGGAGGGGCTGGTGAGTGTGCGGGATATGGGGCTGGAGTGCATGGGATGTTGAGGGGCCATGGGGCAGGAGAGGCTGGTTAGTCTGGGAGGATATGGGGCAGGAGGGGTGGGGTATGGGGTAGGAGCGCGTGGTGAGTGAGAGTATGGGACAGGAGAGGCTGCTTAGTCTGGGAGGATATAGGGCTGGAGGGGTGGGATTGGGGTATGGGGCAGAAGGGGCTGGTGAGTGAGAAAGTAAACTACAGGAGGCACTGGTGAGCGTGTGAGGATATGGGGCAGGAGGGGTGGGGGCGTTATGAGGCAGCAGGGGGTGGTGAGTGTGGGAGTATGGGGCAGGATGAGTGGGGTGCTGGGGGTATAGGGCAGGAGGGGGTCGGATGTCGGGAGTATGGGGCAGGAGGGGCTGCTGAATGTAGTGGCATATGGGGCAGGAGGGGTTGGTGAGTGTAGCAGGGGTATAGGGCTAGAGGAGTGAGGGGCTATTGAGCGAGAGAAAGGAAAATGGAAGTATGGGGCAGGAGAGAGTGTGGGGTGTGAATTAGGAGGAGATGAGAGGAAAGGTGGCAGGGTGTGAGAGAGAAGTGGGTGTAGAGAGAGAGAGAGAGGCCAACTATGTGGAAATGTGGGAAGTAGGGGGGGGAGATAGGGGGATGCAGCGTTTTTGCACGTGGGGATGCGAGGTGTGTGTGGGGGAGAGAATAAGTCTACCATATGAGATATAATCTAGCGCCCGTTATCTTAACGGGCTTAATTAACTAGTGCATATATATGCTTTAAAGTTCTTGAAAGTTGCCTGTTTCTTAATGTAAGTAGCTTGTGGGGGTTTCTTGGTCGGGGGTGGGGTGGGGAGATAGATAGAAGCTGTGTTGTTGAGTTCCACTTACCTTGAGGAAAGTGGATAAAACTTGTGGGCAGGGATGATAGCTTGCTACATTTGGAGGAATGCTCAAATATTCTGTCTTAATACTTCACTTTAACTCTGGCTTTTTAATTTGTTTTTCAAGCCATGCAATTTTATCAGAAAGCTGAAAGTGTAATAAAAGAAAAGACAAAAATAAAGTAAAAAGTAAAATTTATCAGATTTGGTGTTTTGTAATAGGTGCTACTCCACTCTTATCAAAATCTGTATTCTGTCTGCTTTTATTGAGCTGTTGTACTCTGCTATAGTATTCTATTTCAAGTAACAGTAATTTTGTTAAAGCCTGTCCTGTTTTGTCTTAATTGTGAGATAACTGCCAGGTATATCAAACTATTCCTGTAAGGAAAAGAAGTCTTGGGCTATGTTTTGGAACTCATTCACTGGTGTGGTTTGCTGGTAAAGCGCTTGAGGAATGTGAAGATCTGCGAGATTTGGAGTGTTTCTTACTTTATTTTCCCCTGAAATTGGATATCGAAAATGAGTTTCACATTGCAAAGCCAACATTTTCAGGTATCTGATCTAGGAATGTGGCAGGCTTGCCGCTCATGGGTTTTGTTTTTGGAGGTGGATGGGGATAACCATGAGCATTGGTTTGCACATAATGCAAACGAAGTCTCTTGTTTCCTCCCCAACATGTCAACAGCAGGAGCAGTACAAGAGTGAAGCAGAGATTTTTCAGCAGCATATGGCAGCACACTGCTGATTCATTTTAAATCATAGTTTATTTTTAACTAATTTAACCAAATACAGTACCTCAGCTTCCATTCCCCTCCCCCATTATATTTGCAACAAGGCTGGATATTTGTCATCCTCTTGGTTGAGAATGTAACAACATTTTATACCCTTAATATTATCTTTGCTATCTTTCACAGTTTACCTGGCGTAAATATCCTTTGTCTATTTGGGGCCTAAATTGATTAATAATTCTTAAAAATTAAAATTAATTCTGCAGAAGCTGAAGGATCTTTGCAAAATAGTAATTAAACCACTGAGAATGTATTAAAAGTGTGTAGGTAGAAGCTGTTCACTTCTTGATCTTCTCTCCTTTCCAGCTTGGGCCGTAATCTATGTACACTTACCGGTACTTAGATGCAAGTTCCTCTGAAGTTGAACTTCAACAACAAGCAAGTGCCTTCCAGCTTGCCTGCTCTAGGTTTTTCTACCTACTTACTCCTCTCATTCTGCTCCCCCCTCCTTTTCTTACCATTTTTGTTGTGCCTGGATCCTAGGGGAAAGGAAGGCACTTGCTTGTTGAAGTTCAACTTCAGAGGAACTTGCATCTAAGTAAGTGTACATAGATTACAGCCCAAGTCCCTCAATTTTCCTCCATTCCCAAATCTATAATTTTGGTTAAGGAATGTTGTTCAAGTTAACTTCAACTCCTCCCCCCCCCCTTCCCCTTGCCACCCTCTTTGGAACTCACCTGTGTGCTGTTCTTTCCTGCTGACATGTATCTCACTTATTTCCTATCAGCCTATTCAAATTTCTAACTTTGCAGGGTACTGTTGTCCCAAGTCCAGTTGGCTGCTGAAAGGATCCCAGTGAGAAAATTGAAGTCACTCCTGCTACTGAAAGAGTTCTGGATAAGTGTATTAAGCTTAGAGCACTGGTTCCCACTTAGCTAAGTGCTGTCAACCCCCTTTTTCAAAAGCCAAGCCATGGCCTCCATACTTCTGAAAATTTTGATAGCTCTGTGGTAGGGCTGGGCGATCTTCACTACAGACACACCAGGACCTGTAGACCTATGAAAGATTAACTAGGTGCTGGCAAAATGAATACTGGCATGTCTGTCAATAAAATACTATATGGAATTGGACAACCAGTCAGATAGAGTGACAGACATGAGAAGACGGCATGATGATGTCAAAGATCTTCCATGAACTTGGATTTATATATGTACAGATCTTGGATTTACATATGTTATGTATTGGGGGTTGAGTAGGGAGTCCAGCCCATGAAACCATTAGTGAGAAGATCCTACCAATGCATCTAATGAGTCTAATGTCTTGAGCAGGATTTCAGCTGCTGATTTTACTTAGGAAACATATTTAGGATTCAGTGTTCTCTGAAATACAGTGGTACCTCCGGTTGCACACGGGATCCATTCTGGAGCTCCGGTTGGATCCCGAGGAATTCGCAACCGGAGGTGCCACTTCGGCGCATGTGTGCGCGGCGAAACCCGGAAAAATACTTCCAGGTTTGCTGCGTTCGCATCCTGAAGGATACGCAACCAGAGGTGCACGTATCCAGAGGTACTACTGTATATTGAATCCAGGCTATAGCAGTGTATGTGTGAGAGGGGGAGACTACATTCTGCAGCCTAGACACTTACATTAATTTAAAATCATGTACAGACTGCCCCCCTTTTATGGAGTCCAGAGAAAGAGCTATAGAGAAGGGAAACTTTAATAATACTTTAAACTGTTCATGTCATGTTTGACATACATCCACAAATTTGGCTTGGCTTATTAGTTACTCAACCTTTCTGATTTTGGGACCACACCTCTGTGCTTACTGTAGCTCTTTCACCCCTTTCCGCTCCTCCATACCATACTTTCTTCTACAGGTGAATGTGTTAATATTTTCATATGTGGAGATGCACATAGGCCAGTGATGGCTAACCTTGACACTCCAGATGTTTTGGGACTACAACTCCCATCATCCCTGACCACTGATCCTGTTAGCTAGGGATGATGGGAGTTGTAGTTCCAAAACATCTAGGGTGTCAAGGTTAGCCATCACTGACATAGGCACTTGTCTTTGTTGCTGCTGCCCGTTTCAGGTATTCCATATCCTGCAAGGCTATCAATAGCGTCTCACTTTAATGGCTATGCCAGGGCAGTCCAACTTTTCGTGCCCAGTAGGTTGCAAGAATATTTTAACACTGAACCTGTGAGCCACACACTGAATTAAATTTCCATATCATAAATTAAAGTGTTCGCAATAAATATAATTTTATTATATACAATAAATGCATTTAATTAAATATACAATTAATAGATTAATTATTAAACATATTTAATACACAAACAGATGTATCCGCTTTCGTTAACAGTGCATGACACTATTTCAGTGTTTTTCAACCACTGTTCCGTGCCGCAAGATGTTGCCTGGTGTGCCGTGGGAAAAATTTAGGTAACGTCTCGCCAAGCGCCGCGGGCACCAGCAGCAGCAGCCCAGCCTTCGCGGCCCTCTGCCGATCGCCCCACCCAAGCAGCCGCCCGCCTGCCGGGGCTGCTGAGCCGGGCGCGCACGTCGGAGGAGCGGGCCGCTGCGCTCTGCTGCTGCTGGCGGAGCTGCTGCTCGGCAGGCGAGGCGAAGATGGCGCGCCCGGGGAGCGCAGGGGCTCTCCTCCTCGGCGGCGCCGCTCTGCTGCTGGCCGCGGGCAGCCTGGCGTCGGCAGCCCGCGAGGAGAAGGACATAGGAGGAGGGCACGGAGGTGGCGGGCCAGGGGAGCGGCCCTCGTCGTGCCACAGCGCCTTCGATCTCTACTTCGTCCTGGACAAGTAAGTGCCTGCCGTCGGGACTCGCGCACGTCCAAGAAGAAGCCTCCTCCCGAAAGTGCCCTGGGCGCTTACTCCCGAGTAGTCCGTCCCGTCCCACCCCCCCCCCCCAGAGGGTGCTGGCTCCTGAGTAAGCCATCGTGGGCTTGCAGCCTCCCGGTTTAGGTTTCGTCCGGAGAGTTGCTCGCAAAACGCGCCGTCGTTTTTGTCTTGGAGCAACGTCCGCCGCGGGGAAGTGCGCAAGCTTCGGGGTTGCACCGAAATGCGTGACAAGAGGGGGGCTGCGCAGACGCCAGCCTAAAGGGCAAATTGGAAGTGCTCTTTTTCTGCCGGCTGAAGTTACTCCAGGATCGTTGTCTTGCAAATCCACCGCACCTCTTTGTTTCTTTCTTAGGTTGTTCTTTGTGTGGTTGCAACCCGAGGGCAAATGCACCCCCTCCTCTCTCCCCTATGCATCAGTTGCACAGAGACCCTACAGAGAGGGTTGAAAAGTGCTATTGATGAAAGCATAGCAGTCGTGGTTATTCCTGCCTCATTGCTGATGTTGTTTGTACAGGGGCGTTCATATTCTGCCAGACTGGATTGAATGGCCAAACTTTCCTTTTTGCCCAGGTTAGGGCCCAGGTTGCGCACTGAATAAAGTATTTTATAATTTTTCATATTTCTGTTTACTTACTATTTCATAATAAAGTAATTATAAAATACTTTCTTTGTGTTTATTTGATTCCTATTCAAGAGAATTACTTTATATATAGTCAATATAGGCACAGAGTTAAATTTTTTAACATTTTCTAATGGTGGTGTGCCTCGTGATTTTTTTCATGAAACAAGTGTGCCTTTGCCCAAAAAAGGTTGAAAAACACTGCACTATTTTAAGGCTTTAAGTTGTTTTTCTTGAATGTTGCTGAGGGCTGTCAAAAAAGACTTCAAAACAAAATAAAAAATAAATCCTTCCAGTAGCACCTTAGAGACCAACTAAGTTTGTTCTTGGTATGAGCTTTCGTGTGCATGCACACTTCTTCAGATACCAACACGGCTACCTACCTGCAACTAAAAAAAGACTTCGTGAGCCACATGTGGCCCGTGGGCTGTAGGTTGGACCACCCTGGGCTATGCTCTGCCTCCACGTTCAAAGACAGTATGCTTCTAAATACAAGTTGCTGGAAAAAGCAGGAGGGGAGAGTGTTCTTGTTCTCAAGTCCTGCTTGTGGGACTCCATCAGTCTGCGTTTCCATTGTGGGAAACAGGATGCGGAACTAGATGGACCACTGGCCTGATCCAGCAGGCTGTTATTATATTCTTAATAGTAATATGTTCCATAGCTTGAGACTCACTGGCTCGCTATTCCTAAATTGGGCTTGCTACTGATAGTTCTCTGCCTCAAGTTTTCTGCACATAAAACATATATTTCCCTGAGCATTGGAGCAGGTAGCACTTCCTAAGCAGTGAAAGGTTAGGGTTTTGCTCTCCCGATTTGTCATCCTTACCATTCAGATCCGTTTTGAGTGTTGGTTGTTCATTGGTTGTGCTTCATCCCTCTTCTGGTCTGATTGCCATTTGGTGTGCTGTCCTGCTGGTAGACATCTTTTGTCATTACAGATGATCATACACGTGGCTACCTAATTCAAATTAAACTGCTGCAAAGGCCTGCAGCATTAAAAAAATGTATTTGAGACACCTGAAAGTGAAAAAATGAGGATGCCTGCCAAATCTCTGCTGGAATAGTGCTCCACAAAATACTACGCAAACACAATAAATGTAACCCGCTGCGTTATAACACAAATAAAGTGTTATTCACTGTGTCATATTAGCATTTCAGCAAAGATGAGATATACAGTTCAACTGAAGGACCAGAAGACCCAGTGGATAAGTTGTCTCTCCAATCAGCTCTTGAGAGTTTATTGTGTTTGCGTAGTATCTTGTACGTAGCCAAAGGTTTGATGTTGTGTTGCCAGGAATAGTGCTCCACAGCATAGGACACAGCAGACAGTACTCCTATGGATGATTTCCATCAATGGAATATTTTTTTTCCATTCTCAGATGTGATGGAGTAGGTAGGGGCTTCTTGCTGCAAGAACAGGAGGAGGAAATATTGTTTACCCTCAGCACCACCTTCCAAGTTATTCAAGGGGTTCTGCTATCCAGAGCAGACTTTTCATGGTGCATAGAGAGCAGAAAGAATGGATTAAAATCACATCCCACCTGTAGGAACATGCAGTTTGCAGAGGTTCACTCTGAACCCTACAGGTGCAGATTTTAACATGTTTATTATATAAAATTAAGATTGCATTTTAAGATGGAATATCTTAAAGAGATGCTTCAGATATCAGAAGATTTAAAAAATTCACTATTATTAATCCATGCTACTTGTTTTCCAAGTCAAACAGATTAGAAAATGAATGTCCCTATAATTAACATGTCACAGAACTGAGATATACCGTATATACTCGAGTATAAGCCGACCCAAATATAAGCCGAGGCACCCAATTTTACCACAAAAAACCTGGGAAAGCTTCATAGGAGCCACTGCCTGCCTCACTCAAGTATAAGCCGAGGGCGGCTTTTTCAGCACAAAAAATGTGCTGAAAAACTAGGCTTATACTCGAGTATATAGGGTAATACTTTAGGTTATTTATTGGTTATTCAGCCAGACATTATAAGAGTTTTATTATAGTATCATAATGACCCTGTTCATACATCATGGGGACCCAATTTCTATACCATAGTTAGCAGACTGGAATGTGCTTATCTGCTTCCTGCTTACCGGTACCTTTTCTGTCTCCTGCCATGGGCCATAGCCAATACTGTAATCTGCAAAAATGTACTGATTCAGATTAATGCTACATGTTGAAACAATAACCATAGCTCAACATTTTTCCATGTGTGTATGTAATATACAGAGTCACAGCTTCATATTTAGATCTTCATGAAATTTATGTCTTGGAAATACATGTGTGGTGTATTTCCAATACATTGGCAAGTTTCTTTTATAATATGCAGAAGATGGAGAAATCTGTAGCAGAGGAGAAATCTGAGGCTGTGTGTGACCTACAGCCGTAAGAAATCTATGTGGCAGATTCCCAGATTACATTCTTAGACCTGAAGATGTTCTATATTCTTTTAATATTTGAAAGTACTTTTATGACTTGAAGTTTTAGGGAACCAGAAAAGAAAACTCTATATTTAAACTTTTATGGAATTTGGTGGTGAGGGCATTTTAGTATCTTAAAACAAGCCTTTACATCTGTTAGTGTTACTCTAGCGCCACCATGAACTCAAAACAAAATCAAAACCAGATACTGTGCTGACATTAGGTATTAGGTGCATAACTAAGTTGATATATACAATGCTACCTTAATTTTCTTCTCCATACTATATAGCATTATTATTTCTGTGATGAGGTATTCTCAGAAACTGAAACATGTGATGGAGCCACATTGATGTTTAGATCACTGAGTCTACAGAATATGACTTTATGGCACAATAAGCTTTAAAAGTTCTTTGGCACTTCTTCTATTAGTATAACTCTTTAAAAAAAAAAGTCCAAATATCTCTTCCACACCATCTCAAAAATAAAACTACATTTGAAGTCGCCACTCTGTATTCTTTCTTTCTTTCCTTTATATGTCTTCTACATCTTTCATTGGGAAGTAAAGGTAAAGGGACCCCTGACCGTTAGGTCCAGTCGCGGACGACTCTGGGGTTGCGGCGCTCATCCCGCTTTATTGGCCGAGAGCCGGCGTACAGCTTCCGCGTCATGTGGCCAGCATGACAAAGCCGCTTCTGGCAAACCAGAGCAGCGCACAGAAACACTGTTTACCTTCCCGCCAGAGCGGTTCCTATTTATCTACTTGCACTTGGACGTGCTTTCGAACTGCTAGGTGGGCAGGAGCTGGGACCGAGCAACGGGAGCTCACCCCGTCGCAGGGATTCGAACCGCTGACCTTCTGATCAGCAAGCCCTAGGCTCTGTGGTTTAACCCACAGCGCCACCTGGGTTATTGGGGAGTAGAAGTTGGCAAATAAAGGTGGAGTGCATGTGAACACTTTGTGATCTTATAAAGTATTATTAGAAGTGAGTTAGAGTTGGCACAATTGTCAAATATGGTCAATTGATTGCTTAGTATTTGATCTTGGTCAAATATGGTTAAATATTCAAAGAATGAAATAGCAGCATACCTTTTTGAAAACTCATTAATGGTAAAATTTGTTAGTAAGAGTGGGAGTGAGGACAGCAAAGGCATGAGAACTGCTAATCCTGCAAATCCTGCAACAGTCCAAGGCAGATCTGCTACTGTCTCACTGATAAAGCTGGAGCCATGAGGAACATAAGCATTCAGCCACAGGAACATAAGCATTCATCAGTGGCAAAGTTGAGTGCACAGTGTGTCTAACTGGGATCTCAGAGACTTTGGTTTAGAGTTTGATTTGGCCAAGAAGATCATTATGTGATATTGGCCCCTGCTTTTCTCCACCAGCCCCTTCTGCTCTCTGGTTTGTTAAAAATCCAGTTCAGCACTGAATGATACATTTGAAAAATGCGAGAAGGAACAAAAATCAATATTCATTTTGAGACCTGCTGCTTTATTTCAGTGATGAGAAGTCTGTGTCCTTCCAGACATTTTTGGGCTCCTCTCATCATCTGCAGTTAGTACTAGAAACAGAGATGGGAAAGCTAGGAGCCAAAGGATCCCAGAACCTGGGTTACAGGTGCAAAAACAAAATGGCTAGTTGCCACCCCCCCAATGCAGCAACACTTTCTGTTTATTATTTTTTTGAAGCGCATGAACTAATACACAATTTACATCAGTGACACTTTGCTACTATCATATCTTTAAGAGCAGCTCTTACCGGTAATTGGATACCACAAACATAAATGGGGCTCAGCCTCAGCAATAGTTGCCAGCCATAATTATTTATAAATACTGGGGTGGGTGGGTGTCTGTCTGTCTGTCTGTCTGAACTCAATATGTTATGTTGCAGCTTCAGCAAGTACCGCAGTCACAGTTAAATATGTCTATTATATCAAACTTATTAGAAGAACAGGCCTAACAGCACAACCCTAACCATTTCTACACAGAAATATATCTCTACTGAAATAGATCAAGGCAAATGGGATTGGGGTTGCAACCTAATTTATTATTTTTGAACAATAACTCTCCATTCGCAATAAAACATTTTTTTGCAGGACTGCCTCTACAGCTGAGCCTTCAGAACCCTGTTACATGAAAGGTTCTGGGTACATGGGATGCCACATTTACCATGGCAAACCAAATATGTAAACGTTAATGCATTTTGCAGGCCTTCCTTTTAATATCCATAATTTGAGAATCTCTTAAAACATTAAAAGATTTATGTTAGCACCATCCCCTCCTTCTCCCTTGAAGGCTGCCATGTCCTCTCAAGAGTGTTTTCTTGTCCCAGCCAGTGTGAGTCCAATATGAGATTCATTACAATAAAACAACAAGGAGGTGTTAGACTTACAAAGTGGGTTTAAATGTGTTGTCTTAAAAATGCCATAATATTAATCCTAAATATTATTCCATAGTATTCCTCCTAAACATTGGGGGTTGGGGGAAGAGAGGCGGTCCCAAACTTCTCCAAAGCAGCCTTCCAGCACCTCATTATGTAAACCAGAAAGGAATTCCCACAAATGGAGGAAATAAACTTGTTGCTAAAATAACAAAGCAACCTCCCATTCTTTCTTGATTCCCTCCCCCCCTCCCAAAGCAAAGCTTATTTTGCTTAAAAGAACATCCATATAAACCCCTTCTCTTCTAAAATAAGGGGGTGGGGGAAGATGATCACCTGGAGGAGAAGGAAGAAGGGGAGACAGACCAATTCATGCCTTTCCTATATGGGAGCAAAGAACAGAAAGCAAACAAAAAATGTGCCTCATTAACAACAGATAGCCTTTGGAATGCTGAGGAAGCTGGGAGCAGCCCACCACGGAAGGACAGTTTGCTTTGTCTCCTGTAAAGTTGGATTCAAACTTCCCTCCTACCCACAAGAGATAAGTAATCCATTTAAGCACGTTAAATAGCTACACAGGTTGTTTGTTTACTTATGCAAACAGTTCCACAATGGAGTCTCTCTAGCATATCAACAGCAAAAAAAATAATAATTCCTTTCTGTAGCACCTTAGAGACCAACTAAGTTTGTTCTTGGTATGAGCTTTCGTGTGCATGCACATATCAACAATAGTTGTTAACAGCTGCCCTTGCTCTCCTGCAGTGGAGATTACTTTCATGGGCAAATGAGGTGACTGCAATTCTTAACTTGGTCACTAGATGGCGATCCTAAGTCGCAAAAAACCGAAAATTGACCAGTAATTTCGGACTGTGTGCCATTGGCATGGCCAGAGGTCAGGAATGACGGGAGTTGTAGTCTAGCAATATCTGAAGATCCACAAGTCCCCCTGCCCCCAATTCCTTCCATAAACTGGTAACTAAAAATGATCCTAGCCATTGCTGCCACCTGCTACTCAGGTGGAGCAGCATCCAGTAATGTCCCCAACTTAAGCTGCAAGCCTTCAGAGGATGTGTGACACCATCAAAGACCAGATTTATTGAAACTGGTCATGAATTTATCGATTAAGTTTCTGTTAGTTTACCATCATGTATCCCAAAATGTCTCTCTTCTATAGGTAGCTAGCTAGAAAGGAAGGTTAGTAATGTTAAAGATGCTTTCTGTTTTAAAACTTTTACTATATGTATATAATAAAACTGTAAGCAGTTGTGTGCTAAAACACTTGCCCTTTAAACTGTTTTCAGTCTAGGTCTAGTTTCAAACAAAGTTATAGGTGTGTTCTCTGTGTGAAGAAAACCCGTATTCTGCAACAAGCAGCATATGAATGGAAATTAGATCTTTTGAAATTTTGCCAATTTCTTCAATGTTTACTGTCTTGCATATATCATTCTAGTATGGGAAGGGGCAGTATCTCTGGTGTGGGACATGTCTTTTGGGTAGTTTGTGCGCTCAGCTCTTTGCTCCCAGAAGCAAAATAGAGGAATGGTATTTGACTACTGAATGACATTTATATTTTCCTTTCCTGGTGTGGTTAATGCTGCCTTCTAGATTGCCTCCATGTTGGGCAAGCTGTACACTCCTTTGATTTGGCTTCCTGTTGTCTTTATAAACCATGCAAATAATGATGGCTGTCTCAAGAGGCTAGGTTATCATAAGGGTACTTTGTAAAGAAAACTACCTTTACAATGTATTATGACCATACATAGTAGCAAAGGTATATCTAAAGGGGGCCTCTGGATTCCTCCATTCATTAGGCTTTTAGCATATGCAATATAGGTAATGTTTGGTGATCCAAAACGTATGTGCAGTGTAAATATATGCTATACACAGGGTTTCACAAAATTTGGATCGCCAGCTGTTTTTGGACTACAACACCCATTATCCCTAGCTAGCAGGACCAGTGGTCAGGGATGATAATTGTAGTCCAAACACAGCTGGAGACCCAAGTTTGGGAAACTCTGCTTTGCACATTCTGCACATGTAAGAAGGGAACATAGCTACTGATCTTTCACTTATATACCAAGCCAGTGACGGTTGCGTTTAAAACTTATATGGCAACAATCACAGAGCTCCTGAGCTGGAGAAGAAGCTATTTGTATAACGGAGGAACTTCCTCATCCAGTTACGTAGATTCAGATTTCAAGTGTGTGCAATAAAAAGCTTATTGGTATATGATCATATTCTGCTCCTCTAGGGAGTAGCAGTCTCTACTAATCAGTTAATAATCTTTAATGGCCATATTGTGAATGTACCTAACACTAGAGGCCCACAGTTGTTTGATAAACAAATGAATTAGTATAGGCTGTGGAATAAACAAGATGATGTGATCTGATGTTCTCAATGGACAGACAGGTCTATACAGGAGCTACCGTAGTGTATTTTGGGGTGTTTTATATAAGTGGTGCAGTTCATTTAGCACTGGCATCACATGCTTGCATTAAGTAGCTCCACTCAGCAACTGCTGTATTCAGCACCAGCTTCAGCTTCTGGACCAACAAACTGCTTAATTATTGGACCCAGGACCACCACCACCCTGGCTTCTATCTTGTCTGGATCCAGCTTTTTGGCCCTCATCCAGCCTACCTGCATGCCCACATTTGATTCAGATGTAGCAGAGAAATGGCTGTGATGGGTCAGCCAGATTGGTGGGGTATAATAAATAAAATTATTGATATTATTACTTTTGCCACAGTACTCCGAATCCCTGACAGTTTCTTATAGATATTTAGATATTTAATAGCATTCGGGACATGGTAGTACACTGCAGCTTAACAGGTTAGCACCCCCCCCCACTGTCCCTTTCGCAATGAAGATCATCTGGGTGACCAAGGCTGATCCAGCCCCAAAACTAGTCCTGAATTTATATAGGAATGAGTCAAGATAATATGCTTGCTTGGAGGTCAGATGCCACTATCCTTGCAAGGAACTTCCCCATAAAGGGGTCATTTGTGACTGGATGGATATTGTCATAAACCTCTGGGTCCAGGGTATGTTTCCTCAGGAGGAGACGCATAACTGCTTCACAGAAGCACTGCTCCTTCACACAAACATTGATCTCACATTAGACCCACCTGATGAACCTCCATCCACTCTTATGTTCTCTTGAATCATCCATCATGGGCAAGGATCAGGAGGGCATGTCTCCAGCCAGGTTGTGACAGGTACCGTGACCACATCCTTAGGCATCAAAAGCTAAAACTAATACCCCAAAACCAGACCAGCTAGTGCACTGGACACATCAGCTGGATCTGTCACAGGCATCCAAAGGTTCTGGCATTCCATCACAAGGGTAGATGTTAACAAACCTAAGCTGCTTACTCAAAGATGCAATGGGAAAAGCAGAGTGTGCTTTGACCTTCACTGCTATTTTATGGGCATGTTAATATGGACATATACCTTTTTCCAAAATATCTAGTAGATACCTTGGGAACAAAGCTCTGGAAATTCTATTTCTTGATCCTACAAGCCACAACATTGTGTGAAGGGATTTCAGAGATTTGGTGGGATGGGACACACAATTTTAAGGGGGTACAATTCACTGGAGTTCTCACACAAGCCATGATCTCTTCCCCCGCACACCCTAAATGCCCTATTCCCAGATGCATTTGTGGGCCGGGGGAGATTATGTACAAGGTTATCAACAAGGTGGATGATGCCATTCTACTACCGGTATCAATAACTCAACTCCCCCCAAAAATACTACTTGGAAGAAGACATTGGAAGGGAAAAAGAAGATACCCACTAGCCAATTAGCACTGAGAAGAAACTCCATTTAGTGTCTTGTTCCCAAATGTAATGATTTACTTTTCCCCCTCCTACATTTGTGTAAATAACTTTTTGATGTAATTGTAAAATGTTTTAATTTTTCTTTTTGATAGGTTTTGAAAGTATCTTAGAAGGGCTTTATGGACCAAGGCTACGAAGAGACCTCAGTTTATTTGAAGGTAAAAAAATGTTTGAAATGGTTAAAGGCTATCTTTAAATAATGTGACCATTTGAAGCATGTTTTTTGAAAAATAAGGAATTGTGCTGGGTCATATGAGCTTAAAGCTGCAATAAACCTGATTGATTGATTGATTGATTGCTGGGGAATTTTAGTGTTTGTTGTCTTTGTTCTCTTGTCTACAAGTGCTTTTCCAGAATACAAGCATTTCTTTTAACCTTGATTTAAGATTAGTTTAACGTCCTTGATTTAATGTAAGTGTTCCTGATATTTTGTTCACTTTAGAATATTGACACTGTTAGTTTCTTTTTTGGGTGTTACCTTATGAAAGGAATAACAGGAATTGGTGTACTGCTTAGATTATTTTTGGACTAATTAAATATGATAACAGTAATGATTTTGCACCATTATTATCATAACTGAATAAAGTCTCACTTTTCTGAATCCTGTGCAAATTTATATTTGTAAAAATATATTTCTTTTAACATTGTTGTTTATTTTTTTAAAAAAAAAACTTTTAAAAAGAGAGTGGGTACAGTGGTTGAGGACTAGATTCCAGAGTCAGCAGAATCAAGCAGTAAAGCTTTCCCCATGTTTATGGCTTCAACACTAGCAGTAGGGAGTCACATGTTCTAAAAGCTTCTGCCATGAAAAAAGATGTTAGCAGGGAAAATAACAAGAGACTTTGAAGAAGTCAGGAAGACTACTTTTTGGGTGCCTTGTACACCAGTCTACTTGTTCTCTGTATTGGGATTTGTTGGTTTTTCTCTACTGTGATTGGGAACTGCTTGGAAATGAGTTGTCTGGACAGGGCAGAGAGGAATAGAAGTGGCCTTGGTATGCATATTCCAAGGCTGGAGCAGGTAGGGCTGGGGCAGAGAGATAGGCTTATGGGCAGAATGCTGGTAGACATTTGAGGGTTATCTCCCCTTCCCCATCTCATTGTCCTAGCAGCACCCCTTTTCTTTTTAAGCTTCTGTTTCTCAATTCAGGTCCATTAATATATTTCATTCTTGATTAACATACTAAGCTAGCGTTTATCACAGAAGCCTGGTCAGATGATGCTGAGTTAAAAGTCAGCTTTATCCACTGGATTTTTCTCTGTTGCAGTATCTTAAACCTAGAAGACGGGTAGTGGAGATTCTGTTGTCTGTTGCAATTTCACCATTTAAAAGTTCTCTGGCAGTCATTCTGAATGTTCTTAAGGGTCAGTGTTAGAGACAAAACTGGGCTTCTGGTGGATGTATCACCCAATCTGCAGCCCAACAGTCTTCCTGCCTAAGTTAGCTGGATGGTCTCAGTTTCCCAGGATTGTTTTCTGAGAGATTTCATCCCTGCTGAGATCTACTTGTCATGATGGTATTTCATGAGCTCCATGACAGCTATGAGTCTGTCTATTAATATTTGTCACCACTCAAGTGTCTGGACACAGTCTTGCTTTCATGTTTTGCGTTGATTGGGATGACAATGATCTGAAGGTGGAATAACTTGTTATGGTTCCTTTGTCATGGTTGCAACACTACTTGGTAGGGTTTAGGCTTACTGGACTTCCCATCCTCTGTAGATATGGTTACCTACTTAAATAGGCCACCTGTGGAGACAGACAAATCAAGCTGGTTTCCTAAAAGTTCTAGGGGATTTTCCTGCCGCTACAGCTGACATTCCTCTTGAAACGTAGTGATTTCTGGAATTAGGAAATGGCCCAAGATGCTGTATTACTCCTGGGCATCCTCTCCTGTTGGAAAACACAGTGGCAGGAACAAAAAGGAAAATTGGTGAGGCATTCCACCAAAGGCGGACTAAAGCCATTTCAAGTTTCTTCTCATTTTATAAGTTGTTTGTTTAATTTAAATATTGATAGGCAGCATTTTCACATCTTTGCTGTGAAGTCAAGACAGCACCTTCATCTTGGACAGCAATATGGAGATCATAATAGTGACCTAACTTAGAAGATTGGAAAGGTTCTCTGAGATAAAGTATATGAGGATGGCAAACATGCCTTCCCCCCTCCTGATCCAGATGATGCTGAGCTACAGTCCTCATTATCCCATTATGACCATGCCGGCTAAGGCTGATAGGAGCTGTAGTTCAACAAAATGCAGGAGTCTTTGGTTAAGCATATCTGATGTATGAAGAACAACACTCAAAAAAAGCATTATAAATGCTAAGCGTTATTATTACTTTCACATAGTTGAACTGACATTCTTCTTGAAGGAATGGAAGATATTAATTGGCCAGTACACAGTGGTCATCTGTCAATGCCCATTTTCCAAATGGAGTGGCTTGCATCTTTGAAATGCCATCCTGGTGAGATGCCTAATGCCAACTTTGTTGTCTTTTCGGCACCAGGCAGAAATTAGATTGATGACCCAATCATTTAAAACATTTTACTATCTTAAATAGCAACCCTCATTTGCCCACATTTTAAACTCTCAATTGCACTTTTACCTGCTGTTTATTTTTTAAAATTCTTGTCTATACTGTATGCTGAATAGTTTATTGTTCTTTGTGTTGTTTTTAGTCTTTGTAAACTGCATTGAAAGGCAATATGGAAATGTTTTAAATAAATAAATATAAATGTAACAAATAATATAAAAAGAAAAAAATCTGTAAATACTTGCTTAAGAGAACATACATTTTACTTCATGTACTAGCTTAGCAAGATATACAATCCCGCCATCTAAACATTTTAGAGCCCCATTTATTTAATTTAAAAATATTTAAGAGTTAAATGGGGTATCAAAATGTTTAGGTTTCATAAAATCAGGGTGCTTTTATATGGAGTGATGTTGAAAAATTTGACATGATAGAATTTAGTGTTGTTATGTGTTTTCTTCTGCCACTGATTAAAGACAGTAAGGTATGGTATATTGTACAGTTCAGTTGGAACTAATTTATGGTGACACAATTATTCTCTATAATTAAATTGCAGATATGGGATTTTCTAGTTTGGTGCTTTTCCACCATATATACCTGTTGAATTTAGTCTCTTTGGGTTTTCTATAGATTAATAGGTGCTAGTAAGTGTTGTTTTATTTATTGAAGTGCAGACTCCAGCCAAGAAAATACACAGTGCTGTGTTCATTTGTTTTGATCTCTAAACAGCCAGCATTTTCTCTAGTAGCAACTCAACTGCATTGTCCTACCAGCTTCTGCTGCTATCTTGCTTATGCTGTCATGCCCCTTGCATTCCTCCAATTGGTTGACTAAGCAGGAGCTGACAATGGCATTTTCATCTCCTCCTTAACGGAGTACTATTCTGCCTTTTAGGTACTAGAAGAAATCCTAGTGTTAGAAACAGAATTAGCTGGTGCTAGACTCTTAGTCTTTATGCTGGTGTGTTAAATTTTGTAAGCAAACACAACCCAATCTGAATGAAGTATGGAGAAATATTCAAAGTTCCTTAAAGCAAATAACTTGTGTTTCACATATCCAATATTAGAGGGGAGAATACATCTCAGTGGGTTCAATTCAGAGTGTTATAGTGGAATCCTATGCATGTTTATTCAAAAATAAGTTTAATGGGGCATACTCCCAAGTTAGGTACCGGTAGAGGTAGCAGAGGTAGCCAACATGAGGGCATCCTGGGGTTTGGGATTGCAGCCTTCGTCATTCTTAGTTCCCACTGAAATCTGGAATTTAAGTTGTGTCAATGTGTCATAGTTATTTCCACTTAGGCTCCATTGAAATAAATAGAAAAAGTCACTAATCCGCTTGGGCTGCAAACTAATATATCTTTTTGAAAACAATGTGCTGTATACACGTCCAATCTTCTCATGGTGACAGCTCAGTGTAAATGTATCTCTTCTTAAGAATAGTTAAACAGATAATTGCCTTTGGTAGTAGTCAATTACCCTATATACTCGAGTATAAGCCTAGTTTTTCAGCACATTTTTTGTGCTGAAAAAGCCGCCCTCGGCTTATACTCGAGTGAGGCAGGCAGTGGCTCCTATGAAGCTTTCCCAGGTTTTTTGTGGTAAAATTGGGTGCCACGGCTTATATTCGGGTCGACTTATACTCGAGTATATACGGTATAAGTTTCTTTAACACTTTATTTTTATAATTTGCTTTTAATTTCCCCCTCTAGACTGTGAACCAGAAGAAGTGGCTGACTGGTCTATGGATGAAAAATGTTCCTTTTGTAATTTACATAAAGACACAGTCAGTGTGAGTATGCGTGCTATAAATTGTTGAAAGAAATGGTTTCTAATATATTTATTAAAACCTTATTTGAATTCAAATTATTTTACAATATAAAAGATCTGATGAATGCATATTTTTAAATGGAAAGCCTTCTTAATCTTAGTCACTATTTGCAAACTTTTAGAGCCATAATTTATCCATATTTAGAAGTGTTCTTTATACCTTTTAGGATCACACGACAGTTATTGGTTCTTTGCAGTCAACAACTACAGAGGAACTATCATCTCAGGGCCAGTCCAACACTGATAAAATTGAGTGCCAAGCAGAGAATTACCTAAATGCACTCTTTCGCAAGAAAGGTAATATTACTTCAATTAATGTCATAATTGATTGTATTTGTCTAGTAATTCTTTTGAATCACTTTTAACACGCAAACCTGTAATTGGATATTGCCATCCCTTTGCAATTTTCATATATTCTGTTTGCCATTGCCAGTCTGTCCCAGTGTAGCTTTATATCCTTGTTTATTTTTTAAAAAATTATTTTAGAAGTTTTTCTAATGGTAAGCATTTCTGATGCACTTACCTTATGCTAAAGCTACTTTAAGGGGGAACTGGTTATAGGGTGAGCCTCCCTTTTGGTTTGCATGGAACTGTATGCAGGATGGTCCTGTACCTATGCTGGAGCTACTTGTGGAGAGCAAAGGGAGAGTAGTTAGCAGTAGTCAGCAGCTGGAACACATACACTTCATAGAATGCATGGATGTGACTGTTTCCGTAATTTCTTGCCATTCTGAGCAAATATACACTAGGCTTTTCAGTCAAGGGCATGGATGATGGTGTACACCTCTGCTTTCCATTTAGCACATAATATATAACTGCAATATTTCCATGTACATGATTTCTGCCTGAGAATCCAAGAGTGATGGCAGCTTCTGGAGTATACCAAAATTATGCATCAGATCCTGTAGGGCTAAACAAAAGGCAATCAAGTGTGGGTACCTCATTTACTTTGCAGGAATTTCTAGATCTAATATTCATGTTGTCTTCAATTTTAGTTTGTCAGCTTTCATGTAATATATACATGACTATATACTCTTGTGCCAATTAGAGCTGGGCAATGTATCGATACATGTCAAAAATCAGTTTGAAGTTCACATTGTGGTAACACTTTCATAATATTCAACGTGGCGATATATCACAAATCACAAAGTGTGTGTGTGCTATGTAAAAAATTGTGATGGGGAAACCGTGAAGCCAGTTATCATGGTGCCTTCTGCCCCTGTTGCTCTGTACCATAAAATAACAGTTGTAAAAATATGTGAAAGGTATTTTGTACCCCTAAGTCAGTGATGGCCAAACTTGGCCCTCCAGCTGTTTTGGGACTACAATTCCCATCATCCCTGACCACCGGTCCTGTTAGCTAGGTATGATGGGAGTTGTAGTCCCAAAACAGCTGGAGGGCCAAGTTTGGACCTCACTGCCCTAAGTAGTAGCAGTTTCCAGGACATTACCCCATTCACCTCTACATAGTTACATCCTTATTTCATACATCGTGTTATATTGGTATATCACAATGTTGAAAGCCAGACATCATTCAGCCCTAGTGCCAATTAAGCATTTCCTACTATTACATGTTTTTGCCTATTTTTGCCGTAGCAAACATTGATCCTTAAAATCAGTTTGCAAGTGGAGCAGGGATATTGCTTTATTAATATCTTTTTTGGTAAGCTACCTTGAATGGAAAAAAATGTGGGATATACTTTTTAAAAAGTAAATAAATGTCCTGCTCAGATGATAGCAGTAATTCAGAATGCATGGGCAAAGTACTTTCTGCTGGGTATTAGGGTAAGGGGTGAAAGGTGTCAATATAGATTATTGTATTTTAATGTTCTTTTGGAAGCCACCCAGAGTGGCTGGGGAGACCCAGCCAGATGGGCGGAGTATAAACATTATTATTATTATTATTATTATTATTATTATTATTAGAAACTTCTCATGTAAGATTCCTGCAATGCAGGGGGTTGGGCAAACCGTCTCTTGGTGTTCCTTCCAATTCTATGCAGTTGAGGACTTTCTAGCCCAGTTTTTCTGTATTTTGAGAACTGAAGAATCAGCTGCCTCTTTGGCATTGAAGATCTTAGAGCAAAAGCTAGACAAATATTTGACTACAAGTGTGATTCTCTTGTGTATATTTGTATTCTTTCTTTTGGATTATAGCCCTTGAGTTTTTTTGAGCAGACATGACTTAAGGAAAATGTTGAATTAACTGCTATTATTTAAATAAGTGAAATCTGTAGAGCATAGACTGATAACTTTATAAATATTCCATTGGAGTATTAAATCTTGGTGCAGAGGGATAAAGCAAATGAAGTAAATGTGTTTATTCTAATTCATATGTTTATTTGCTATTATTTTCCCACAGATCTTCCTCAGAACTGTGATCCTAACATTCCCTTAGTTGCTCAGGAATTAATGAAAAAGATGATCCGTCAATTTGCAATTGAATACATTTCAAAAAGTAGTAAAATGCAAGAAAATAGAAACGGTTCATCATATGAAACAAGTCTGATATGTAAAGGTATCCAAATGAACCAAACAGAAAATTCATTTCAGGAAGAACAGGATAGCCCTCTAGACCTCACTGTGAATCGAATACAAGAGCAGAATACTCAGCAAGGTAAAAATTTTTGTTGTTGTTTGTTTGATGTGATTAAAAATGAAATTCATTGAATTTTATGATAAATATGAAAGCTATCTTGAATACAGTTTCACTTACTATTATCTATACAAAATAATTTGTAAAGATAGGTGCCACAATCCACAGATCATACATGATTCTCTTGCACGTATGGCTACACCATATTTAAATGAGCAGATTTTAAACACACCTGTTCACATTGAATTTTTTTTTTAATGAATTGAGAATCTCTTGGAATATATATCCTAAGTAGTTGCTGGAGTAGGGCATTTAAAATGTAACCAGTTTGTAACCAGTTCCTGTGGGAGTCATCCACTTCCTTCCTTTGTCACCAGCACTTCCCTTAGACTCTGAATCCAAGTGGAAGCAAGCAAGAGGGAAGCTAGATTACTGTGCTTATTGTCCCACACACAGCTTAAGAAAAGCACTGATTTTCTTCCCTGCTGCAGCTCCTAGATACAAAGGCCCAGTGAGAGAGTCCAGTGAGAGAATCACAGCCACTGAATCAGGTTCTGTGGCTTCTGCCTTTAAAGACCAGTAAAAAGAGAAAACAGATTGATGGGAGGGTAGCCAGCCCTAGCTTACTGCCCCTGAAATCGCATGTGCTGGCTACACCTGCAGTGAAAATTGTGGAGGACAGTATAATTTGCCACTTGGGTGCTTTCCCATGGATAGCTGCCAGCTACTTAGTGCAGGCAAGTGGCAAATTACAAGACTGAATTGCGTATTTCTGCTAAATGTGCTGTCAGCCACAAATGAAGATTGAAAGTATAGTTAGTTGGGCATAATGATTAACCTTGATGTTCTTTCAAAGTTGTTAGCATTCTCTGTTTTTGTTTTTTAAAAATCCCTCTTAAATTGACCATATATACAAATCAAACCAGGAAGGGACAGCTCACATGAAGTTCATTTGTAATTTAGTTCTAAGCAGGACTTCATGAAAGAAATAAGGAGATAGTTCTTCCAAAGTTAAGTCACTGATTTCAATGAAAGGGAGTTAAGTATTGCAGCTTCTCCATGTAAATTAGTGCATCTTTAAAGTTATTTACTTAAAAATGCAGAACAAAGAGTTAGCAGTAACCGTTTTACTTTTCAAAATGCCATTAAAGAGAATAAATCCTGAGCAAGTTAGCATCCTTAGGTCTTAATTATCCTTTTGTTGGATGGATTAATATATGAACCATTGCAGACACAAAATAAATTGTTGGTAGTATATAAATGTATTGTCTTTATTCCATTGCTATAACCTCTTTAAATAGAAGGAATAAGACTGTTCACAGAAATATACTTATTTAGTGAAAATTAATTTATTTTGTTGTATAAATTTGCTATATAGGTATGTTTTACTTTAGAATCCAGCATTTAAGCTTGCCTCTTTTTGACTTTCAACATTGGGGGTGGGGGGTTGTAGAAGGAGTCATACTTACTTGTGTTAATGCATCTTCTCTACAGCTGCTGTTTTCATTTTCAGAAAATGCCCTTTCTGAAAATGTGGTGTACCGGTAGTTTTATTCCAAGCAGCATGATGGATGCATCATGGGGTTGGGGATTGCAGCAGCTGAACGAATGGGCCATGAAGCAGGGGATTTCTTTTTAGCCTAAATTTCAAATATCTTAAATGAGTAGAAGAGGAGTAGGACTGCATTGATCAATGAAGATGGAGGGAGTAAAACTTAATACCCTCCAGGTGTGTACTGTGCCAAAGAGCTGGCCTTTTTGAGCCGCGAAATGGGTTGTAAGCATGTTATTGATACTTCCATTGTACAATAGAACAAAGTTGTCAAATGGCTGAAAATGCTGACAGGTATAAAATTCATATATCATATTAGCAATGGCTGTTATAAAAAGTAGTCATTAAAGACACTTATTGAAATAATAGCTTGCAGCTCAGCCAGGCAGATGAAGATGATGTCCTATAGGCCTCAGGAGTGGGGATATTGTCCAGCTAGCAGACTGGATCCTTAATATCCTGCCTGTTTGTGGGTCAACTTTGACAGGTGCCCAGAATTGCAAATATAACTGTTCACCACTTTCTTTGGTCAGACATTGCTATCCCCCACATTTCCTATCAAATACCTGAAGAGTGCTAATGACCAGGCACTTCTCAGGATGGGTTACAGACACTTATACTCATTTCTGATATCTGAAATTTAGGCTAAAGAGACCCCCCCCCTTTCCAACCCATTTGTTCAACTTATACTTTAAAATGGCTGAGTATCTGCAACTATCTGCCAAGGTATTCTCTTTAAAGGGTATGTAGTTAAGGATATGCCTCCCAGTGCTTTGTGCTAAGCTGCAGCATTTCTCCTAAATTAAACATGGCATGCGCCAGTAGGAAGTTATAAGAAAGAGCTTTATACGTCATAATTTACTGGTATATCCAAATACATGAGCCATGTGTAAAGCATGTCTCTCCTTATATAGCATGCAAAATATTCTACCCACTATTGTGCCACTGCCATGTAATTATGAATATGACAATATGAGAAGTAGCTTTCTATCATCCCATTGTGTAGCTCATTTACCGGTACTCATCTTAATGGTATATATTCTAATTACATAATTTATATATATCTGCCATCAGTTGAATGTAAAACATATATGTAGCAGAATGAGATGGTAGAATGGGCAGTCTCATTTCAGGTTGCTGGTAGGGAATCACATTTTTAAATGTTCCCATGTGTAAAATCTTCCTGCAAGTAGAAGATTAGCACATTGTGAAACAGACTGGATTAGTACCTTTCTCTCTGGCATGCTAGGTTTTAACTTGCTGGAAATCTTTAAACATGGATAGGTAAAGGTAAAGGGACCCCTGACCGTTAAGTCCAGTCGCGAACGACTCTGGGGTTGCGGCGCTCATCTCGCTTTACTGGCCGAGGGAGCCGGCGTTTGTCCGAAGACAGCTTCTGGGTCATGTGGCATGGATAGGGGAGCATTAAAAAGGCATTCTTAATCTCCAGTCAGAAGTAGTACAGTACATTTTACCACTTGTCTCATTCCGCTGCATGTATAGATCAGGTTTATATGTGGAACTTGGAACCCTATTTGGTCACAGTGCTGGGGGCATACATGACCTGCCCCATAGGTCACCAACCTTTCTAGATCTGTGAGCACATTTTGAAAACCCGAGAAACTGTCATGGGCACTCATCACACACCACTACAGCACATGTATGCTCCAAGGGCACTCCTATTTCTCTCCACTGCCAGTAATTTGGCTTGAAAGAAATGTTTTAGCTTTTTCAAGCTTAATAGGGAGTAATCTTCCTAGAGAGTGCAGTTGGGGAAGGAATGGTTAACCCTCACTCCCCAGCTGGAATCTACAGGAAGATCACATGCACCTCAGCAAAAACTATGCTCGAAAAAAGCCTTCTCTTAGAGCCAAGCCTAATTGTAGCAGGGTAAGGGTGACTTTGAGGAACTGGTGAATGAAGAATTAATCTTGTTCACAACCTACAAATTCAGATCTACCAATTGGTAGATCTTACCTACAGCAGCCCGACCATTGTACTTTGATGTTTTGTAAAGTTAGAGATAGTAACAACAACAAATCTTTATTACTGTCATAGACCAGCATAAGGAGGGAGGGGTACAATAATTTAGAGATAGCTTTTTGATTATTGTTGTTTAGTCGTTTAGTCGTGTCCGACTCTTTGTGACCCCATATTTTGATGATAAGGAACATTAAAATGAATTTTGTTACTGTAAAGGAAACCTATTACCTAAGCAATCCTTATACTGTTTGCTATTACAATAGGGGATGGAGTGCTAGATCTTTCTACAAAGAAAACAAGCTTGGAACAGTCAGCATATGATGGATCTTGTTCTGAAAATTCTGTGTCTGGGTAAGCAAATAAGCATTATTTTTGTTTTGTTAAACGTAATAAATGGAAATAAAATTTAAGCTTGAAAACAGATTTCTTTCGTAACCGATTTCTGTAAAATGTTTACTGACACATGTTTTGCTTTTGCCAAAGAGTTTCACTCATAATTGTGTGTTCATATATAACTCATATGTTTCATTTTGTGTTTTTCACATTTTTCTGTTAAAGAAAAGTTATCAGAACAATCACCAAACTTTACTGAATGCTTACAAACATAAGGAAACTAGGCTATTGAAGAAAATTTATTCTTCATGATTTAGAGACAAAGAAAAATATTTACATTTTCATAGTAGAAAGTTTTTTAAAAAACAGCTATACTCCTTAAAGTTTCCTAATGAAAGAGAGAGCTCTTGATGGCCATTCTTGCATTTTGATACTACCACTCGTGTCATGCTGCTGAGAGAACAATTTATTATTAGATGTTTAATGTGCTGAAATGTACTATTTACTGAAATAATAGTTAAATAACAGATATTGTAATTTTAGTATCCTTCCATCAATAGTAGGCTCTTTTTGTCACTTCTGCTTTTTGCAAACATTTTTTTTTAAAAAAAGACTAACAGTTCAATAGAATTATTCCATGTTGTTTTAAAATTGCTTGTTTTTTCAGATAGTCGTGGTAAAAATTAGATCATTTTATTAGCAATTAGGATGTAAGATTAGGACTTAATTGCAAAACTGAAAAATTAGTTGGATGTCTTAATATGTTTTCTGTTAGTAGTTGCAACGAAGTTTCTATGAGGGGGTTGACTCTTTTATTACTTGTTTAGCGGTAACGTCACGTTTCTACTAACAAAACTCCTTTTGGATGGGGGCATTCAATGGATGTTAAATTGTGTAAAGTTTTTAAGTGTTACTCTGCAAGCATCTGTCAAAAGGGAATTGCAAGCAGATACGAAAGTTATCAAATACTGAGCTAGGATTTAAAGTTCTTGGAAGGGCTGCTGTAGAAGCTGGGGTATCATTTTTGACACATGGTCCTACCAGAACTGTAGCTTTTGCTATGGTAATCAATAGCTACCACATCTCAAAGACTTAAAAGTATCAGAAGCAGTGATGTTACCTAAGCAAGGAGTATAATAAAGGAGTGGACCCTTCCCTTCCATAGCTGTGTGAGAGTCTCTCATGCATCAGTTCACCATCGTTTCATTCCATCCATCCAGGAGACTCCACAGACACAGAGAGGACTATGTGGAAAGAAGTGCTGAGTTGGCAGATGGTTTGCTCTCAAAAGCGTTGAAAGACATTCAGTCCGGAGCACTGGACGTTAATAAAGCAGGCATACTTTATGGCATACCTCAAAAAACTTTACTTCTCCACTTAGAAGCCTTACCAGCAGGAAAGCCTGCACCCTTTAGAAACAAAACTCGAGATTTCAATGACAGTTATTCTTACAAAGACAGTAAAGAAACCTGTGCAGTGCTGCAAAAAGTAGCCTTGTGGGCAAAAGCTCAAGCAGAGCGCACAGAAAAAAGTAAACTCAGTCTACTTGAAACCTCAGAATTAAGATTCCCAACAGCTTCCAGTTACCTCCACCAGTTAACTCTACAAAGAATGGTCACTCAGTTCAAAGAAAAAAATGAAAATGTACAATATGAAACTTCAGCTCCAACAGTACAGTTAAAAATTCCTCAGCTAAGAATCAATGCTGTGCCCAAACAACAGCCTGATAGTGCTGGACTTCTGGATGTTATGTACCATGTTTCCAAAACCCCATCAGTCTTAGAAGGATCAGCTCTTCAAAAATTGAAAAATATACTCCCAAAACAGAACAAAATTGAATGTTCTGCATCTGTAACTCAGTCAAGTGTTGATTCATACTTTCTGCATGGGGACCTCTCTCCTTTGTGTCTTAATGCTAAGAATGGAATTGTTGATGGCACCTCTGAATCCACAGAAGATGGTTTAGATCGCAAGGATAACAAACAGCCAAGGAAAAAACGTGGTCGCTACCGACAATATGATCATGAAATAATGGAGGAAGCTATCACAATGGTAATGAGTGGAAAAATGAGTGTTTCCAAAGCACAAGGAATATATGGGGTACCTCACAGCACTTTAGAATACAAAGTTAAAGAAAGATCTGGAACGCTGAAGACTCCGCCGAAAAAGAAACTCCGATTGCAAGACACTGGGTTATTTAACATAACGGATTCAGGGACTGGCACCTGCAAAAATAGCAGCAAGCCTATATAGTTTCATTTGTTAGAAACCTCTGTGTGCGTGTGTTTGCGTGTATGCGTGCGTGTGTATGCGGCTGTGTTAAACATACACACATGAGAAACAGAAAAATTCACTTAGACAGAAGACAAACTTTACAGTTCAGAAACCACATACATGCCTTTTTGAAGAATAATTTTATTCAGGGTTTTCACTGTGGACAAAATGATAGAATCGATCACAATTGTGATAGTTTGTATTTAATATAATCCTTGTACAAATAAGTGAAAAAGATTCAGGTTTTATTCAGTAGTCAATAGCATAAAATGTTTGGAATAACATGTATTTGTCATGTGAAGCATTTTTTTTACTGATGAAGAGTGACCCTAGCCATTCAATAATCCATCTTATTAAGGAAATACATGATTAATACTTTGAAGACATTTATGCCTCAGAATTTTTCAGAAGTTGCAAGTAGCTGAAAATAATACAAATCAAGGGAAATTTAGGGGACAGTGCTAGTTTCTTAACTTGGAAACTAATGTGAAGTATTAGCTGAATATAGAATTTTCTATGGAAGAGAAACTACATAAAGGCTAAACATCTGATATAGATAAAGTTTCATTTTAAAAAGCGTGTGTTAGGTATAAAACTTGGTTCTTTTCATTTTATTGTTGGTTTAGCAAGAAATTGGTGTTTACAAAATATATACTTGTGAAAACTGACAAATTTAGTGTAGCTATAGAATGATTAACTATTAAATAAGATGGAATACTAAAGGCATAAAATTAACTGTTTTCCTTTAGTGTGGAAAATAAGCTAACTTGTAAGGGTTAAAGATGAAAGTTGGAATGCAGATTAGAGCATGTTCATAATGTGCACAGAATGAGCTTGAGAATGGTTATTTTGGTTTAAGTGTGCTGATTAGTTAGTTGGTGTTATGACTACTTACATTTTATTTAAGGATTGTGTAACACTCCTACTGAAAAACCTCACTGTAACAGTAATGTATTTGCTGCTGTGACATTTCAAAACTTTTTTGTTTATCAAAATGAACATCAGGTTTTCATTTTGGTGGGCCGATACATCATCACTTTGCTAATAACCAAATTTACAGTTCAGGGTCTTATAGAATTACAGATATGAAACAGTGAAACTGTTTTGAATCTTCAGTAACTAGAGATTATTTGTATATTTACTGTTTGGAAGCCGGGCAGTTCATTTTAAATATATAACTTTTCATAGAATCTCAGAGGACCAGTTACCTTTAGATTACAGTTTTTTAAATGAATTTCAGAGTATTCGTACTGGGCATGATCCTTCCCTGCAAGAAGAATCCCTTTGTGTTCATACATTTACCATGCTCCACTTGGCTCTCCCAGCAAGCACGCAAGCAGTGCAGCCTGGGAGATGGGATCCCTGTGTGCACCTCCAATAGAGCCCTGCTCAGTATAATTTTGCAAGCACCAGATCTCATGTAACTTGACCAAGTGGGGCTGTGTGAATGTCTGGGACACACGTACACATCCAGTCCCTGAAAACCATCCACTGTGCTACCTGTGAATTCACGTGGGCTCAGGGCGTAAGCAGAGCAACAGAGTTGCTTTTGAGCCTTACGGAAATTCCTTATGTGTTGGCAATGTGCCCCCTAAGGGAAGGATCATAGCCACTAGATTTTATACTATGTAACCTGGGTATACTGTCAAATCATATCTACATATTAATGGAGACATCCATGGCCTTTTTCATTGAAAAACTAGATTTTTATGGGGAAGCTTACAATTTTCAGACACTGTATCTATTTTGCCATGCATGTGTGACTGAACACATTCTAAGCAACATTTTGTTGGTAAGGTAATATTATTTCGACTCTTTGAATCATACCATCTGAATTCACATGCAGTTATATTTTAAAAGTATGCTATCCACCTCAGTTGGTAACATTTCATAATAAACTATTGGGAGGGGAATCAGCCCTTTCTTATTGATATTTTAAAAACTGGAGTGACAATATAAAATAAAGGTAACAAAACTGGCCTCTTAGTTCTGTGCTGAATCTTCTTCAGCTCTGTTGCTTATTGGAAAATCGTTTAAAAGCAAAATTCTGTATTAGAGAAATTAAGAGACCATTAAACTTCAGGTGTCAAGGTCATCTTTCATTTTAAAGAACTAAGCCATATTTTTGTCAGGATTAAGGTGATTAATTTGTGTCTTTCCCAGTAGAAAACAAGATTACAGGTTTCACTGTCTTTTCTAGAACATTTTACTTGGAGAGCTATTGGGACTTAGTTTACTGCTTAATACATGAGCTGGGATCCTGCTTAGACACCACAGCATTTTCATCCTTCTTGCTACAGTTCCTTGCTCCCCCTGAAAAATGGTTCCTGAGTGTCATGAGAACCTCTGGACCACTGTGTTATGTGACATAAGAGGGGGATTCCACTGTGAGGGGGATTTCCCACTGATGCACGACTTCTTAGATCTCAGCCTTTTTTTTTTAATTTCTCAGACAATGTTAGACTTTAGTCAGAGATATATATATCAAAGACATTACAGTACACTTTTAATATCATTTTAAAAGGTGGCCTGACCAAAAAGTAACAGGATTCATAAAATCAGGGATCATTTTGCTATTGACTTTAACAGTGGTAGTTTTATATGTAATATTAATTTTCAGCATTTTAGTACTCGTATTTATTTTTGGTCAGAAATAGTATATTAAAATATTTTTTGATAGTTTGTAGATAATGCTCAACCTGTATGTTTAAAAAAGAAACGTAATTATTTCTAATGAATGGTCTGAACCTTTGATTATACAACTGAGGAAAGGCAGGGAAATGCATAGACTCCCCTTATCCATCCCTAATGTGTTCTTTTAAAAAGGTTGTTTAAGTTATAATTTTGAAGTACTTTTAAATTCAGTTACCAGATGCTACTTAGAAATTGAGAAGTCTCTGAAAATACATATTTCAGCAGACTTTTAAATGAAGGTGAAAGCAAGTCCTACACGCTTTCTACTTATTTGAATGTTTCTCAAGTATTTTATATTAAAAAAAAAAAACAGTGCCTCTGTTTTTAGAACTACTGCTCAGTAAAGTTGTTTAAACCATTTCTGGTAGCTAATGACTATTTTATATTAAATTAAATTGTATATTAACTTTAGTAATACTGTTTTTTTTAGTTGTTTACAGTACAAATACCTGTATTTGTGTGTTTTTTTAATTGCAGTATTTCCATTGTTGCAGTAATTTAGTAAAACTCTGTGGCTGCCTTGATTTTTGACAGATTTTGTTAATAACTGATTTCTAGGCAATTAGTTCTATTTATGCATAAATCAATTGCACTATAATTCATGAATTATTTATTACAATATTTTCTAATGAATTCCATGTATTTGTCTTGTGTTGTAAATGTACTGTAATTCTGTTTCCTCTTTGTGTTGTTATATTTCTAAATCTGATTGTATGAATTTGTTAATGTGTTTCTATGTTGTAATTTTTAGTAAAGCACTTCAATGCTTTTGCACATAAATTTACAAAACTGATGTGTCATTGATTTGCTCATTCAGTAAAAAGAAAAATACTTTTATGTTGCCTCATTTGATTTAATCCATGGGCAAGACAACAGTGGTATAACAAGAGCAAAGTTACAATAAGTTACAATTGCACTTTTTACACCAGGGGTCAGCAATCTTTTTCAGCAGGGGGCCGGTCCACTGTCCCTCAGACCTTGTGGGGGGCCGGACTATATCTTGGAAAAAATAATGTAAAAACACGCTGATTCTACTAATGTAAAAACACGCTGATTCCCGGACCGTCCGCGGACCAGATTTAGAAGGCGATTGGGCCGGATCCGGCCCCCGGGCCTTAGTTTGCCTACTCATGTTTTACACCCTTAGCACAAACATTGACACAGGGCAGTATTTTTTATATATGGGCCACTGCCTCTTGCGCAGATTCCATTTATTTAAATGGGATGTGTGCAGGAGAACCTCTTGCTGTATTTTCCCCCATGGTTAGGGAAACCGATCAGTTCTGATCTGCAAATTTTACAAATTCATTTTCACATTTATAATCAGTTTCAATTTCCAGTATTTTGTAAATACCGGTGTCTGTATTTTAATTGCAGACCAGATTAGGAAATCCATATTATTATAACATGCTCTTTTAAATGCCCATTTAAAGCCAACAAATAGCTTTTAAACTTTTCTGCACTATGTGGTAAAATAAAATGCATAGGACTAGTGGTAAATCTCATTGCAATTTTCCCTTTAGTGTCAAAACAAAAGTAAAATACTGTTAACTGTGTAGCCTAATCTATGCGTGGCACTATATGGGCAGCGAGAAACAGTGTTGGAAATTTCAGCAGAGAAGCTAAGCTATTCTATGTATGTGTATGTGTCCTCAAGGTATATGTATGTACTACCTCTTGTTTCCTTTTCTACAATCTTTATCACTGATGGGAATCATACATTTATAGTTTATTTCTCTGCCATTCTTTGTGCCCTAATAACACAAAGCATGTCATTCTTTCACAATTAGGGGCTGACGTTTATATTTGAAGTGGAAAGGTCTGAGAAATTCATATAAACATTTTTTAATGCATACATTTACTTGCAGAGATTATTTACTTTGTAAAAGTGAATGACTGGTATCATGCTCATCTAAACTTTTGTGCTCCACTATTGAAGTTTATAGAACACATTTTGAAACTGAATAGTTTTGAAAGATGACATTTTTCTCACTAACCTGGCTGTTAGGAAGCATGGCTTGACTTTTTCCATGGCCTTTTCAGTAGGAGGTATGGTAATCTTGCACATACTGTACTAGTAATTGTGCAAATGGATAATTTTAAGGGAAGAACTGTAGGGGGGCAGGTAAACAAGTGTTTCTAAATCACTCTGCAGGAGCAGAGGTAGCAGAAGGGAGGACCAGCAAATGGCCCCTCAGTTCCACCTAACAAATCCCCCCTTATTTTTGCTAAATTAAGCCTGATTGCAGTTTTGGATATGAACCCTCTGTCCATTAGTTCTCCTGTTCAAATACCCCTACATTAGTGTTGTGATAGAAACATGGTGTTGGGAATTGTGTTTCCTTTGCAGTACCCTATATACTCGAGTATAAGCCTAGTTTTCCAGCACATTTTTTTGTGCTGAAAAAGCCGCCCTCGGCTTATACTCGAGTGAGGCAGGCAGTGGCTCCTATGAAGCTTTCCCAGGTTTTTTGTGGTAAAATTGGGTGCCTCGGCTTATATTCGGGTTGGCTTATACTTGAGTATATACGGTACTTATACTGTGAATACACCCTTAGGGACAGCGTTTTGAGGGAAACCTATCTACATTTCCTGAACACGGGTCTTCTGTAACCCAGTGCAAACCTTGGGTTTTTATTATATCAGTTGCTTACTGACCTCTAGAGCAGTGTTTCCCAACCAGTGTGCCTCCAGATGTTTTGAGACTACAACTCCCATCATCCCTCGCTAGCAATACCAGTGGTCAGGGATGATGGGAATTGTAGTCCCAAAACATCTGGAGGCACACTGGTTGGGAAACACTGCTCTAGAGCAGTGTTTCTCAACCCTGTGCCTCCAGATGTTTTTGGCCTACAACTCCCATCATCCCTCGCTAGCAAGACCAGTGGTCAGGGATGATGGGAGTTGTAGGCCAAAAACATCTGGAGGCACAGGGTTGAGAAACACTGCTCTAGAGATCGTCTCCATTCATAGATGGCTGCTGAAGGGATTTAAAAGTCCATCTAAATCAGTAAAAAGTCAGAGTACTGTGAGAGTTTTATATATGATCAATAACAGGAAGTTTTATTGTTTCTGTGTCACACTTGATATGAAGTCAATGGTACCAAACCCACTTTGCATCACCAACACTATAATCGATGCACTACAGTTGCACATAAACATAAATGAACTTTGATTGTAAATATTTAGCTTATTGGTCCTTTTAGGCCACCATTACATAACCTGACCAGCAATGGTTTTTCAGAGTCTCAAATGGAGGTCTTTTCCAGCCCTACAGCCTCAGTTATTTTAGCTAAAGACATAAAATACTGCATTTTATGTATGCTTCTAGGCATGTTCTCTATCACTGGGCTTTGGGTCTTCCTTTCTTTGGGCCTACTTCACAATTTTTAATTCAGAGCTACCTGAGCCATCAAAAGAATACTCTATACTCTTGGTAACCTAGGAACACTTGACATGTAAATTTGGAGCTTTTAATCTGGTAACGGACTGGAATACAGTAGTGTAAATCTAGAGAAATTCTATATTTTTAGACAAGAGCAAGACTATGCTTTACAGCTTCTGAATAAACAGCAATACTAATGATACATGTGATCTGATAAGGTATATCTTTAAAAAAAATAATTCCTGCATTCTATGAAGTTAAAGCTATAAACACCAAAATATTTTAGAAAACATTATCCAGTATCCAGCTAGTGTCATGTTCAGAGTTTGGTGATATGTTTGAATATACATACTTTTCTGAAACAGAATTATATTAATATAAGTTAACTTCTCTTAATCAGTACTTTTAAAAATATTGATAGATGTTAATGATTGAGGTTGCAATTCAGGAATGTTGTTCTTAAATCTGTATTTACTTTCTGCTATGAGCTATTAGCTTTTCAGTTTGAATTAATGATTAGGTAAGTAGTAACAGTTTTTAATATTATGTAGTTAGAGAAAATATTTAACTGGTTATTTTAGTTGAAGCCCTATTTAGATCCATATAGATTTACTCTAAACTATAAAAACTACATTGATTTCCATAGATAGATATATAAATTGAAATATATGTGCACCTGGTTCCTTTTCATTTCATTGACTCAATTGTACAGTGACTTAAAACATGGTACCTACTACACACAGTTGTCATGTTGTGGGCACCCATAAGGCCTTTCCCATTTATTTAAATGAAGGACAACATAGTTCTAAAAGAGCAAGAGTTGACTCTGCCCTTGAAAGGGATGAGGAAAACCATTCATGTAAAGTTTTGAGTGAACTAAAACACACAGGGTCCAAATTCATATATGCAGTGCAGATTTTAAAAGAAAAGCCAGCATTTTTTAAAATAATACCTGCAGTGGGTGGTTAAATATCCAACATTACACAGTATCCATTCAATTTTATTTTATTTATTTTTATGTTTAGCAGACTGCTGCCTATTTAGAAAGAGATTGGAAATAGTCTGGCCCAAGTAAAGCTCTTTTAAGTAATACTGATTTCTTAAATTCAAGATATAAAAGGAAATACCGCATTTCTCATTTAACTGGTAACTTTACCTAATTAAGCGCCAAATGAAATTTAATATCAGTGTTTTACTTCCAGCACATTTTTTTCAAAGTAAGGGTTGCTTACCAAATGGCTAATTTCCTGTATGGAAATATGACATTCTTGTAGGAAGCTCAATACATCTTGAATATATGATTATTTATTGAATTTATATACCACCCTATACCCGGAGGTCTCAGGTCTGTTCACAGAACAAAATCAAAATATAAAACCACAAAATATATAATCAAAATAAAAACAAATATACAGTCATGTCTGATAAATTCAAATGTGTATGTTTTGCTCCATGTACAAGTAGGAGAAACCATCAACTGAGTCCCCCCCCCCCCCCCGGTGCTGTGTGCTTTTGTAGCACAAAATGTACTTTTAGAACTCAGGAAATTTGCTATTAAGACATGATATTTGTATTAGAAATTTGCCATGTGTGAAGCAGCCCAATGTCCAATTGATTTAAATGTAATTTACTTATAGTTAAAATGTGATTAGGGAGACAACCATATCGTGACTATTGTTTAAATTAAAATATTATCTCACTGGAGTAAATGAAGGCTTATTATTTCTATGGTTAGACTATTTTATGGAAGGTGCAGTTGCATATTTTATATTGGAGAATCTATCTGACTAAAAATAATTTATTAGCTAAGCTTGAGTTTTTCTCACTGTTGTATCACATAATGTTAGCAGATTCATTAACGTTGTATGTGTTCCATACAATGTATATGCAGAACCTCAGTGGAAGTGTCACTTTTGAAATAAGAGTTTTGGTACCTTATCAGAATTAATCTTCAGTCATATTGTGCCATATTTAACTGCAATTTCCTTTTTGTTTTGATCTGCTTTTCGTTTTCAGTTCAAGTGCAACAGATGGTGCAAAATCAGAGGAAACATCTAAATTGGAAAGAGGAAATTCTGCTCTAAGCAAGGTTTTGGAAGCCTTATGCTCTTATCATGGGCATCAGATTTTAGCTATGTTGAATTTTTTAATCCACGAATCGTGTCTTGATTCTGTTGGCAGTTGCCAACTGCCACAAACTATATATTCAGAAGCATCTGAAGATGATGTGCACATTCCAGTCTGCAGTTGTGATGGCAACATGCAAATGAAAAGGTGCTGTTTACAAAATCAAAGACCAAATACTTGTTTGCCACCTCTGTCAGTCTATG
Organism: Darevskia nairensis; assembly: GCA_034642065.1. Taxonomy (NCBI): domain Eukaryota; kingdom Metazoa; phylum Chordata; class Lepidosauria; order Squamata; family Lacertidae; genus Darevskia; species Darevskia nairensis. The sequence goes on from JAWWNI010000558.1 coordinate 942,934, forward strand.
TGAAAGACTTAGATCGTTTGTCATGCCAGTCTGTGACCGTTGGATGTGTTAACACAGTGGTAAACAAAGGGAATCCTGTGCCTTCTAGTCCTCCTAGGTGCTGCCTCAAACAGTTAAAGGAGTGTAAGAGCCACGCGGCAAGAACAGCACTTTGTACACATCTCATTTCAGCAGGGCAAAAGATTAACAAAGCTAGCAGAAGCCACAGCCCTTCGCCACCTACATTATCACCTGTGGAAGCTGAGGAATATGATTATTTGGAGGAATCAGTTGAAGGACCTCTAAATAGACTTGAAATGAATCGTAATCAGCCTCCTTCCCTGTCGCGAGCTGAAAGAAGTTGTTCCGTGTGTGAACCGAAAAATAAATTATGCATTGCAGAAGTGTCCGGTAACGTGGATAAGACTTTTCTAAGTGCAAATCAAGAAACTAGCCTTATAAATTCTGATAAGCTTGAAAAAGTTGAAAATGCTGCCGCCTTTCAGGACTTAATGGATCGAATTAATGAGAAATTAAAATCAATCGAAACTACTGATACAGCAAATCTTGCAAAATTATCTAAGAGTGATGGGAGAACAGAATCTGATATTAAATTACAGAGCTTCATAACCTCTCTCTTACATGATGCAAAGGCAAATGATTACAATTTTATGGAGTTGTTGAGCCAGCATGACAAAGAAGCAGAAAATAAAATTATCCAAACACGATTTCGCAAACGGCAAGAAACCTTATTTGCACTGCATAATTCCCCCGATTCATCACTGTTTAAAAGACAATCGTTGCAAATTAAGAGAGAGCTAGCCAGTCTGGATGAAACCTTCATAAGGAAAAAGGCAAATTCAGAAAGAAATGTGAAAAAAAATTACAAACTATCACCAAACAAAAATGAAAATCATAGCACATCAAAAGATCATTCTTTACACATTAATGAAAATAAGTATCAGCTATTTTCTCCCATTAAATCAAAGTCTTTGCCAGTAGGTCAAGAAGAGACAGTAGAACTACTACTGAATAATTCAGAGACCAATTCTGATTTAGTGGCATTTTCAGAAAATAATTCTACAGCATCCCAAACCAGCTTGGCTAAAATACATGGAAATTGTGAACTACATATGGATCCAGTCTCTGTGAAGGGAGATGATGATAGGCTGTTGGACAGGACCAAACATAATGTTATTCCTCCTATGTGGTGCTCTGTGTATGTGACAAACAATTTTTTATTTCAAAAATCCTCAAACGGGAAAAAACCCAACTGCATGGAAAGAGAAAAAATGCTTAAAGATTTACAGGCCCAAACGTGCAGCAACGAAGATATAAATAAGATTGTACGGAACACAAATCTACATGTTGTTGTAGAGCGTTTGGAAGATACAATCAATATGGCTCAAAAGACGAAAAAGCCATTGTTTAATGGTTATAAAATATCCAGCAAACTGAAAGATACGCACAAGTATGAAGCCAACAATAATGCTAAAAATGGTCTTCTTATTAGCATGAGTGAAAGTGGAAGTACGGAACAATATGTACTGTCACAAGCTCATGCCCCATGTAGCAATAATAGCAAACAGGAATGTCTGCCAACAAAAGAAGAAAAAGTGTCTGATGAAGGATATAAAAGCCTTTTGAAATCATCAGCATTTAATTCAGATACGTTGACTTACCATAATGAGGACTTGCGATCAAGTTCTGATGTGGGAGATAATTCTCCAGCGCTAAATTACACTAGTCCTATAAAACTTATGTTCCTTTCAGAGATTAATAGTAGCGAAGGAGTGAAATACACACTAACTTCTGTAAATGATTCTGCGAAATTAAACATTGACCTTTATTCTCTTCAGAGGAAAACAAGTGTGCTAGCAGAAAAGCAATTGGAAGCTGTGGATCCTGGTAAAACTGTATCTCTTGAAAACAGTCCTAAAAATGAAGTAAATTCTGTTTTTCCTACAGTTATTGCTCATGAAACAAACATTGGTGAGCATAAGCCAAATGAAGACCCTGTAGAACAAAGTGGCAATGGATCCTCTCTGAAAAGAAAACCGGGCCGACCAAAAAAATTAGGTCCTCAAGTTGTGAAGCAGATTAAGCGTCCAATTGGTCGACCGCCAAAGCCTAAGGTAGATGCTGAAAATGCCAATAATATAAGTGATTCCATCAGTGCTAGGGAAAAAAGTGTGAGCTCCAATGCAGAAGTTCTAGAGGACAAAAATATTAACAAAAACATTACTGTGACAGTTGTCTTTGGAAGGTCACGAAGGACTAAGAGGTGTGTTTCTGAAGGTAGCCTAAATGTAGTCAGTTTGGTACCAAGTCCTCACAATCATGTTAATGTTGTATGTGAATCTGATCAAGTGAAGCAGAACTCAGAAACGAGGAATAGTTTGCCAAAAAACAGGAGTATGCAAAATTCTGCTACTGAACGCAAGACCTCTGCATCTGGCTATGAGTATGTTAGACCTTTAGAGAGCAGCCCACTGCTACCATCCCATTGCAGCAATATCGTAAGACCAAAACAGAAGCCTTTAAATATAATTAGAAAACCTGGTAGACCAGCAAAAGTAAAAATATCGGGCATATCAGTGACTGTTAACCAGATTTCATCTCAGGAAAGGATAGTGAATATTAGCAGCTGCCTGCCTCCTTTAGAGCAAGAGACTGTGTTAGAAAAACATGTGTCTCCTAAGAAGGTTGATCAACAATGCAATAAGTTGGATGTTTCAAAAAGCTTTTGGAATGATAAAAGGAAGGATTTTTCGGACGAAATTACTACAATAGCCCCAAGTAAACCCGAAATCCCTTTGAGACAATCTCTTAGAGATAGAAGACCATCACTGCCTTTCCTACAGTCCTTAGCATCCTCTAACTCACTGTCTTGTAGACGTGCCTTTCTACACAAATCCTATAAGCTCTGTTTGAAAAATGCTAAGAATCAAAAAATAAAACATTCAAACATGACACCCAAAGATACCTCAGGAAATAAGGGCCCAGAAAAAGCAAAAAAAAGTTCAGAGAATAATAAGTTTAGATTTGTTAATGAAATGTCCTCAGATCCCACCATTTCATCAAATTCTTCCCTCAGATGGTGGGATCCTTCAATTTCTAATGATTCCTTGTTAAAAGAACTAAATAGTAGATATGAACAGATAACAAATACTTGGTTGCACGTGAGCGGAGAAGAATTTGAAAAATGTCTCTATGATGAGCGGTGTCATATTGAACAAGACTATAGCATTAAAGTATCAAACCCTTTGGACTCCCGCGTGTTACAGCTTGAAAACTCTCCTATAAAAATGCTTTTCCAGAAAAAGTGTAATATAGATGAACTGTGCACATGGTTTATGCAAACTACGGAAACACAGTCACTGTCATTAGTGAGAAAGGCGAATGCTCGCAATCCTGTTGAAGTAATTAGTACACGCCAATTTAAAATTGGAACAAGACAATGCGATTGTAATACTAGTCCTTTGAGAAAGCACTTTAAAAAATTTGCACTATCCACGCCATCAAAATCAGCAGGAAAGATACAAATCCTACATAAAATAGTCAGGTCTCAAGTCTTAAAGAGGAAACGTAACTTCACCTTAGCTAAATTAAGAAGAACCAAATTTGAGAATTTACAGCATGATCGGTGGAGACAAGTGAAAAAGCTGTATAATCATGGAACAAGTGACTGGAAATCGAAAAAGCAGCATTTGCGATTCTTCTGCCAAAGCCAGTGTTTTGCTAACACAAGTCAGGAGATTAGCAACAAAATGAGCACAAGCCATGATAACGGTACAGTAGACACTAAATCGCCCACTGGAAATGAAATCACAGGTGCATTTTATCAACAGAAAACACAATTGACAGACCTCAGCACAAAGCCTGGCTTGATAGATAATTGTAGACCAAGCGCACAATCAGTATATCACAACCAAAAAAATATTGGGAAAGCACATGCCTTTGGTGAAGATGACTGGAAAGACAAAACCTTTAAGGATTGTAGAATATTTTTGAAGAAAATCGACCCGGCTGAAGAGCAGCAATCTTTCAATAGCACTGTTGTTTGCACTCCGGAATCTGTAGATCATAGTGCCAGTCACAGCTACTTTCAGGGGGAAAGGCACTGTACTTTAAGGTCCCATTCTGCAAAGCAGAGAAAGTCTGACAGATGTGAAAAGGATGCCGAGGAAGCTAAGAATTTCAGCTTGGTTAAAGACCTGCATATTGAACAAGACTGCAAGAAGCCAAGCAAGCGCGTCACTTTTGAAGATGGTCCTGCTGAGGCCCCTAAGAAAACAAGCAAGAGGAGGAGGACACAGTACAAGCTCACCAACCTGAATATAAGAGAAAGGAATACGAGGCAATTATGCAGCACTGGCCAAGTACCAAGTTGTTACTCAAAGTACCAACTAGGTAAGTTTTATTTCATCTCCCCCTCACCCTTATACAAAATCTGTATTAACTTTCCATTAAAATGAGACAAATGAAAATGCTCAGTACAGAAGAGCATTATGATTATTTCTACAAAAGTTAGGAATCTACCATTTTAAACGATGCAGTGCTAAGAGTGATTAGGATTGATTAATGTTTTGCTGTATAAAATTGAATTTCCCATTTGCTTTGATAGTACAATATTTTCAAGCAGGAATTCCCAAACTGGTCTGCAGATTACAAGCTTCGTTGAGGTGGTCCGCATTCTGTCTGTGGATTTGTAGTTGAAGGATGGGAGATGGCCTATCCATCACCTTAAATATACCGATTTATAATTGTGCTGATTGCTTCTTTTATTTCTTAAATTGTATTCTTATTGCCTTGCAATTTGAATCCTGTGGAATATAATAAAAATACAATATATAAGTAATATAAGAAGCATTGCAAATGCAATTACTAACCACACAACATCTGACACACTGCATTTGAAATGCTACAACAGGCAGGGAAATCATTAAGTGGTCTGCCAAGACCCTCCACAATTTTAAAGTTGGATGTTTTAAAGCATTTTGAGCAGAGTCTTGAAAAAGTTAGGCATATACTAAATTCTGCTTCCTTTCAATAAAGTTTAAAGCACAGTCTTCCTGAACCAGGAAGCTTGATATATGTGCGGCAATGAGGCTACACAGATTGGATACTATGGAAAAAGCATCTGTTGGGATAGAACTATATCCCTTCCCTTCTCTGATAGAAATTATGCTCTGATAGCATTATGAAAACAGACTGCCGACCATTTTAGCAGCTGTGCATGTGCATTCTTGGAGAAAGCAGGGCACACATCAAGTGCTACTTGGTGCAATAGTCTAAGGAATCTGAATTCAGACAGAGAACTAACAGTACAGAGCTGAAAATCTTTTCATTATAAAGGGATAATTGGAAAAGAAGGTTGGATGTGTAATTAAAAATAACATTTAATATGGGTATATAAGAAACCAAAGAAGATAAAATTTAAAACTTGACTAATGGGGGGGAGGGCTAATTTCCAGTTATTCAGAATGGTAAATTATAAAATTGCAGGGATTATGCTAAATTGGGGAAGAGGCTAAAATGTTTAATTGCTTAGCTCAGGCATAGGCAAACTCGGCCCTCCAGATGTTTTGGGACTACAATTCCCATCATCCCTGACCACTGGTCCTGTTAGCTAGGGATCATGGGAGTTGTAGTCCCAAAACATCTGGAGGGCAGAGTTTGGGGATGCCTGGCTTAGCTTATGTCCCTTTTCATTTATCTGTCTTATTTCCAAGCCTATATAAACATGGGGTGTGGAGGGATAACATGCATATTTTGATTTTTTGAGGACTCTATATTGAGTGTGTCCTATGCACTCACTTTGAACCACACTGGTGGTGGGGGGGGTTAGATAAATGAACTGTCTATAGCATGAAGTCATTGTTATAAGATGAGCTGCCCATTTTTATACAGTGGTACCTCGGGTTAAGTACGCTTCAGGTTAAGAACTCCGCTAAGAACAGAAATCGTGCCCTGGCGGCGCAGCGGCAGCAGGAGGTCCCATTAGCTAAAGTGGTGCTTCAGGTTAAGTACACTTCAGGTTAAAAATGGACCTCCAGAACGAATTAAGTACAGTGGTCCCTCGACTTACGAATTTAATCCGTTCCGAATGGACATTCGTAGGTCGAAAAGTTCGTAAGTCGAAAAAGCAACTTTCTCCCACAGGAATGCATTGGGAGAAAAAATATTCAGAAAAATTCGTAAGTCGAAGAAACCGCATCTAAAATTCATAAGTCGAAGAAACCGCATCTAAAACCGGCAATGATTTCCATGCGGATGTCGAAAAATTCGTAGGCGTGCAGCCACTTTTTTCATTCGTAAGTCGAAAAATACGGATGTCGAGTACTTCGTAAGTCGAGAGACCACTGTACTTAACCCGAGGTACCACTGTATTAATGTATGTATAAAGAGCTCTCTCATGGCTGCCAGTTTTCTTGGTAGGCTAGAGTTTGCCAGATTGCAACACCCCCCCCCCCATCTTGCCTGTTTATTTAAATCCTAAAACAGGACTGTTGCACTTTCTGCCCCTCAATGCCCATCCCATTTACCTATTCCAGCAGCTGCACAACAGCTATGGGGAAAATGAAGGAACCAGGAATGAGGCAAACGATATTGTAGCCACATACTCTGCATTTAAAGGGGCTGCCAGGACCTCATGTTGTAATCTGGCAACTTTAGATATATATTCTTGTGGTGGGGTGGAAATTCAAATTACATAGAAAGCACAGATGTGTTAAAATTGGCAGCGGCAACAAAATTCTGCTTACTTTTTCAGAAATAGCTTTGTGATACCCTTTTAAGAAAAAGAAACTGATAACTTTTTCATAGTCTTTCATTATTTCACTTGAGACTTCTGTTGTGTTGTTTTCGTTCTTTCTCTGTTGTTCATAGTTTTCCATACTTACTAGCATGTCAAGGAAATAAACCATTGCTCGCTGGACAGTGCTGTAACCAGAGCAGACATCATTTCAAATCTTCCTCCGTTTGTAATCCAAAGCTCTGATGGTATTAATTTTAGGCACATAATTAAATTCCACGTGCCCTCTTCTAATGACCGTAAGAAAATGCCTCACTTTAAGTACATAGGCATGTATTTAGAATATTCATATTCTTTCTGGTATTATTTTTTTAAAGTACCAAATTGGTGAATAATAAAACAAATTCAGAACCGAACAACAATTCTGAAACAATTAAATATTCAATGAAAACCCCCTATTACAATTACCAAGACCAGGAATCATTGAACTTACATCAGAGGCCCAGGGAAATGTGAGTAATTAGATAGGGTTTAACAGCTGGCAGAAGCTACCCAGAAGCCATATCTCGGTGGGGAGGTTATTCCAAGTTGCCACAAATGAAGGTCTGTAGGCAGTGGCATAGCTAATAGGGCCTCCTCTGAATATCTTAATGAATGGGCAGAATGGGAGAATGACATATATGTACTTCAGTAATACAACTTAAAGTCTCTGTATTGCAGTGCCAAAGTTCTAGTATCAAATTTTCATCAACTGTTTCATGCAATGGTACTTTTAGGAGAGGGGGGGGGGTTTCGGTGCACCTGTATTTTTGAACCGTTTATTGGTGCTATGCAATTAATGTCTATTTTTTTAAAATAAGGAATTAACAATGCAAGCCTCTATATTTTAACTTAGAAGTAATTCCCATTGGCCTCAATGAACTCTGAATTGCCATTCCGCTTCATTTGATGACCCCATGTTCTAGTATTATCTATTTTCTTCACCCCATGTATAAAGAAAGCTATAAAGCCCTCCTCGTTATCCTTTACTCACCTTATTAAAAATAGAAAGGGCCAAATGTAATAACCTTTCCTCATAGAAATGTTTGTTCCAGCCCCCTGATCATTTTGGGTGCCCTTTTCTGCACCTTTTCCAGCTCTACAATATTATTTTAGAGATACAGCTGCCAGACCTATATCCAGTATTTTGAAGGTGAGTGCACCATTGATTTCTTTAAAGAAATTACATTGTTAGCAGTTTTATTTCTAAACCCTTTTCTAATGATCCCTAGCGTATAGAATTTACATTTTTCAGGGCTGCTCAACCTTTTAATTCAGCTGTCCAGCACACCCCCAAGAGCTGTTTCTCAGTTCAGATCTTATCATGGTAAACTTATTTACAATGAATTGCCTTTGCCGTATTAATGCCCATTCGCTCTGTTTGGATAGATCTTTTTGGAGCTTGAAAATCCCCTTTCATCTTTACCACCTCAGATAATTTGGTGTTTTTAGGAAATGTCATCATCTCACCTAACTCTAGATAATTTAGGTCCCAGTATAGCTCCTGGGGAAGCCCAACTTCGCTCTCCAATGTGAGAACTGAACATTTATTCCTACTCTTTTGCTTCCTGTTCTTTATCCAGCTACTGTTTCATCCGATCGCTTGTCCTCTTGTGACATTGGGGTCACAAAGGAGTCTTGGGGGAGGAACTATCAAAAGAGTATTCAAAGTCCAAGTGCATAGTCTGTATGGTATTGTCCCTGTCCACATGCTAAATTACATCTTCTTTCCTGGATCTCTTTTTAAAATGTATGTTACATTTGGCCGTTTTTGCAGTCTTCAGGTATGGAGCTGATTTTAGGGACAAGTTGCATTTGTTTTGTTAGTAGACCAGCAATTATAACATTTGAGTTCTTGAAAAGACTCAGGAGGGATAACATTTGCACCTGGTGAATGGTTCATTTTTAATGGGTCAGTAAGATCTAGAACTTCCTCGCATTGCCACTAATTGCCTTATTTTAATTTTATTATTTTTATTACATTTGTATACCACCCTTCATCCGTAGATGCATATAGATCTCAGCCTTAGCTTTTCACACTACCTTTGGGAACATACCAGTTTGGACCTGGTGCTGTTGTACATCTTCCACAGTGAAAACGTACACAAAGAATCAATTCAGTTTCTCTGCAGTCTCCTTTTCTTCTTTCGGCACCCCTTTCACTCCCTTGTTATCTAGCAGTCCAACCACCTTTGTGGCTGGTTTCCTAATTCTGATGTAGTTAACTACATTTTCTTAATGTTTTTACCAATATGCTGCTCAAATTCTTCTTTTGGCTCTCTTGTTTGCCTGCATCTCTCTTGCCAGTGTTTGTCTTCCTTTTTTGTCTTCCTATGGGCAAGACTTCCATCTTCTGAAGGAAGGCTTCTTTAATAGCTTCCTTGATTCTGCTCATTAACCACACTGACATCCTCAAGGATTTGGTGCTACCATTCCTGATCTATGTGAACTTCTATTCTTGAAGTTTTGAGCAGTTGTTTCGGAAAGAGTTAACACTTTTGAAGGTGGCTTTCAACTTCATTTTTAATAATCTTCCCCACTTTACCATTTACCAATCTGCTCCCTAAATCTCTAGCAATTAAAACAAGTCTCAGCCTCTTCCCTGATACCCCATCTCCTACAAAGGGGATGTCGAACTAGTCGATCCCTGGGAGGTTTTGGTAGATCGCAGTAGATCGCCGGCTCCTTCATCCATTCCCTCCCCCATCCCCATCCTCTAGATTGCTATAATGGAAGACGGAGTTTCCGCTGCGAGGCTGACTGTCTCCTTAACTATCGTTGAGCCATATTTTTCATTTAGTATACCTGAACCCCCCCCCCACCAATGGGGAACGTTCCTCCCCCAAAAAAGCTCAACAACTTTGACCTGAACCTCCCCCCCCCAAAAAAGGGTTAGATCACTGCAAGATTTTCATTGTGTGAGTAGATTGCAATTTCTTGGAAGTTAGACGTCCCTCTCCTACAAGTTATCTGGAGTAGGGCTGGGTGATATATCAATATATCGTCCAACACCAGTTTGAAGTTCACATCTTGATAAATAAATAAAAATCCTTCCAGTAGCACCTTAGAGACCAACTAAGTTTGTTCTTGGTATGAGCTTTCGTGTGCATATCTGGTATCTGAAGAAGTGTGCATGCACACGAAAGTTCATACCAAGAACAAACTTAGTTGGTCTCTAAGGTGCTACTGGAAGGAATTTTTTTATTTTGTTTTCGACTACGGCAGACCAACACGACTACCTACCTGTAACTGGAATCTTGATAATTGTTTCATCATATTTGAGCTGGCAATATATCACGAATCACAATGTGTGTAAGGGTTAGGCGATACCTGGTTTTCAACATCGTGATAACTCACCAGCTAAACACTGCAATGTTATCACCAGCTAAATATTGAAATCTACCACAATGTCTGAAATAAGGAAGGAACTATGCAGAGGCAAACAGGACAATGTCCTGGCAACTGCTACTACTTAAGGGTCTAAAACGGATAAATGACAATATTATCAATCATCGCACACAGTTTCATCAGCAGGCAAGCCAAAATGCATCCCAGCAGGACTTTTGGTTTTGGGCTTGGCTACCAAATGGTGATATTCAGGACAATCCAAAGTACGGTGATGAGTCATAGTGAATACAAATAATCTGGGACTGCCAGCAGGCCTGCTAAGTGGCGGAAACAGCTTGCCATGGCCGCAGTACGTGTTGACAATAGCGGCGGCAACCTACAAGGTCTCACAGTGGCAGCACAATCAGTGGTGGCCTGCGAGTCTTCGTGGCTTCTGCCACCGTTTCCTGCCACCACTGCCATGACGATGCTCCGCAGGCTGATTATTGTGTCCCTGTTGCCAGGCTGCCACTGCTTCTGCCCTTCCCCTGCTGTTGTTGGTTCTGCCGCTGCCAGGCTGCTGCCGCTTGGGCTGCCTTGTAGGCCTGCTGACAGTCTCAGATTATTTGTATTCACTATCATCGTTTATCCGTTTTGGACCCTTAAGTAGTAGCAGTTGCCAGGACATTGCATGCCGTATTGGCCAGAATATAAGCCGCACCTTTAAAATTCAAGGCTTATTTGCGGGTGCGGCCCGTCTCCTGGCACTACCGCCCTGAACAGGAGGCAGACGGCACTCGGTTCTGAGCGTGCTGCGCACCAGCCTCCCAACACTACTGCCTCCTGGCAATACCTCCCCAGGCTGGTACCGGGGGAGGCTTGGGAATGGTGGGCAGGTTACGTGCCGTTGCCCCATGCTCCCGGGCTGCCTCCTGGGGGGGGAGCCATGCCGCTTTGCCAGTGGCCTCCCCCCCTTCCTTATGGCGGCTTGGAAGAGGCGGTCAGGACGGGCGCCATTTTCCCGCACCCCTGAAGGCCCTCGTGGCCAGCTGTTTCAGCAGTGATGCCGTAAGGTTGCGAATATAAGCCACACTTGTAACTTTTCACAATTGGAAAATTGTGGCGTGTATTCGGGCCAATATGGTAGTTCCTTCCTAGTTTCAGATATCGTGATATATTGTGATGTTTAGCTGGTGATATGTTGCGATATTGAAAACCAGTTATCGCCCAGCCCTAATCTGGAGTTTATCTGCTATGAAATATCACACATTTTATGCTGGCAGACCTGACACCTGCCCCTGCCAATTGCCCAATTACCTTATTTTTCGCTCTATAAGGCGCACCTGACCATAGGACGCACCTAGCTTTTAGAGGGGGAAAGCCCCAATTTTTTGAGGATCAGCTCAAATTTCTGCAGCTTCTTTTGCAAAGGAGAAAAGCCCCATTTTTTGAGGATCAGCTCAAAGTTGTTGAGCTTACTTTGCAAAGGGAAAAAATCCTGTTTTATAGGGTTTAACTCACAGCTCTGCAGCTTCAGGAAAGGGAGCCATTTCTACAGTTTCCAGACAGATAATCGAATCAGCCAGTCACATGTCGCTGGGGAAACAGCCTCCCTCTGCAAGGGGGCGGGGTTGGAATCTCTCTCCCTTATCTCTCTCCCCGATCGTTTGCTGAGCAGCTGCCCAGCGGGCTTTCTTTCAACACCCCCTTCTCTCTCTTTTTTAAAAAAAGCACGATCTGCTTTTGCCCCTGGGCAGTTCAGCTCCAGGGACCACACAGTTGCTCCATAAGACGCACAGACATTTCCCCTTACTTTTTAGGAGGAAAAAAGTGTGTCTTATGCAGCGAATAAAGCAAGATGAGCACCGCAGCCCCAGAGTCGGACATGACTGGACCTAATGGTCAGGGGTCCCTTTACCTTTTTATGCAGCGAAAAATACAGTAACCCATGCTGCCACCCTTTCCTATTATGTTTTAACAAATTGTGCAGATTGGTTGATAAATCAATTCATTAGGGTTGGGGGTGGTGTTACTGTCCTGTACCGAAAGCATTGCTATAGTTCGTTCATTTACATTTTTTTAAGAAAGAAGTAACGCATAAAAAGAAAACAATGGAGTGGCAATGCAAAACACTATAGCTTAGTATTAAAAAATTACCAGCAAATACTGATAAATTGCTGATGAGTACAATATCAGCAAATCTAGTCTTCCGCAAACCTGTTTATAAGACGTTCAAAATAAAATAGCAATAGATACTTTGAAATGCACTGCTGCTTTACAGTTTGACCTTGAATGTCACCAAAATCAGGGTTTATTATTAATAGGGTGTCAGGGATCTGCCTCCCCCTGCCAGTCCAGCTCTGAGTGTTTATAGGGAGCGACTATTTTAACTACTGATTCATCTTCGAGTGAAACCAGTAGTTCCTCGGGAGAGAAGCAGTTAGTGGCTGGGAGGCAAGGGGTGCCAGGGGTCCAGGGATTTAGTGAGAGGCCTGGCACCACCCAGCAGGCTCAATCGGAGGGAGAGGCGTCAGGTCCTGCGCAGAGATTACGTAGGAGGAGGAGGCGTCGATTTAGGCTGCCAAGACTGTGGTGTTGGCTCCAAAACCGGAGGGAGGCACTTCCGGATTCTGCTAGTGAGTGAACAGACATGATAAGACTGAGCTCTTCACTGTAAATAATTTGGCACTGATTAAAAAGAACTAAAAGGCTAATGGCTTGGCTTTTCTGTTGAACAACCGATAAGGGAACCTGACATAGGGTTTATGTACAAATGGCTACAGCAAGTATAGTCAACTAACATGGACACAATCCACACCTGAATGTGTGCCACCTGAAAGCACTGCTGCTGACACTCCTGGAGAGGAGCTGGGTTTTCCTTCTCACTGCACCCCTTAACATGGTGCCTCTCTGGAGGGGGCGGAGCTGGAGAGCACAAATGCACCATTTGATCCAGTAGCAGGTTTTTCCAAATGCTATTTGCCAGGAGGGGGATAGGGGGTTACCAAGATCATCATTGGGGTGGGGGGCAGTGGTGGTTCCCTGCTCCTCACTCCTAATATTTTATTTTTCTAAAAACCTACAGCATGGTTGCTTGTCACATTGTTAATGCAACATGCATTCGAATCCCAGCTCATATGCAGGGTTTTAGATAAGACTTGCAAAAGAAAGCTCTTGCCACATACAGGTATCCCTGTCTGGATTATTTGCCTTGTCTGCTGTTTCTCTTTTCATCTCATTCTCTTTATTTATTTTTTTCTTCATTCTGTTTTTTGTTAGCTGGGGACTTGAATCTGCCCCGGATGCTCTTGCTGAACTGGGGACAGAAATCTTTTTCAAAAGTTTCAATGCCAGTTATTTTTCTACAGCCGCAGGAAAAGAGAAAAGCAATTGGCCTTATTTCAAATACATTAGCTTTGAGTGTGAAATATTGCAACTTACTTAAGATGAGATACTAAAACAAACACTGGTATATTTAGATGAAATACTAAAACTACAAAATTTCTGCTAACTCTGATACCCTTTTTAGGGGGACTAAATAGGCTACATGCAAAATCAGATGGAAAGGGAACAATCCAGCCAAAGTTACTCAGTGGAGCAGTAGAATCAAATTGTAGGGACCATGAAGGTCATCTACTCCAACCTCCTGCAACGCAGGAATCTTGCTCAACATGGGGCTTGAATCCATGACCCTGAGATTAAGAGTCTCGTGCTCTACCAACTCAGCCATGTTAGTAAATCCATAGGATTTTGAAATGCTTACTTATAGCGATACAATGCCCCGAATAGTTACATTTTGCCTATCTAAACTAGGATGTCTTTTTAACTGGTCACCATACATTTATCTGTGTAGCTAAAGACCTCCAGATTTCAGATCCAGGTGTGCATGGAAACGGAGGAAGAACTATGACTTGAAAAGTTCACTTTCTTAATTTTGGTCGTCAGCAATTTTGGCTTAACTTACAGGCAATGAAGCCTGATAAAATGTTCAAAAAGGGATTAATGGACAAAGATGTTATTAAGGTGAATTTAGGGGCTAGCACAGCTGATGCTCAGGGAAGACGCTTCTCTGTTCGTCAGCTGGAAGGGCAGCAAGGCTTTGTTGAGCTGCTGACCTGATACACCAGGGAAACTTTCCCACACGTCTGCTAAGCAGCCGCAAAAAGCCTCTGGCTTGCAAGGAGACCCTCCCTGGAGCCCAAAGGGGACAACCTCTTTGGGCTCCGGGGAAGGTCTCCTCTGGATGAGGAGGTGCAGGGGACCTTTGCTGAGGCTCTTCAGCCTTCTGGCTAACAGCTGACACATGGGAAAGCAGCAAAAATGTACCTGTGTTGCTGATACACGTGGTAATCTAGTATAACAAATGCAACACGTAGGCAGTGCACAATAATATTTAGTAACAATATAATAACAAAATGTATATGTTCACAACTCAGTCTTTTGGGTTCCTTTAAATAATTCCTGAAGATATCAACAAAAATAAGTTCACTGTGATGTTACCAACAAAATTCCTGAAGATATCAACAAAGACAGGGTGCTGCCCATTGGGGGCGAATAATGGCTTCCTAAACTACAGGATTGCCTGGGCGAAAACGCCAGCACCCTGTCTTTGTTGATATCTTCAGGAATTTTGTTGGTAACATCATCACAGTGAACTTACCTTTGTTTGCTGGTAACATCATCACAGTGAACTTATTTTTGTTGATATCTTCAGGAATTATTTAAAGGAACCCAAAAGACTGAGTTGTGAACTTATACATTTGGTTATCATATTGTTACTAAATATTATTGTGCGCCGCCTACATGTTGCATTTGTTATACTAGATTGACACATGGGAAAGCGGCTACTGTTGCTGTACTTTCCCACAAGTGAGCTGCCTCTGGCTCGCAAGGAGGCCTCTTTGGGCCCTGGGAAGGGTCTCCTTGCAAGCCAGAGGTTTGTTGAGGCTGCTCAGGTCAGCTGCTCAGCAAAGCCCTGCTGCCTCTCCAGCTCACTCTTCATTGCGTGTCAGCTGTGCAAACCCCCGCGTGTCTCCGGCTCCTACAAGCCGGAGGGACAACGGGAGCCTTGACCAGCTCAGCTGAGGTGCAGGGAAACTTTCAACAAGTCTCTGGCTTGCGAGGAGGGTGGGTCTCCCCGCAAGCCACTGGGACTCTCCAGGGTGCTCCCTATTTTGCATGATTCCGCTGATGCACACAGGGGTTCAGAACATAACCCCCGTGTAAGTGATTATCTCAAAACAGTGATAAAAGGAATACGCTTCCTTAGATGATGTAAGTACCTTAAATTGAAAATTTAGGTAAGAATATAATTGATAATTGAGGCAATAATATAAAGTCTTACAACACTATGTATAGGGCTCCCTTGCAGATCACTGACAGACAAATCCTGAATTTGTAAGCTTTGGACAAAGGTTGGGCCTTACGTCGCATTGACTTCAGTGGAAAAGATTGAAGAATATGCATGCTTAACTTTTCCATTGAAATTACTAAGGCCGGATTATTTAAATTTAGCTGAACTATAAAGAAAAACCGCATTTGACAAAAATGGCAAAGAATTTGTACTGATTAAATGGGTTTGTACCATCAGAACCTTCTGCTTTATTTGTGAATATTGTGAACGCACACACCATTCATGCGTGAAGTCCAGGTCTTAATTTTCTCTTTTTCATAGGACCTCTTAAACCTGTTGGACTGCCTGTGCTGGGAGGATTTGCAAGCAGAGCTGTTGAATACTCCATGATCCCATTTCAGTTGCCTCTTCATGGAAGCTCCCAAGTCTAACAGCAAAACCCATGAATCGTCAAGATGAGTCCATCTGTCTTGTAGTCTCTGATAAGCATGCAATACTGTGAATGATTGTAAAAACTGAGCAAGCCATTGCTGTAATAACTAAGCAAAACTGCTTCAAAGAGCTAGACACTACCTTTCTGGGGGCTGTTTGGGTTGCTGCCAGGCAGCATGTTCTACCTGGGGTAAGAGCTTCTTCTGATGGTCAGGCATAGTCTTCCCGGAACGGGCCCTGGGGGACTGTACCCATTCGTAAGCTTCTTATGACTGACTTCGGAACATGCATGCCAAAATCTCTTTAAAACGGTTAGCCATTCGATCGTGGTGCCTAGAAGTTGCATGCTGGGCAAACTGGCTTCCTAAGATTCCAAACCCCCCAATGCAGAGTAAAATTGCATTGCTGTGTTTTTATGTGACATTTTGTGTGTATCTTAAGATGTATGTGCGTGGTGTTTTTTTCAAAACAAACCCTGCAGAAAATAGCAGCTTCAGAAACCTCTCTCTGACGAAGTTGAGATTGCTGTAATGAGCCCTATTTTTATGTATATTTTTTATTGGTGTTAAAATTAGCTCTTTTTTTTGTCTGCAGAGCTTCCTTAAAATTGTCCCTTTGGCAGACAACTTGGTTGACAAGTTGTTTGTTTGGTTGGTAAGGGATCTTTACTGGATACTTGGACTTCTGCACTGTTACCTCACCTGAGACAGACTAATGGGAATGTAACTGTGGAAGCTATGGACTTTAACCAGATGCCATGTGGAGGACCGGGGTTAGCTTGTTGTGTCCTTATTTACCTTAGGGTTGAAAGGGTTTCCCCCAATCTCTGACCCAATCCAGCTCATTAAGCTGGACTCAGGTGAGCATCATAGTAGGTGCACACCTGCATTGGCCTTGCTAGTAGACGCTTGCTTCTCTGCACAGATTCCCCCAGTCCAGGACTACATACTGAGTGCAGAGGGAACTGGGAGTGACTTGAAACGGTTTTGTTCTAGATCAGGACTGATGCTACCCCACGGTGATGGAGTTTGTGTAGCTTGAAATGTGTAGGGTCCCTAGATACTAGTCCAGTAATAAATCTACCTCTGTACTGAGCTGTCAATTATTTTCATGTACTTTTGATGGATTTCAAAAGTCTCCAGGTTCAAAGCTTGGGGGGGGGGAGTTCTGTAGATTCAATGGGGGGGGGAGATATACTTCCATGGAGGCTAAACTATTTCCCTCTATTTCGCCCCTCCCCAGAGCCAGACCTGCCAGGCTTTCATCAAACAGAACAGACAATCATGTATAGCTTGGTTCATATTGTAGTCTGCAGCTCTGCTCTGCCTTCCCAGTCTGAGGTATCTGCATGGAAGCACCAAGAAACAGTGTAGCAAGGAGTTTGTGCACATGTATATTACTTGGATGGTGTTTCTTTAGTACTTGAGCATCGCAGTTTATGGTTTAGCTTTGCTTGATAAACTGATTATAAATTGAGATTTTTTGGGGGGGGAGAGGGGAAGTTCAATCCAACATTGTATAAACGCAGTAGGCATTTCTTTAAAAAATAATAATAATCATAATCATGTGTTCAGCTACTCATCTTGCAGATTATATTTTAAATAAGTGTATAAAAATGCCAGAACATTTTAACATTTTGTAATGATTCAACCTAAGTAGAATTAGGATTGTTAGATTTGGCAAGAGTAACTATAGGGTTAATCCATCACAGGCTGCTTTTTACAGTATCTGTTTCTGCAGTTTTGTAAACCTTTGCACTAGAAGGTTTAGTTATGCCATCTATAGTGAAAAGGGCACTTATATACCTTTTGAAAGTTGTCAGTCCCATTGTGTCTTTGCCCTGGTATTTCTGCTCAGACGGCTCAAGTTATAAATCTTCAAGTGCAGTAATGTTCACCAATTACCGGTACATTCTTTTCCTCACCAGCCCAATGGGGAGAAGGAAATTTTTTTCCCCCAGCAGAGGTTGATGGGGGGGATTCCATGAGCAGAGTATGCACAGATCCCTGAATGTGCGTGGCTGTTAGATATAGGGGACCCCAAAGCAGCCATTTGATATAGTAGAATGGTCTGCACAGTGCACATAGAAACCTGTCCACAAATTACCCTCTTCAGGACTGTGCCATCTTTTCTAGAAGTCTACTGTCTAAGATAGAGGAAGATATAGTTCATATTTACAGACCAACATGCGCATGCTTATATATAGGCTCTAGAAGTATGCAGAGTAAATCATTGGGTGGAATGCAGTTAATTTACTCAGTGTAGTCCTATGGGAATGAAAGGACATGGCTAAGTTAGGTCTCTTAATTTCACTGGATCTTCTCAGAGTAAAATGTAGTTGAATAACACCCTATGCATTTGGCCATGCAAGAGCTTGAAGTGGCCTACAAGGATGCATTAAAAAAGCACAAAGCTCAAATATAGAGTAATACATACGTTTGGAGATTAGTAGTACAGCTTGCACTTATGTATTTTTGTAAATAAGCTGATTTGGCCATAAAGGATGCTTCCTTTCCATGGGATCTTTAGGTTTGGATTATCATGAATGTTAATTAGAGCAGGAGATTATGCAGTTACAAACCATGGCTTTCTGGGTCTTGGTGTTGGCAACTACGCTCTGAATTATTATTATTATTATTATTATTATTACTACTATTATTATTAATAGTAGTAGTTACTACCTATCCTTCACCCTAAGGTTGCAGGGTGGGTTACAACCATTAAAACACAATTCTTAAAATAGTTCAAAACTCTTTGCAATCACAGAAATAAGATGGATCCTAAAAATATACATATTGGGTATCAAAAAAGGTGTTTACAGCATTTGCTAGAGCAGTATGATTTAGATGTGTGGGGATGGAGTTCCACAACTTAGGAGCTACAATAGAAGATGCCCTCTCCCGGGCTGTCGCCCCCCCCCCCAAGCTTCTGAGGGTAGTGGAATAACAAAAAAGGACCCCTCTGCTGACCTTAACACCTGAGAGGGTCTGTAGAGAAGGAAATGATATTTCAGGTATTGGGGACCTGAGTTGTTTAGGGCTTTTAAACACTTTGCACCTTGGATTGGGCCTAGAAATGAACTGGCAACCAGTGCAACTGTTTTAAAACGGGCAATATGAGATCTGAACTGAACTGGTAGCACTGCATTTAGACCAATTGGAAGTTTCCAAGTTGTCTTTAGGGACAGCCTCACACATTGCAATAATCCAATCTGGAAGTTACCTAGAGCATGGAGTACAGTGGCCAAGTCATTTCTATCCAAACAGAACCTCAACTGGCGAACCAGCCAAAACTAGAAAAAACAACCCACCCCTAGTCCTCGCAACCCCCATGCCTCCAGTGCCACCATTAAATTCATGAGCACCTGGTACCCCATCCAAGAGTTTTGAATGTAGGCCACCATTTTTAAAAGTTGGATTTTAATGGTTGGAATTAACTGATGGTCCCCTTCGGCCTTTCCCCCCAACAGCAGACATGCAGACTCATTCCTGTAAGACTTGTGTAGTTAGACACCTGGATGCTTCCACCAGCCCAGTTCCTATACTGTTTGATCTGAATCTGTTCTGAACATGTACACGGTTTTAGGTGTAGCAGCTACCGTAGGACTTATATGAGTTAAAATCTCTGTGATGTCACTGGCTTACTTACGAGTAGTCTTGATCATAACTAGTTGCACCAGTGGTGTATAGCTAGTGACCCATCCTGGAGATCCACGACACAACAGCCTATACTATAGCTGTCCCCAAATGCAACTCTTGACATTTCTCCATAAAAAAAGAGCCACTCATTTATAGGAGAAAATACCGGTAATACGGTATGTAGTGTAACTATACCTTTCAATATATGTGCAACTTAACATATTAAGTAAAATATATTTTGCTGCTTAATTGCACAGAAAAGCCAGGCTCTAAGGGAATGTCATGGCCTGGAGTCATGGTGTTCAATGGCTAAGGGCATTCCTTCATTCTTTTTGAGCTAAAATTATGCAACTGGTAGTAAGTTCATCTGAAAGGTAGTAAACCTGGGCACTTCATCCAGTTACCTAACAAAATATTTCTGTATTTTGTGTGGTTTTAGTGAAACATTGAAAATGTTTGCTGGCAGATGCAGATGCATTTAAAAATACTGTTGAGCATAGCATGTAGAGCCTGCACAAACACAGCTTAGTTCCAGTTGAGTTCCAGTTACCCAAGTCTATTGGAAACATAGTAGTAAGTGTGCAGAGGTACAAAAGTCCTTCCCACATACCCTTTGAAATATTTGCAGAAATCACTTTCAAGCACTGCACTCTCAGATATCAATCCATGCTTCTTAGATTAGCTGCAAAGAAGTCTAATAGTTGCCTGCCTCTTCCATCTACTGCTGCCACCAGAGAATAAACATGATATAGAAAGTACAGTGGTACCTCGCCTAACGAAGATAATGCGTTCCAACGCGATTGTCGTTAGGCGAAAAAATGCGTTCGGCGAATCCCCATAGGAATGCATTGGGGAAAAATTCGTTAGTCGAAGAAATCCTATTCAAAAATTCATTAGTCGAAGAAATCCTATTCAAAGCGGCCGCGACGTCTTTTCTTAAGTCAAAGAAATTCGTTTCCGGCGGCCATTTTGTTTTGCCGGAAGTCATTCATTAGGCGAAAAAGACGTTAGGTGAGTTATTCGTTAGGCGAGGTACCACTGTATAATAATTTGAAGTGTACAGGACAGGCTCTACATTAAAAGCAAGCAAATACCCTAATGTATAATAGCAAAACAAAAATGGGGTTGGAACCCAATAACTGCAAAGTGTAAGCAATTCCTCAAATCCTATACAAAAGGGTTCCCCAACCCTCAGAAGCTTTTAATTTTTTTTGTGGGGGAGAAGAGAAATTCTGCAAAAGTCATTCTATTTGTGGCTCTCAGGATCCAACCAAATGTATTCCAGAATTGTCCTCATCTCCCTAATTACTGGGAGAGGGTTATGCAAGAGCATACATACATCTGTGCCTTACTACAAGCCAGAGAGCCATGTGTTGTGCAATTTGCAGCAGACTTGAGAAAGCTGTAAAAGGTAAAGGTAAAGGTACCCCTGACCATTAGGTCCAGTCGTGTCCGACTCTGGGGTTGCGGCGCTCATCTCGCTTTATTGGCCGAGAGCCGGCATACAGCTTCCAGGTCATGTGGCCAGCATGACAAAGCCGCTTCTGACGAACCAGAGCAGCGCACGGAAACGCCGTTTACCTTCCCGCCAGAGTGGTTCCTATTTATTTGACGTGCTTTCGAACCGCTAGGTGGGCAGGAGCTGGGACCGAGCAACGGGAGCTCACCCCGTCGCAGGGATTCGAACCGCTGACCTTCTGATCAGCAAGCCCTAGGCTCTGTGGTTTAACCCGTAGTGCCACCTGGGTCCCTTGAGAAAGTTGTACCTTTTCCTAAACAGAGATTCACACCCACGACTGCACTAAACGTCTGCACTAGAAGGCAGGATAGACATGTATTGCAGTCCCAATACATGCATTGAGAAGCCCAAACAACTTTACCATTGTTAAATTATTTTATATACATGTCTCTAGGTGTACTGAGTAGTAGTACAAGAATAAGTCCGTAGCTTGGAGAGCATTCCAGCACTGGAAGCAGACAGTTTCTGCCTCTGCATAGCCCAAGAGGTTTCAACGTTTTCCATTTTTAGAAGCGTTAATTAAAACTTTGCTCGAAACCACTACACCCTGGTGAAGTTTTCCAGATAGAGAAGTGGGACACTGCTAATCACTTTGGAGACTCCTGTTCCTGATTGGGAAATCCAGTTTCACAGTAGTTGTGAGGTGGGATCTGTGTATGCTCAAATAGCTCAATCCAATAGGACAGGGCAGCACTTAGAAAGCCAATGAAACCCGATATTCTGGACAGTGCAATAAAAGTCAGATCGCTGCATCTACTTTAGATGTTAGTTTCAATTTTTAATCTAATTCCTGTCCTCCCTCTAACCAGTTTCTACATATGAAAAAACGGAAAACTGGAACATATTTGACACAAGATAAGCACCCAACCTGTGAAAATAATGATGTGCCTTAAATCTACCCATGGAGTAGAAGCTAAGTTTCACAACAGCATCTCTGGTCAGCTGTATAGTTTTTAACCAAAAGCTCAAAGATGAAGAGAACAAGGAGTTTGCAGCTCTTCTTGCACTATTGTTTTGTACATTGTGTGCAATTGTTTTTTTCTGCTGAATAAGCATTTTTGATCATGAGATGACATGCTGGGGTTGTGGCTTCATAGTAAACCATGAACATTGTTAGATGGCTGTGACTCTTTGCATGTAAATACAAAACAACTTCAGTATAGGTCATAAGAATGAGATACTGTCTTTTTTTACAGTATGCTGTATTTCTTTCTATTCTTTTGCCGCTAATGATATATTCTCTGGTTTTATTTCGTGCACAGATGTTAATATATTTATGTAACGTGATGTGTAAAAGTTATTCATACATTCAGTAGATAGTTTACCTTGGTGCAAAGCTGTATAAAAATGCAAAGGGTTTTAAAAATCTTACAGATTATAATTATTAAAGTGTATGGTATGCTTTCTAAATCATAATTTTCACCTATTCTATGAAATGTATGTCATTTTTTAAAAAAAACAATAATAATCTGAAGGGCCATTGATTGTAGAGAAAACAGACTCAGTCATTTCCTGAGCCTTCATTTTATCAACATTTTGCTAAGTGTTTGGTGATGGGGGTGAAAACTTGTAGAAATTACATCAAACTAAGATTAAAATGGTTATAAACTACATTCTGGATTTTTCTGTCTTAAAATGGTTATGTTGTCTATAGTTTGTTTTAAAAATAGATACTTCTATAGCACACACATAGAAGGCAGTCCTGGCACCATGTTTTCAAATATGGAGCATATTATATCCTACAGCCAGTTTAAACAATAAATCAATATAATAAATCAACTACTGTATTCAATATTCACTCTACAACCAAGATTTCAAAGAAACCCACCCCATTTCCAAAATGCTGCTAATAAAATTTACAGCAGCATTTTATGCCTTCACACAGCTTTAAGTATTATGAGCACTAACTTTTTTCCCCCACCAAAAGGTGGCAGGTAGTGGATGAGAAATCTAGCACACAAGGTGTACCCAGCACTAATGGATCATTAGCCATCTCTGTCACTAGTCCCACCACCAATGGTTTCTTCTTAATAACAACACGAGACATCTGACGGCAGCCATGTATAGAGAAGTTTTTAAAGGTTTAATGTCCTACTATGTTTTTATATATGCTGGAAGCCACCCGGAGTGGCTGGGGCAACCTAGTCAGATGAGCGGGGCAATAATAATAATTGCTAATTGCAACAAGGTACAGGGGGCACAGCTTGAACTGACCTTTCAGATACATCTCAAATATAAAGGCAATAAGTCTGAGATTTTAAGGTTTGAGACTTCTAGAATTTTATGCCAGTCCGCTCTACCAAAATTATGCATAATGTTTATAATCCCGCTTTCACCACCACCTCTGAAGCCAAAATAATCTCACAGCCATCAAACTGGTAAAGATGAGCAACATCCAGTAAACATGGTGGAGTCTCCTTCTTTGGAGGTCTTTAAGCAGAGGCTTGACAGCCACCTGTCAGGAATGCTTTGATGGTGTTTCCTGCTTGGCAGGGGGTTGGACTGGATGGCCCTTGTGGTCTCTTCCAATTCTATGTTCTATCCTTTATTTCATCTTTTAAGAGTAACTTCAACAGTACGTTTATACATTTTGCATGGTAAAAAAAAACTGACCTATAATCCATAAGTAGGTTACCACCTGCACCATATGCAGGAAACAGAACACAGCTTGCAATTAAGCCACATATGCAACATAACCTCATTAGGTGGTACTATTCTCAAATCATCCACATTGTGCACTACCGTCCAATCTTTTTAAAGAATAATGCAAGTCGAAATTAAAGAAGAAAGTATTTGTATTTGCATACCCAAGTCTTGCCATTTACGGCATGTGCACACACAAAAAGGATTAAGCAGAAAATGAGTTACCGAGCAGGTATGCTTTGCTTTTGTTTTTTACATACAATTATTTAAAAGTGGGTTTACATCCAGCTTCCAGCTGCACTGGTGTCTATTTTTCAGTCAATCAATTATTTGTCCAGAAGCTTGGAGAGATTCATTCTGGTTTTTTCAAGAGCTGCTGCTTTTGCTCGGCGTGATGGTCTTGCCAGTGAAACAGATTGTTGATCTTCTTCACTGCAAAGTAACAGGTTTTAGAAATCATTAATCCACATTCAGCCATTTTAAACTAGAAGCAGCACTCAAGTTATTTGAGTTATTGCAAATTATTGTGTGAAATTCAGCCTCCGTTACTTCTCTGTTCTAGGTTATCTGCACCTCTCCTTTATCTGCCCATTCTCACCCCCAGCTGGGGTGAAACTACAGAGATGGTCATATCTTGCATCACCACACAACAAGCATGGGATCAGCATGAAAGTATCCCAATGATGATCATAAGGGATACCAGCCTGGTACTGGTAGAGGTCATACAGACCCTAGACCAAGGGTAGGCAACCTAAGGCCCGAGGGCAGGATGCGGCCCAATCACCTTCTCAATCCAGCCTGCGGACGGTCTGGGAATCAGAATGTGTCCTTTTATTTAAAACGCATCTCTGGGTTATTTGTGGGGCATAGGAATTCATCCCCCCCCCCAAAAAATAGTCCAGCCCACCACATGGTCTAAGGGACGGTGGACCGGCCCACGGCTGAAAAAGGTTGCTGACCCCTGCCCTAGACCCTAAATTGTTCAGGACTTTCTAAGTGGGTCTGGTAACGTTGCATGGGCTCTTTCGGAAGGGCAGGATGCAAAACAAATTAACAATATAAGCAGCAAGTGTGGATCCTGCAAGATCAGTACATGGTTACGTAACACCTAAGTGCCAATCAGCACTCTAGCAACAACATTCTCCACTAGCTGCAGCTTCCAGGCTGTCAAACAGAGCCTATGCACTACAATAATCAAGATGGGAAATGACCACAGCATGCAGCCAGGCTCTCCCAGCCCAGGGACGGTTATAGCTGTTGAACCAGCCCAGGTTGGAATAAGCCCCTCCTTGCCACTGAAACCACTTGCTCCTCAAATGACAAAGGTGGGTCCAGGAGCTCCCTCCAAACCTTAGGCCTGATCCTGCAGAGGGAATGGAACACTACCTAGAACAGGCAGACATGAGAACTACACTCAGCCACACTGCCTGTCTTGTAAGGATTTAGTTTCAGTTTTTTGTCCCTCCTCCAGTTCATGAGCTCCAGGCATCAGTTCACACAGCTACTTCTGCTTCAGATGGTGTGGAACAAACACAAACCCCTGTGTTGCAAAATGTAACAATCCACAAAAATGCAAACGCAACACGCTGGCTAATAACTGTTAGTGAATACAGGTGAAACTCGAAAAATTAGAATATTGTGGAAAGGTTCATTTCTTTCAGTAATTCAACTTAAAAGGTGAAACGAATATATGAGATAGACTCATGACATGCCAAGCGAGATATGTCAAGCCTTTATTTGTTATAATTGTGATGATTATGGCATACAGCTGATGAGAACCCCAAAGTAACAATTTCAACTTTGGGGTGCTCATTAGCTGCACGCCATAATCATCACAATTATAACAAATAAAGGCTTGACACATCTCGCTTGGCATGTCATGAGTCTATCTCATATATTAAACTCCAGTAGCTAATGAAAACAATTGCTTACATAAATGGACTTTTCCACAATATTCTAATTTTTTGTTTCACCTGTATATAATTGGTTATGATGTCATTCAAAATATACGAATAAGCCACTTCAAAATGATGTATATATCATACGACACATCTCACAAAATATACAAGTAACTACAAGTTGTTATATGTATCAGAGTCAAACAAAGAATCAAACAAATCAATGAATAGCGAGGAACGCCAAGCCATCTCTCAAAGGAAGACGTCTCTCCAAAGTCTCAAAAGGACAGTATATCCGGAATAGTTCAACTGTTTCGGAATAAAGTCTTCATCAGCTGGAAATGGAATACAAGGCATTGCAAGCAACGAATGACAACAAAACGGAGCAACCTGCATGTAAGTTATACAGTAGAACAAAATATATAAAGAGGTACATACCGAATAATTATCAAATATTCATACTAGTGGGGATCATGCTAGTGGATCAGTGCTCACTGGATAGTGTAGCTGCTGATGCTTACAACACAAATGTATAGGACATATAAAGTTGACCACAGGTGTCTCCAATACATACTGTCCTTTTGAGACTTCGGAGAGATGTCTTCCTTTGAGACTTTCGAAGTGGCTTATTTGTATATTTTGAATGACATCATAACCAATTATATATTAACAGTTATTAGCCAGCATGTTGCGTTCGCATTTTTGTCAGATGGTATGGAGACAGAGCTAGGTATTGTCCACATAATGATGACCCAAAGTCCCAAATGATGGCAGCACCAAACAGCTTCATATACATGTTTCAAAGCTTTGAGGGAACAAAGTAGCCCTGCAGGGCCCCACAACTCAACTGCCACAGGGTCAAGCAGAAGTCGCCCAAAGTTGCAGTCCTGTTGTATACATGTAAATAAGCAAATGACTAAACGGATCAATTTAGCTGAATGTCTGCTGGTGGGGAGATGAGTGAGAATTATAAATGTTTGTCCAATGGAAACAGGAGTTGCGGCATAAACATTCCATGTTTGCACAAAAATTACCTTTCACTTTCAGACTCTACGATTCTGTTATTTCCTCTTCTCGGCACAGACTTCTCTTCCGTTTTTCCCAGACCTAAAAGACCACAAATTACTTTTTTCTCCCTCAAAGACTGCCTTTAAAATTGTAGAATTAGTTTCTCTACCCATTTTCACTGCTCCACCCACAGTCACTGAAAGCACATTCACTGTACAGTGGTACCTCTAGTTACGAACTTAATTCGTTCCGGAGGTCCGTTCTTAACCTGAAAACTGTTCTTAACTAGAGGCGTGCTTTCGTTAATGGGGCCTCTTGCTGTCGCTGCGCCGCCAGCACACAATTTCCGTAACTCATCCTGAGTTACCTTGAGTTCCCAACTCAAGGTAACTCTTCCAGGTTAGCAGTTTATAAGCTGAAGCGTTTGTAACCTGTGACAAAAGTCACTTTAGCATGCCTGGCTTCTAGCAGGTTGTAAGACTGCAGCTCCATCACCACTCAAAGGCTGAACAGGGTCAAAATGAAATCTTCTCTAATCTAAGGGACAGTTCTGGATGCCAATATTAGAGGGCTTGTAAAGGCATTGAGGACTATAAAGCCACAAATGTATCTTATCCAATAGTGGTGTATGTGTTAATAGCAAAATTATGTGAATGTCTCCGTACATTTTGAGCATTCAGCAACACAATAACAGCAGCTTAGATGTACAGGCAGCAACAAGGAGGATCAGAATTTGAAAAACTGGTATCGGAGAACTCACAAAAAAATTAATCTCTTAAATATATAAAAATATTATTAGAATGGTAGACTAAAGGTGAACTCATCAAAGAGGCAATGACAAAATGAGCAATAGACACTGGGCATATCATTGAAATCTCAGCTTGGGGGAAAATAAGGAATAAAACAATGAACTTTTTGGCCTGTTATCAGATAAGAGAAAACATGTAAAAGATGCATTGCAGGTGGTATTTGATGCCTGTCAAATTGGTCAAAATGTGTAAGAGGTTCCAAGCTCTGCTGGAAATGCTTAGAAGCAGAGGGATCATTTCTCCACCTGTGGTGGAGTTAAAAGTTTTTTGAGTTAAAAAAGTTCTTTAAATTTACTTTCCCTAAGAAACCAGAAGCATTCCTTCTGGGCATAATTGGAGATGAAATACCAAAAAAGGTTGCAAACTATTCTTGTATGCAACAGCAGCAGCAAGAATAGTGTACGCTAGAAAGTGGAATCAAAAAGTGACTCCAGGAAAAGAACAATGGTTGTACAAACTGACAGAATATGCAGAATTAGCGAGCATAACTACTAAAATAAGAAATCAAAATGGAAAAACTGACAATGAGTGAGTGGGAAAACTTCGGAGAATATCTACAAAGATATGACGTTAAATTTAACGTTCAAGAAGGGGTAATCTTACAATCAAGAGTTGATAATGATATGGAAGGGGGGAAAGAGGATGGATAAATTAATGGATATGCAGCTAAATAAGATGTATCTGAACTCCCATGGAAAGGTGAATGGGGAAGTCTAAGTGAATTATTGTACAAGTATGAAAAGATGATCTGTAGATATAAAACTGGGAAAAGCCCATAAACAAACAAAATATGCTGCCCACAGCAGCAAAATAAAATAATAATAATAATAATAATAATAATAATAATAATAATAATAATAATAATAATATAAAAAAATGTACAGGCAGCAACAGTTTTAGGAGAGTCTGATATGCGTGTGACCACACAAATGTGCTGAACCCAGAAATGACCCCAAAACGTCACAAAAAGGGGCACGGCGGAACAGGGCAAGGTAGGCTTACACTTGTAAGCCCTGTGTAAATTGCTTGCTGCCTGTATAATTAAAACAGACAATAGGAATGAGAGACAGGGAAATGTTGGTCTCCCAGGGTAAGAGGCAGGTAGGAGAAAGGAAAGATCTCAGGTGAGAGCTGGGAGGAGCCACTGTCCTCTGTGGGTTATAAGAGCCAATAATTACTTTTAAGAGAGAACTTTGTATTTTACTTATTCGGTTTGTATCTTCTGTAGTTGTACTTTTACTGTATTATGGGGAAATCTTAATTTAAAAAAATCTTTTAAAAAAATGTTTCTAAACGCTCACAAAATAAATACTATTAATATATTTACAGGAGAATATTAAATACCTTTTGTGGTTTTCCTTCTTGAAGATCTTAACTTTGTAGTTGTGCTCTCTGTCTCTTCAGTTATTTGAGTGGTTTCTTTATTTTCTACTTAACACAAAGAACATCAAAAGCAGAAATTAGTATCCAAGCAGCCCTAAGCGCATTTCTGAGATTTGAAGTCCTTTTCACAAAAAAATATGTTTGGAATCACAGGCCCTAAATTTAGGGGGCAAAAAATCCAACTGAAAGTTTTACTGCACATGTCCCCACTAAAATGACATGGTACCCACTGGGGGAGCCCTGAACCAGCCTGTGGGTTCTCCATCACTCCATGCCACCCTAGTGCTCCCAAGCAAGCTTATGAAACAGTGGCCAGTAGGTAACTCTGTCTTCCTTCATTTCTTCCTTCCTTCCCTCTTTTTTTAAAAATAATTTTTTATTAAAGATTTCCTTTGGTTACAAAAGTATGCACTTTGTCTCTTTTTCAGGTTGCAACATCTTTTCTACAGATCAGTTACATTTGATGTGAAACATTAGTGTTCTATACAGTACAGTGGTACCTCTGGTTATGTACTTACCCTATATACTCGAGTATAAGCCTAGTTTTTCAGCACATTTTTTTGTGCTGAAAAAGCCGCCCTCGGCTTATACTCGAGTAAGGCAGGCAGTGGCTATGAAGCTTTCCCAGGTTTTTTGTGATGAGATTGGGTGCCTCGGCTTATATTCGGGTCGGCTTATACTCGAGTATATATGGTAATTCGTTCCGGAGGTCCGTTCTTAACCTGAAAACGTACTTAACCCGAGGTACCACTTTAGCTGATGGGGCCTCCCCCTGCCGCTGCTGCCCGATTTCTGTTCTCATCCTGAAGCAAAGTTCTTAACCCAAGGTAATATTTCTGGGTTAGCAGAGTCTGTAACCTGAAGCGTATGTAACCTGAAGCGTGTGTAACCCGAGATACCACTGTATAAGGTTGGGGGAGAAGGGGGGAAGGGGAGTGTGATGGTAAAACTTAACATTCTTTTAGTTAGTGTATGTGTGGGGTTTTGGTGTCAGTCTCACTTGGGTAGGTTCTCTTTCCATTCATTTATTATTTTCCCTTTGCAGTGAGGGGGGTGGGGTGGCGGGCACGGTTGGTTGTCTGCAGTGACAGTTCTTTGCATATGTGGGGGAAGAGAGATATGGTTGGGTCAAGTTAGCCATATTGATCCGTATGCTTTTGATACCAGGTGCCTTGCAAAGCGAAGTCGGGGCTGCTGACTTCCAGAAGATCAAATAGCAAGGTTGCAAGGACTCAGGCCAGGACAGCAATAAACAAGAATTTCTTCTATTTTTGTTGTTTCAAGTATGACACAAATTCCAGTTGCAATGATTGTGTGTCACTCGGTACACTTTGACTATGAAACTAAGAAACTAGAGCTGATGAAGAATAAACGAAACAGGGCCTTGTCCTGGAGTTAAAAATCATTGCAACTGGAATTTGTGTCATACTTGAAACAACAAAAATAGAATAAATTATTGTTTATTGCCGTCCTGGCCTGAGTCCTTGCAACCTTGCTATTTGATTTTCTGAATTCTCCAAGGACTCCTATTTCTTTATTGACTTCCAGAAGATGGCAGGCACCTGCAGCCTCAACCAGAATTTTGCTGCACATCGCCATGTAAAAATGTTGGGTGGGGGAAGGTGGATGTTGGCACCGTTGAGGTTCAAATCCTCACTCATTTGTGATGCTCAATGAGGTGACCTTGGAACAGTCATCATCTCTGAAGCCAAGCAATCCAGCAAGGGGAGAGAAGAACCATGTATCCCACCTTGCGTTCATTGAAGAAAGGCAAGATATAAATATAGCAAAACACAAAAATATTTAAAGTATGTACATATTAATAAATGGCTGCCCACTCATTTCAGTGACTCTTGTGCAGAAAAAAACTCATTGGATGCTCTCCTTGATGCAGAGGCAATATTGAATCAGACATAAAGTTGAACAGTTTTCTCTCAGGTTAACTTGATTTATATTGCAATCTTGCATGTCTACTTAGAAATATGCCCCAATGATTTACTTCCACATAAGTGGGTACAAGGTTGTAGCATTAGACAGCGGACATTCTTTACATTAGACAGCTATTCTACAGACAAGCAAAGAATTAAAAACAACAACACAGAGGTCTTTTTGTTTATTGTTTTTACATTACCTTCTCCATTTTGATCAGCGGAATTAGATGTTCTGTCATTATAGTGGTGTTTGTCGGGACTAGCAGTGTCTTGAGTTACTTGAGAAAGGTCCATTTCCTGCGCCACTTCCGAGATGTCTCCATTGATACCGTTTTCCCCGCTTATGTTGCTCTTCACTTTTTCTATCATTCGTAAACACATTTTATCTTTCAATTTCTGCAGTGAAGGATAATGGTGAATATTAATAGAACCTTAAAGGGTGGGAATTAATTATAAAGTAATTGTGCAATGGGCATATATCAATATAACACCACATGCATCTTTTTCTCCATCTTAGATGTGAAGCTGTTTAAATTAACTTCAGCTTTAACACACACATTAACAAAGAAGCCCAAGTAAATAACTGCCAATAATCAAATAGCAACATGAGAGATATAGGAATGTTGCTGGAAAACACTTATGCCAAGTTTTAAAGTCACTCGTTTTATTTCTATGGGGTTTTTTTTAGAATCGGCAAACTAAAAGCAAATAAAGGCTTATCATATACAATACGTGTTTTCCAAAATGAAGTTCTCCAGGGTCATTTATTAATTACTTGACTCACAGGAATGCACTCAAGGGGCAACTTGCACCATAGAAACCAAAGTTATCTCACATGGTCAGGAAGTTCTTGTTTTAAAGAATCTTCCCTATTCAGTTACCGTATTTTTCGCTCCATAAGACGTACTTTTTCCCTCCTAAAAAGGAAGGGAAAATGTTGGTGCGTCTTATGGAGCGAAGGCTTCGGTCCCGCTACCTCCCCCCACCCCCTGCCGAGTTCGGCGGGAGCGGCAGGGAAGATGTTGCTCGATCCTCCCCGCACCTCCGTTTGCAGAAACAGGCTTGAGCCGCTCTGGACAGCTCAACCCCGCTTGCTTTAAACGGAGCTGGGAACGAGGGGTGAACCGGAGCGTTCACCCCTTCTCCCCAGCTATCTTTAAATCTTTAAACCTCCCCCGACACCAGCGAAAGTGGGGGTGGGGGGAGAATCAGGAAGCCCTTGAGCATCGCTACTGGGCTTCCCCTTTCTCTGCCCCACTTTTGCCGGTGTTGGCAGGGGCGGGGGAGGCAGGGGAGGCCCGTAGCATGTGCCTCTCCCAGTCCCTCCACCGCTGCTGCTGCCTCCTCCACTCCCCCTCCAGCGCCCCCTCCCAGCCTTTTAGAGGAGTAAAACCAGAAAAAAAAATTTCTGGTTTTCCCCCTTTAAAAAATAGGTGCGTCTTATGGTCCCGAGCGTCTTATGGACCGAAAAATACGGTAACTTCTACTTATGACAAATGAAGCTAAGAGGCTACCATTTAAGCACTATTCCACACACACACACACTCCAAATTTAATTTAAAAAGTGATTACCTACCCCAAGGATCTCATCTAATAAAACCAGCAGGTCTTTTGTGAAGTCTTTATTAAGTTCTAAGGAACTCAAAGCTTTTACATAGATACGGACATCAGGTGCACTTGGATCCATCAAAATTTCATTGCATATTTTCACTGCCAAATTATCATGAACTGTCAAACCCTGGAAAAGGAAATAAAACGTAATATCTGACTGCATACTGTTTTAAGAATTTTCTTTTTTAAATAATTTTTTAATTGGGTTTTTGAAAAAATTGTATACGTATAAAACAAAACGATTTCCAACATTTTGAACCCTCAGACCTCCTTCCTTTCCTCCATGCGTTCCATCTTTAAGATTAAATTTACTGCATCTTTTACGCTTATCTATCTATTAAAGGTAAAGGGACCCCTGACCGTTAGGTCCAGTCGCGGACGACTCTGGGGTTGCGGCGCTCATCTCGCTTTATTGGCCGTGAGCCGGCGTACAGCTTCCAGGTCATGTGGCCAGCATGACAAAGCCGCTTCTGGCGAACCAGAGCAGTGCACAGAAACACCGTTTACCTTCTCGCCGGAGCGGTACCTATTTATCTACTTGCATTTTGACGTGCTTTCGAACTGCTATAATAATAATAATAATTTATTATTTGTACCCCGCCCGTCTGGCTGGGTCCCCCCAGCCACTCTGGGCGGCCCAGCCACTCTGCTAGGTTGGCAGGAGCTGGGACCGAGCAACGGGAGCCCCCCCCCTTCGCAAGGATTCGAACTGCTGACCTTCTGATCAGCAAGCCCTAAGCTCTGTGGTTTAACCCAGAGCGCCACCCGCGTCCCTATATCTATCTATTACATAACCGTAATTACAAAAAATAAATCAAAAAAACTATAAGAATTTTCTGCAGTTACTATATTGGCCCGAATATAAGCCGCACCTGAATATAAGCCACACCTTTAAAATTCAAGGAGGGGGAAAGAAAAAGGCCAGTGGCATCCCCCCCCCCCTTATTTTTGGCGGCTTGGGAGGAAGCAGCACGGAGCAACGGCGCCAGTCCCGTCTGCGGCTCCCAAGCCGCCAAAAAGAAGGGAGAAGT
This sequence comes from Darevskia nairensis, assembly GCA_034642065.1. Classification (NCBI taxonomy): domain Eukaryota; kingdom Metazoa; phylum Chordata; class Lepidosauria; order Squamata; family Lacertidae; genus Darevskia; species Darevskia nairensis. Next base: position 976,292 of record JAWWNI010000558.1, read on the forward strand.
TAGCTGGCAAAGCGGCGCGGTTCCCTCCCCCCAAAGCAGCATGACTTTACAAAAATTGGCCTTGCCTTCCAAGGCCGGAATGGAGAGCACCCTCCCCCCCACCCAGGATGCCACCACGAGGGCCGTCAGGGGTGTGGGACAACAGCACCCATCCCGACTGTTGCTCTCAAACCACAGAAAAAAGGGGGGAAGGCCGATGGGGAAAGAATCAAATATTGAAAATTCCTGTCCCACAATCATCTTGTAGCATTTACCAGGTATCAGGAGGCACTGGTCAATCTCAGCTTAAGCAAAATAGGATAGGACTCTGCATACCTGGTAGTTCTGTGAATTCTTAGCGCTTTGATTCAGCCCACTTGGTCTCGTCAGGTCCACAAACAACTCAGAAACATTTGCTGCGTCAACTTCAGACAATGGTGAAGACGCAGGAGCATTAAACAATATTTTTAAAGTTGGAAGAAAAGCTTCTTCGAAGCATTCCTGATTTGTCCTGGATTTTTAAAATGAAGTAGATATAGGTAATATAACGCATTACAGGAAACTTAAGTAATATAATGCATTACAAGAAACATTCCAGAAAGTATGTCCAGAACGTGTAACACACATTCAAGGAAACTTGTTTCATTTTGTCTTGTAATTTCTATGCATTAGTGGAGGGCCAAGTCATCTATGCCTTCCATACACATTCCCAATAGGGGGGGGGGATACAGTGATCCCTCAACTTACGAGTGACCGTATTTTTCAAGTTACGAGGGATCAAAGCAGCCGCACGGCTACGAATTTTTTCGACTTCCGGAAGGAAGTCACGGCCGTTTTAGATAGGGTTTCCTCGACTCCCGAAGTTTAGATGGGGTTTTTTTCGACCTACGAATTTTTCCTCCCCAATGCATTCCTATGGGGACTCGACTTACGATTTTTTCAACATCCGACGGTCCCGTCGGAACGGATTACCTTCGTAAGTCGAGGGTCCACTGTATACCTTTATAGTCTTGTAAAACCGGGCTCTTTGTTATCAAAATTCTACCTCTTATAAAGGCTTCTAGAAACTTGAAATAAACCAAAACTACAGTATAGGAAGCTCTTCCAAACTCAAGTGTGGAAGGAATGAAATACTGGGTTTTGCCAAAGCAAACTGGATACAGATAACCATAGAGAGGTACGGTTAAAAAATGTAGAGTGGCCTTGTCCAGCACACTAAACCAAGATAAGCTACTCACGGCAGCTAGGCATCTGAAGGACAAGGTTACAAAGAATGAGATGAGACTGCAATCCTATGCACACTTACCTGGGAATAAATCCCACTGAACCCAGTGGATCTTACTTTGGAATAGGCATGTATAGAAGTGAACTACAATGGACCCTCGACTTACGAAGGTAATCCATTCCGACGGATTCCTCGTAAGTCGAAAAAATCTAACTCGAGTCCCCATAGGAATGCGTTGGAGAACGCATTCGTAGGTCGAAAAAACCTTCGGAACTCGAGAAAGCCACATTTAAAACGGCCGCGGCTTCCGATCGGAAGTCAAAAAAAATCAGAAGCGGCGGCCACTTTGATCCCTCGTAACTCGAAAAACTCGTAAGTCGGGTCTTTCGTAAGTCGAGGGATCACTGTATACTGTTAGGCAACTTTTCTCATAAAAGCATGAAAACAAACATTTTTCTTCCTGTTGTCGTTATGTTAAATTCAAACTGCCTAAAATGTACAAAAAGGAGGGGGGAAGTGGAGTGACGAGAGTCATACCTATTTGAGTAAGCAAATAAAGGGAAGAAAACGCCTAGGGAATGTCGGAGACAGGTATCTTCTTCAGTCACCGGATTATACCACAACAAAACAAGTCGAGAAAGCAGCTTAGCACTAATCAATCGCCCGGAGAACATGAGTTTGGCTAGGCCCTCGGCAGATACGGTCCTGAGTTCTGAAATCTAGAAAAATATTTTGCTTAGGGTTGCATTTGTTCATTTAGTCTAGAAAGGAAAAAGAGCGAGCTAGTTGAGTTTCGTTCAGTAAGATTAATACAACAGCACTTGACAGCCCTCAGTCATCTGAGGACTGGGATCACTCATACAGTAGATCTATCAGCTCTATAAAAAACAACAATGTAAAGAAGAAATCATAAATTGTGACACCTAGCACATTTGCAAAAGTAAAACCTCTCACACGTATTATACAGCCTCTAAAACAGAGTTTAAAGGGGATGGAGGCAATTGCACTGGATTACCCTTTGTAATGTTTTCTTTCTCTCCAGAGATGGTGAACACCCAACATGGTGGGTTATGCTGCCCTCCCATGGCTAAAGATGGGAAAAGCAGACTGGTCTTTGTCCATTGGACAGGTGTTTCTCGGAGGTGTTGAAGAGACAGCATAGATAGGTCTGCCTTTCTATTTTTTCTCCTTTGTGTTTGCTGCAATGCCCTTTTTACTAAGTTTCCATAGTTTGGTTGATTATTTTACTGCTTTTCAAGTACTAATTTCCTTACATGATACTGTAGGTTGACATTCAAATGACTGCGGTGACGGAGGCGTGGCCAATGGACAAAGACCAGTCTGCATTTAGTGTCTTCAGCCACAAGATGGCAGCATAACGCACCATACCATGTGTTCAACACCTCCAAGAAACGCCTGTCAGGCAAGAACCAACTGTTCTTTCTCACTGCCTCTGAAAGGGCTGCCCCACTGCAAACTACATTATCTTCCCCAGAGAAGGTCCATTATCATTTATCCTAACTTTCTTCATCTCCACTGACCTGAATTAGTTCACAGAGAAAACATATAAAATCAATTCCACCCCCCCCCCACAACAATAATTCCAAACTATGAGGTCTTTCCACATTTTATCTTGGAAGCAAAACTCTTTAACGTGCAATTGTTATCTAGGACTGTGAGCGCCTCCTCCTGCCTGTCCTGAACCCAAGAAATAAGAAAAGGTAGTGAATCTATGTAAACAACATGTAGCAGCAGCAAAAATGTCTTTTGTAAGTCAGTTTTACATACTTAGCTCTGCTGAAATCAATAAGCTGCAAGAATATAAACTTATCAGTTGTTGCTTTCATATTTAATGACCAACATACTTTTATCCTTTTGTTAAAAAAATAAATACAATAAAACCCCATCCTTATTTATCCTCCTAGTACGTATTAATATTTGCTGATTTCACGACCTTACCTCACTGTCTAAGAACCCAGAAAGAAGCTGAAGGAGATTGTGGGTAGTTGCAATTTCTTCTTCAGTTTCCTTAGTCACCTCATTTTCATTCTCTTCATTTTCATTCTCTTCATTTTCACTTTGGGCACATTTTTCTTTTTTTGCTTTGAAAGGTTCTATTCCGAACATCATCAGTTGGTCAAAGACTGCCTTTAAAGCGCTTAGTTTTACCTTTATTTCATCGATTTGCAAGACCTGGCATTAGAAAGATGAACAGGACATCTGAATTCATAAACGTGACCAACTTATCCCTTGCCTTCAGTGTCAGTTTTGCATACTATTGTCTCTTAATAGTCCCTGGAAATGCTAATAACCCCTAGTTATAAAAAGTTTTTTTAAAAAAACCAATAAGAAAAGCTGCACATTCTCAGGTAATAATGGAAGGTTGGGCCCTTTGTTGTTTTTCATTTTGTTAACAGCTGTACACAACTCCCAAATATGGAGATACTGCAAGCTCATCTCTAATTTGTTTTTGCGGTCCTTCTACATGAAGTGGTGCCAAGGTTGGAGATCCAATTCTTAACTCCACTTATGTGCACAATCACAGCACAACATATGGGAAATTGCAGCTCTGCAGCTCTCTTTCTCACTAGGGTATAAACTCTTAAATCATCCAATTTGAAGGAAAGATTTCAATATGCAAGAGAACTTGCCTCATCATGACAAAATAAGAGCACATGCAATCTTGCACTGAGCCAAAAAAGCAAGTCCCAAGTTTACTAATATGGGGGGGGGGTGTCAATTGTTCACATGCCAGGTTCATCAATTAGCAAATTGCTACCCATTGCACCTTTCCATGGAAAGATATGAAAATTAAACGAGCCTTTACACCCCACCACTTTTCAAAGTGATAAAGTTTCTTAATTAAATGAGATAATGTAGAAAGGTCACAATGTAGAATATTTACCTTCAACAGCAATGCAAGGTGCTGGCTGGCAAATTCTTCGCTCTGCAAACCACAGCCACCCAAACATAAAACTGCCAAATTTCTTACAGCTGGATGGATATTAGTAACTCCTGGAATGATCTAAACAAACAGTAATGCACATTTCATGTAAAGATTGACATAATCTTCCAAACAGTCATTAAATTGCTTATCTGGGGCAAGAAAGAATCTCATTCAGACAACTAAACAGGAAAATGAAAGGTGATTCTCATCTACACCTGACTTCCACCCTTTCAGAACTTATAGGAATATTCAAGCAGGCAATCTGTCTAGTTAACTCCTCACTCCCATCCCGGAATAGTAATTTTTGCATTTATTTGAAAGCGCAGCATAAAGAACAGAACTAATTCTTCACAAGTTTTACATTAGAAATGGAATCACTTCTCTTCCTCCCTGAAATTCTCACTGCTCTATCTTTTCAGTGGTTGGTAGCAGCAAGGGAGATAGGCTGTCAGGCATTGCAAGCTAAGCAGAACTGACCAACAAGAGCCTTAAGGATGGAAATTGGCTGTGTGTACCAAAGCAAATCCAACCTCCCATATCACTAGAAGAGTTTGGATTTGATATCCCGCTTTATCACTAACCTAAGGAGTCTCAAAGCGGCTAACAATCTCCTTTCCCTTCCTCCCCCACAACAAACACCCTGTGAGGTGAGTGGGGCTGAGAGACTTCAGAGAAGTGTGACTAGCTCAAGGTCACCCAGCAGCTGCATGTGGAGGAGCGGGGACGCGAACCCGGTTCCCCAGATTACGAGTCCACCGCTCTTAACCACTACACCACACTGGCTCTTGGTAAGTGATGGCTAGCAGGCTTGTTTCCAGTCTGTGCCAAGAATGGACAAATCTCTCGACATTGCAGGGAGACACAGATAAAGACTGAGAATGGTGGGGGTTAAACCATTCTCTTACTTCCTCTCTGGGCATGGGAGGAATGGGCTTTCACCCAGTTTGCCCAGTGGTCTGGCACACGCATCCTCATGAAATGTGAGGGCAGGCAAAGGCACTGGGTGTAGAAGCATTTTGCCTGCCACAACCCACCAACTCCGTTTCTGGAAGCAGAGGTTATCCTATTTATGTGATTTTTAATTGACAATGAAAGTAAGGGCATGTGCTGGAAGAGATGCGATTACGAACTGTGGGGCACTCAGCTGCAGAGATCTGAGGTTTGAACTGAGATAAGATTTCATTCTGTGCAAGAGATGGTTGGGGAGAGGGAAGGCCACGGTTTGTTTCCATATTTATGATTTGGCAATCCTCTCCGGAATGCAAGTTTAAATAAATATTTACAAATGAGGATGGAATAAATTGGAGTAATATTGAGATTAACAAGCAACAACTGAGACTGCATGTGATTTGAAACGAAGAAAGGAGAGGTTGGGGGGAAAGCTGAAACTATGCTGGAAATATAGAGCTGTTCCCCCACTTTCCACTTAAAACAACAGGGAATGGAAGAAAAAAGACAGGCGGTTTGGAATGTAATCTAATTTGAAGGATAATTGGCCATAAATCTCAGCTGTAAGGATGAAAAGAAGCTGTGGGCTGTGGGAGAAAAAAAGGGAGGCAGAGGTCTGGACGTTTGAAAATAGCCCACTCTTCCCAGGCTGAGAAAAAAAATAAATGGCGAATATCTGAGACACAGTTTAATCAGTGATACAGAGTGGATTTTAGCAGGCTGTTTGTTCTCTGTTTTGAAACATTGAATCAAGGGGTGGAGAGATACAGTTCTGCCCCAAGTAATGATGGGAGAAGTTAGCAATGGTTAGCAATCTATGTTGGGTCTGGAGTAGATGGTTTGATCCTCCAGATTCTATTGTTCTGCAAGGAGGTGAGGCGAGACTCTCTGATGCCCAGCCTAACCCTCCGATTTCTGTCCTTGGTTGTCCAAATATGCATTTACAAAGTTCAGAAATTGGATATTAATATTCAAGAAGCTCAGAATACATATTCTGAACTTCCAGGTATGTCTAACTTTTCTTTTGTTGTCACCTACCAAAGATTCAATTATTGCATTCATTGTTGGGCCTAATCCTTTCGAAAGCGACAGCTGCTTGAGAAGTTCGTTGCACATCATCAGACATTTCAGTAGTGTTTCAGGATCACTCTTTAAAAAAAGGGGGGGGGAGAAAATAATAATTATTTGAACACACTGTAGAATGCCACCTTCACATCCCACAAACTGTATCTCCAATTCCATCCCTTTAAGATACTAGGGAGGTCCAAGGTTTTTCTAGTCCTTCATAATTGAGAAATACCGTATTTTTCGCTCCATAAGACGCACTTTTTTCCTCCTAAAAAGTAGGGGGAAATGTCTGTGCGTCTTATGGAGCGAATGTGTGGTCGATTGTTGACTCCTGGAAACTGTAGAAACAGCTCCCTTTCCTGAAGAAGCTGCAGAACTGTGAGTTGAACCCCATAAAACAGGATTTTTTCCCCTTTGCAAAGTAAGCTCAACAACTTTAAGCTGATCCTCAAATAATGGGGCTTTTCTCCTTTGCAAAAGAAGCTGTACAACTGTGAGCTGATCCTAAAAAAAACGGAGCTTTTCCCCTTTCCTCCTCTAAAAACTAGATGCGTCTTATGGTCATGTGCGCCTTATAGAGCGAAAAATACGGTAGTCACTATGTGCAAAGCCTAAATAATCACACAAAAACTGTAATTTGATGTCAGCATTACAAAACATCAACATGAGAACTATACTTCTTTATAGTCTACTTCGTCCCAATTTTAAAAACCATACAAATACATCCATACTTATTTAAAAACAATGTAACTGAACCAGAATAGCTGGTGTAAAGGTCAACACCTTTTCCATGCATATTTCTTTGGTTGGAGGCTCCTCTGCCTCTTTTAACAGGTCACTTTTAATGCTCTCCAGTTCCATTATTCTCTCTTTCAACAGGGATGCCTGGCTGAAATCCTGCAAAGCCACGCTTTTCTCTAATGCATCTTTTGCTTCCATAAGTTTCACTTTAATTTCCGCCAGCTGGAAGGAAAGCCAGAAATTACAATACAAAAGTAGCTTTTGTTATTTCTAAAATTGATTTTACAGCCTCGCCTTCAACTTGCCACATCTAACATGAGGGACTAATGCCTAACTTGTGACCCCCTTGGAACTGAAGTTTACTTAATAATCGACAGGCACACCTATCTTTATAGAATCATAGAATCTTAAGAGTTGGAAGGGACCTCAAGGATCATCTATAGTCCAACTCCCTGAAATGCAAGAATCTCAGCTAAAGCATCCATGACATATGGCTATCCAACCTCTGCTACAAAATCTCCAAGGAAGGACAGTCCACCACTTCTCATGAGAGTCTGTTCCACTGCCGAACAGCTCTTACTGTCAGAAAGTTTTTTCGAATGTTTAGTCGGAATCTCCTTTCTTGTAGCTTGAAGCCACTGCTTTGAGTCCTATCCTTCAGAGCAGGACTCTGAGGGTCATCTAGTCCTGTAATGCAAACCTCCTGCAATGCAGGAGTGTCAACTAAAGCATCCTAGACAGATGGCCATCCAATCTCTACTTAAAAACCTCTAGTGAAGGAGAGCCCCCAACCTCTTGAAGTAGAATATTCCACTGTCAAACAGCTCATATTCCAGGTGTGGTCTGACCAAGGCAGAATAGAGTGGTGCTATTACTTCCCTTGATCTGGACACTAGACTTCTGTTGATGCAGCCTAGAATAGCATTAACTTTTTTTTACTGCTGCATCATACTGTTGACTTATGTTAACCTTGTGGTCCACCAAGACCCCTAGGTCCTTTTCACATGTACTGCTAGTAAGCCAGGTGTCTCCCATCCTATATTTGTGCATCTGGTTCTTCCTGTCTAAGTGCAGAACCTTACATTTGTCTCTGTTGAAATTCATTTTGTTAGCTTGTGCCCAGTTCTCCAGTCTGTTAAGGTCATTTTGAATTTTGATTCTATCTTCTGCATCATTAGCTAACCCTCCCAGTTTGGTGCCATCTGCAAATTTGATGAGCATCCCCTCAATTCCTTCATCCAAGTCATTACTAATAACAAGAATAACAATAATGGTATCTGAAGAAGTGTGGATGCACACAAAAGCTCATACCAAGAAAAACTTAGTGCTACTGAAAGGATTTTTTTTGTTTTGTTTCAACAACAACAACAACAATAATTTATTTATACCCGCCCATCTGGCTGGGTTTCCCCAGCCACTCTGGGAGGCTTCCAACAGAATATTAAATATATAATAAAACATCAAACATTAAAAACTTCCCTAAACAGGGCTGCCTTCAGATGTCTTCTAAAAGTCTGACAGTTGTTTATAAAGAATTTAACAACAACGGCCCCAGGACAGAATCCTGCGGCACCCCACTTGTCACTTTTTCCAGGATGATAAGCCATTAATGAGTACTCTTCATGTTCAACCAGCTACAAATCCACCTAGCAGTTACGTCGTTCAACCTACATTTTACCAGCTTCCTTGCAAGAATATCATGGGGGACTTTGTCAAAAGCCTTATTGAAATCAAGATACACTATGTTCACATTTCCCTGATCCACCAAGTTTGTAATTCCATTTAAAAAAAAAGAAATCAGATTGATCTGGTATGACTTATTTTTGAGAAACCCATGCTAGATCTTAGTAATCGCAGCATCCTTTTCTAAATGCTCATAGACCAACTGTTGAATTATCTGTTCTAGGACCGTCCCTGATATTGATGTCAAGCTCACCGGTCAGTAGTTACCTGGATCTTCCATTTCCCCCTTTTTGAAGATGGGAACAATATTTCCCCGCCTCCAGTCTGTAGGGACCTCAACTGTTCTCCAAGAATTCTCAAAGATAATAGACAATAGCTCTGCAACTACATCCGCAAGCTTCTTTAGTACCCTTGCATGCAGCTCATCAGGCCCTGGAGATTTGAATTCATTTAAAGTAGCTAGGTGTTCCCTTAGTGCCTCTTTCCCTATCTTGGGCTGCAGCTCCCTCCTTACATCATTTATTTTGTTATCACCAGGTTGGGCATCACTTTCCTTTTGGGTGAAGACGGAGGCAAAGCAGTTAAGAGCAGTTCCACCTTTTCTCTTTCACCCAATAGCATTTCTCCATCTTCCCCAGGCAGAGGACCTACCACTTGCTTGTTCTTCCTCTTACTTCGGACATAGCCGACGTTTTTAAATATTTTTAACCTCTCTTGCAAGCCTGAGCTCATTCTGACTTTTAGGGACTTCGGTTGTAATTATCCCCAGAATAAAAGCTTCTGGGTTCTTAGAAAAAGTTTTCCCAAAGATATTTTTAGCTCAGTATAAACTGCTACCCAATATTCCTTAACTACACCACATGTCCACCACATATGGTAAAATGTTCCTTCTGTCTCCTTACACTTCCCGCATTTACCTAATTCTGATTTGAACAACTTTGCTAATCTGCTTGGTGTTAAATACCATCTGTGAATCATCTTCATGTAATTTTCCTTCAACGTGTAGCATGCAATGAATTTCAAATCTGTTTTCCGAAGTCTTTCCCATAATACTGTTGATATTGTGCCCTACATCTCTAGCCCAGTCAATCATACATGATTTCCTTCATCCAGTCTAGCAACACATTATACATCTTACATAGTATTTCTTCTTTTGCCCCTAAAAGCTCTTTCAAACTGGGAACTTTGACCTACAAGTCCATATTTTTTGTCCATCTTAAATAATGCATTTAGCTGATGGTATTGCAACCAGTCCATCACCAAGTTTTTTTCTCTTCCATTTTTTTCTTACGTTCCCCGCACCCCACCCCTGAGAAGTCTAATATATCTCTGCAAGTGCTCCTTGTTAACTCTTCTTTTGGTGACAGCCACAACAGTGCTTTTCTTTCTAACAAATTTTTATGTTTCCCCCAGACTCTGTATAATTATTTTCTGAATACATGGTTCGAGAAACCCTTGTGCATTTTAGCTTTATCGTATTTTTAGCTTTATCAACGAATTGATGCCGTGCCCTTCCAGATCTAATACAGTGGTACCTCTAGTTACGAACTTAATTCGTTCCAGGGGTCCATTCTTAACCTGAAACTGTTCTTAACTAGAGGCGTGCTTTCGCTAATAGGGCCTCTTCTGCCGCTGCACCGCCGGCACACGATTTCCGTTCTCATTCTGGGGCAAAGTTCTCAACTCGAGGTAACTCTTCCAGGTTAGCGGAGTTTGTAACCTGAAGTGTGTGGAACCTGAGGCGTTTGTAACTCGCGGTACCACTGTAGTTGAGTATTCTACAGTATTAGTCAACACAAGCCTCAAAGTATAATTTTAAGTCTGATAGGAAGAAATCACCTCTTTCTTTAGTATAAATCATAATCTTATATTTTATTCTGTTTTATTTATTTATTTATGTATTTATTGCCTGTCATATGAACCTAGTTATATATTTTTTCCATTCCTTTTAAACCATTGTGCATCATTGGCTATTGGTGCTGTCTGGAATAAAAACATCTTCAGAAGGGCATTCATTTTTATTGCTGAAATTGGCATTCTTAAAGTCCAGAGTGTGTGTCTGACTATGCTCAGTTTTCCCTTGCCTCTGTATCCTGAAACCCAGGAGAACATGATCACTTCCCTCTCAAGTTTCCAAGTACTTCCACTTTTGTCGATCAGTCCCTCCCTATTGGTGAGTGTGGCGAACCAGCCCTGTTTGGAGTTTAGAATGTTGAAGTTTCCCCAGCGTTTACACGGTTAAACTTAGAACCTGTGAATTGACAGTTCACTCCAGAGAGGCGGAACCTCCTGGGGGTTTTAAAAGGGGGGAACGGCAGTTGGCCAAGGGGGAGTTGGTGGTTGGGAGTTGAGAGAGAGAGATAGAGAAGGGAGGAGATAGCTAGTTAGACTGAGGGAGGTATATGGGTAGGCATAGGAGTCATCTGAAACTGTGAAGAAACTATGAACTGCATGTGATAAAACCTGAAACCGTTATGCTTGTTAAACAATAAAAACTAGTTCTTGTTCAAACCATCAAAGTATCGTCGTCCATGAGGTCCAGTGTGTTATACCGGGGCTCAGTTTAATGATCTCAGAGAGAGGACAAAACTAGGAACAGTTTGTGTCCTAGAGATTCATTAAGGAGGGGCTAGGAGGGTGTGAACCTTAAACGCCACAGTGTAGCTAGCAGCGGCTGGCCAGCTGAGACAGCAAAGAGGGGTTTCTTGGTGATTAGAACCCAGGGCTGTAGGTTAAAAGGTTTGCATCAGGATAGCCTGGAGCAGGGGGGTATAACTGGACGTGAACACTCTTGTCACCGGGATCTCCAGAATCATTAAGGAGGTCGGTTTAGTCGAACCTCGGAGGGGTTTAAGGTTAAACCAGTACACCCGCATTGCTGACAAACATTATATTAGTGGGGTGACACAGAGTGCGTTGAGGGAGGTTCGCGACAGTGAGGACCAGGTCCAAGATAGATGATCCCCTTGTGGTTTTTCCAACTTCTGGGAAATGAAATTGTCGGCAAGATATTGGAGGAATTTGTCAGATCTTACATTCTTAGCAGAGTTTTAGTCCCAACAGATATCAGGGAAGTTGAAGTCTCCCATGATTACTATATTTCTTCTTTTTTAATTTTGGTAATCTGCTCTAGTAAGGCATCATCCAAGTCTTTAGTCTGGCTTGGTAGTCTATAGCAGACACCCACAGTAAGGTCACTGTTGTTTCTCCTACAATTTTTACCCATATACTCTCAATTTGCTTTTCATGCTCCAGGTTATGGATTTCTTCACAAGTATACACATCCTTTACATATAATGCTCCTCCTCCTCCCTTCCTCTGGAACAGGTTATATCCCTCAATTCCTACATTCCAGTCATGAGTCTTTATGATTAAAGATATTAAAACTTAATGAGTTACACTGTAACTGTTGGCGAGTTGTTGCCCAGATGTTAACAGAGCATCATTTGTGACTTCCTGGCTGCTAAATGCATAAACCTTACTTTCTGTCTATGAATGATGTTCTCCTCATTACAGGAACATGACTCTTAACCTCAGGATTGTTGGTTCAAGCCCCACATTGGACAAAAGATTCCTGCATTGCAGGGACAGGATTAGATGACCCTTGTGGTTTCTTCCAACTCTGCAGTTCTATGATTCTATGTCACACAACACAGACAATACTTCATTAGTAGCTATACTGAAATTTAGACTGCCTTGCAACAACTACATAGCTCAAAGCTGTTGAGAGCTTGGCCCCTCTCCCTCCCTAGTAAATCTGTCTGTATTAGTAGATGATGGTAAAGCTGGGGATGGCTGTTAAAATATTCAAGCTGTTCTACAGTTACATTAAACTACAAATCTTTAAAAGAAAAATGTAGTACGATCACCACTTACTTTAAGCTGTTGTTTTCTTATTTCAGTTGCATCTGGGGGCTTGCCTACTGTAATAATTTCATCACGAACCTCTGTAATGATTTCAGCGACCTGGTGATGCATAGAAAGTTAGTACTCAGTTGAAATTTTGAAGAATTTTGAAAATATTTTCTATCCCCCCCCAAAAAAATAATCCATCCTGCCTTTTCAGTTATTTTTGGAAGGATGCAAAATAGTTTACAGTGCTAGAACATCCATTCATTAAGCCCTTAACCCTCCAAATGTAACACTGAAGTAAAGCGTCAGATGGAGGATCCTTAACATTCCCAAATGCTACTGCTTAGCATAACTTCCAGGGGATGCGGGTGGCGCTGTGGTCGAAACCACTGAGCCTAGGGCTTGCTGATCAGAAGGTCGGCAGTTCGAATCCCCGTGATGGGTGAGCTCCCGTTGCTCAGTCCCAGCTCCTGCCAACCTAGCAGTTTGAAAGCACGTCAAAGTGCAAGTAGATAAATAGGTATCGCTCCGGTGGGAAGGTAAACGGCGTTTCCGTGTGCTGCTCTGGTTTGCCAGAAGCAGCTTAGTCATGCTGGCCACATGTCCCGGAAACTGTCTGTGGACAAACACCGGCTCCCTTGGCCTATAGAGTGAGATGAGCGCGCAACCCCAGTCGTCTGCGACTGGACTTAACTGTCAGGGGTCCTTTACCTTTACCTAGCATAACTTCACTCCCAAACTTCTTTCTAGCAATGGTAATGTCACCACATAACCAAGTAAACAAGCACATGTGAGATTTTAGGGACCATTTATTTCCCCTAAAGCCCATTTTTCATCTTAAATATATCCTTAACATCACCACCCCAAAAAAAGTTCACATGCCACTAGATAAACACTAAGGATATAGAAGATAATATGCTGCCTTTTTGATATCATGATTAGGATGAACCGCTGTATTACTTTCTGCATAAAAGCCAAGCACCGGATCAAATTGCTTTAATAAATAAAAAAGCCATCTTCCTGCAAGCAAGGATACAGTACTGCATTTGAAACAAACAAAACAAAAATTCTCTGCTCCTACACTGAGCTATCAAGTGCAATTATATTCGGTTTCTTTGCAATGTGTCAAAAGAAAATACTTAATGAGGGTTTCGGGTCCCACCTGCCTTAATCACAGCAGGGGATTGTCGGCAAATTCCCCCTGCGGGCGGGGGGGGGGGGGCTTCACTTGCAGTTCGTCTTGGTACCTGGCTCTCAGTCCAGCATGGAATGTGGGAGGCAAGGAGCTGCTGAGTGCAAAAGCACTTTACCTGGCGTGTTGGAAATGTCAAATTTTTTGAAGCTTTGGGGATTTTTTTAAAAAAAAGAAATATGTGTGTGTGTGTGTGTGTGTGTGTGTGTGTGATACTTATCAAACCAGAATTTATCTTTCTGCTTTAGCAACATAAAGTGCAAAATTTATTTATCTTAGTTCATAGGTCACCGAAAGGCCATCCCTGACACCTACAGGATCCTCTACTCTGCCCCAACTCCCATTGGAATTAGGTTTGAAAAAAGCATCGTAGTATTGTGGTATATGCTTGGTTGCAGTGGCAGGGGAAGGGGTGTCTACAAGTTTCTATTTACAAATGTGGCTATTGGTCCAAAAGGTTCGGTAACCCTTAACTTAGTACAATTTTATAGCCTACTTAGCATGTTTATTAAATCTGCACAATTTGTACAAACAAAATTGTGAATACAATGAGTTGCAGCCGACTTCCGTCTGTGCATCTTGCTTAAAACTCAGTTCTCACAAAACCTTTTAGATTTTTCCTCTGAAGTTTTGGCAGCCACAAAAGGTCTTTTGAAGTTTCTGTCCCAGCTCCTTTTAACCTTTTTATCCTACAGCAAGGCAGGGCAAAATGTTGTTTCCCAGTCTGTAGCAGGGAATAGTGAAAAGGCTGACCAAGAGGAAGGTAGAAAGAGAGCACAAACACAATAGTTCTAGTATCTCCAAACTAAAACAAAGGTCATAAAAAGCCTATAAAGAATGTATTTTTCCAGTTTATATCTGTATTGGATTTGAAATTGTTTTCATATATATATATATGCTTTTGTTAAATTGCTTTGAGATATCTCATAGGAAGTGATTCATAAATTGAATGTAAAAATGGATTTAAGTGTTGCATGCGTCATTATTATTCTCTAATATTGCAGAATGTCTGAGATAAAAATATATTTCAAGGCATTGCACTCATTCTAGACGAGAAAATTTTCACGAGGCTTTTTCAGTGTTTCCTGAAATCTCTGATTTTTTCAAAGTTTTTGGGACGTAGCAGGGAGTGATTCACATACATACAGACACACACACATTTTTAATGGCTTTTCCCCTGGAATATAAACTGACAAAGAGCAATTAGAACTTACTGTCTGGATTCTTCTGTCATCATCTTTGAGAATGCGGAGTAGATTCTCCGTAAGTGATGGTACAAGGGATGCTGAAGTAGTGGGAAGCGTAAGGATTTTTTGTAACACTGTCAGCAGTCTCTTCCTTAAGAAAAATTGATGATATATTGATGATATAATAATAAAATAATCCCGAAACAATGAGTAACATCTATTCTTGTTTAAAATCCAAGAACTGACAATTAACTGCTACTTCAGAACTGAAGCAGTTTCTTTGAATAAGCTAAATTGGTGTTTGCAATACATGTAGGTGTTTACGGTAACTGCCTCCTTTCCCAGCCATCACACCTGCAGATCCTGATTATTACAACTGGGATCTCTTCAAAATCTCTTCCACGGTGGAAAGCAAAGCATAACGTTTACTAAAATTTCTGATGGGGAACAAAACATTCAAACATGACCAGAGTCAAGTATGACAGAGATGGAAATCTAGAACACCAACCAACATAGCAAAAATAATTTAAAAATATATATATATTATTAAAGATTTCTTGGTTTATGTGCAATGTCTCTTTTTTCAAGTTACATTTTCTACAGATCAGTTTCATTTTTTGAGACATTAGTGTTACATTAGGAAGAAAAGGGGGAAAGAGGGGGAGGGGGAAATGGTGAGTGGGGTGGGGTCAGGTGGCAATGCTTCAATTCTACTTATTGTATGAGTGGGGGTTTTTTGTCAGCGTCACTTGTGTGGGTTCTCTTTACTATTTGCTTGTATTCCGTTGGTGGTGAGAGGTCGAGGTTGGCCTAGGGCATGGGTCGGCAAACTAAGGCCCGGGGGCTGGATCCAGCCTAATTGCCTTCTGGATTCAGCCCGCGGACGGTCCGGGAATTGCCGCGTGGATCTGATTCTGATTGTTCAGGCTGCGCCATTTCCCCCCTTCTCCCTCACACACACTGCGGCGGCACCTCCTCCCTCTCCTCCTCCTGGCTTCTCCCCACCCTGCCTAGAGGAGTAAGGGGGCTGGGCTTTGTTGCTGCCAGCCCCTCTCCGGAGCCCTTTCGCGCGCCACTCATCGCTCCCAGCCCCTGCTGCTCACAAGACACAGGACCCGCGATTGGCTGAGCGGCCACCATTTAAAGTAGTCCCTCTCCAGACTCATCATGCCTTGTTCATTCCCCCCCCCCAAAAAAAATATAGTCCAGCCCCCTGCTAGAAAAAAATTGTCAACCCCTGGCCTAGGGTGTGGTTGTTTGTGATTGGCTGTGGTGAACTTTGTTTTCATGTGTGAGTGTGGTTGTGTGTGTGTGTTTGGATCAGGTTAGCCATATTGATTTGAATGCTGTTGGTGGGTTCTTCTTGTTATCTTGTTGGGCTGTGTATGTGATAAAGGGGAAGCGAACTGGGGTGAAGGCGTCTTCTTCTATCTGTCCCCGTGTTAGTTTCAGTTTGTTAGTTATTCTAATAAGGCCGTTTCCCATACTATTTGATACCATTGGTCTATGTTTACTCCTGACAGGTCTCTCCAGGGTCTGGCTATGATGCTTCTGGCTGCTGAGAGTAGGTGGGTTATGAGCTCTTTGTGTTGTGAGTGGGCATTATTGTCTTGGAACATAGCAAATTCTTCATCCTGGAACTACAGAGGAACCTGACAAGATCTATGGGGGAAACCTGGCTGGACAACAAAGTAGTAGGTGCCATCCTATCCAGGCCTGTATAAAGCACTACACTGTTTCATTGCAGTCCCAGGACAAGAAACATATTCTGGTTTCAGAGTGCTGAAGGATGGAAAGAGAAAGAAAAATGTTCGAAACAAGCTATTTAAGTGAATTTGACCATTAAACCAAGTCATTTGGTGCTGAACTGATGAATACCAATGTTGGAACTTTGACATGAAACCAAGTGACTAGAATTCTGAATAAAATGGACAGAGCTACTGAAACATTTCCTAGTCAATTCCAGTTCAACTCTCAAATAAGCACTGCACCAGAAAGCAAGTAGTTTACAACTCAAAGGCCAAGTCAACAGAATAACATATACATCAAAAATCTATTTGTTGCCAAACTAAGCCTTACCTTCCTCCTTCTTCAGTGGTATCCATGCAGCCTATCACAAGGATCAGCTGCTGACCTATAAATTCTTTGGTCATCAGTTGCTCAACACAAGCCATATCTTCCTTCTCTTCTTGACTGAGAACTGGCATATTCTGAAGGTAACTTAATTAAAAACAAATGGTTATTCAGCATGATGCAAGCAACATCTTGATATTTATTTGAATTTTAGGTTACTGTACCAGTAAAAGGGCTGACAAATATAATTTGGCTGAGTCTACCTACAGACAACAATGCTGCCTCGTCAATCTTCACAATACTATGCGTTTATCGCTGCTTTTATTTTATTCCTTTGCTGGGCCTTACATGAAGAAACACTGGCGGTTAGAAGGTGTCTAGTTGAGCCTCCCAAGAGCATGTCCTACTTTCCAGTGCTAAAAGATTCTTCTTCACACAGACCTGTTTTAGTCTACATAGCTACTTCTGCACACTTAACAAGGAGTCGGGCACATACCGGTAAATTAGTAACAGTAATCTTTATGTTCCAGCAAACCAGTTTAATTGCTGTTTTGTGAACAACATAGAAGTAAGTCCAAATCCAGTAACTGGAGATGAAGAGAAGAATAACTAAGGACCAAAAGCAGTATAAATTAAACTAATGCCAGTGATTTTTTCCCCAGGGGTTACTCAAGGGTACGCAGTACAGGCACCTCTTTCTTGTTAAAATGTGTAGCACTGACTGTAACAACTTCATGTTGAGTACAGGCACCTTTTTCGGGGGGGGGGAGCACTGACTAATGCTTTAACTTTCTTGTTTACTTTTATTACTTTACCTTTGCAAATAATCTCCATATATGGCAGGTTCTGGCAGAATGTTCTCTAAGAATTCTTCCCCTTCAGATTTCAAGTACTCACAAAGGGTCTTCCAATACAAAGCATTCTCAGCAGTTAGTTTTTCTATTGGAATTACTTTCCTTGAAAACAAATATATACACGTTACATTTTCAACCGGGGGGTTTGCTTTGTCAATTAAGAAGGCAATCACAGTAGTTGACAAATATACAAGCTGACATTCACATTTTAAGCCACACACATTAAAAGCTGAAAAGACAGAGCAGCTGTTACAAGAATTATATTGTAGACAGCTTCATTGATTTAAAAAATGACTTAAGGATCATTATTTTATGATAACCAGCAGGAATGCCTCACTGAAGCAAAATATAATTATGTTCCATGCAAAATATTACTCCATAGTTAGTTGCCAGACAAATACTAGTGAGCAGAGCACTATCTTTATCCTAAATTAATGCAATCTCTGTATATGAAAGTTGGTTCCTAGTGTCACTCTTTAGCATTATTAAGAGACTAACCCCAGTTTCTTGGAATTGCATTGCATTCTACTGAACAAATTAAATGGGCTGCCATCTGTGCCCAGGTGAGGGAGGGATAATATCTTCCTAAGTATTACTGCCGGGGGGGCGGACGGCGGAGAGAGAGTGCATATACCCTACCACCTCTCATCTGCTATTTTAATGGACATTTCTCTTCTCATATGTACAACCAATTCTAACTAAACCTTTGGGGGTTGTTGGGGGGAGCAGGAAAACTCTGTCTGCAAACACTGAGATAGCATGCACACTACAAACATCCTCTTTAGTGGTGCTAGTTTGCCCACTAATACATTGATGGCTTTTCCGAAAAGTATTCCTCACTAGTTAATAGGATGCCCTTTAGTAGCTGCCTTTTTTATTTGCCTAAAAGCGGGAAGTTCAGCTGCTACTTACAGATATTTAGCTATTTATAGGTATTTTAGCAAATATGAATTCAGTTTACCATTTTCAGAAAGTAATATGTCATAGAAATGTTCAGAAACAAACATGGTTATTTCACTAGTCCTTGGAATAAAGTTTAGGCAAATAATAATAATAATAATAATAATTTATTTATACCCTGCCCATCTGGCTAGGTTTCCCCAGCCACTCTGGGCGGCTTCCAACCAAATATTAAAAACAATACAGCATCAAACTAAACAGGGAACAGGAAAGTAATGAGGCAGAAACCTTTGACTTACTTTCCCAAGTTCAACTCTCAAGTATAAAGTTGTTTTTTAAAAAAGCACATATGTACCTTTCATCAAGGTCTGAGAAGTTTTTAATCAAGTCATTGACTGGTGACAGCGAAAACATGGCATTAAGCGCTGGAATACCCACTTCGGGACAGCTTTCCACATCCAGCCGATGAAGGAGTTCTAACACATTTCCCTCAACCAGCCGTAGCCACGCCTGAAGAAGTTTCTTCTGCACCACTTCTTTTACAGATTCTATTAAGCAGGGAAATTTAAACTGAGATATAATTTCTCTGAATAAATATTTTGTAAAAAAGCCACCCCTTTACAGAGACTAATACACACACACACAAACAAACAAACAAACACATTTAGTGATTAAGCTGACCGTCTTTGCCATATCACACAGGTGTCAAACACAAGGCCCGGGGGCCAAATGCGGCCCGCCAGACCTCGTCATGTGGCCCATGTAGCCTCCGCCGGCCGCCAGCCTTGCTCCAACTCCTGGGCTGCAGGTTGCCACCACCGCCTCCTCCTCCTCCTTCTTTTGCGGCCTCCCCTCCTTCCCTTCCCCACGCGCTTGTTTTTAAAGTTTATTTCACAGAGCCCACTAGGGGCGCTCCGCGTCCTTGCAGCCTCGCTCTCTGGCTCCCTCCCTCCCTCCCTCCCTCGCTGGAGTGAGCGAGCAACTTGCGGCGCTCTTCTTCGGCGCGGCTGAACTTTTCCTCAACTCTTTCGCCGCCTCGGCTGAAGTTCACCAGCGATCCTTCCCCGCCCCCCTCCCTCCCTCTCTCTCTCGCCGCCACTCCGGCAGACAAACACACAAACAGCGCCGGGCACAGCCAAGCCAAGCCAGGGAGCAGAGCCGGGACTTCTCCCCTCCCCCCCACGCTCCCCATGTCGGAGGCGAGGAAGTGAGGAGAAAAGAGAGAGGAGAGAAACCCAACGTGCCGCCGCTGCCGCGCACCATCTCTCTCTCTTTCCAGCAAACCAGCCGCGAGGTGGATGGACGTTGGGCAGCTGAGGCTCTCGGGCGCCAGTTCTGCGCCGGGGGCGGGCCGGATCTGTGGGGCCAGTGGCTGACCCCCACCCTCCCCGCCCCTCCACCCAGAGCGGAGCCCTCTCCATCCCACCCCACGGACCCACATCTTTCCCGGACGCCTAGCAGGGCAGAGAAGGGAGCGCGCAACAGAAAGAGCAATTGCACCTACTTGCGGCCAGTTTCCTCGCTCTGCCTTTGGATCGCATTGCTGCCAAATCCCACGGACGTTGCTTGGATGGTTGCTTGGGGTGGGGGGGATATCTGGGGTCGGGGTGGGGGGTGGGGAGGGAAATCAATGGAGGGGCTTTCCCCACCTCTCTCTTTCTCTCCGTTTTTCCCACCCTTCCTGCTTCCCCCACTCTTTTCTTTCTCTCTTTCTCACTCACTGTTTCTCTCTCTCTCTCCCAACCCCAAAGCTTGCTATCTTCTCCAGCATTGTCAGTTTGGACACCTTCGCACATGCGCAAGGGCGGCTTCTCCCTCTCGCTCTCCTCTCGCTCGCCCTCCCCGCGCAACTCACCCCCCCTTTCAACATCTCCCGGGCGCCGCAAAAAAAGAAGAAGTTTGGAGCGATCTTTCACTTTTGGATTTAGGGATCTTGGGCAGAAGATCGCAGGAAAGAGGCTAAGGCGCGGGGCGGGGTGGTGGAGATCTCTCTTTTGCTCGCTTGGGAAAATCTAAGCTAGGGAGAGAAAACCAATTGACATAAGCGCCCATGCAGACTTTTAAGAGAGGGAGGGAGATGCCAGATGATGAGCTGATACGACCTGCGATTTATTAATTGTGGACGGTGATTCTTCTTTGTGTACCCTTGGCCGGTGCACTCCCCCCCAAACACACACACTTTTCTCATCAGCACAACCATTATTTCGCAGGGCGACCCTAGGAATGAGTAAAGCGGCGCTTATGTGCAGTGGACCAACCCGGCTCCCCCATCGCTGCGAGGTGGCCTCAAGGGCGCACCTGGAGGTCCCGGCAGGTGTGCTGCTGCTGCCTCCGCCGTCTGCATGAGGAGCCTCTCTTTTTTCGCAGGTGCAGCCATCGGGGATTTTGCAAAGAGGCAGGTCACCTAGCTTTCCCATACACACACACACACACACACACACACACACGCTTTTCCTCTCCGCCAACCCAGAATCCTTGAGAAGGAGCTCTAGCAGGGGTGCCAAATTGAGTAAAATAGGAGGGGGGGGGCGGCTCAGGTAAACCCCACCCTGCATAATCACAAGATGCGGCTCGCACACACCAACCATTGATTTTAATGGCAATGCCCATCCATTTTGCAGGGGCCCAGCCCCCTCAATATTTTGTATGTTTTAAAAAAAAATTACTGTCTGTTACCAAAAATCATTTTTCAATAAATTGTACAATAATTGTACATTTGAATATCTACTTGCCATTATTCTGACTATGTTTCTGCTTTCAGAGCTAGTTATTACTTACATTATTACAAAAAACAGTAATAATTGAATGCAGTGACAATAATTTATGATAATAAAGAGTGGACACATAGTCCTACAGATACAACCGGCCCTTTGAGGGTGACCAAACAGCTGATGCGGCCCCCGATGAATTTGAGTTTGACACCCCTGCCATATCACATTAAACAGTATATAAGCTACTTATATATGGTAGTGTTCATATTATCAACACCTGACTTGATAAGGAGGAGGGGTTGGGGAATATGATTTTGTAAAACTGTCAGCGGAATTGCGACACTGGGAGGGGGAGGGGGAGCTATAGGTGGAAATTTTAAAAAAAGAATTAAGTAAATGTTTGAAGTTATTAGGTTTAAAATAGAAATTCGGAAGGAATATCTAGGGGTTCCCGGAGGTTTTAGTAATTTTTAATTATAAATAAGAAAAAGGGATAAGATGGAATAATAATGATACTTAAGATAATAGATAAGGCTTGATAATGAAGATGAAACTGTCTAGTGCAGTGTTTCCCAACCAGTGTGCCTCCAGATGTTTTGGGACTACAACTCCCATCATCCCTCGCTAGCAATACCAGTGGTCAGGGATGATGGGAATTGTAGTCCCAAAACATCTGGAGGCACACTGGTTGGGAAACACTGGTCTAGTGAGAGTTGCATAGAAAACCAGGAGGACGAGGTCGGGGGAAGTCCCCCTAAAATATGAATTGGAAATGTGATGGAAAAAGAAAATATTTTTGTTTGTGTATGTTTTGTCTGTAGAGGTTTGTGGGTGTTTGTTTGTTTATATTTTAAAATTTAATAAAGTATTATTTTAAAAAAAAAAAAAAAAAAAAAGATAAGCCAAGATTTTGTACACAACACCTTCATTTCTGCTTTGCTTCTCCCTTCACTTGAGTCAAGATTCAAGCTGGGAAGCTACAGTTAACAACAGCTTCCTGTTACTGTACATGCAAACTGAGTTATGGTAAATGGCTTCCAAACAAGCCAGGATTCAGACGCCAACTTTTCCTACTTGCAGGAAGAGAGGAATGAAGGCACTTTGCACGAGTGTGTCTATGTTGACTCACTAAATCAGGCTTTCCTTATGAAACCTGTGCTACTATAAACAACCATGAGGGCTTCCCAGAAAGAATACTTTAGATGCAATGTATTTTATTCTATTCTATTATATTTATACTGTCTCTTCACATCACTGTGAAGTTTATTTGTAGATCCTATCTGTCAGACAAATTTCACCAACAGAGCAAAATGCATATACTTGCATAAGGCTACCCATTGTTACTGCCTAACTCCTACTTTACAATTTCAGAGGGCTTTTCAGCTAATGTGGGAAGCAGAGGTATGTCTGCAAAGCCTGGCAGAAGAGATGGAGCCTGTCACCAACATGAGAACTACGTATGTTGTCACACATGAGCAGAAGAAACAGATTGCCCACTGTTACAATGTAAGCCTTTACTTGTTTATTCAATGTATGTCCCACTAGTTTGCAATGGGACTTTCTCCCAAGAATGCCTAGGACTGTAGCCTTCATTTACCATTGTTAACAAGATGGCTCTCAGGCATTTCACTCAGGCAATAAAAAAATAAGGAACTGGCACACTGAACAAATACACAATATAGGTAACTATAAAATAAAATAAAAATGTCTTACCTGATCTATCATTAAGCCCTTGTTGCACAAGCTTTACTCGCTGGGCTATTGTCAAAACTTTCATATGAACCTTTTCTGCCAAAACCTTTTAAAAAGCACACAGACTTTTAGGGCTTTACTAATACTATTTTTTGACAAATTGGTTGCAAGCAACTTTATGTGCCTATCACAACAGCTACATACTGAGAATCTTGCCAAGTAATAAAACAGTAAGAAGGGAAACTTGAGTTTTGTGAGATAATTCCAACATTCTGTGTCTAAAACACACTTTAAAGGCTCAGAATAAATGAACTAGGGCAGGTGGATCGAGAAATATAATTTAGCATTTTAATTCCATCATAAAATTTAATGGATTGATTTGCAAGTAAGCAGGCTGAAAATTAAGAGCCACTGTATTTGTTTTGTTTATATATTGTTTTCCTTCTAAAAGGAAACCCATGAAAACTTTCAAATAGTCACTATGCTTTTGTCCCAGATCTAAACTCTTAAGACTTTCAAAGAGACATTCACTCCACTGACATAGAACCTGTTATGGCCACAAGAGCAGGTGATATGTTTTATCGGCACAAATCCCAGTCCAGCAATGAATACCCATGTATAAAAAGCATGCTTCAGTGGTTAATATGGATACAAATGCACATCTGCATTGTGCTCCTCCAGACCTCTGAACTGGCTGCATCCATTATTTGATGCAGCTGTGCAGCTCATTACTTCTTATGGCAAGCTGAATGCTATAAGAGCTGAGCCAGAATATTTAACAGTTAATATAATGCACTGTACTAACATTCACATTAGTTACAGTGGTCAATCTGAAACACTGAACCAGAGCTTGAAACAAAATTCAACCATATAATCCTCAATAAAAAGCTGTATTAAAATGGACCAAAAACTGTGTCTGGCATATCCCAATGGTCCTCTGCAGTTCAATTCTGCTCATGTTTTGAACAGGCTAGGACAGATTTAAAGCATTCCAGTAATAATAATAATAATAAATAATACTTGTATTATTAATTGCCATGTACATTCATTGCTTCTGGACCATCTTGATGAAAAACAATTGGCAGCCAGAATAGTGTAGATTAATTGCAAAAACTGCTATGATGCAGTTTGAATTGACTTCCTTGGCACAATGATCAGAATCAGCAATATTTATAACAGAAGTTTAAAAAACACTGCAAATACACCTATACGTAAGTTTATACCTGTACCCCAAACATAATTTTGCTCCCCAGAGAGAAAAAAGTTGGTTTCCAAAAAGTCTCCAAATGTTTACATCATATATTACTAACAAGCAATGTAAGTAATTGTAGTAAGATATTGACTTGCCTGGTATGCCAATTTCCTAACTGTCTCTTTTACATCCATAGTACGACCTATAATTTTTGGCAGGGTTTCAGCTGATGGACCAATACATGACAGCACAGTGCGCCTGACTTCCGGATTGGAGTCATTCTCAATTAAATTACTGTAAACTAAACAAAAAACAGTATTACAGAGTATGTTAATGACTGAAAAATGTACATAAATAATAAAGAAAATATACATGAATAACAAGTGGCCAACACCCTTTGCAATAAGATTTTATGATGCTCATGTTAGATGCACAACTTCTACATTTTTGCAAGACGTTTAGTTGATGGGCCAATACATGACAATGGTTTTCCACGCCGGATGTAAATACTCAGGGACATAGGCTGGAATCGACAATAAGAGCTTCCTAGCACATGCCCCTGATTCTTAAAAGCCAGAGGACATGTCAGTCACACTTCACATATTTGCTACAGGAAACATTAAGTTACTCTAGTGTAGCAAACATGACACAAACCAAGGCAAACATGATACAGCTTGCAGAATCCAGTAGCCTGCAACTGAACTACAGTAGGAAGAGCTGGGTTGGCTTGATGCCCTCTTCTTCTTCCCCTCCAGTTCCCCATGCTTCTTAGAAATCCATTCTGGAGGATTTGTGGGCATGTGGAGGGACGGGAAGTAAACAGAAATCCTGCTATACCAGGAGAACCCCATTGCCACAGCATTGGATATAAACCATTGATATAGAGTAGTGACTCAAGAACTGACCGCAGATATCAAATGATTTAGGCATAACACAAGAGTACAAGGTCACCCTTTTGTGGGTGACACCTGTGCTAACTTTCCAGTCCCTGGAACCCAGTAACAAGTCATAATAAACTGACACAAACAACTGCACTGTTTGATGACTGATGAAAACTGACCCCCCCCCTGAAAAAAAAATGTAATCACTGCAAAAAAAAGGCAACCTTTTATAAGAGGGTCATAAATTCAGTTTTAAGAGATTGTCTGCATTATATTCAGATATCATATTAAACCAGGTTATTTCCCCCAAAAATGTATTGTTCCAAACGTTTTTAAAAAATAAAGAAAAACAGTTTTTAAAATTAGATTTTGAAACAAACGGTTATTCAGAATTCAGTTTCATGAAGGGGGAAGACAAGCAAAACTATACCATAACAAGCCAGGAGAAGTACATCCAAATCAGGCCATTTTCCCAACTTTCTCTTTTCCCCAACTAGGCCAGAACCCTAAACTGTTCTTGTACCCTATGTTCTATATTCATACATATCTATTTTCCAATATTATAAAGTATCAACTACTTTACAGTTGTTTGAATAATTACATTCAAGTCTCCCGGGCAGAATTCAATACTAATGTTAATGTCTTAATTATTATATGCAGTTTTTAAGAACTGAAAAGATACAAATACATCTTTAAATTAAAATAAATATCATTGATAGAGTAACAACGTACCATTAACCACAGGACAATCACTGTCCTTTGGATCTTGAAGTCTAGACAATGCCAGCACAGCCTGAATTCTCACATTTGGAACTTTATCTTTCACTCTGAGCAACATGGCATTGCTAATTTCATCAAATAGCTCATCTTCAATCTGAGCATTCTCCGGCAGGCTTACCAGAAGTTTATTAATAATTTGGCACACTCGAAATCGTATTGCACTGCTGTTTGCATGGTGAGACTTAAAAAGAAGCAAGGAGTTAATTTTAAGTATTCCTGCATTGTTGTTCTTATGTCTAAAAAATATGAATAGTTTCAAGTATTTACATATAACAATTTCATAAATTCACACAATATGAATGTATTTAAGTACCAAATGTAGTCTTTGGTATAACAAACACATCCTTCATTTATTCTTATAATCCTGGCAGTCAAGTCTTAATCTTAAATTGTTTATTTTTCCACTTAAAGGATCTTTAACCCATGAAGGAATGACACCAGGTTTAAACCAGAACGGCTGTGCAAAATAAACTTGGTGCTTAAGACAGCAATTACCGTATGAAGTTGGTCTTCAACTGTGGCTGAAGGCAAGACTATAGAACATAAATGCAGACTGCAAGTACTGTACAATCAAAACACAGCCATATCCCATAGAAATCAATTGAGCAAACTGGAGCCTCAGCAACTACATCAAAGACCCCTAGTAGTTGCACTTTAGAAATTCTGGCCTTAGGTGAATGTTGGTCAGCAGCAGATTGTTCAGACAAAAGCTAAGCCCACTTATCATTGCTTTATATCTTGAAGAGCAGGAAAGATAACACAGTCCTTGCATTCAATGTGATTTCTACCCAATATAACTTAAGACTGATTTTACATCACCATTAAGAAAATAGCGTAGGAGTATACACCCCATTTATATGCATTCATATGGTATCCATTAGATCATACTACAAAGAGGAGCATTATGCATCCAATGCTACCTTTTCACCATTAAATTATTGCTAAGGTACCTCAAGCAGAAACTTGAACAAATACTTCAGAAGAGAATTTTCCACTTGTTCCTCTTCTTCAGTGTCATCTTTTTCTGGCTCATAAAATGAAACAACAAACTTGGCCACAAAATTTATCACTTGTTCTACTGCAGGTTCTCTTTTGTAGACAATTAGGGCAAATTTAAGGTAATGAACGAATTCCTCATGAAAAGAGATTTTGTCCTGCAACTAGAACAAAGTTACACAGTAAGTAAAACAATTTCAGTATCAAAATTGATCAATGGTGGAACAGACCTTTATTTTAAAAATGGGCAGATCCAATGACATGTTAAAATCCTTTCCACTGAGAACTGGTTCTTTGGACAGAGCTTGAAAATTCCAGATTAAGACTTGTAATCTGAAATAATGGTCATCATATATGTTTTGTTGATACTTACAGTCTTCTCATGTCACAGTACAGTGGAACCTTGGAAACTTAATCCGTTCAACTCCTGAAACCATTTGAAAACCAAGGTGTAGCTTCCGATTGGCTGCAGGAGCTTCCTACACTCAAGCGGAAGCCACGTCGGACTGATAGAGAACCTACAAAAGGACTCTATATGGGCTCTTAGGTACCCCATAAGGGGAAAGGAGCAGTTTTTTCTCATAACAGTATCAACAAAACATATTATGACAGTATGGGCAATACCTGGCTTCCAATATCACAATATATATCGCCAGCTAAACATTGCGATAATTCGATATATCACAATGTCTGAAATAAGGCTGGAGCTTATAATAATCTGGGGAAATATAACATATTAAGAGCATAGCAATTGATTACAATATCATTCCCTGCAAAAGAATGACTTAATGTTTACTATAGTTAATAGTTTCATGGATTCATTGACAAATGTCACCTCTCCTGAACTCAATAGGTGACCATACGTAGGCCCCTTTCAAACCTTGCTTTCCTCCTCCATTTAGGCAATACAATAATACTACAAGGGTTCTATACTGACATAACATGAAGCACTTTGAACAATCAGGAAAACTGTTATATGGAAGTGAAGCACTGTTTATTGCTACAAAATATACTGTTTTAAACTGAACATGGTTCGCTGCATGCAAATCCATATGGATATTCTGCAGTTGTATTTATTTATTTATTTTTTATAAACTTTTTTATTAGGGTTTTTTAGTTTAACATAATCATACATAGCCATACATCATCTTTACTAACATATTATCTTCTCGATGAATCATTAAAAACAAACAACACAAATCTTAATTTCCCCTTCATCTTTCATCTACATCTTGGGGTGGCTTCCTCCCATCCCCTCGGCTGCGTTTCATTTTATAACATCTTAGCAAAGCAGTTGTATTTATTTAGGGAAGGCAGGCACGTGAGGGTAGTTTCACATGCCTGCCATTAGATATTCTGTTGCCCCAGCTTTCCTGTTACATATTCTCTTTACTTCCCATCCAATATCTTTCCTGAAGCAACCATTGCATGGTTTTAATGTTTAATGGGTAAGGTTTTCAGTGAGACCAATGTATTTTATGAATGTGTTAACCACCCCTGGGGGTTAAAGTAAAAAAGCATGAAATTAATAATATTTACCTCATTGTACATGTGCTTCAAAGATGCCACAAGTTTTGCATGATTTTGGTGAGCTTTTTGAGCTTTTTCAAAGGTCTCCTTAATATTGAACTTCTTCCCTTTCATAGCTGCAAAGAAATGGGTCATTTTAAAAACTTAACTGAATCTTGTACATTCATGGAACCCACTCCACTAGGTATTGGCATCACCATGGATCAACCATTATGCCTAGTTATCAGTTTTTCAAGTTTTTTCAACTTGCCTAAACACAAGCTTCTACCTGCTTACAAGAACCACTAATACTACACATATTGATGCCAAATCTAAAGAACATAAAGAGCAAACTCTCAGCTTCTATCATTTCTGACTACTTGTCATTCTAATCTAAACCAATGTCTTCTCTGATGTGCCACACCTGTCCAGGTTTTAGATAAGACGCTTTCTCATCCATACCTGGGAGTCAGAGATGCCAGGCATTGAACCTAGAACAGGGGCTCCCAAACTGTGGTTCATGGACCAACAATGGTCCACAAACATCATCCAAATGGTCCACGGTGTGTCCATGGATTTGTGGTTGAATACAGGAGACAGCATATCTACTGCAATAAATATCCATGTTGATTTTTGACTATTTAATTCATTGAGGTAATTTTAATCTGTTTTAGTATGGTTGTGAATTTTTCTGTGTTTTCTTTTTCCTTTTGTAAACTGCTTGATGGCCCAGCTGCATTCCTACCTGGACAAGTATAACCTAACTTCTAGTAACCTCATCATGTTTATTAAAATTAAATGTAGTGACAGCCTTTCAACCGGTCCCTGACCGCGTTAGGCATTCGCTTTCCCCCCTCTCCTCTGCCCGATTCCTGTAAGAACTTGTGGGAGAAGAAACCGCTTAAAAAGCAGCTTCATCCCAAACCCGTGTCGCGAACTGCCTATATTCTTGTGTACTGAATTTGCAGGCCGCCTTATCTGCCCAAGGCAGATAATCTCATTCCTCTCCCACAGGTAATAATAGACGCAGGAAGCTGATGAACGTTATGTATTTATTTCCTTTCATTCCGTAAAGCTTCATACACCGCTCGGCTGTGGAAAAACCTCAAAGCGGTTTCCAAAAGATAAAGCGGTATTGACATCATCATAATAATCGCAATAAAAACCCCACCCAGAGGGAAAGGGGCGGCGGGGGGCGGCGGCGGCGCGCTCCCAAGCCAGCCCCTCTCCTCACATGCCCTCAAAAGACCCGTGTCACCTGAACTAGTCAACGCAGGTCACCACAAGCCGACCCGGCCGCTACGACGGTCCAACTGCCGCGCGCCTCCCTCTTCCCGCCGTCGCCTTCAAAATTTGGACACGCCCACAGAGGCGAGGGGCGGGGCCGAGCTCGAGCGAGCGCTCTCTCTTTCGCGCGCTTTCTTTTTTTTCCCCCACCCTATTCTCGCGAGATCCCGGCGTGAAAGGCACCGCCTCGACAGCCAACCACAAGACTTCGAAATCTTTTTATCGCGTGTCCACGGAGGAAGCGCGGGGGTAGGGAAGGCGGAGCTCTCTCTCTCTCCCACCCCCTTCAAATCTCGCGAGATCCTGGCGGAAGAGGAGCGCGGCGGAGAAAGGAACGGAGGAGGGGCGCGGTTAAGAATCCCGGATTGTGACTGGGGGGAGGGAAAGGGGAGGGGCAAAGAATGACATCAGCGCTGACGGTACCTCAGGTTGTCCGGTGGCCCTTTCGCGCCACAGGGACTGACGCTACGTACATAAATGTCTTCCAGGGTCGTCTCTATGAGGAAACGGCGGCGGCCCTCCGCCATGAGGAAAACTTGCTGCTCTTATGGGCTTTTCAGTTACACGCAGCCTTCCCCCCCCCAACTTTGGTGGGAGGGGGCGGAATGCTCAGATTATGTTGGACTACAATTCCCATCATGCCTGGTTAGCAGGATCAGCAGTCGAGGATGATGGGTGTTGTAGTCCAGCAAATATCTGAAGGCTGCCCTCTCCCGGCTGAGAAAGACTGTTTTAGAGGAAAGGCGGGTGGAAGAGGCTGCATGGCAGGAGTTTGTAGAAACCTTGGAGGCTTTTCAGCAGAAGTTGAGTGAGTGGATGTTGTTTCCTACAGTGCAGGAGGTTGGACTAGATCAGGCTTTCTCGGCCTTGGGTCCCCAGATGTTTTTGACCTACAACTCCCATTATCCCTAGGTAGCAGGACCAGTGGTCAGGGATGATGGGAGTTGTAGGCCAAAAACATCTGGGGACCCAAGGCTGAGAAAAGCTGGACTAGATGATCCTCAGGGTGCCTTCCAAAGTCATTTATTCTAAAAAGTACCATATCACAAGGAGGGACCCAGGTGGCGCTGTGGGTTAAACCACAGAGCCTAGGGCAGTGATGGCTAACCTTGACACTCCAGATGTTTTGGAACTACAACTCCCATCATCCCTAGCTAACAGGACCAGTGGTCAGGGATGATGGGAGTTGTAGTCCCAAAACATCTGGAGTGACAAGGTTAGCCATCACTGGCCTAGGGCTTGCCGATCGGAAGGTCGGCGGTTCGAATCCCCACAACGGGGTGAGCTCCCGTTGCTTGGTCCCAGCTCCTGCACACCTAGCAGTTCGAAAGCATGTCAAAGTGCAAGTAGATAATTAGGTACCGCTCTGGTGGGAAGGTAAATGGCGTTTCCATGCGCTGCTCTGGTTCGCCAGAAGCGGCTTAGTCATGCTGGCCACATGACCAGCTGTACGCCAGCTCCCTCGGCCAATAAAGCGAGATGAGCGCCCCGCAACCCCAGAGTCGTCCGCGACTGGACCTAATGGTCAGGGGTCCCTTTACCTTTACCTTTTTACCATATCACAACACCAGAATTCATGGGCACCCGATGAACAGGGGCGTCTTAGCCATAGAAGCTAGTGGCGCGGGGAACCATGGCGCCACGTTCTGGAGGGCGCCAGGGAAGAGGCGGAGGCTGGACGCGGCGCCTCCTGGCATCAGTTCGCTGCCTTCGTCCGCCTCTGCCATGCCGCGCTGTGCCCGGAGCCTCCTCCCTGCCGGAGGAGCTGCCCTCCAGCCCCGCTGGCAGCGGCACCCTCGCCCGCCTCCGCCATGCCGCCCTCCAGCTGCTGCCCCGGCACCAGATAAGCTTAAGACGGCCCTGCCCCTTGCCCCCTGAAACTCTCCCAGAATATGCCCCCTTGCCCCCTGAAACTCTCCCAGAATATGCCCCCTTGCCCCCTGAAACTTTCCCAGAATATGCCCCCTTCTCTCAAACTGGAGGATCCCCGTTTGGTTGCCTGGGATTTGCAGCCATTTGTGTCACAATGCCCGGGTTCCAATGTCCCTGGAGACGCCAGAGAATTCCAATGCGATGCTTCAGAAGCAAAGCAGTTATGGCAGTTGAGACGAAGCAGGTGCAGGCAAAGAACTAGTACCATGGTATGTATCATCATAATATAATTTATACTAATAATTTATTATTTATACCCCGCCCATCTGCTGGCTACATCACCCCAGAATGAGCATTTGAGGAAGGGCTAGCCCATCTCTCCCTGCCTTTATCTCACTCTCCTGATCCTTCTCCTCAGGTCCCTTCTGATCCTTCATCTCCATGATTATTTTACACTCCTATGATGCAACTGGGTACTTACTACTGTTTAATCTTTTTGTTTTGAATTGTAGAAACAGACTTGTTTTATTGCCCCCCCCCAAAAAAAAGGAAAAAAGAAGTGCTATTATTAAAGCAAGATGCTTGAGTCCCTATTGGTTTTGGCTGTTTTTTGTTAAGTTTATTTCCTTCACCACACAGTCCGAGGGGAGGTTGTTGTTGTTGTTGTTCAGTTGTTCAGTCGTGTCCAACTCTTCGTGTCCCCATGGACCAGAGCACGCCAGGCACGCCTATCCTTCACTTCCTCTCGCAGTTTGGTCAGACTCATGTTAGTAGCTTCGAGAACACTGTCCAACCATCTTGTCCTCTGTCGTCCCCTTCTCCTTGTGCCCTCCATCTTTCCCAACATCAGGGTCTTTTCTAGGGAGTCTTCTCTTCTCATGAGGTGGCCAAAATATTGGAGCCTCAGCTTCAGGATCTGTCCTTCTAGTGAGCACGCAGGGCTGATTTCTTTAAGAATGGATAAGTTTGATCTTCTTGCAGTCCATGGGACTCTCAAGAGTCTCCTCCAGCACCATAATTCAAAAGCAACAATTCTTCGGCGGGGAGGTTACAAGAATATAAAAATACAACCTTGAAATAAGTTAGAACAATTTACAGTCAGAAGAATAGGGTGGGCCTTAAACCTTAAACCACAACCTTCGCCCAGCTGTGAGGCATGAAGGCCGCTCCTGCAAGGCCCTTTCCACCTGGCCTAGGGGGTAGGGCCCAGACTCACCAGCCCTATAAAGAGGCTCCTCATAAGGCCGGAGGAACATCGACGGGCTATTGTTTTATTGTTTTAATATGCTGTGAACCGCTTAGAGATTTTCATTAAAAATATAAAGCGGTATAGAAATTTAAAATAAAATAAACTATGTAGCATTTGGTTCCTGCAGCCTATCAGGAAAGGGACGTTCACCTGCAGAGAGGGAATCAGTGGAGTTGGAGAAAGCACACAGTGACCGGATACCGAGTCTATGCAGCTAACTGAAGATGGATCCAAAACTCCTGCCCAATTCATCATCTCCCATGGACCAGGTGAGTGTGACGGTGGAAAAATGGCCTTGTGGGCCAAAGTTAAGCAGACCGCTGGAGAGGTTTACTTTGACCCACAAATTGGAGGGTCCCCGTTTGGTTGCCTGGGATTTGCAGCCATTTTTGTCACAATGCCAGGGTTCCAGTGTACCTGGAGACGCCAGAGAATTCCAATGCGATGCTTCAGAAGCAAAGCAGTTAAGGCAGTTGAGATGAAGCAGGAATATGTGACTGTTTATTACATGTGATACTGTTGTTGACACCCCCATTCCAAATGGACTAATGCAGGAGAGATACCCAGCTACCAGTTTAGTAACATTTAAGTGCTGCACAAATCCTAGACATGCTTATAGTGCAATCCTATGCATGTCAAAC
Organism: Darevskia nairensis; assembly: GCA_034642065.1. Classification (NCBI taxonomy): domain Eukaryota; kingdom Metazoa; phylum Chordata; class Lepidosauria; order Squamata; family Lacertidae; genus Darevskia; species Darevskia nairensis. The sequence continues at coordinate 1,009,751 of JAWWNI010000558.1, forward strand.
GACATGTCAAATCCAATTTCAGGTATTCTGTGTTGTGTGTGTGTGTCTCCGGCTCCAACTGTAATATATTAACACTCAGGGAAGATGCTTCTGTCACCACCTAACTGAAATTCAGAATGAAAGAAAAGCAAGAGAACAAGATGATCGTGCAATAGATGCTGTGCCAGTCCATTTTCTTATGACGAAAAGATTCTAAGCTTTCAGGGAATGTATTTTAAACATATTTTAAGAACTAGCCACTAGGGGACAATCAAGTTGCAGATTTGCATTGCTCCTGTGGTCAAAACACCACTATGATTTGTGTGTCGCAGCACTGAAAGATTTAGCTGTATGCAAAACTGCCTTTAATGCATAAAGAAAAGCACTTAAATCAGACTTGCTTTTCTTTATATATCATAAAAGGGTGGGAAGTATGTGGCATGTCATGCACCTACTTACCGGTATTTTTTGTAACCAGCTGTTGTCAAAACACATGCAGAATGTGATGATCCGTTGTATTCCACACCATTAATCCATGGGGAAGTGTCTACAAATCCAGAAGAATTATACAAAATCCCATTGTTCAGGTCATTTACATATATACACAAGGGTAGCGGGTGGAGCTGTGGTCTAAACCACCGAGCCTCTTGGGCTTGCCAATTGGAAGGTTGGCGGTTCAAATCCCCGCGACGGGGTGAGCTCCCGTTGCTCTGTCCCAGCTTCTGCCAACCAACCAGTTCAAAAGCAAGTAGATAACTAGGTACCGCTGTGGCAAGAAGGTAAACGGCGTTTTCGTGCGCTCTGGTTTCTATCACAGTGTTCCATTGCGCCAGAAGCGGTTTAGTCATGCTGGCCTCATGACCCGGAAAGCTGTCTGTGGACAAATGCCAGCTCCCTCGGCCTGAAAGCAAGATGAGCGCCGTAACCCCATAGTCACCTTTGACTGGACGTAACCGTCCTGTGGTCCTTTACCTTTTGCCTTTAACCTATATATACACAGGTTGAAGCTAATACCAAAGCTTATACATACTGTAGTATAAAGTATCAAACTATTTTGGTCACAGATCAACATAAGATAAAACATACGGATAAACTGAACACATAAGACTTAAAACAGGTAAGGGATAAAAACTAGTAATTAAAAGGTCATTACATCATACATACAGTGGTACCTCATGTTACATACGCTTCAGGTTACATACTCCGCTAACCCAGAAATAATGCTTCCGGTTAAGAACTTTACTTTGCTTCAGGATAAGAACAGAAATTGTGCTCTGGCGGCAAGCGGCAGCGGGAGGCCCCATTAGCTAAAGTGGATAGATAGATAGATAGATAGATAGATAGATCATTTATTTCGGCATTTGCGCCCATCATACAATACAAACAAACAAACGAGAATCAAATAAAACAGCGGCACCGTACAAGCCGCAAATAAGATAACACATCTCACAAGGGCCAATATTAGCATTTCCGTAAAAACATACCTCAGAGGAATTTTAAAGTTAAAATTTAGGCACCAAACTAAAATCAATGTCTAAATTCGTTTAGTGTTTCAGGTTAAGAACAGTTTCATGTTAAGAACGGACCTCCGGAACGAATTAAGTACTTAACCAGAGGTACCACTGTACTTTAAAAGATAGTACATCAGGAAGGATATCTATTATTAACAAATGCGGATATTTCAGTTTTCCTGCTGCTACAATTCCCATTCTCTACTAAAACGATGCTTTGGCGAGGACTGAGAATATCTACAGGCAGGAGGAAGATAAACGCTATTGCTGGCAGTCCACTCACAATTACATCCTTTCTTAAAACTAGGAATTTTGTTCCATGTGTTTGCATGTCCCTGTTGGTTGCATATAAACAACTCAAATATGGGTGGTATATAGACAGTGGAACTAACTTCTAAGAAAATACCCTGTCAAGCATTTGATTTCTGTGCCCACATAATTTAGAGATGTGGTTGCCAACCTTTTTGAACCAGTGGGCACATTTTGAATTTGAGTGCGTGCTGAGGCCGCCAGTTGCAAAATAGCTGCTATGAAAGTGGGACATGGTAAAACACACAATGGCTGCCATGGGGGGCATGGCATAGGCAGGGCCGGCGTGTCCATTAAGGCGAACTAGGCAGTTGCCTAGGGCACCAAAATGGAGCGGCGAAAACTGGCTGGGCAGGGGGCGGGGCACCGTACAGCATGCGCAATGACATCACGTGGCCCGCCCCCTCGCCTAGGGCGCCAAAATCCCTAGCACCGGTCCTGGGCATAGGTTCACATAGCCACTGGTGAAGTCACCTAGAGGTTTGGGCAGGACTAGCCCAATATATTTTGGCACCTGAGGTGAACCACAAATGGCGCCACCAAACCCATCTACCCCCCACACACCAGGGAAGGAGCTCCTGTGGATCCTGCCACCTGAGGCGGTTGCCTCACTTTGCCTCATGGGTGGACCGGCTTCTCCCACTGGGGCTGGCCTGCCTGAAGGGAAAAAAACCCAACCACTCTTGGATAGCCACTAGACCCCAGTGTTCCCGATTTCCCTGAGGAGCAATGCTGCTACGTCGACATATTAAGCCCATCTACTGATTTGTGATGTGTAACGAATGTGATATTATTGTTGATTTTATGCGGTTCACCACTGCAAAAATATGTTGGTAGTATAGGGTGTGGGTTGTTTTTTTTTTTTGCAAAAAAAACAAAACCCCAAAAATGATTAACATGCCCCAGGACTCTCCTCACACAGACCTGGATGGTGGAATGCAGGAAGTTCCCTGTATATACTCTTTGTTCAAATTGATTAGTCAATTCCTTGGCTGCAGCCTTCAAGAAGCATTGATTAGAGTCTATTCAAAAGATTTACATCCAGTGCCGTGCCTGCTAGAAAGTAGTGTTTGCTGACTTCTTAATCAGTCAGGTAGATGAAATAGCTGTGGATCATGGGTAGCCAAACTAAGGCCCAGGGGCCAGATCCGGCCCAATTGCCTTCTCAATCCGGCCCGCGGACGGTCTGGGAATCAGTGTGGTTTTTACATGAGTAGAATGTGTCCTTTTATTTAAAATGCATATCTGGGTTATTTGTGGGGCATAGGAATGCATTCATATTTTTTTCCAAAATATAGTCCAGCTCCCCACAAGGTCTAAGGGACAGTGGACAGGCCCCCTGCTGAAAATGTTTGCTGACCCCTGCTGTGGATGAAAGCAAGGCTTACCAAATACTGCAATATATCTCCTGATGCACTCTTTTCCCCCTTCTTTTTTTAGATACAGCATTTTCTAATGGACGGTTTATATATATATATATGCACTAGTGGTTTATAGCCCGTTAGAAAACGGGCGCTAGCTCGGTCCCGGCTGTTGGCGCTGATGGCGCTGGGCTCGCTCAGCCTGTGCCTGCCGCCGCCACCACCGCTCCTCTTTCGCTGGCCGCTGGCAGGCGAGCGGGAGTCCCGCGCCGGGCGGAGCTCCTGGCCGGGCAGGCTCCTCTGTCCGCCAGCAGGCCGAGCCGGAGCCCGAGCAGTGGGCCTTGCCAGCCTCGGCGTTGGCGGCGCGATACGGGCTCTAGCGGGGGCGAGCGGGACCGAGGCGCAGAGGTGGCCAGCGGCGGCGGCCGGGGCGAGGAGGTTGCGGGGCGGCGTCCTCGTCCTCCTCGCCGCCGCTGCCTCCAGGCCGGGCCGGCCGTCCTCCTCCTCCTCCTCGGGGCTCCTCCGTCGAGGTGGCAGCGGCGGCGGCAGCGGCTCGGCAATGGCGGCGGCGCAGTTTCACCCGGCCGGAAGTGTCTCTGCGTCGTCCCGCCCCCCTCTCCACCCCCTCCAATCCCTGCGTCCCCGTGTGACATGCGCAGAACGCACTTCCGTGACACACAGACATAGCAAGATTATTATATAGGATTAGGAAGCAATCCAGGCAAATTACATACACACACAAACAATATTTATGCTATGTTAAGAGTTCTCAATCAGGCATGTTTGGATCACATCAAATAAGTATCACTGCTCTGTGGCAAACCTATCAAAAGTACAAATCTATACATATATTATTTTAATTAACTAACTAATTAATTAATGTACCGGTATATACCGCCAATGCCCATATGGCTCCTAAGCAGTTTACAAAAACATAAAACCAATAGCACAACATTGTTAAAATACAGAATGACAACAAAATACACCATAATTAAAATACACGATTAAACAAACAAAATGTAAACTTCTGTGATTAAAATATGCAACAAAACATTCCCATTAAAAAGAACATAGCAATTAAAGCAGAAAAGTTGGGTCAGGAGACTGAGTAAATGCTTGTGTAAAAGGGTGTGCCTTCAAAACTATTGCAGTCCTATGCAGATGGGGGCTCTTGTATTTCAGCAAACATCAGTGAAAAAAGCTCCTGTCACTACAAGCTGATAAGGTTAAAAAAAAAAAAGGTAAAGGACCCCTGGACAGTTAAGTCCAGTCAAAGGTGACTTTGGGGTTACGGCGCTCATCTCTCTTTCAGACTGAGGGAGCCAGTGTTTGTCCGCAGACAACTTTCCGGGTCATGTGGCCGGCAGGACTAAACTGCTTCTGGCGCAACAGAACACCATGATGGAAACCAGAGCGCACGGAAATGCCGTTTACCTTCCCGCCGCAGCAGTACCTATTTTTCTACTTGCACTGGTGTGCTTTCGAACTGCTAGGTTGGCAGGAGCTGGAACGGAGCAACAGGAACTCACCCTGTCGAGGGGATTCGAACCGCCGACCTTCTGATCGGCAAGCCCGAGAGGCTCAGTGGTTTAGAGTAGACCACAGCCTATAGCAAGACTAACCACGTTCTTATCTGAAGAAGTGTGCATGCACACAAAAGCTCATACCAAGAACAAACTTAGTTGGTCTCTAAGGTGCTACTGGAAGGAATTTTTTTATTTTGTTTCCAGTTCTTTTTGATGGTGTTAAGGTCCTTGCTGGGCAATGGAAGGGAGGTCAGTCTTTCAGGTACCACCCAATTCACCCACCCAGGCCTCAGTTATGCAAGCCAGCCCCCTCATCTGCAATTAAATCGTGGGCTTGGTTGGTCATATTATGTACTGATTTGGCGTTGAGCGCCAGCACCAGCAGGCTTGCAGCCTCTGTAGCCACCAGTCACTTGCAAATTTGGATCAGTAGAGAGAATGGCCTGCAGCTACCACCCCCCTCTATTTTTTTGATCCCTGCCATTCACCATGCTGCCACTTCCCCTCCCAGAAATAACTTGCTTGCAACATGATACCAATACCCCCACACCACGCTCATCCTACACTTATACCACAAATGTCCAGTTATCAGAGTATGTAATCTCAGGAACAGCTGAACCAAACTGCCACCACAGTAAACTATTTCCCCCTCCACTGCCCCTCTCATTGAGGGGCTGAGATGCAAACACTCCCCACGCAACTCCCCTGTCAAAAACTCCCAGAATTTTCTTCCTCCCTGCAGTTTACCTCTTTTTTACGTCTCCTTTGCCAGTCTCCCTTTCATTATTTCTCCATCCTTCCCGTCTTAACATTATTTAAATTACTTATGGAACAGTGGTAGCTTTATGCCTGTCCTAATGTTAATCAGTTAATGGGAAGCTTTATGAAATGTAATTTTGGACTCTTCAATCAAACTGGGTTTCCATTACCGTTATTGAGCCATAATTTTCAGGAATGTATATGTGCCTCTGATACCAAGATACGGCAAACTGCTGCCAACATTCCCTCGACTCGGTATCTGCTATATTTATTCTTTCTACTGTTGCAGATGGACTCAGCAGCAGCAGCAGTCTCCTTAGTATTCAAAATAAACTCTGGATCTGGTAGTCACCTAGCTTCCCATTGAAACCAATTAGGATCCAGTTTGGATTTCACGTAGTTTTGCAAGAATTAACGCATTTTACAGCCCACAGTGAGTGAGTAAATCTAGCCAAGTACAGAGTGTTGTGGGCGTATCACTACAAGCTACAACCTTACAAGTTTTAAATAATATTTTAGATTGCATTCACAGAACACTGTCAAGTACAGGCAAAGCTGAAAAGCAGAACTGTATGGGGCTATGTGCTATTCGTTATTTATTGCAAAGCGGTTCACCACTTCACAGTCATACCTCCGGTTTGCTAAACATGAAAGACCACTTTTCAAAATCTTCATGTGATCCAAGGCGGCATTACATCTGGAAATTGTGTACTATTGGGCAACACTTCCTCCCAAGTGGGGAGGGGCATGCCCAAACATTTCTCACTTGAAATTTACCGTATTTTTCGCTCCATAAGACGCACTTTTTTCCTCCTAAAAAGTAAGGGATGACATGTCTGTGCGTCTTATGGAGTGAATGTGTGGTCCCTGGAGCTGAACTGCCCAGGGGCAAAAGCAGATCGTTCTTTTTTTAAAAAAGAGAGAGAGAAAAGGGGGTGTTGAAAGGAAGCCCACTGAGCAGCTGCTCAGCAAACGATTGGGGAGAGAGATAAGGGAGAGATATTCCAGCCCCGCCCCCTTACAGAGGGAGGCTGTTTCCCCAGCGACATGTGACTGGCTGATTAGATTATCTGTCTGGAAACTGTAGAAATGGCTCCCTTTACTGAAGCTGCAGAACTGTGAGTTAAACCCCATAAAACAGGATTTTTTTCCCTTTGCAAAGTAAGCTCAACAACTTTGAGCTGATCCTCAAAAAATGGAGCTTTTCTCCTTTGCAAAAGAAGCTGCAGAAATTTGAGCTGATCCACAAAAAATGGGGCTTTTCCCCTCTAAAAACTAGGTGCGTCCTATGCTCAGGTGCGCCTTATAGAGCGAAAAATAAAATACAGTATATTGTTTGAAAGGCCGAATAGCTCCTCTTCTTATACAGGGTTCCAGCTGGGCATTAGATTCGCCCCACCCCAGACCAATTTTCTAGTTGCTTCTGCAACATGGACAGGTAAATCTTCCTTTAAAGTTGACGTTCTGTGCACGTTTACTACAGCATGTGTTCAATGAACTCAGAATTTATTTCCGAGAAAATTTGTATGAGATGGGTGCATGGGTGTACAGGTCTGCCACTATGCCACCCAATGCTACGTGTGTATAGTGGGAATAAGTTGCACTGAGGTCACTGCAGTAGGATTGCCCACATAGATGCGCATGGGACTGCAACTGTCCACGATGCTGGTAAGAACTTGACAATGTGGCAGCCGTGGACTGGACAGCCCATTTTTCATTGGCATTTCTGTTGGAATCCATTGAGTATAGGACTTCTGAACAATTGCAGGCAAAAGTGATGCATGGATACTAACCTTCACATCCTCCAGTCTTGGTGTGGGGGGGGGATGTTTTTTCAGCACACCTGCGTTCCTTATTGTGGAAAATCCAGCCTGCCCCCAAAATATATAGAGTAAAAATAAATAAATTGCTTTATGCTTAAAAAGACGGTTGGCATTTTTATTTTTAAAAAGAATTAAATTCTCAAACACATGCAACCTCCTCTCTTCTTCTAAACAACATTCATTCCCAGGGTAGCTCAGTTGGTAGAGCATGAGACTTCATCTCAGGGTTGTGGGTTCGAGCATAAGCCTCCTGCATTGCAGGGGGCTGGGCTAGATGACCCTCGGGGTCCCTTCCAATGCCACAATTCTATGCTTCTAACTAGGGCTGGGCAATATATCGTCCAACACCGGTTTGAAGTTCATATTGTGATAATTGATTCATAATATTTGAGCTGGCAATATATCGTGCATCACAATGTAAGGGTTAGGCGATATCTGGTTTTCAACATCGCGATAACTCACCAGCTAAACACTGCAATATTATCAGCAGCAAAACCTCACAATATCACCAGCTAAACATTGCAATCTACCACAATGTCTGAAATAAGGATGGAACTATACAGAGGCGAACAGGCAACTGCTACTATTTAGGGGTCTAAAATGGATAAATGACAATATTATAAATCATCACACACGCAGTTTCATCAGCAGGCAAGCCAAAACGCATCGAAACAGGACTTTGGTTTTTGGTTAAACCACAGAGCCTAGGGCTTGCCAATCAGAAGGTTGGGGGTTCGAATCCCCGCAACAGGGTGAGCTTCCGTTCGGTCCCTGCTCCTGCCAACCTAGCAGTTTGAAAGCACGTCAAAGTGCAAGTAGATAAATAGGTACTGCTCCTGCGGAAAGGTAAACGGCATTTCCATGTAATGCTCTGGTTCTCCAGAAGCGGCTTGGTCATGCTGGCCACATGGCCCGGAAGCTGTACACCGGCTCCCTTGGCCAGTAAAGCGAGATGAGCATCGCAACCCCAGTCATCCGCGACTGGACCTAATGGTCAGGGGTCCCTTTACCTAATGGTAGTATTCAAGACAATCCAAAGTACAGCGATAAGTCATAGTGAATACAAATAATCTGGGACTGCCAGGCAGAAGCCTATTTATTTACTTGCACTGGCGTGCTTTCAAACTGCTAGGTTGGTAGGAACTGGGACAGAGCAACGGGAGCTCACCCCCTCGCAGGGATTCGAACCTCCAACCTTCCGATCAGCAAGCCCAAGAGGCTCAGTTGTTTTGACCACAGCACCACCAGCTCCCTTATATTGTCCTGAATACCACCAATTGGTAGCCAAGCCCCACACCAAAAATCTCATTTGGCTGTATTTTGGCTTGCCTGCTGCTGAAAGTCTCTCTCCTCTGCGCTATTACGGTAAGTGATGGGATCATTTGCTGCCAGAAGTTGCGCACGAGCTTCCGAGGACGCAGAAAAGGCCGAGATCCATGGAGCGCATCACCTCGGTGCGCGGAGGCGATGAAGGAGGGGTGCTCCTGGGAACCCAAGGGGGAGGCAGCATCCTGGCTCGCCCTGGAAGCCTCCGCCCGGTCACTGTCGAAGCGGGACCCTGCGCCAGACAAACTCACTCTTCCCGGGTCTGATCCGGAGCGGCTGCATCCTTTTTTTCGCTGCTTCTTCTCCGGGGGCGGACAAGCGGCTCGGCGTCTCCGCCAGGGAATGCGCAGCATCCCGCCCGCGTGGTCTCATCTCTCGGGGGCGGAGGCCGACCCCTTCGCCGAGAGGGGAGGGCCATGATCAACGGGCGGAGGAGTGGGCGCGCGCGCGTGGGTTGCTCGCCTTCTCCATTGCGCGCGGCTTCCTTGTCTTGTGGATCGGGCGCAGCAGGGAAGCTTAGCCGGCGTGCGAGGCGCAATTGGAAATTGAGGGCTCCCGGTGTTCTTTTATTTTCTAGCTAGCGAGGGAAGGCTCTGTGTGTGTGGCACGACAAGGCGATCGCAGCACGCGGAGAGATTTCTTTTTTAAAAAGCGTTTCTTGCAAGCCTCCCCGATGGCTTCCGGCGCCAGCCAAATCCCCCAGCCCCGGACTTGCAACGGGGCTTCGGGAGCGCGTCCTGCGCGCAGCTCGTCGGAAGAAAGCGACCCGGACCTGCAGGTGAAAATGTGCAAGAAGATCGCCCAGCTCACAAAGGTAAAATAAATAAATAAAATAAAATACGAAAAGGGGGGGTTGAGGGTCACCGGCAGCTGCTTGGAAACCGCTGCTGCTGCTGCAGGGAAGTTTACGCGTGCTTCTCATCTCCCGACGAAGGGAAACGCCTAGAAACTTTCCTTTCCGTCGGTAGAGCACGAGACTCTTCACCGCAGGGTCGTGGGTTCGAGAGAGAGATTCCTGCATGGCAGCGGGTTGGACTAGATGACCGTAGGGGTTACCTTCCAACTCCCTCCAAGGGTCTGTGATTTCCCCCTGGGGATCGTCTTGGACGCCTGATCGCCGAGCCCTCCTCGCCTCCATCCTCTCTAGTCTAGCGATTTAAAACAATGGGGAAAAGCAGCAGCCAGCGATGGTTGCAGATGAAATTAGCCCTGCTTTTAACGACGTGGTGGAGTCGATCTTCAACAAACCGCCAGGGAAGTTTTGCTCTCTCTTTTTGCAGTGCTAATGTTGGATGTTGCCTGCAAACCTGTAGCTGTGGTGGAGAGGACGGGGAACTGGTCATCTCAGTCGGGATAAGGCCACAAATGAGGAAATGGAATATTTAATAGAAATACTGGAATGCTGGTCAGTTGTGTCTTGTATTCTTTTCAGGGTGCATCAACAGAGTAGGTTTTCAAGGTGGCCACAGGGGCCCTGTGAGGTGATGGCTTCTGGCGGCAGGACCCCTAGGGGCAGCAGATCCCAACATCAGTCTTTCTTGTCCACTAGTTTCTTCCTAATGTAAATATTTACTCATCCCTTTCTCCCTGGCAGGGAGGGGGCACCATTTTGGGGGTTGTTGCCTCAGGTGCCGAAATGTCTTGGTAATCAATAAAGAAATAGGAGTCCTTGGAGAATTCAGAAAATCAAATAGCAAGGTTGCAAGGACTCAGGCCAGGACGGCAATAAACAATAATTTCTTCTATTTTTGTTATTTCAAGTATGACACCAATTCCAGTTGCAATGATTTTTAACTCCAGGACAAGGCCCTGTTTCGTTTATTCTTCATCAGCTGGAACAATAAAGAATCTCAAATTAAACTTATATCTTCTGACATTATTATACATTTCGTCATTTCTATCAAGACAGTTGTGCAACAAGCATTCCGACACCAAGAGAACGTTTATCTATGCTTTATCATGTCTATATGAAAGGAAATATGTCAAAAATAATACACATAAAGATTATAGTAAATTATGTAACAAGAGCTAGCAAGTTAGACACACTCAGTACACTTTGACTATGAAACTAAGAAACTAGAGGTAAGCTGTCTCTGTTTGCTACACAAATTGTTACATAATTTACTATAATCTTTATGTATAAAATTTTTGACATATTTCCTTTCATATAGACATGATAAAGCATAGATAAACTTTCTGTTGGTGTCAGAATGCTTGTTGCACAACTGTCTTGATAGAAATGACGAAATGTATAATAATGTCAGAAGATATACCCTATATACTCGAGTATAAGCCTAGTTTTTCAGCACATTTTTTGTGCTGAAAAAGCCGCCCTCGGCTTATACTCGAGTGAGGCAGGCAATTGCTCCTATGAAGCTTTCCCAGGTTTTTTGTGGTAAAATTGGGTGCCTCGGCTTATATTCGGGTCAGCTTATACTCGGGTATATACGGGTAAGTTTAATTTGAGATTCTTTATTGTTCCAGCTGATGAAGAATAAACGAAACAGGGCCTTGTCCTGGAGTTAAAAATCATTGCAACTGGAATTGGTGTCATACTTGAAATAACAAAAATAGAAGAAATTATTGTTTATTGCCGTCCTGGCCTGAGTCCTTGCAACCTTGCTATTTGATTTGCCAAAATGTCTTGGGCCGGCCCTCATAGCAGATGATAGCAGCGACCTTTCTCAGAGGCTTGGTGAGGGCAGCAGGACAGGCAGAGTGCTGCCACTGTATCTTATTGGCTCAGTGCTTGCAGCCTAACACAGTATAGCACATCAAGAAGTGAATCTTGCTGGTGGTGGAGTAGAAAACTTGAGAATGGAAAACTTGAGAATGGAAAATAGCAGGGTTTCCTTTTGTTCTTTCAGTTTCATTTTGATTTTGCACAATAGATTCTGGGCAGGAGATCTGCAGTATATCATAGTGGTGAGATCTCGTCATCTCCGCAGCAACAGTTCTGGTTCTTGGTGGACAAGGGTTGGTCCTGGGCATGAAGGTAAAGGTAAAGGGACCCCTGACCATTAGGTCCAGTCGTGTCCGACTCTGGGGTTGCGGCGCTCTTCTCGCATTATTGGCCGAGGGAGCCGGCGTACAGCTTCCAGGTCATGTGGCCAGCATGACAAAGCCGCTTCTGGCGAACCAGAGCAGCACACGGAAACGCCGTTTACCTTCCCGCCAGAGCGGTTCCTATTTATCTACTTGCACTTTGACGTGCTTTCGAACTGCTAGGTGGGCAGGAGCTGGGACCGAGCAACGGGAGCTCACCCCATCGCAGGGATTTGAACCGCCGACCTTCTGATCAGCAAGCCCTAGGCTCTGTGGTTTAACCCACAGCGCCACCTGGGTCCCTGGTCCTGTGCATAGACACCACTAAATACATAAATCACCTCACCTTATGTGAATAAAATATGCTATTTTAACACAGGGATTTGTGAGTGACCTGAAGGAGATGCTACCATTTTAATATGTTAACCTCTTGAAGAACTTGCGAGACATTTGTGAACTGAAAATAGTCATTCAGTTTTTTACTGGACATTTATTTAATATAGTATATTATAGTGCATAGGGAATAACCTTCCTCTATACCATGATTTTATTTGTCTCCTAGCTCAGTGCAAAGTATAATTAATAGTTGTAAAAAGAAAAAAAGTTTTGTTTTCTATCTTTTTTGGCACTGCCCCTCAAATTTATTATCCATTTTAAAAAATTGCTTAGCTTTGCTGTTTCTGCTTAGGATAATATTGCTTGATTATAGTCCATGCTAATTAACTTAATAGATCTGGTTTGTGGGTGGTAGTTTCTTCCTGAATATGGAACTGAACGAGATCAGCACAATTCAAATATTTTTTTTCAGCCTATCCTTTAGTTCTACGCTTACTTGTGGGTTCTAACTCCCGTAAGTGAAATTCAACTGCTCAGTGAACCAGACTAAAGGATACATTTACCATTTGAGATTCCCTTGGGCTTCTTGCTTTTTAATAGAAATAGCATTTGTGAGGATGAATATCAGGATTTCAGCATGAAGGAAGAGTGGTTTGACCTTTTCATCCCATGCCGTCTCCTCTCACATGGCTGCCATTGAAACCTTGTCAGTAGAAAATAAACATACCTGTCAATTAATTCAGCAATGGATACCTAATCTTGCTTGCTCTTTTTTTAAAGAAAGAAAAACAAAAGCAACTTTGTGGCATGCAAGTGTTTTTATATACCACATAGCTCTGACCTCCCTACTGAATACAGACGTACCTTGGAAGTCGAATGGAATCTATTCCAGAAGTCCGTTCGACTTCCAAAATGTTCGGAAACCAAAGCGCGGCTTCTGATTGGCTGCAGGAAGCTCCTGCAGCCAATCAAAAGGTGCGGAAGCCCTGTTGGACGTTCGGCTTCCAAAAATAGTTCGTAAACCAGAACAGTCACTTCCGGGTTTGTGTTATTCGGGAGCCTAAACGTTCGAGAACTAAGCTGTTTGAAAACCAAGGTACGACTGTACTCATTTTGGTCTGGGTGTGCTACTGGTAGAAATGGGGCTAAAAAAATGGTTACACTTTTGTAGGCATTTTGATATTCATACCTGCTTAGTTACTTTCCCCCACACCCTAAGAACCATATCCCATACTCTGCAATTGATGGGACATTCACACACATGTTACACAACATTTAATAACACACAACATATAATTTAGCTGCTTGTGATCAGTTTTAAAAGGAGCTTTTTACTATTGGTGGTCTGTAGGTGGCATGTGTGGGGATGAGGGTGGTGCTGTGGTGTAAACCACTAAGCCTTGGGCTTGCCGATCAGAAGGTCGGCAGTTCGAATCCCCGCGACAGGGTGAGCTCCCGTAGCTCGGTCCCAGCTCCTGCCAACCTAGCAGTTCAAAAGCACGTCAAAGTGCAAGTAGATAAATAGGTACTGCCCCGGCAGAAAGGTAAATGGTGTTTCCGTGCGCTGCTCTGGTTCGCCAGAAGCGGCTTAGTCATGACCCGGAAGCTGTCTGCGGACAAATGCCGGCTCCCTTGGCCTATAGAGCGAGATGAGCGCCGCAACTCCAGAGTCGTTCGCGACTGGACCTAATGGTCAGGGGTCCATTTACCTTTAGGTAGTATGTGACCTGTGATTTCCAGGAGGCGTTTATGTGTGTGCACTCAAAAATAGAGGTTCCAATTTCCACACAAGCAACTCTATTCTTAAGTTTAGATTTTGTCATGAATATGCAAAAGTGAAAACAACAACCCTATTTAGATGTTTGCGGCTCAGGGATGTGAACATTGCATACTTCTGCGATCTGCCTGCTTGTGATTTCCACTCATGCCTTAATAATGACAAACCATGTGTTTTGTGCATGGATAATACACAGTACGTAGAAATGTATACACGAGTGAGTTTTTGTACGTTTTCAGAAGACCAATTATGTGTTTTGTAATAGTTCCATCTGTATGCATGGCTGCACAAACTTCACACATGAACAAACCTTGATTCTACAGGAAACATGAGCTAAATGGCCAAATATACATGGTTAGTTAAAGTTTATAGGTCTGTAAAGAACACATCACTGTTCTAAGGGAAGCAGCTGGACATCGCGCTTTAAAACACAGACCTAGAAAGTGCGACTTAGTTTACTCACAAGCCTTTAACCCACCATGCAGCCCTTTCACCACAAGCTGTTGTTAAACTAAGATAAAGGGACCCCTGGCCGTTCTGGGGTTGCAGCGCTCATCTTGCTTTACTGGCCGAGGGAGCCGGCCTTTGTCCGCAGACAGCTTCCAGGTCATGTGACCAGCATGACTAAGCCGCTTCTTGCGAACCAGAGCAGCGCACGGAAACGCCGTTTACCTTCCCGCCGGAGCGGTACCTATTTATCTACTTGCACTTCGATGTGCTTTCGAACTGGTAGGTTGGCAGGAGCTGGGACCGAGCAATGGGATCTTTGTCGTGGGGATTCGAACCGCCGACCTTCTGATTGGCCACCCCAAGAGGCTCAGTGGTTTAGACCAGCGTTTTTCAACCGGTGTGCCGCGGCACACTGGTGTGCCGCGAGACACCGGCTGCTGTGCCGCGGGAAAACTCCCGGCGCATTGGGCTGCGCACACAGGCGGCTCCGGTAGGACGAGGGCGCGGGATCATAGAGCCTCGGGTAGAGGCTAGAGAGGCGCCCACTTCCGATCCGGCTTCTTTCCCCCTCCGGGCGCGCCGCTTCCGGTGAGCACGGGCGGGGCGACCGGCGGTGCCCTGAGCGCGGGAGGCGGAGAGGGAACGGGCGCCTGACCCGCCGCGATCGCCGATCTCCTGCTCCGTTTTCGCCCACCTGAATCCTTCCCCTCCCTCCCGCCGAGGCACGCAGACACCCCACCCCCCAAAGCAGGGGAATCGAGGTACATATATCCTTCCCCTTTCCCCGTTTTTTGACATTTTCTGGTGGTGGTGTGCCGCGAGATTTTTTTCATGAGACAGGTGTGCCGTTGCCCCGAAAAGGTTGAGAAACACTGGTTTAGACCTTGGCTCCACCTGCGTCCCAGATTAAACTAGGAAGCCTCTAATTATCCACAGTTTCATCTGACCTGGGAATGTATGGCTATCAGCTTCAGAACAAGCCAGGATACCAAGGCACACTAGGAAAACAACTTCAGACCCTATTTGGGTTTAAAACTGGGAACCAGAGTTCCCTGGTTTAGATGATCAGAGGCAGGAAGATGTAAGCAGCCATGGTTGGCAAGGTTCAAGCAAACAGGTCAGTCAAACCCCTCCAAGTCACTTGTCAACATCACCCACAACAAGTGACACTCATGCCATGTACTTAGACCTGCTGTGCTCACTCATGGCACAACCCAGGTCAGAATGAATATGAGTGATAACTACTGGGTTCTTTTTGCTGCAAGCACCATTGAGTAAGTGCAGTAATTAATATTTTTATTGCATAAAATTTATATACCGCTTGATTTGGGGGGGGGGCAATCCTCCAACTGTTTACAAGAAGATAAAACAAGAAAAACTCACAAAAATTCACAGCCATACAGAAGTTAAAAAACTAAAACAGGTTAAAATCAGGGCTTTTTTTCAGCTGGAACTCACAGAACTCAGTTCTGGCACCTCTCAGATGGGCGCCAACGCCATTCTAAGGTGTTCATTGTGAGTTTTGGCACCTCTTTTTCTAGAAAAACAGCCCTGGTGAGACAGGCCAGTTGTGTTGTGGGAGAGGCATCTGGTTGGCCACTGTAGGAAATAAAATGGTGGACTAGTAGGCCTTGGTCTGATCCAGAAGGATTCTTCTTGTCTTCTTAAAGTTAAAAACAAGTAAACCATACAATAAAACAAACACAATAGATCATAAACTATGATTTAAATTTAAACAACATAATTTAAAAAACATTTGGCAAAGATAAAATAGATTAAAGGTACCAGAGATTAAAATGCCTGTTGTTGTTTTTTAAAGCAGGTTTTCACCTGGTGCCAAAATGGCGTCTGGTTAGGCACCTGCAAAGCCTCTCCTGGGAAGGCATTAGGTAGCCAGGGTGCCACCACTGAGAAGTCCATTTCCCTAGTAGCTACCCGGCAGGAGGAACATGGAACAAGAGGAATCATCACATTTCAAGGAAACATTTTGCCCATGCAGAAGCTCTCAATGCAACCTTAAGCAATGCATTTGAGAAAACTTTCTCCTTCCCTGATACTCGATGGCCTGGATACCTGGTGAGAGAGATCCCACAAAGGAAGGCAATGTGTCCCTCTGTGTAGGTTGTGCAGAACTGCGATGTACTTCATAGGATCCTTCCAATATGCAAGCCTTCCCTCTGTAAAACCCCCACCTGCTAGGCATTTTGCTAGGAGATCTGTAAAGGCCTTTGAGATTCCATGGGAGGAAGGCTGTAATCAAAAATGTCACACAGGATCAGTGACAGCTATTAATAACTACCGATTGGATATTTTAAAGGATGTCAGATTGCCCGGGTGAATATTAATTTCATTATAAACCTGCATCCTGGTGTCTCGTTCACCAGACTATAAGGCGAGTTTGAAAGCAAATAGCCTAACTCAGTGCTTCCATCAGGATGAGTGTGTGTATAAATTTAACTAAAGGCACATTTTTTGTTGTTATGGAGGGACAAAATCTTGGCACTAAAGGCTGCGTAGGGTTGGGACAGGTAGGGCACCCTTGCCCTGCCAATCAGAAGGTTGGCAGTTCGAATCCCCACGACGGGGTGAGCTCCCGTTGCTCGGCCCCTGCTCCTGCCAACCTAGCAGTTTGAAAGCACGTCAAAGTGCAAGTAGATAAACAGGTACCGCTGCAGCGGGAAGGTAAATGGCGTTTCCGTGCACTGCTCTGGTTCGCCAGAAGTGGCTTAGTCATGCTGGCCACATGACCCGGAAGCTGCCAATAAAGCAAGATGAGCGCCGCAACCCCAGAGTCGTCCATAAAACAGCAATGCCATGCCCACCACAAATTATTCCAGAGTATTCGAAACTCTTCATTGCAGCATTTTTTTAGCCTTCACCTTTCTGAGATTTACCATGTGATAAAATTGCTTTGTCAACATAGTGCTGGTCCAAAACGAAGTATAGAAAGCATATTTCCTGGATGCCAAGACCCAAGTTTTGGGCAAGCACTCTTTGGTGAGAGAACTCCAGCAGAAATTTAAACCCTCAAAATATGCATCAAAGCAAAGCATGGAAATATAGGCTGTTGGACCTTTAGAATATGCCCTTCCAAGCTCCTTCCAAAGTTTCCTTTCTCCCCCAGCATAGGAAAAGACCACACATTTGATAAGTTAAAAGATGGTTTACTTACAAACTCTCCAAAGGGCAGGTTCATGTGCTTTTCCATACATTAGTCAGAAAGGTTGCACAGGCAATAAAACGTAGCTTCGTTGATCAGCATGGATGTAGAACTGCCCTGAAACAGTAAGTCCCAGGCTCGGGCAAGGAGACTGCTATAGGGTGTGTGAGACTAACAGAATCCCTCTTCTGTCTCATTGGCCCATCCTCAAGTGCAAATATCAAAAGCCAGCAAACTGCTAAGCAGGGCACCTGGGAAGAGAGTAGGAACTGTGTTAAACCAGAGCTCCCTGCCCATAATACCTAGTGTCACTTCCAGGCAGGTGTTTATCGGGAGACAGGTGCTCCTCATGCTTGCAGCTTTATTAATTAATTTGCAGTATCTCAATGCCCACCCCAATTTAGATCTCCTTTCCCTTGTCTGCTTTTCCTATACCTCCATCTGCCCAAGACTCATTCAGTAGAACTGTGCCACCTTCTGTGAACAACCATCTGTCCACTTGCCAAAAAACATAACTGTTGTCAGCAAGCAAGGAAAGCTAAAACTTCTAAAGGAAACACACACACACCACACTGCAATTTTCAGGAATAACCTCGTCAACACATAAAGCTATCAGTGCAGTAGTACAGTGTTTCTCAACCTTTTCGGGGCAACGGCACACCTGTCTCATGAAAAAAATCTCGCGGCACACCACCACCAGAAAATGTCAAAAAACGGGGAAAGGGGAAGGATATATGTACCTCGATTCCCCTGCTTTGGGGGGTGGGGTGTCTGCGTGCCTCGGCGGGAGGGAGGGGAAGGATTCAGGTGGGCGAAAACGGAGCAGGAGATCGGCGATCACGGCGGGTCAGGTGCCCGTTCCCTCTCCGCCTCCCGCGCTCAGGGCACCGCCGGTCGCCCCGCCCGTGCTCACCGGAAGCGGCGCGCCCGGAGGGGGAAAGAAGCCGGAGCGGAAGTGGGCGCCTCTCTAGCCTCTACCCGAGGCTCTATGATCCCGCGCCCTCGTCCGGCTCTATGATCCCGCGCCCTCGTCCTACCGGAGCCGCCTGCCTGTGTGCGCAGCCCAATGCGTCGGGAGTTTTCCCGCGGCACAGCAGCCGGTGTCTCGCGGCACACCAGTGTGCCGCGGCACACCGGTTGAAAAACGCTGCAGTAGTACAATATAATCAATAGTGGAAATTGGGGCTGGGCGATACCCGGTTTTCAACCTCACGATATATCACCAGTCAAATATCTTGATAGATCATGATATATATCTATGATGGCGGAGGGCCTTGCTGGGCCTCCCTGCGTCGGCAGAGGGTCCCACAGAAGCCCTGACCAAGATATTCCGGAATGTTCTTCAATCTATGGGATTTTTAACCTACTCCAGGGCAGATTTCAGGACCAGGGCAGCTCCAAGACATTATACAAGAAGTGAAGGCTCTCCTCATTTTGATGTGGTGCCATGAGGGGTGATGCGCCTCCCACCCTGTAATTCACTGAGCAAATGCCCAAAGTACAAGAGGCCTGCTGGCATGGTGTTGTTGTTATTCTGAGAGCCAGTGTGGTGTAGTGGTTAAGAGCGGTGGACTCGTAATCTGGTGAACCGGGTTCGATTCCCTGCTCCTCCACATGCAGCTGCTAGGTGACCTTGGGCTACTCACACTTCTCTGAAGTCTCTCAGCCCCACTCACCTCACAGAGTGTTTGTTGTGGGGGAGGAAGGGAAAGGAGAATGTTAGCCGCTTTGAGACTCCTTCGGGTAGTGATAAAGCGGGATATCAAATCCAAACTCTCCTTCTTCTTCTTCTTCTTCTTCTTCTTCTTCTTCTTCTTCTTCTTCTTCTTCTTCTGCCTGTGGAATATTTCGCATGTTGTGCTAACAGGGCCAGTGGTCAGGGATGATGGGAATTGTAGTCTCAAAACATCTGGGGAGTCAAGGTTGCCTATGCCTGGTCTTAGTCAAGTCAAGTGTTTGTGAACGTGGACCATGTTTTTCATGCTGTTAAAAGTTGGCGAGTTTTTGTTTGAAATCTGGTTTGCCAAAATTTTAAACCACGCCACATTACCTACCTGGGCCACATTATCTATCTGACCCGGGCCTCTGCCTGGCTCTGCAAGGACCTGACAGCAGTTCACTGGTGCTTCCGGAGAGGGAGAGAGGAGGGGAGGTTGACCCAGTGAAGAACATGGCGGGTGGCGCAGAGGGTTAAACCCAACCCTACAAGTGCAAGACAAGACACATTCCATGCATTCACATGTTTGGTGCCACACCTGTTTTGACCCCGAGGAAACAGCAGAGGAAAGTGGCGGAAAACAGAGAAAAAGACACAGAGCAGGCAGAGATTAGAGAGAAGACTAAGTGCGCTGGCAATATCCATGCACGGACAGGGCCCTAGGAGCAGAAGTCTCCGCACGTGCAGCTGTTTAGAAGGATGTGCAGACGAATAAGGGAGCTAATGAAGCATGAACCAGCAGGCTGTGTGTTTCCTAGATGAAATGAATCTCAGAATCAAGTTCTCTTTGCCTTTCTCCTGAGCTCTGAATTTCCTTGATTCTTTGGAATGCATAATTTACAGACCCATTAGAGAAACCAGTACATGAATAATAAGATTATCGGTTTTTATTATTGTTAGAGGAAGTTGTGTGTCAAAACTTCGCATGCTGCGCTTGAAAAGCTAACCGAAAGCTTGGCATCCCAATTTGGCAAAGTGCACCAAGGACCACAGATCACGACTAATCTCTTTTGCATAACGCTTGGTGGGTTTAGGTCATAAACATAGAAAACCAAGCTACGCATAATTTACATTTTTGATTTCCCTTTGGTCTAGAATAATTGCGAAAATGTCAAGTTCTTCCATTTGTTGTGCAAATCCATCTTTAAGTAGCCATGCCCTTACATCCTAAGCCCATTTATTTGAAAACGCAATTTGTGTATCTCACTGAATGCTATTTCCAGGTCTGTCAGTATATGCACAAGGGCTGTGTACACAATGCTGGCTTAAAATGCAACTAGGTCATTATTATTTTTTCAATTCAGATCAAAGCTTGTTTGGAAGAAAACTAATCAAGACGCAGTATTTAATAATGTGTGCCTGAGAGCAGCAATCTAAATTTGCCGATATGTGATTGAATCTCACCCAAAAAACAGGCAGTCCAGAAGTACGCCAACTTTTATTTACCTAAGAAATTTAAATGCCACTTCATAATGTTTAGCTGAGAGCAGTTTACAGTGTAGATTAAAACAGTAAGATACACAACAGAACAATAAAAACAATAATCAATTAACACTATTGAAAGAGCACTGTACAAACTTCATTTCCAGTGCTTGAAATTAGTTACAATTTCTCTAATTAATGATTGTTCTATATTGCTAACTGTCCTGATTCCTTGGCATGGGATTACTTATTCTTTAGAACAAAAAATAATGCAGAGTATTTCAGTTGCCTCTTTTATGGAGGTAATTCTAATCAGCCATTTCCTCTTCAAACTGAACTTTCAGTGAAGTTAAGATGTCCATCTCCAAAACCTTAAATTTCCACATAATTATTTTGCTGGTGTGTAGGACAACAAATGATTATCAATACATGTTTAGTTCATCATACAAAAAGGCTTGAGAGCTTCCCTAAGAAGTCTTTTGTTCTGACTAAAGGGGCGAGTAAAAATAAATAGGAAATCATCTGGTATTTGTTCTCTTCTAGGATCCTCCAAAAGTGCTTTCACACCATTTACTATATTGTAGTATATTGATCTTTCGAAAGGCTCCTGCAATTACACTTAGAGCCTTCAGTTACCCTTATAAATCAGGTTTATGGTACCCGATACATTTCTGCTTTGCTTCGTGGACCACTTTTGTTCAGTTAATTATACAGGAAATCAGGGTGGATTTGATTTAAATCAAATTGATTTAAATCACTAGTCAGTAAGGCTTGATTTAAATCACTAGTCAGTAAGACTTGATTTAAATATTTTTTTTACAGAAAGACTCATTCTTTCTGGTGTAATCTTAATATTTACAACCATATGAAGGTTTCATTTTTGGAATAATAAATTTTCAGAGTAGTTTTTACAGTTATATCAAAAATTACTGATTTGGTTATACTACTAGAAATACATAGACAGATAATTATGAAATTATGGTGATGTATTATTTGGACAACTTTTCTGCTGTACTTTATTGGAAGGAGAAAAATAATCATTTCCTTAATAACCATTTAAACAATTTATTTAACTAAAACAATAACATGATAGCATATGTATCCATGTTTGTTAACTGGTGTGGTTAAACTTTTTTTAAAAAAACTTAGACTGAGTTTTAGCACACTTGATAAACTTAAAACAAATCCTTATTTCCTGATGAATAGCCTTTGGACTACAATGTAACTTAAATAGAAGACTATATTTAGAAAGATTTTTTCTCCAAAAGCATTTTATTTTAAAAATCCAATTTAAATCAAAAATATCCGATTTAAATAAAAAAAATCTGATTTTTTTGATTTTTTTTTTTTTAAATCGTTGATTTTTATCCACCCTGCAGGAAATAGAGAATTAAATTAGTAAAGTTTGTGATCCTTTCTGCAGGTATTTTGTCATTTCAGTTTCAGTTTTGAGCACAAGAACACTAAAAGCTGAAGTGTCACTAAGATATGTGAGATAGAGTCTTCTTTTAGAAAGGGCAGCAGAGAGACTTTCCATTTTTGTACTCGTAAGACTAGGGTTGCCATATGCCCGGAATTTCTTGGACATATCTGGAATACTGCTGTCTCTACCTGGGAGATCTTCCTTTCCCTTCACCGGTTTCACAGGGTCCTTCATCGGTTTCTTCATGCAACAAGAGGCAGAAAGGAAAGGCAGTATTGGACTAGATTGGCTCATGTTCAAATCCCCGCTCAACTATGATGCTCTCTGAGTGACAGGATGACAAGAGCATCAGCACCTTTACTTGTGTAGAAAAGATGCTTAGAATTCCTTCTTCTACACAACCTATTTAAGGTGTAGAACACAATCCTCTTTTTTTTCCTTTTTTTTTAAAAAAATATTTTTTATTAGAGATTTTTACATACATTCTTTTAAATAACATTTAACATTCATATGTTATACAAGTTTTCTGACTTCCACCAACCACTTCTCGGGATTTTCACTTTCCTTAACTTCTTCTTGTATTTCATACTCCACTATTACTTTTAATAATCAAATTCAAATATTATTTTCCAAAATTATTTCTGTAATATTTCTTAAAATTAACCTCACAAAACTTCTTGTAAGCCTATTAGCGTGATTTGTTGTTTACAGTTATCTTTCAAATATATCTCAAATTTAGTCCAATCTTTTAGAAATTCCTGATCCCGTCGGTTTCAAATTCTTCCTGTCATCTTATCCAATTCTGCATAGTCCATTAACTTCATCTGCCATTCTTCTTTTGTCGGTAACTCTTCTTGCTTCCATCTTTGTGCCATTAACATTCTTGCTGCCGTTGTTGCGAATAAAAATAACTTTTTATCTTGTCTCTTAATGTCATTTCCTACAATTCTTAACAAAAAGGCTCTTTTTGCATCTGACCTCCCCATGGGTGTCTATGGCAGGGCTGTCTTTAGCAGATGTGGTGCCAGGGTGCAAATATCCACCCAGTGCCCCCAAATTACCACGGATAGTGTTGGGGTGGCCATAGCTGCGCACCCGCCAGCCATATGGTTGGCAGGGCGCAGCTTCCATCCTAAGCCTCCCAAGCCTCTACATCACAAAAAGGGGTGTAACCCAGGACCACCTCCCAGATACATCACAGTTACATCATGAAAGGGGAGGTCTGGTAGCATTATCACTTTGTTTTCCTGAGACAATCACCCCCTCCTTCCTTTTATATATATATAAAAGACCTTGATATTCTTACAACAGTGCATAATCAGAAGTTGTTCAGGTCAGATTGAAACCGATCCTGTTTCCCACCAGGTATTTATGTATTACAAATATGAGTATTTCCATCCTACCTTTCTACATTCAGCTTTGAAGATGGATTTTAAAACAATAAAATACAATAAAAACTAGCAGCACATCCCCACGTTGGGCAAAAGATTCCTGCATTGCAGGAGGTTGGATTTGATGATATTCGTGGTCCCTTCCAATTCTACAATTCTGTGATTCCATGAAATATACAGTGCTACCTCTGTTTGTGTTCACCTCCGGTTATGTATCCTTCGGGATACGTACACAGCAAACCCGGAAGTATTTTTCCAGGTTTCGCCCCATGCGCATGCACAGGACCACTCTCTACCACCATGCATGCATGTGCAGAAGCGGTCCCTCTGGGGATCCGACCGCTTCTGCACTTTGGGATCCGACCGGATCTCCGGAACGGATCCCGTCCGCAACCGGAGGTACCACTGTATACTCAGAGGTAAGCCCCATTAAGTTCAATATGACTTCTGGGTAAATGGTATATAAATGACTGCAGTCCAGTTACCCAGTGGGGGATTATTTCCAAGCAAACAAATGTTTCTGTTTTTTAAAAAGTTAGAAAAGGATAGTATACATGTTTACACACACAAACACACATACGCATACAAAAATGACAACACAGTGTGGTGTAGTGGTTAAGAGTGGTAGACTCATAATCTGGTGAACCGGGTTCGCATCCCCGCTCCTCCACATGCAGCTGCTGGGTGACCTTGGGCTAGTCACACTTCTCTGAAGTCTCTCAGCCCCACTCACCTCACAGAATGTTTGTTGTGGGGGAGGAAGGGAAAGGAGAATGTCAGCCGCTTTGAGACTCCTTCGGGTAGTGATAAAGCGGGATATCAAATCCAAACTCTTCTTCTTCTTCTTCAAACACATATTAAAATTACACCTGTAATCTAGATGTTTCCCTTGAATTGCTATTAATCTCTTCCTCATATGTTGATTACTATTCATGCATGTTTGTCCTGCTTCCTGTTAACTACTTTCCATATACGTATCTGGATAGAAAGGTAGGGTATAAATAAGATAGATCTGTGCCTGCTGCCTTTCAGAAAGCTTTCTCATTCTTTGGGGTTTTCTCCTCTATTTTCTATCCTTCCTCGCACCTTCTCATGACACCTTTTACACAGTTAATGAGTCTGGCTGCTGGAACAGCTCTTTTAGTGCTGACGGCAGATTCCTGCAAGACTAATGGGACAGGAACAAGAAACATAAATCAGGGCATTTCCCCAAGAATCACTTAACATCTCTCTGCCCAGCCCCATCCACTCCATGTTTTATGCTGCCAAGACAAACACATAACTTTTACTACAAGATTTAGCGACAGGGAATGAACAGCCTCACCAAAGACTAAAGGTGTGTGCCTTTGCATGTGAGAGTTCAGGACAATAAAATCTATTCTATTCTATTCTATTCTATTCTATTCTATTCTATTCTATTCTATTCTATTCTATTCTATTCTATTCTATTCTGTTCTATGATTCAGATCTATCAGTGCTGGGTGCTTCTATGATTCAGATCTATCAGTGCTAGGTGCTTCTAGATATGGTCCAGTATCTGACCAGCACTTTCCTCCTATTATTATCCTCATTTTCTTTATATTTCCAAATATGTAAAGGTAAAGGGACCCCTGACCATTAGGTCCATTCGTGACCAACTCTGGGGTTGCGGCGCTCATCTCGCATTATTGGCCGAGGGAGCCGGCGTACAGCTTCCGGGTCATGTGGCCAGCATGACTAAGCCGCTTCTGGCGAACCAGAGCAGCGCACGGAAACGCCGTTTACCTTCCCGCTGCAGCGGTACCTATTTATCTACTTGCACTTTGACATGCTTTCGAACTGCTAGGTGGGCAGGAGCAGGGTGTGGCGAACCAGCCCTTTTTGGCCTTGTAGAATGTTAAGTTTTCCCCAGCGTTTACAAGGTTAAACATAGAACCTGTTAATTGGCAGTTCACTCCAGAGAGGCGGAACCTCCTGGGGGTTTAAAGGGGAGGAACTGCAGTTGGTCAGGAGGAGTTGGTGGTTGGTTGGTGTTGTGTGGGAGTGGAGAGAGAGAGATAGAGAAGGGAGGAGTTAGATAGATTAGACTGAGGGAGGTATATGGGTAGGCTATAGGAGTCATCAGACACTGTAAAGAAACTATGAACTACATGTGATAAAGTCTGAAACCGTTATGCTTGTTAAACAATAAAAACTAGTTCTTGTTTAAACCATCGAAGTATCGTCGTCCATGAGGTCCAGCGTGTTATACCAAAGCTCAGTGTAATGATCTCAGAGAGAGGACAAAACTAGAAACAGTCTGTGTCCTAGAGATTCATTAAGGAGGGACTAAGAGGGGTGTAAACCTTAAAACGCCACAGTGTAGCTAGCAGAGGCTAGCAAGCTGAGACAGCAAAGAGGGGTTTCTTGATGATTAGAACCCAGGGCTGTAGGTTAAAAGGTTTTCATCGGGATAGCCTGGAGCCGGGGGTATAACTGGACGTGAGCACTCTGGTCACTGGGATCTCCAGAGTTTTAAGGAGATCGGTCTTTAGTCGAACCTCGGAGGGCAGGGTGTGAGGGGTTTAATATAAAACCAGGGCACCTGCATTACTAACAAACATTTATAACAGGGTGACACAGAGTGCATAAAGGGAGGTTCGCGACACAGGGTCCGAGCAATGGGAGCTCACCCCGTTGCAGGGATTCGAACCGCTGACCTTCTGATCAGCAAGCCCTAGGCTCTGTGGTTTAACCAACATCAGTAAAAAACACAGCAAAAAACCAGACAGCAGCGAGAGAACAAAATACAGTCAAAGCAGGATCCGTTTCTCCAAGTCATTTTTAATGTTAAAAGTGAAGTGAACTCATGAACCCCAGCTCAGGGGGCTCATTCCTCGGCTTGAAGGAACAGATGCTATCATTTCTGCCTCTGTGCTAGCAAACTGCACTTTTTTAAAAAAAATTGACAGAATAAATAATAATAAGGTGTATGGGAAATTAAACTGGTGCAGCGTTTCCCATCACTGTGCTGCTGGTGCAGAAACTACAGGTAGTGTGCAAAGAAGGGCAGGTTGGATTAACTGAGGGGCAGGGAGGGCCCAATGTCATCGCTAGCATAGCCCACAAACCTTCCCAACCCAGTAAGCATTAACTGGAAGGAAACAGCTGACTGCTTCTCAGCTGATCTGATGGTGGTGTGGCAGTGGCTTTCTTCATGCTGTGTGGGGCAAGGAGCTTTAAACCCAGCGTAAAACAAAGGAGATGAAAGTCAGGCCCTCGCCACTACTCACCATATTGGTACGGATCATCTGAGTGAGAGATAGGCTTTCAACCTGCTTTAAATTTCACTGCCCTGCCCACCACAGTAGGGATGAAAATATCCCCCTTCTCAGCTGAGCTGAACAGGTTGGGGAGGGGCACCAACTTGGTCGCATCCCCTACGGATCTGGCCCGGCCACTGCTGGAGTGTGACTCCATGAGCTTTCTTCCCAAGTAATCTCTTCCTTCAGATGAAATGGCTTCCTGTCCCTTTCTAAAGAAGAAATCCAAAAATAAGCTACACAACGGCCATGACAGTTTAAAAGTAATATATATATTATCTTATATAAAATAACAGAAAGGCAACGGACAGTGATCCGGTATTGCCACTGTTTTGTTTGTGTCTTCTTCAGCATATAATAACTGTAAGATATAAACAAATAAACAACTAAATAATATATATAATATATTAATATAATAATGAAAACTAATAAAAATTATAATAAAAAATAATCACATACCTCGCAATACAATGGAAATTTACAAGGAGCAGTGGTCATAAACATATGTAACCACTGCTGTTGGTTATCAGAAATACAGAGGCTTATTATATTGGCGTATTGTGTTATGTATATTTACATTACATGTATTGTTTTCATGGATTTCTGTGATGCATGTGCATGCAGGTATTTAGTTGTTTATTTGTTTATATCTTACAGTTATTATATGCTGAATAAGACACAAACGAAACAGTGGCAATACCGGATCACTGTCCGTTGCCTTTCTGTTATTTTATAGAAGATAATATACATATTACTTTCAAACTTTCATTGGCCGTTGTGTTGCTTATTTTTGGATTTCTGTTTGAAGAGTGCAACACGCAGGTTTCTTTTGCCTTTCTAAAGAAGAGCACCCCTGCCCAGGATCTGAGCCATTGCTTCTAATTGGCAACATGCAGAATTATTTGATTCCGTTTCCGCCAATTTGACAGCAGTCGTTGAATAATTGAGCAACATCGGGGTTCATTAGTGCTCCTTTAGGAGGAAGGCCGTTTTCTTTGGCTAAAAAGAAAAGAGAAGAGTTGATATTACATAGAAATCACAAGAAGTAATATGAAACTCTCTCACAGGAGTGTCTTAACAACCAATATAGCTTTGGGCTGTTTGTTTGCTCAGTTCCCAGAATATGTTTTGCTGTTGCATATTTATCTGGAATGTTCCCAGACACAGCACGGATACTCCTGTTATTTTTAAGACTGCAGTCTTCAAATATCACCAAGCAATGAGCATGTGCATGGCTTTTATTTTAATGCCGTTTGCTTAATGGACAGCAGCCATGTGGAATCTTAACTGCAGCAACACCACTTAGCATCAACCACCAACCCCAGAGGGTGCACAGCTCTGTTTCAACAGCTGCCCCATGGCTCTTGAGCCATCTTATGGGTAATTCCAGAAATTCTGCTCACCTCCCATGAACCCCTTCCATTATCTCACTTCTGCCCATGTGCGCAATTGTGTATCATTATGTCACTGGACTTAGTTGTTGTATCAGTTTCCTGTTTTTCTTCTGTTCTTGTTTGAGAAAGATAAAGTGAAAGTTCTTATTTGGTTTCCTGATTGGTATATCAGAAGCCTTCTATGGCATGTGCCCCCTTTGAGAAGGCATATGTGGCTAGGACCAGGCAATATCTGGTTTTCTGCATCGCAATATATCACCAGCTAAACATTGTAATATACCGATATATCACAATGTCTGAAGCAAGGATGGAGCTATGTAGAGGCACTGGCTGGCTTCACAGTTTTTACCTTATTGTGATTTTTGCGTAAAGGTAAAGGGACCCCTGACCATTAGGTCCAGTCGTGTCCGACTCTGGGGTTGCGGCGCTCATCTCGCTCTATAGGCCAAGAGCCGGCGTACAGCTTCCGGGTCATGTGGCCAGCATGACAAAGCCGCTTCTGATGAACCAGAGCAGTGCATGGAAACGCCGTTTACCTTCCCGCTGCAGCGGTACTTTGACGTGCTTTCGAACTGCTAGGTGGGCAGGAGCTGGGACCGAGCAACGGGAGCTCACCCCGTCGCAGGGATTCGAACCGCCAACCTTCTGATCAGCAAGCCCTAGGCTCTGTGGTTTAACCCACAGCGCCACCTGGGTCCAGCATACACACATATACATACATACATACATACATCCATACATCCATCATGATTTGCAATATATTGCCAGGTCAACAATTATGAAACTGATATTGCAATATGGACTCCAAACTGGTTTTGGATAATATATTAGATA
Organism: Darevskia nairensis; assembly: GCA_034642065.1. Classification (NCBI taxonomy): domain Eukaryota; kingdom Metazoa; phylum Chordata; class Lepidosauria; order Squamata; family Lacertidae; genus Darevskia; species Darevskia nairensis. The sequence goes on from JAWWNI010000558.1 coordinate 1,038,575, forward strand.
GATAGATAGATAGATAGATAGATAGATAGATAGATAGATAGATAGATACTTTATTGTCATTGTACGTAGTACAACGAAATTGAATGCCATCCCACATTTACAGCCACATATACGCATTTATACATTTACAACCACACAGACACGTACATACCATCCATCACGACTCCCCAAAGATCATATAATTTGGTTACAGCATTTAAAATAGTTATCGCTCTTGGATAAAAACTGTTTTTTTAGTCTATTTGTTCTCGATTTAATTGTTCTGTATCTCTTGCCCGAAGGCAACCGTGCAAACAGACTATACCCAGGATGAGATGAATCCTGTAAAATGTTGTTTGCTTTTTTGAGACAACGGGCGCTATATAGTTTGTCCAAAGATGGGAGATGGGAAAGATGAGAATATATATTGTAATATTGCCCAGCCCTAGTGTGGACATCTCTTGCTCTGCATGCAGAGACTTTTCAGATGTGTTTTTGTCTTCCTTCCTCGGCTCAGGGCTTATCCACCTTTCCTCTTGTTCTGTTGCTTCCCCCATCCCCGGGGAAAACCACTCTTGAGCACTCAGTCAAAACGGCAATTCAGAGAATACCATTTGTTCCGATCTACTGCCAAAGAGCAGGTTTTTCCTCGGAAAGGGGAAAACCTCCTGGACCCCTGCCTAGAAAGCGTGGGTCAAGCAGTAAAGAGCTCAGACCTGGGCTTTTTAGACACAGCCCAAGGCGGAAGTGTGGACAAGCGCTCGGCAGTTCTCTGCATCAATCAGTGCATAGGCAATTTGAAAACCATTGTTGGTGCCTGGAAGGGAAAGGAGAGGAGGAAATGGCTTCAAAAAGAGGAGACACATAATTTTCACCACTATCTCTTGATATGCGCCTTGGTGTGTGCGTGTGCGCATACGCGGCTTGGCCTCAATACTCCTGAAGGCTGTCGTTTAGCTTGCGTATTCAAGTCAAGTAATATTAAGCTGTTTGCACGGATATACTTAGCTGTTCACATTGCAGGTTGCAGACAGCAGGATTTTGAATCACTCTTCAAGTTCATGCATCTTCCTCAGCCGCCTGCAGACTCTCTAATGTGATTTTTTAATTTATTTAATAGCCAGTCAATTTTATGATTTATCTGTCCTGCTTTTAATAGTGTTTCATTTTTCTGATTTAAATCAAAAAAATCCGATTTAAATTTAAAAAAAATCAGATTTTTTTAAATTTAAATCGGATTTTTATCTACCCTGAGCCTTACTGACTAGTGATTTAAATCGTGATTTAAATCAGTTTGATTTAAATCAAATCCACCCTGGAGGGTAGTATATAACTACTTTTACAAATAAATATGTAATGGGACCTACAGGTATGCATGGCTATATAAATTGAGCCAGCCTATTTAATTCATAGAATTCTAGAGGTGGAAGGTATCCCGAGGGTCATCTAGACCAACCCCCTGCAATGCAGGAAACTTTATTCATCCCATTTGTTTCTCCTGCAGAGAAGAGAATGCACAGGCAGGATCTGTTCCTCTGTAGGGCTGTGTGATAAATTGCCATATCGTTGAATACCGATACAGTGGTGCCTCTGGTTACGAACGCTTCAGGTTACAAGCTCCGCTAACCCGAAAGTAGCTGGTTGCAAACTTTGCCCCAGCGGGAGGCCCCATTAGCGAAAGCGCGCCTCAGGATAACAATGGTTTCAGCTTAAGAATGGACCTCTTTAAGTTTGTAACCAGGGGTACCACTGTATTGAAATAACCTTGTGATAAGTCTTTCAACAAGGCAATATACTGATGAACAAAAGGTTGAGACTTGACAGCTTCCTTACATTTAATGCTCTCCACCACCACAGGGGGCCTCGCCAAGGCCCTCTGCTGCTGCGGGGAAGCGCAGTGCGCCCTCCTCCGCTGTGGGGAGGTGCGGCAATGCCCTCTGCTGCAGCGGGGAAGCATGGCGCACCCTCCACCGCCATGGGGAGGCATGGCAAGGTGTTCCGCTGCCGCAAGGAATCGTGACTCACCCTCCGCCGCTGCGGGGAGTTATAGAGGGACTCTTTGCCACCTCGGGTAGACCCAGCAAGGCCCTCCCCCGCCGCAGATATATTTCGTGACGTATCGTGATATTTCCTTGTTCATTCCATCATTCAAACAACTGCTTCTAATGGATATTTTTTTAATGCTTCTATATTGCTGTATACCATCTTCATACTTTATGAGAGGGCAGTATCTAAACACTTTTGTAAATAAATAAAGATAAATTTGGTTGAGTAGAGGTTGCTCCCAGTCAAGTGTGCTCAGGACTACTTAGAAGTAAAACCATGGACCCTTCACTATAATATATTAACAGGTCATCCCCCCCACCCCTTATGTGTCAGTTTGCATTTCTTGGTGCAGAAAGTATTGATCTGATGTGTGGAGATCTTTCCTATTCTGATTAATACAAGAGGATTCTAGAAGCTACTAGAAGCTTCTCTGTGTGAGAGAAGCAGGCAGAAGCTTCATGATTGTTTGGGTTATACCTTCTGGGAAGCTGGTTTGAACTGGTTCTCTTATCTCTTCCAATTAAGGTCATGCTGACTATAAATATAGGCCAGAAGAAGCCTGGGTCTTTCTCTCTCTCTCTCTCTCTTCCTTCTAGTGTGGTGTTCTGTACATAGTGTTAAGGTTTAGTCTTGTTATAAGTTCATAAGTTTTTGTAAGTGCTACAACTGGATTTTTATGGACTGTGCCAATCCTGAATGTATTTGGATTTGTGACCACTACGCTCATTTGCCTTCAGATGAAGTACTATTTCCTCTGGTCTATTTTTGGGAACTCTTCTATGTGTTTAAGTTTTTCCTCCACACGTATGACATTACGTTGTTCTTTCCTTTTGGGTACAGGTGATCTATGCCTTGAACACTAAAAATGATGAGCATGAGGCCAGCATCCAAGCTCTCAAAGAGGCCCACCAAGAAGAGATTCAGCACGTCCTCGAGGAGACAAGGGAAACTGTCCTCCAGTACAAAAGCAAAGTGGAGGAAGCAGAGAAGCTCCAGAAGCACATCCAGACCCTCGAAGAAACTTTGGAAGAACACAGGAGGCTGAAAGAGGAGGCACCTTCAGAATTCACCATGTGCAAAAGGCAGATAGGAGAGAGGGGACCGCAAAGAGAGGACAGTCTAGTAGTAGGTGAGAAGGTTGCCCTCTCCAAGCAGATGGCACACGCGAAGCTCAGCTTCGAAAATGGAATCCAGTCTTCAAGTGAAGAGTCCAAGGAGCTTGTCAACAAACACTGGGCATTTACAGGAGACATGCTGGATCGCAAGGAGGAGTTAAGCGAAAAGGCCAGTGTGGAGATACAGGCAGCCCACCTCAAGTGGGAGAACCAGAAAATCGCCTGTGAATTTGCCGAGAAAGTCAGGCAGCTCCAAGCCTCCCACGAGAGGGAGAAAGACACTTGGAGAAAGACCATGCAGCAGTCCCTGGCTGATTCATGCAGAGAATGGCAGCAAAGGGAACTGGAGCAGAGGAAGATTTACGAGGCCCGAGAAGCCGCCTCCCAGCAGCAGGTGAGGAAGCTGGAGGCTGACCTGGTGGCAAAAGGCCAGCGAATCTGTGAAACGAATAAGTGTTGCCAGAAGCTGAAGGAGAAGATGCAGGTAGGGCCATAACGCTAGAGCAAGTGACAAAAGCTTTTTATTGCTTTGCACCTCGAGTCGTCAAGTCACCAGCATGCTTCTAAATCTGTGGAACGAGTTCCTGGCAGCCAAGGATGGCCAAGAGCGAAAATTCAGGAGGGGGCTGTGTGCAGCTCTCACCAGAGCCATTCAAAGCAAATGGCTGCCATTTAGGAAAAATATATAGGAATTTGGGCAGGTAGCAGGCTTTAAACTGAACAAAGCCAAAATTAAGGTACTAGGTAAAAACCTAGAAAAAAATAGAATAGAGGTTGTGACGGGGCTGAAATTTGCAAAGAAAGTTAAATACCTGGGTGTGAACATGACTCCAAAAAAACCTTAATTTATTTAAATACAATTATGAGAACGTGTGGAATGAAATTAAGAGAGATTTGGAAATTTGGGATAATTTGAAATTGTCCCTTATGGGCCGAATTGCTGTGATCAAGATGAATGTATTGCCTAAAATGCTGTATTTATTCCAAGCTCTACCGATTGTTGACAAAATGGAGTGCTTTAAAAAATGGCAGAAGGACTTATCAAGATTTGTCTGGCAAGGGAAGAAACCTAGAATTAAATATAAGATTTTGACTGACTCTAAGGAAAGAGGGGGCTTCTCCAGATTTGAGTATATATTTTGAGGCTGTGGCCTTTTGCTGGTTGAAAGATTGGTTTTTGCTGGAAAATACTGATGTACTAGACTTGGAAGGATATGATAATGTATTTGGATGGCATGCATATTTATGGTATGACAAAATTAAGGCCCACAAGGGCTTTAAAACACACATAATCAGGAAAGCTTTGTTTAAGGTTTGGATGAAATATAAAGACCTGTTAGAAAGGTTAGCTTTGCACCTCGAGTCGTCAAGTCACCAGCATGCTTCTAAATCTGTGAAACGAGTTCCTGGCAGCCAAGGATGGCCAAGAGCGAAAATTCAGAAGGGGGCTGTGTGCAGCTCCTACCAGAGCCATTCAAAGCAAATGGCTGCCATTTAGGAAAAATATATATAAAATGCGACATTCGACGAGACCAACATAGCAAAAGCAGAGCTTGCGTACCATCTGTGACACTGGTTGGCTTAACCTGAGCTTTGATTTCCCTTTCTGAAGGGGCAATTTTCTCTCTTGTGGTCAGTGTGAGGCGGGACCTCAGTTTTTCCAGCAGAGGCAATGGGCAGGAAGGGGGCAGGAGATGAACGGAAGGAAAAACTGCAAGCCCCTACTCTTTGTTATCCTATTCATCTTCAGCTATGGCTGTTGTAGCATGAGGAGTTGGGGGCAAAATCAGGACAGCTTCTCTGCTAGATTAGAAAGTGCAGCCAAGCTACGTTTTAATGTGTGTAGCTTGTAATTGCCTCTCCCTTTTTTACTCTTAGCAATTACCGGCATGCCAAATTGGACAACCTTTACAGGAAACCCAGCACAAGGGGAAGGCAGGTTTATCTCATCCCTCTCCAGAATTATTGGAATCAGTAATCCCCTATGCAGCTAAAATGACTGGGGGGGGGGGATTCCTATTGGTGTCAATGGGAAAGTTTTCCCCCTAAGAATTATAGCCAAATTAGGATGGGGGCTGGAATTTCCTTCTGATCATGCTTTGGAGCAGGGTGGATAAAAATCAATGAAAAAAATAAAAAAAATCAGATTTTTAAAATTTAAATCGGATTTTTTTTTTTAAAATCGGATTTTTAAAATAAAATGCTTTTGGAGGAAAAATCTTTCTAAATATAGTCTTCTATTTAAGTTACATTGTAGTCCAAAGGCTATTCATCAGGAAATAAGGATTTGTTTTAAGTTTATCAAGTGTGCTAAAACTCAGTCTAAGTTTTTTTTAAAAAAATGTTTAACCACACCAGTTAACAAACATGGATACATATGCTATCATGTTATTGTTTTAGTTAAATAAATTGTTTAAATGGTTATTAAGGAAATGATTATTTTTCTCCTTCCAATAAAGTACAGCAGAAAAGTTGTCCAAATATAAACAGTTAACTTATTAAACTTCACCATAATTTCATAATTATCTGTCTATGTATTTCTAGTAGTATAACTAAATCAGTAATTTTTGATATAACTGTAAAAACTACTCTGAAAATTTATTATTCCAAAAATGAAACCTTCATATGGTTGTAAATATTAAGATTATACCAGCAAGAATGAGTCTTTCTGTAAAAAAAATATTTAAATCAAGTCTTACTGACTAGTGATTTAAATCAAGCCTTACTGACTAGTGATTTAAATCGTGATTTAAATCAAATCCACCCTGGCTTGTAGTAAGTGGGGTTTGAAAAATGGATGGAAATCTGCATTATTTTCCACCTGCAAAGCTTTACGGGCTCAATTTAAATGATGTGGTGCTGGGCGCTACCTGTGGATCAGGCCCTCATTCGGTGTGCATGGAGTTAGCACACCACAGGCAGCACTCAGCTGGACTCCAGATCTCTTGAGTGGTGATATGGCATGCCTGGTGGCTCAGGGTCTGGTATTAAATTAGATGCTGGGTGTGTGCAAAACCACAAGGTTACATTCTTCTTGCCCACTTGCATCATATTTTAATGCAAGCCTTCCAGCTGCCATCAGCCCCAAGGCATGACACATGCTGGCTGGGGCTGATGGGATGGGAACAGTTTAATGGATTTGTGTCATCTGCTTTAAAAGCCATCTAAGTAGCACTCATCCTTTTACTTCCTTCCTCGCAGGCGCACAACCCAGTTGCCATTACGATTGACATTTTTCTAGTTTATTACTCATTAAATCAACCATATCTTCATCAAGAAATGGATTTCAAGGCGGTATTCTTGGGAATTTAAAATCCACAATACAAAAACATAAATTGCGCACATGCCAATTGTGTCTATACATGAGCAGGTTGCTTTAGGCATTTGCGGTTTAGCCAAGTGAAGGCTTTATGCTGTCAGGGGCAGGGGGAACACAGCACACACTGCCCCCCCCCCTTGAAAAGTGTGCCTTATGTACTTGTTATTGATTGAATAAACCTTGCAGAGAACTGACTATGCTAGAAAGATCTGTTCCAACAGCTAGCTTTCCAATAGTCGAAATCAACTGAAATAACTAGAAACTTCCTATTTTATTCCAATTCACAAACTAACGCGGAGTGTCAAAAGAAAGCAGCCATTATCCAGGAAAAAATGTGGGCAAAGCGAACAAAAGGAACACACTTTACACATTTATCATGGAAGCTTCTTTTGATTTCTTATGAAAGCTTATTTTGCTTAGGGCAGAATTCTCAGTTGGCAGAAACTTCTTTCAGTACCATGAGATTTTGTTCCCCCAGAAATTTATGTCGGATGAAAGGATGAAATGAAAGGGGTGTTTCTTGGGAAACATCAGTCTGATCATTAATTAATTCTTAAGGCAAAGTTATATAGAGAGGACTGACACATTTCCAGGATTTTCCGGATGTGTTTTCCTTCGCGTGAATATGAAGTTGTGAGAGAAATGCGACTGAAAGGCACATTCTTGTTGCAAATGAATAATTATTATTAATTGCTAAGCTGATGTACTGAGTGACTAAGAGTGTCAGCTAGAAAACCCCTGATTCAAAACTCAAATCTGCTTAAAATTCACTCGATGGCTTTGGCAAGCCATATTATCCTAGCACCTTTCCCTGCAAAATAGGCATAATGATACCAACCTACCTTGTAAAGATGGTAAGGCTTGCTGAGAAAATTTCAGCAAAACACCTTGGAGCCCTCTAAAGTGCTCTACGGATGCTAAGTGTTCTTCTAATCATGATGAAAAAATACAGAGACAGATGATGTTGGTTTTTGGTAGCTCCCAAGTGATCAGCTGTGAAGTGGGGACCACCAGAAAGCATTGGGAGGGAATCTGTCTGTGCGGGATTTTGCCCTAAACCAAATACCAACTGCAGTAGAGGGTTTCTGCCTGGTAAAAGGTAAAGGATGCGGATGGCGCTGTGGTGTATACCACTGAGCCTCTTGGGCTTGCCGAACAGAAGGTTGGCGTTTCAAATCCCCGCGACGGAGTGAGCTCCTGTTGCTCTGTCCCAGCTCCTGCCAATCTAGCAGTTCGAAATCACGCCAGTGCGAGTAGATAAATAGGTGGCGGGAAGGTAAACGGCATTTCCGTGCACTGGCGTGATTTCCGTCACGGTGTTCTCTTGCGTCAGAAGCAGTTTAGTGATGCTGGCCACATGACCTGGAAAGCTGTCTGTGGCCTGAAAGCGAGATGAGCACCACAACCCTGTAGTCACCTTTGATTGGACTTAACCGTCCAGGGGTCCTTTATCTTTAAAGGTAAAGGGACCCCTGACCATTAGGTCCAGTCGCGGACGACTGTGGGGTTGCGGTGCTCATCTCGCTTTATTGCTGACCGTTAAAGCCCTAAACGGCCTCGGTCCTGTATACCTGAAGGAGCGTCTCCACCCCCACCGTTCAGCCCGGACACTGAGATCCAGCACCGAGGGCCTTCTGGCGGTTCCCTCACTTCGAGAAGCAAAGCTACAGGGAACCAGGCAGAGGGCCTTCTCGGTAGTGGCGCCCGCCCTGTGGAACACCCTCCCATCAGATGTCAAAGAGATAAACAACTACCGGTAAATGACATTTAGAAAATACCTGAAGGCAGCCCTGTTTAGGGAAGTTTTTAATCTGTGATATTTTAATGTATTTTGATATTTGTTGGAAGCCGCCCAGAGTGGCTGGGGAGACCCGGCCACATGGGCAGGGTACAAATAATAAATTATTATTATTATTATTATTATTATTATTATTATTATTATTATTATTATTATTATTTTATTATTATTGGCCAAGGGAGCCGGCGTACAGCTTCCGGGTCCTGTGGCCAGCATGACAAAGCCGCTTCTGGCGAACCAGAGCAGCGCACGGAAACCCCATTTACCTTCCCACCGAAGCGGTACCTATTTATCTACTTGCACTGCATGCTTTCGAACTGCTAGGTTGGCAGGAGCAGGGACCGAGCAACGGGAGCTCACCCCATCGTGGGGATTTGAACTGCCGACCTTCTGATCAGCAAGCCATAGGCTCTGTGGTTTAACCCACAGCGCCACCCGCGTCCCAGATTAGGGTAATAGTTCCTACCAAATCCACCGCCATAGTCCAAGACGAGAAAACTTGTGGGCTGCTGCCCTGAACAGAAACTGCAAATGGTTCATATCTCCACCTGATCAGACAGTACTTATCAAGAGGGAATGTAATTCATTGACAACTGGGGTGCGCCCAGATAATGGTAATTATTATTATTTTTAAAGCAAAAACAGCAGCCTTAAGTTTGTAATTGTGTGGTGCATTTACAGGACCTGGAAATTCGTCTCAAGGAGGCTCATCAAATGACTAAGGAGTCAAAAAGCCTCACAAAAGCACTAGAGGAGGAGCTGATTATTGCCAAAGAGAGGCTTCTGTTGCAAGAAAATGAAATCCTGCATAAAACAGGTAGGAGTTGCGTCCGTGCAGGGAGATGCAGAAGCGGAACATTTATGAACGTGAACTACTTGAAATTATTCAAATATTTAAACTATTCAAATATTTGAAATATTTGAAATTCCCAGTTCAAATATGACCCCAGCTATGAATTTTGTATGTAGGTTTGTTATGCATTCTACTACCCTCCTTACCTCTACCCCAACTTCAACATGAGGGCAACAAGACTGGCCTCACCTTACAGGTTTCATAGCAACAGCCCTGTAATGAGCTATGGGAATGCAACACTGTTTTGTATGCATACATCCTCTTCATCGTGCGCATGAAAATAATCAGCACATCACATGGCATTTTTCACATTCACAGAAGCAGTGGAAACGGTGCAGAATTCCCAAAGCAAGACCAGGAGCGAAGCAGATGAACTAAAGAATCAGATCTTACCCCTTCAGCAAGCAGCATCCACCAAACAGAGCCAAGGCAAGCAAGACGGTGGAGACGTTCAGGTGCATAAGATTCACATTTCTCCTACTTTGTGCAGATGAAGTTCTACATGATGATCCAGTTTGATAAACTAAGTTAACTGGAAGCCATTCCTTCCATTTCCATGTAAATTGCTCATGGTTCATTGGAGCTATTTTGCAGTGGCTTTTTTTAGGAAGGAGGAAGACCCATTTTGGGGGGTTCGGGGGAAAGTTGTTGAGTTTTTTCAGGGAGGAGGTAAAATGTTGAGCTTTTTTTAGGGGAGCCACAGTTGTTCAGCTTCTTTGGGGGGAGCCAATGATCTACCAGTGATCTACCACAGATGTCCAGTGATCTACCGGTAGATCATGATCTACCTGTTGGGCATGCCTGCTCTATAGTTGGGCCAATGGCTGATTAAGGAACCTATGGTAGGGTTACCAGACGTTCCCGGGGACAGTCCCCGGATTCACCAATCTGTCCTCGGACAAATTCTGTCCCCGGATTCTAATTAATGTCCCCTGATTTATGCCCAGAGAGTGGCGGCTGTTACGGCCTCAGCACTGGCAGCTTTGACAACGTTCGTGTGCGGAAGGGGAGCCCCAGGCAGTGAGCAGCACACGCCCAAACTCCCCTCGCTCCCTGCCCACTCGTCACTCACAGCCTCCCGGAGCAGCTGATAGGTGCTTGGGCTGAACCTCTGAACGTCCCGCCGCGACCTCTCTACTCCTCCGACCTCGTGGTAGGCTGCGGGGCCTGTCAATCACGCCCCGCGCTCCCTTCTCCCCAGACTCCCAATGCTCGTACAGAGCCGCCCACGGTGCAGCCAAGCGCAGCAGAGTCCGCTGGAGCGCCCCGCCCTCTCAGGTAGCCCGGAAGATGGTGGCGGCGAGAGGCGCTGTCGCCGGTGCGAACGGCTCGGCTGTGTTAGGCGAGCGGGAACATTTCCCCCCCCCACTCCCACCCTCCTCCTGTTTCCGCTTCTTTATTGCTGTTTCTTCGGGAACCAATGACAGGGATGGCCTTGCTGCGAAGGCTGAGGGGAAACGCAGAGGGCGCCGGCATCCCCTCCTAATTTTGCTTTCCCTTCTCTCTCTCCCCCTCCACCCATAACCAAGGAACCTGGCTCTGGTTGCCATGGAAACTACCTATGTTTACAAAATGATGCTCCCTACTAATAATCCGGATGCTACTGTCTTAGAGGGACCCAGGTGGCGCTGTGGGTTAAACCACAGAACCTAGGGCTTGCTGATCAGAAGGTCGGCGGTTTGAATCCCCGCAACGGGGTGAGCTCCCGTTGCTCGGTCCCAGCTCCTGCCCACCTAGCAGTTCGAAAGCACGTCAAAGTGCAAGTAGATAAATAGGAACCGCTCTGGCAGGAAGATAAACGGCGTTTCTGTGCGCTGCTCTGGTTTGCCAGAAGCGGCTTAGTCATGCTGGCCACATGACCCGGAAGCTGTACGCCGGCTCCCTCGGCCTATAGAGCGAGATGAGCGCCGCAACCCCAGAGTCGTCCGCAACAGGACCTAACGGTCAGGGGTACCTTTACCTTTACTGTATTTTAAACTCTTGGCTGCTGCAAAAAAAGTGTCCCCGAATTCACTGAAAAAAATCTGGTAACCATAACCTATGGCCTTTTAAATGTGTTTCTAGGATGGGGTAATTGGTTTGTTTTTGCTTATTTGTTATGTGTTTTGTGTTCTCACTTTGTATTTTTATGTTGTGAACCACCCTGTGACCTTCGGATGAAGAGCAGTATACAAATTTAATAAATAAGGTAAAGTAAATACATTTCCCCACCACTTTCCTCATTGAAAAAAGTGGTGGGAGTGGGTTTGTGGCACAAGATCTCCAAACCAACTCGTAATTGCATGACATGAATTCGCTGGTATGTGACTGAATCCCATCCAAAATTAGCAACCATCTCGAAGTGCCCAAGATCTTTCTGCGCTTCTGGGACGCTTTGGTGCTCTTGAGCTCCATTTTGTTATCGGTGTTGGCTTCCCCTGGTCTAGTGGCTCCTTCTTCTGGCAAGCCACTATGGTTTAAATATGATGGTTTAAGGCAGGGGTAGGCAACCTAAGGCCCGTGGGCCGGATGCGGCCAAATCGCCTTCTCAATCCGGCCCACAGGCGGTCTGGGAATCAGCGTGTTTTTAGATGAGTAGAATGTGTCCTTTTATTTAAAATGCATCTCTGGGTTATTTGTGTGGCCTGCCTGGTGTTTTTACATGAGTAGAATGTGTCCTTTTATTTAAAATGCATCTCTGGGTTTTTTGGGGGGCATAGGAATTCGTTCATTCCCCCCCCCTAAATATAGTCTGGCCCACCACATGGTCTGAGGGATGGTGGACCGCTGAAAAGGTTGCTGACCCCTGGTTTAAGGAGTAAAGTATTGATGCTCTAGCTGGAATTATCCAAGGGCCTTTTGGCAGTTCCCTCACTGTGAGAAGTGAAGTTACAGGGCCTTCTCAGTAGTGGCGCCCGTCCTGTGGAACGCCCTCCCATCAGATGTCAATGAAATAAACAACTATCTGACTTTTAGAAGACATCTGAAGGCAGCCCTCTTTAGTGAAGTTTTTAATGTTTGATGTTTTATTGTGGTTTTAATATTCTCTTGGGAGCAGCCCAGAGTGGCTGGGGAAACCCAGCCAGATGGGAGGGGTATAAATAATAAATTATTATAAATTATTATCCCCACATCTTGAGACTCCCATTGCCTTCCACCTATATGTGGGGTGCTAGCACACCAGGGACAAGGGTTCTGGTCTAGTTTGTGACAGTCCACCTTTCTGCAGACATTTCTCCCCATTGATGTTTAGGGGTGTGCAGACTTCTGGCTTGTTGGATCTGCTTTTTCTGTTTTGGGGGTGAAAGTTGGAGTGAAAAGAGCTGTGAATTGGTTGCCAGTACCAGAACTAAGCTGAGCTCGCAGTCCTTTCAAACACAGGTCCGTCCTTGGTTGGCTCCCTTCATTCCAGCAGCCTCACTTAGGTGGGGGAAATAGTTTTCTTGCTGCTATTGTTGAACGATTGGGAATCAGGAACACTTGGCAGTCTCCTGCAAATCACCCTGAGATCTACCTGTATATTCCAATCTCACCCCCCAGTGTATGCTTTAAAAGAGAAAGAAAGACATCTTGATTTAGTTGTGTTGTTGTTTAGTTGTTTAGTTGTGTCCGACACTTCGTGACCCCATGGACCAGAGCACGCCAGGCCACTGCCTCCCGCAGTTTGGTCAGATTCATGTTGGTAGCTTCGCGAACACTGTCCACCCATCTCATCCTCTGTCGTCCTCTTCTCCTTGTGCCCTCCATCTTTCCCAACATCAGGGTCTTTTCCAGGGAGTCTTCTCTTCTCATGAGGTGGCCAAAGTATTGGAGCCTCAGCTTCAGGATCTGTCCTTCTAGTGAGCACGCAGGGCTGATATCTTTAAGAATGGATAGGTTTGATCTTTTTGCAGTCCATGGGACTCTCAAGAGTCTCCTCCAGCACCATAATTCAAAAGCATCAATTCTTCGGCAATCAGCCTTCTTTATGGTCCAGCTCTCACTTCCGTACATTACTACTGGGAAAACCATAGCTTTAACTATACGGACCTTTGTTGGCAAGGTGATGTCTCTGCTTTTAAAGATGCTGTCTAGGTTTGTCACTGCTTTTCTCCCAAGAAGCAGCCGTCTTCTAATTTCGTGACTGCTGTCACCATCTGCAGTGATCATGGAACCCAAGAAAGTGAAATCTCTCACTGCCTCCATTTCTTCCTCTTCTATTTGCCAGGAGGTGATGGGACCAGAGGCCATGATCTTAGTGTTGTTGTTTTTTTATGTTGAGCTTCAGATAATAGATTTAGTTGTAGTGTCTGTTATTTAATTGCCTGTCTTCAATAGCATCTCCTATGTTGATAAATGTTTACCGTATTTTTCGCTCTATAAGACGCATCTGACCATAGGATGCACCTAGTTTTTAGAGGGGGAAAGCCCCATTTTTTGAGCATCAGCTCAAATTTCTGCAGCTTCTTTTGCAAAGGAGAAAAGCCCCATTTTTTGAGGATCAGCTCAAAGTTGTTAAGCTTACTTTGCAAAGGGAAAAAAACCCTGTTTTATGGGGTTTAACTCACAGTTCTGCAGCTTCAGGAAGCCATTTCTACAGTTTCCAGACAGATAATCTAATCAGCCAGTCACATGTCGCTGGGGAAACAGCCTCCCTCTGCAAGGGGGCGGGGCTGGAATCTCTCTCCCTTATCTCTCTCCCCGATCGCTTGCTGATCAGCTGACCAGGGGGCTTCCTTTCAACAACCCCTTCTCTCTTTTTTTTAAAAAAAGCACGATCTGCTTTTGCCCCTGGGCAGTTCAGCTCCAGGGACCACACATTCGCTCCATAAGATGCACAGACATTTCCCCTTACTTTTTAGGAGGAAAAAGTGCATCTTATGGAGCGAAAAATACAGTACCTGCATAGCTTGCTTTTATATGTGTGCATTTGCTTTATTACTTGAGTTAAGCCTTTTGCCTTTCTCTGTGGCCACTTTAATTGACGTGACTGCGCCTTGTCACTCCAGGTAACGGCAGGTTTGGAAAAAGACGCCGTTAAGCCGCAGCACAGGGAAGAGTTCCGCAAAACCAAACACGAGCCTGGCGAGAAGATTCGTTTGAAAGCGCAGCTGGTGAAAGGTCTGGAAGACCTTGTAAAGAAGCACAGCCTTGAAATCAAATCAGCCCACGCCTCCATGGACGCCGAGAGAAAAAGACTGCACAAGGTGGGATTGTTCTATTAATAGTGCGCTGTGATTCATCTGTTCCTTTAAATCTCTTTAGTCATGGTGACATCATTTAAATTGTTCTTACTAGACAGGGAGCTTTAAATCACAACGAGGATTTTATTGCTGTGTTTTTTCTTTTTTTAAAAAGGAGCTGAGCTGATGTTTTCCTATTAAATGAAAGCTTTTGCAAGAGAGGAAGGGAGGAAGGTTAGCTTACCCTTGACGGGATTCTTGTATTCCCGGCATTGCTATCGCTCGCCTGTGCTTCTCGTCATGACAGTGCAGTGATTAATGTAATCGCTGCCGCAACAAACGATGCAGATTGCAGATGTGTGCTCCAACTACCGGTTTCAGGGTCCTTGCTTTTTCAAGCCTGGTATGATCCTCCAGGCTGGCAACTCGTTTTTCAAAATCTTGAAGCTAGAGGAGGGGCAGCACTGACTTGCCTTTGGATGCGGCAATGGGTTCTATAGCTCCTTCCTCGTCAGCATAATAATAATAATAATAATAATTATTATTATTATTATTATTTATTATTTGTACCCCGCCCATCTGGCCGGGTGCCCCCAGCCACTTTGGGCGGCTTCCAACAAACATTAAAATACATCAAAATGTCACAGATTAAAAACATCCCTAAACAGGGCTGCCTTCAGGTATTTTCTAAATGTCATGTGGTTGTTTATTTCTTTGACCTCTGCTGGGAGGGCATGCCACAGGGCGGGCGCCACTACCGAGAAGGCCCTCTGCCTGGTTCCCTGTAGCTTTGCTTCTCGCAGGGAGGGAACCGCCAGAAGGCCCTCGGTGCTGGATCTCAGTGTCCGGGCTGAACGGTGGGGGTGGAGACGCTCCTTCAGGTGTACAGGACCGAGGCCGTTTAGGGCTTTAAAGGTCAGCACCAACACTTTGAATTGTGCTTGGAAACGTACTGGGAGCCAATGTAGCTCTCTCAGGACCGGTGTTATGTGGTCCCGGCGGCCACTCCCAGTCACCAGTCTAGCTGCTGCATTCTGGATTAATTGCAGTTTTCGGGTCACCTTCAAAGGTAGCCCCACGTAGAGCGCATTGCAGAAGTCCAAGCGGGAGATAACTAGAGCATGCACCACTCTGGCGAGACAGTCTGCGGGCAGGTAGGGTCTCAGCCTGCGTACCAGATGGAGCTGGTAGACAGCTGCCCTGGACACAGAGTTAACCTGCGCCTCCATGGACAGCTGTGAGTCCAAAATGACTCCCAGGCTGCGCACCTGGTCCTTCAGGGGCACAGTTACCCCATTCAGGACCAGGGAGTCCCCCACACCCGCCCGCCCCCTGTCCCCCAAAAACAGTACTCCTGTCTGGTCAGGATTCAACCTCAATCTGTTAGCCGCCATCCATCATAGGCAGCAAGAGAGGCTTGCCTCAGGGCCGGCCCATGCATGGGGCAAGGTGAGGCGACTGCCTCAGGCAACAGGATCCCCAGGAGCAAAAAACCCCTATGTATATATTTATCCCCCTCTTGTTCCTGATGTAGATCTTCATTTACTTCTTCTTCTATGGAGAGGAGGGGACACCATTTTGTGGTTTGCCTCAGGCCCCCTTCCTGCCTCGAATGTCCTAAGTGGTTCCAGATAGATAATAAATGGCAGGGACTGGGGACCTGAATTGAAAGAGCATCTGGGTTACTGAATATGCTGTTTATTTGGGGAAATAAGTGAATTCGGGACACATGGAGGTTATTGGGGGGTAATTAATATGGGAAATCGACGGGGAATGTAATTGATTGGGAGAAAGTTCTGCTGGGAAACTAATTGGGGATGATCTGAACGTAATTGGAAATTTTGTCTGGAGAGATTTGAATGGGAAATGAGTTGGCTGGTGACATTTAAGTTTTAAATTTGCATCTATATATGTCTGTATTTTTGCATACACAAATGTTATGCATATTTCTGTCTGTGGGGCCCATGCCCTGAATCTTTAAATCTGTTATTGTCATCTGCCGTGGGGACCAAGCCGAAAGTAGAAGCGAATGAATAATTGAATATATTCCCCACCAAAAGTGTCCACTAGTTCTTGGAAAGGAGATAAGTAACTATTCATCCTTTAGAAGACATCTGAAGGCAACAATTGTATAGGGGAGTTTTTAAATGTTTAACTTTTTATTATGTTTTTATATATGTTGGAAGCCGCTCGAGTGCTTGGGGTTAACAAATCATTATCATTATTGAAAATGAAATTGGAGTGTCGGATGGACTGTTTTAGTGGTCCCCACAGAGAATTGCCTTGTCAGCTCCCTCTTCTTGGTTCACCAACAGGCAAACCCACTTTATATCCAAAAGCTTTTCCCACCTAGTAATACTGATGCTGGTGGTGGTTTTGTTGGAGGGGATTTAGAAATCTTGGTCTTAACTGTCAGGTTCCCTTATCGGTTGCTCAATAGTAAAGACCAAGTCCTTCTTGTCTTTCTGTTATTTTATTGTGCAAAGTATATACAGTGCAGAGCTCAATCCAAACATGACCGCCTAGTCACTAGCGGAATCCGGAAGTGCCCCCCTCCTGTTTTGGCGCCAACACCAGAGTCTGGGCACTCTAAATTGTCGCCTTCTCCTTCTACATAAAGTAGGAAACGACGTCTCCCTCTCCGAGTGAGTCTGCTGGGTGGTGCCAGGCCTCTCTGCCTCTTCCTGGAGACCTCTCACTACCTGGCTCCCTCCCGATAACTGCTCTTGCAGACTCGCTCTGAAACGAATCTGTCGTCAACACCAGCTGAGGCTCTCTGTATCCACTCAGTGCCAGACTGGCAGGGGTGGGCACATCCCTGACATTACCTCATGTAGAGCTTTCTGTATTGGAATGGCATTTTTACTTTTCTTTTGTGAGTTCTTTGGTTTAACTGAAAGGGATGGATAAGTTTATATACAATACATAAGTAATAGTGGAAAGTTGTACTGGAGCCCTCTGTAGACCCCTGTAGGCCTTGTTCGTTCTCTACTTTTGCCATTGCATGATTCTTGTCCAACTGTGCAGAAATCTCTGGCCAACCAGCTGCAAACTGTGATCAAAGTGAGCTGACGCCTACATCCATAGTTCATTCCCAGCCAGCCAGGTCTACTTCCTTTCCACTTATTCCAAACTGGTTGCCCTGGTAACTCCAACGTTCATGCAGAAATGCTGTAGGTATGAGTTTGCAGTGTGCTTTAACTGAAGCCATTGGCTTGCTCCAGCACCCAGTGGCTACAGAAATTAATCACACAGAGGGAAGTGTCAGTTTGGGGGCAGTATTCTGCTTTCATGTGCATTGGAACAGGGACCAGCCATTAATCAAAGTCTGCACTACCACAAGTCCAGCTGTGGATATGTATCAAGGGTCCATAACGGGTTTCTGCGCCCTACACACCATAGGGTTGTTGTTGTTGTTGTTTTACAAACTTGTACTGATATTTGGCTTTTGGGTTTTGTCCCTTGGCTGGGTTTTTCTGGCTTCCGTTTGGTGTTTGTGGTTTGCATATTCAATCTGTTAGCTGCCATCCATCCTCCAACCGCCTCCAGGCACCCACACAGGACCTTCACCGCCTTCACTGGTTCTGATTTGAAAGAGAGGTAGAGCTGGGTATCATCCGCATACTGATGAACACCCAGCCCAAACCCCCTGATGATCTCTCCCAGCAGCTTCATATAGATATTAAAAAGCATGGGGGAGAGGACGGAACCCTGAGGCACCCCACAAGTGAGAGCCCAGGGGTCTGAACACTCACCCCCCACCACCACTTTCTGAACATGGCCCAGGAGGAAGGAGCGGAACCACTGTATAACAGTGCCCCCAGCTGTTTTGTACCATTCCACTGGAAAGCAGTCTAGCCCAGGTACTTTAAAGGTAAAGGGACCCCTGACCATTAGGTCCAGTCGCGGACGACTCTGGGGTTGCGGCGCTCATCTCGCTTTACTGGCCAAGGGAGCTGGCAGACAGCTTCCGGGTCATGTGGCCAGCATGACTAAGCTGCTTCTGGCGAACCAGAGCAGCGCACGGAAACGCCGTTTACCTTCCCGCCGGAGCGGTACCTATTTATCTACTTGCACTTTGATGTCCTTTCGAACTGCTAGGTTGGCAGGAGCTGGGACTATGCAACAGGAGCTCACTCCGTCGCGGGGATTCGAACCGCCGACCTTCTGATCGGCAAGCCCTAGGCTCTGTGGTTTAACCCACAGCGCCACCCGTGTCCCTCTAAGAAGTATCATGCTACTACACAAATCAGTTATTTAAACTTCTGAGCCCTGAGCTGAATGCCTAGCTCACGGAGTCCATTGGAAAGCTGCAAAAGCTGAGTGCTCATTTATAGTGGAAAGAGCTGAATGTTCATCTTGTATGAATTGCCTTAGGATATCCCTATTTAGCATACGAGTGAACTTGCTCTTCCTACTTGAACACCAACTTGCTGACGGAATACAATATTTCAGCCTGATCTTGAAAGACTATGAATTGGGGAGGGAAGTGGGGAGTGCTGATGACAAGGGCTTCGTCCCTAGTGGAGACCGATAAATTTCAAAGCAGAGCAGCTTAAGATGATTCAGAGCAACCAAGCAAGGCTCTAAGACGTACTGAGCAGAAGCAATAAAAAAAGGATAGCCATAACACCCGCAAAGGGAATAAGTGATGAGAAAATTTAGATTTAATCTAAGGATAGCTGCAGTAAGCAACATTTCAAAGTGAGAAACGGGTTTCTTCCCCTAAAAAAAAACAAAGGCCAAAAGGCAATGGGTTCCTATTCAGCTAGAAACAATTTGCTCTTGACAGTCCTGGATTCTTATAAATAAAACTACCAGGGCTAGAAAACACACAAAAACAACTATTGATGTCTCCAATATCAGAAGCCGAGATTAGGGGAACAATCTCAAATATGGCAAATGGTAAAGCGTGGGTGGCGCTGTGGGGGACACGGGTAGCACTGTGGGTTAAACCACAAAGCCTAGGGCTTGCTGATCAGAAGGTCGGTGGTTCGAATCCCCACGACGGAGTGAGCACCCATTGCTCGGTACCTGCTCCTGCCAACCTAGCAGTTTAAAAGCACGTCAAAGTGCAAGTAGATAAATAGGTACCGCTCCAAAGTTGCAACTTGGCAAGCCTAATTATACTCATCTATGTATGAATGGTTTTACTTGGGGTGGGGGGGTGGGGGCTCAAAGATTCAGAGAAAAAGGTTCTGGTGCATTTTTCATCTTCTTTTTTGATGGCTTGCCTAGACAAATCTAAATCTTATGCATGTTTACTCAGATGTAAGTCCCAGCAAGTTCAGTGGGGTTTGCTCCCTAATAAGAGGGATTGCAATCTTGCTAAATGCAACACTATGAAATGCTGTAGAACAGGCTTCCTCAAACTCGGCCCTCCAGATGTTTTTGGCCTACAACTCCCATGATCCCTAGCTAGCAGGACAAGTGGTCAGGGGTGATGGGAGTTGTAGTCTCAAAACATCTGGAAGGCCAAGGCTGAGGAAGCCTTCTGTAGAATGTGAAAGTGGGAGTGTGCTAATATCCTTAGGTTGAGAAATTTGTTCCCAAAGAATGCAGCTGCTCCTAAACTGCCCCTGGCCTAGCCTTCTCCCAAACCTGTCAGTTTTTACTGTAGCAGCAGCTGAATTTATTTTATTTATTCAAGGTTATTTCTTAGCATTGGGAGTCATGGTATTGCATCATGGAGAGCCAGTGTGGTGTAGTGGTTAAGAGTGGTAGACTCGTAATCTGGGGAACCGGGTTCGCATCTCTGCTCCTCCACATGCAGCTGCTGGGTGACCTTGGGCTAGTCACACTTCTCTGAAGTCTCTCAGCCCCACTCACCTCACAGAGTGTTTGTTGTGGGGGAGGAAGGGAAAGGAGAATGTTAGCCACCTGGAGACTCCTTCGGGTAGTGATAAAGCGGGATATCAAATCCAAACTCTTCTTCTTCTTCATCATCATCATCATCATACCCAGGGGAATTCTTGGAGTGGTAGGTGGCAGCCACACACAAAAATCTTAAAATGTAGCCACCCCACCAAAGTCCCTTAATGCACTGTCAGGGACTGGTCCATCCCCAAGGCAGGGTCGGAAGGCACAGGCAGCTGGAGGCAAAGGAAGGAGTTTAGATCAGACAGCGACTCACAGGAGAGTCAGGAAGAAGGCAGTAGTGAGGAGGAGGAAACCCAAGCGCAACCGGAAGAGGAGGGGCTCTGGGAGGAGGCTAGAGCCCCATGCACACCGGAAGAGGTGCTAAGGCTCTGGGATGAAGCTAGAGCCCTGAGTCCGCAGGAAGGAGAGGAGGGGCTCGGGGATACTGCCAGAGCCACAGAGCAGCCGGAAGTTGGAGGACAGGAAATGGAGGTGGACAGAGAGGAACAGAGGCTCTGGGATGCTGTAAGAGCCCCAGAGCCGCCCAGCGGTCAGGATGGGAATAGGGGGGAAGCAACCAGTACCACCCCGCTCAGGTCTAGAGGACGGAAGCGGAAGGAAGGTAGGCGGCGCTTTGGTTTCCCGAAGCTCTTATGTTGAGGGCGGAGCCGTCGGCTCCCACTCCAGGTATCTGACTCGGACGAGACGGATGATGAAGTTTGAACACTGTAATGTTTGATGCTGTAAATAAAGCTATTAGTTTAGCAAGAAGCGTGCGTGGATGCTTACTCTTGAGAAGACACCACACACCTCTCACATGCACACACACTTTTGAGGAGACTGAGTGTTCTTGCAAAGATGGGGATATTTCAGGTACTTTTAATGTTCTCCCACATGCCAGATTTGAGAAATGAGAAAAGTGTCATTTGTTCCTTTGGGTTCGGTGTATCTGTTTGGAGTGTGTGTTTTACATGTTAAATATCTCTCCCTGTGCCTCTACGCATTGCTTTGCTGTACAGTGTTCAAATATGACAGTTGCTTGGTTTTTCAATTTTAGGAGGCTCAGATACAGATAGAGGAATTAAAAAAGAAACATGAGAGTGATATAAGACAGCTACAAAAGGAAAAAGAAGCCATAAACGGAAAGCTAGAAGACTGTTCTCTGGAGGTGTGTAAAGCATAAATCCATCTGTGATCATGCAAGCCATTTTAGTTTTTCTTCCTACCTGAAAAGCTCTTGATGGGATTCATAAGCTTCAACTTATTCTTCAAGAAGGACTTCACAAGACTATAGCCTGAAAATATGGACTATGCTGATCTCCATTTAAATAGGGTCCTCATTTATAGAATGAGTTGGTTCCTGTAATAGGACTGGCAACTCTGTGCAGTATATGATCCAGAGAAAAGTGGTTTGCTATCTCCAAGGTATCATCTGCCCAGTATATTTTAAAACTTTATGGCTGGGAGGTTTTATTTCTTGCTATTAAAATGATCAGAGGTACAAAGCTGTGGCCGTTTATCTCCCATGAAGGTTGGAGAACCATCCTGGAAAATGAACTGCATTTGTCACCAATTCTCAGCCAATCATACGTGAATTCCATTCAAAAGTCAAATTTTATATTGTTTTCAGCTAAGCCTTGACACAAACAGAGCATGCATCAGGGAGAAGATGGGTAGGTGAGGAGAGATAAGGGGAGATTCCTCCATGGTTTATTGACTGGGCAACAAGGGGACAGGAGGGTATACTTTTACCAGCCCAAATTCTGACTTCACACCTCATGTGTATGTTCATTATTTCAGGCTGCAGTCCTATTTACCTGGCAGTAAGCCCCATTAGAATCAGTAGGCCTTACTTCTGAGTAGATATGGTTAGGATTCCACTATAGAAAGCATCCTCTTGCACAGGTTTCCTCAACCTCGGCCCTCCAGATGTTTTTGGCCTACAACTCCCATGATCCCTAGCTAGCAGGACCAGTGGTTAGGGATGGTGGGAATTGTAGTCCCAAAACATCTGGAGGGCCGAGTTTGAGGAAGCCTGCTCTTGCAGGTTTGCCCTGCTCATAATGAGAGGTGAACTGGGCCTCATCTGGAACAATTAGGATTATATCAGATAAGCAGACGTTGCGTCGGTGTATGTTCCCCATGTTATGTGGCTTTTTTTTATCTTGCTAATTTAGGTTTTGAGGCTAGAGAATTTCATCAGGCAAAACCGAGACATCCCCAAATATGCAGAATTTCTTAAATCTCATGCCAGAAAAACCCATGAGCGGCAACAGGAGGTAAGGGGTGGACATTGTTTGGTCATTAAAGGGCCAAGCCAGCCTTTTCTGACTTCATATTGTAACCTAAATTGCTTCCATACTAGAGCCTGTTAGCATTTCCACAGTATTGCTTTCTGTAATTAATAAGAATCAAAATGGAGGTTCCACACAGCACGAATTTGGCAATACACTATCCTGCAGTGCTCTTACTATGGCAAAGATTCTCGCATAATCGCCACTCACACATTAATTCTATAAGGTCTATGGCAACTTCAATTACAAGTTTATTGTTTGCAAGTTCAACCTGGTTTTTTCCCGCATTCATGTTGATTTCAACAAGGGGATTATTGTCACCTGAGTACCCTCTTGGGGTAATTAAATGTCAGCTTCTGTTTCCTTTTGCGAGGGAGGAAGAAGCTGCAATTAATGACTTCTCTTGCTATGTGTGTGTGAAATAACACTGCTTTGCTATTCAGAAAGCAAGGGAAGATAGGTAGATTCAGTCTGGTTGGATCGTACTTATCAGCACCATTTCATTTATCAGCACCATTTCATTGCCAGGTTGGAACTTGGAGACTTGCTTTATCAATAACAAACTGCTAAATAAGGCTCTGGGCCTACGGCTCCAGGTTTTAGTTTTAAAGTGATAAATGATTTAGTTTGAAGTGGTAGAGCTGATCTTCAGGTTGTATCCTGGCAACCTTAGGTTCTCCCACATGGCATTTATTGTGGACTTGGTACTTCTCATGCATGGAAGTTTTGTGCAGTATCTATTCTAGCTGATGACATCTTCATCAAAGTGCCATCTCATATTCTCTCCCTTTTAATCCAAATGTGCAATTTCCGTCATTGTTTTTAACTTCTGGATTTCTGCAGAAACAGTAGCCATTGAAGAAATGAGGAAATAATACGGAATGGCATTTTGATGAGGCCTATGTCATGCAGGGGACGCGGGTGGCACTGTGGGTTAAACCACAGAGCCTAGGGCCTGTCGATCAGAAGGTCGGCGGTTCGAATCCCCGCAACGGGGTGAGCTCCTGTTGCTCGGTCCCTGCTCCTGCCCACCTAGCAATTTGAAAGCACGTCAAAGTGCAAGTAGATAAATACCGTATTTTTCGCTCCATAAGACGCACTTTTTTCCTCCTAAAAAGTAAGGGGAGATGTCTGTGCGTCTTATGGAGTGAATGTGTGGTCCCTGGAGCTGAACTGCCCAGGGGCAAAAGCAAATCGTGCTTTTTTAAAAAAAAAAAGAGAGAAGGGGGTGTTGAAAGGAAGCCCGCTGAGCAGCTGCTCAGCAAACAATCGGGGAGAGAGATAAGGGAGAGATATTCCAGCCCCGCCCCCTTGCAGAGGGAGGCTGTTTCCCCAGCGACATGTGACTGGCTGATTAGATTATCTGTCTGGAAACTGTAGAAATGGCTCCCTTTACTGAAGCTGCAGAACTGTGAGTTAAACCCCATAAAACAGGGTTTTTTCCCTTTGCAAAGTAAGCTCAACAACTTTGAGCTGATCCTCAAAAAATGGGGCTTTTCTCCTTTGCAAAAGAAGCTGCAGAAATTTGAGCTGATCCTCAAAGAAATGGGGCTTTTCCCCTCCAAAAACTATGTGCGTCTTATGGTCAGGTGCGCCTTATAGAGTGAAAAATATGGTAGGTACCGCTCCGGCGGGAAGGTAAGCAGCGTTTCCATGCAGTGCTCTGGTTCGCCAGAAGCAGCTTAGTCATGCTGGCCACATGACCCAGAAGCTGTCTGCGGACAAACGCCAGCTCCCTCGGCCTGTAAAGGGAGATGAGCGCCGCAACCCCAGAGTCGTCCACGACTGGACCTAATGTTCAGGGATCCCTTTACCTTTACCTTTATGTCATGCAGACCCTGGGCGGATCTTGTCTTTGTGAGCAGCCATGAATCAACAGTAAACTGCTGTCTGGAAGCTCCCTGAGGAGAAAGAAGTCTCTGGGAGACCTAGCAGTGCCTACAGATGTGGCTGGTCGGATTGTTGCCTTTCATCACATCCTGTTAGAGCCATTAGATTGAAATATTTGCCTTTGGAAAAGCACAGTTTGCATTGTTAGTGTCATTTGTATGGGAAGCCATAGCTTCTTGGCACCGCAACCCAAAAGCAGGGTACCATTCAAGTTATGAAAGAGAACAGCATAAGCAATGAAGAATTCTCCATTCATTCAAATGTCACAATCGGAAGGGCCACTACAGAGCAGATAGGAAAGTGTGCATTTTGCTGAGAGTGTGACTCCCAGCTGAGAGCAGTGAAATGGAACAGGCTTTAGTTTCTTCGTCCGAGGTGAAGCAGCGTGCTCTCAGCAATGCAGTTCTAACTTGGGCACAACTGTAAACTAAAAATAACTTCCTTGCCTGCGTAAGGCGCGGTTTGGCCCAACACCAAATTCAGCCTATGTGGAATAGACAAAAATGTTACATCTAACGTGGTTATAATTCAGGTCATTATTTTATACCCAGTCATTCTTGCTGATACTTTGCCAGATACTTGCTTAATACAAGTCGCGGGGATTCGAACCGCCGACCTTCCGATCAGCAAGCCCTAGGCTCTGTGGTTTAACCCACAGCGCCACCCACATCGCTTCCTGGCCCCCTATTACCTCTGGTCAAACAGGCTTTGCAAGTTTTTGAAACCATATAAAAACCTGCGAAGCCATTTTGCCAGAGACAAAAGTGAAATGAGTAAACACACCACAAGCAGCTATTTCTTTAGCACTGCCTGCCTCCAGGCATAGCTGGACTTGCTCAATTAATTTGTACCCAGCTAATTTGATCTTTCTGTTGGCATTCAGAGTATTTTCAATCATTGATTCCTCCCCTGCTACCTTCTTAACCTACAAAAGCACAACTGGAGTTCAGATGCTCAGTTTTCTCTATAAATGTTTTATTTGCAGGATCTGAGATGAAAGCCTTTTTCCCTTTAAATGAGGGAAATGTGAACTGTTAATCCCTAACATTTTGCTTTAAAGTTATTCTGTGCAACTTCCGCTCACTTCATTATCAGAGCTCAGGGGGAGGAGAAGCACCCAGGGGGTGCATTAACATTTATGCGCTTTACACCTACACACACAGAGGAGGGTAACAACTATCAGCAGCTTTCTAGGCTAATTTTGAAAGGAAATAAGCACCCCTGCCTCTCTGGATTTGTTTGTTTTTCTCTTGCGTGATCAGAATTGGGACTGCCGGTGAAAAGGAAATACCATCTTTCCCTTTCTTGATTTGTTTCATTGCTTTATTTATACATGCAGCTTATTTCTATATGGCCTTTTGCACTGTGGCTCCTATGCCGGGCAGGAATATATAGAGTTAGACAGTTCCTTAGTTGATCCCAAGTTGATTAGGGCTTTAAATGCTGAACCCAGAAACTTGAACTGTCCATGGTAGCATATTGGCAGCCAATGCAGCTCCCACAGCTGATGTGTTCTCTGGTGTCAGTGGGATGCCCTGGTCAAGATCCTGGTTGCTGCATTCGGCACCAGCTGCAGCTGCCAGATTTAAGCCCAAGAAAAGCTCCACGTTGCAGAAATCCAGTTTTGAGACTTAGCTGTCAACCCTCCCTTTTTTTGTGGGAAACTCCCTTATTCCAATGCCGTTTCCCACTGCTATCCCAGATTGTTGATATCCCTTAAATTCCCGGATTTCAAAGGAAGCAGCTCCTCTCCCTCCCTGCCAGCCAGGGAGGCTCCTCAGCTGCCAATATGGAGTCTGAGACCGACTGGGGGCGGAGCTTGCATGCCTTGTTCAGCCAGACCCTCACGCCCAACCAGACAGACAGCCTGCCTGCCGTTTACGCGCTCGCTCTTTTGCTCTCCCATTCGCGCGCAGCCTCTGGAGCGCAGGGTGGCAAGGCTACTTGGTGCCATTGCACCGCCCTTGCAGCATCCCTTATTTTCAAATCCGAAAGTTCAAAAAAATCCCTTATTTTCAAATCCGAAAGTTGACAGCTATGTTTTGAGATTACCAGTTTCAGGTAAACTGGTAGCCAAGCTCTCACAGCCCAAGAATGGCCGTCGCTGTCTTAGCAACTGAAAGTTGGTCGGAGGCACTTCAAGCCACAGATACCACCTGAGCCTCAGTCAACAGTGATAGATCCAGGAGTACCCTCAGACTACTAGAGATGTCCAAATGAGCATGTTTTATTGGTGTATTAAATTATATTTTATGGATATTTATGGACTGGTTTTGTTGCTGTAAGCCTCCTTGTTGCATTTTATGGAACAGCAGATTATAGGTTTTCAAATTAATAAATCACAGTGGCTTGGATAACCTTGCTTAGTCTGGGAAATTTAGCCAAGACCAATAGTAATATGCTTGCTGTGGATGTCTGGCAACAATCTCACTGCTGTTGCGATTATAATATTTATGAACGAGTGAATAAAAGTTTTATGGTAATAGCATACCAATATAGACTTGTCAGGGTGCTGTCAGTGGCTCCTGGCCGGTTGCCCACGGAAGTATAAAGACAATGAAAAGTTTCTTGCGGTCTTTTTTTATTTCAAACTTTACAGGGAGAGGCTATAGAACCCAGCCTCTGGAATAATGGCATTGTCCTGAGTGAATATCCACCTCCCCTTCTCTCCCACTTCCTCATTTGTCGTCGTCATCTCCTCTACAGGTGCCGCTAAGTGCCCTCTGTCGTTGAGCTCTTTACTTTTAAGGCTCGCCGGGTTCTGGGAGATGGTGGGTCTGCGATGCCTCCTCTCCCATTATTTCCCAACTTTCCCCCTTATCTGCCTCTGAGCTGTGACCTCCCACAAACCACTGTTGTAAATCTATACTGCCTTCAGGGGCGTAGCGTGCCGCTTGGCTGCCGGGGGTGGCAAGCCAAGCGGCACCCCTGGGGGCAGGGCGTCGCTCCGTGCACATGACGTCACGGCGCGCATGCGCACGGAGCGATGCCTCCGCCCCTTGCCCCCATGCCGTGGCGAAAAAAGCTGCTGAAAGGGGGGGGAAGGAAGACAAAGCAGGCGCTTTCAAGCGCCTGCTTTGTTTTCCTTCCCCCCCTTTCAGTGGCTTTTTTCACTGCTGGGCGGAGCCGCGGCATGGAGGAGAGGGGCGGGCCAGCCAGGAGGGGTGTCACCCAGGGAGCCCAGCGGCGAAAAAAGCCGCTGAAAGCGGGGGGAAGGCTATTTTCGGCGCTGCTGGGGCGGAGCTGCAGGGGTAGCCAGCGAGGGGGGGTTTCACGTCAACGTGTTGTGAGATTTTTTGTTTCTTCTGCTTGTAAACCGCCTTGAGTATCGTAAGATAGAAAGGCGATATACAAATAAAAAGTTATTATTATTATTATTACTATTAGGGGCATCAAAATTGAGTGTGGTCCTATGATGTCTGTACTGGATAGAGATGGACCTGTGGTCTGCAAAGGGTATATCAACAGATGGCTGGCTGGAATTTGCTCAGTTGGGTTGGCTAGCTTCCCTGAGCTTACAGATTAACTTGACGGAACATTCCCCGAAGCCTAAAGCAGCAGGTTTCTGGGGCTTCCCATTTTGATTCCTGTGATAAGTGGTTTGGTATCCTGGGCATGGATACCATAGTAAAAGCAGGGCTTTTCAAAGTTGGAACTTACTGGAACTCAGTTCTGGCACTTCTCAGGTGGGCATCAATGCCATTATAAGAGAACAAGGGAAGCATTCGTGGTGAGTTCCAGCACCTCTTTTTCTAGAAAAATAGCACTGAGTGAAAGTATCCATGAGTCTCTCCAACCCAACAAAAATGAACATTGTTTTCAACAACACGGTTGAAATTGGATGGATAATGTTGGCTCAGCCCCATGCATATCAGATGACTTACGTGTTTAGTTTGCATTCATGATTCCCCTACCCCTTTCCAGTGTACTTTTAAGCTAAATATTTGGCCATAAAAGGTAAAGGGACCCCTGACCATTAGGTCCAGTCATGTCTGACTCTGGGGTTGCACGCTCATCTCGCATTATTGGCCGAGGGAGCCGGCATACAGCTTCCGGGTCATGTGGCCAGCATGACAAAGCCGCTTCTGGCGAACCAGAGCAGCACACGGAAGCGCCGTTTACCTTCCCGCCAGAGCGGTACCTATTTATCTACTTGCACTTTGACGTGCTTTTGGACTGCTAGGTGGGCAGGAGCTGGGACCGAGCAACAGGAGCTCACCCCGTCGCAGGGATTCGAACTGCCGACCTTCTGATCAGCAAGCCCTAGGCTCTGTGGTTTAACCCACAGCGCCACCTGGGTCGCATTTTGGCCATGTGCCTGACTAAATCAAGGAGACCACATTGGACTCTGTCAACCCGTTTGTGTCTGACAAGTCAGATGGTGGCGGTCATTTTTATTCTGGTCTGTGGGGTGGCAGGGAAAGGGGAACGCAGATCAAAGAAAGATCGGGAGAACTGAGGTATTTATGCACTGATTTCTTCCCCACCACTGATAAAACTGACCCAAGGGATGTGGCCAAAAGCTTCCGCATGTCACAAAGTTGAGGCAAGTGGGTGGAAAGGGATTGCCCTGCCTAATCAATAGTCAACAACAGCAGTAGGCTGGGGAAATGTGGCACTTCCATTTCTAACTGCCTTTGAAACGTCAACCTAGTACTTTGAGAATATTCCCCCTCCCCCACATACATTCTGAGAGGGAAAATGGTAATGGGGGGGAGGGTGTGTAGTGATGGGGGAGGGAACGATTTATTATACTGCATTTGAAAAACATGGGAGAGAAGGCTTAGTATGAACGATAACATCATAACGGAAGCTTTATCTTGGCATTTATTGTTTAGTCCCAGGACGTGTTTGTAAAACAGAAAGACATCGCCAAACAGCATAAAGAGAGAGAGAAAAGCAGAGAACAGCCATCAGCTCCTTCTGGTGCCAAAAATGAAGAGAAGCCAAGGTATTTAGTGAGGGAGGGGCAGTCCTAATCCACCCTAAAGACTGTAACCTTCAAGCCTGGTAATTATTGTGTCGGGAGATACTGGTATTCTTTTCTTAATGCAACCAATGCTCTTTCTTCAAGGTTGGACTCTGGAGGTGCACCAAAAAGAGAAGTCAGGCATACCCTTGCCGGTTTCCAGAAAGAGAAAGCCAAAGAAATACAAGCTTTGCAAGAGGAATGGTACTACCAAAAGACAGAATTGCAAGCTCAAGTACAGTGGCGAATTCTGTATTGATATTTCATGACAAATGCATTCCTTTGAACAGCAGGGCAGCTACATCTGTAAAACTCAGCCCAGTGCATATAGAAATCACAGTAAACCTCGGCCATAGGATCGAAAGCCCTGTGCCTTCAGCTGTGCTATAATTGTGTCACACATAGAAGTCTGCTTCTGCAAGTTAAAGAAAGACCCTTGTCAGATCTGAGATCAGCTGCAAATGATGACTCATAAGCTTTCAGCTGAACTAACTTACCTCTAGAGCATGGGTGTCAAACTCCGGCCCTCCAGATGTTTTGAGACTACAATTCCCATCATCCCTGACCACTGGTCCTGTTAGCTAGGGCTGATGGGAATTGTAGTTCCAAAACATCTGGAGGGCCGGAGTTTGACACCCATGCTCTAGAGCTTTTGCAAGGACAAAAATGGAATAAGATCTAATACATTGCCCCAAGCTCCTTGTAGAATAGGCAGGATCCGTGGAGCATTAAGAACGTGGCAGGCACCTCTCCATTTTGGCTACGAGAGGATCTTCCAAGCAGAGATCTCTTTTGCTCATGGAGAGAAACTTTCAGGTTAACTTGGCTTCATTGCTATGTGGAGAGTTGAACACAGATGGAAAAGGGGTGTGTTTTTTATT
Source organism: Darevskia nairensis (assembly GCA_034642065.1). Lineage (NCBI taxonomy): Eukaryota > Metazoa > Chordata > Lepidosauria > Squamata > Lacertidae > Darevskia > Darevskia nairensis. The sequence continues at coordinate 1,068,719 of JAWWNI010000558.1, forward strand.
GGAGTTCAGGGAGTTTTAAAACACAGATACCTGTTTCTCCTAAAATAAGACGTAGCCATAAAATAAGCCGTAGCAGGATTTCTATGCATTTGTGAAATATAAGCCGTACGCCGAAAATAAGACATAGTGACGCGGCGCCTCTCCCTTAAGACGGCCTGGATAGGTGTGGCTATGCAGCGTACCGACGTGGAGCGGTTAAAATAAGACATCCCCCGAAAATAAGCCATACTGTGTTTTTTTGAGGGGGGAAAATATATGACAGTGTCTTATTTTAGGAGAAACACGGGTAGGCATAAGAACTGAGAATTTAGATGCTATAAATAAAGCTTAGCTGGCTTTCATCAGAATACTTCATTGGGAGCATAGAAATGACAGTAAAAAAAACATTATTTCTTAAAACTGCTTTTTGACCCAGACATCAATTGGGGCAACAGACTATGCAACCCCAGTGACCAACAGTAATTTCTTCCAAGCAGCTAGTTTTCACTGGCCTGAAGTCAGCTATAGGTTATGTTGAATTAAAGTCATGTAATAATAATAATAATAATAATAATAATAATAATAATAATAATAATTAATAATAATTTTTTATTTGTACCCCACCCATCTGGCCAGGTCCCCCAGCCACTCTGGGCGGCTTCCAATAAACACTAAAATACATTAAAATATCACACATTAAAAACTTCCCTAAACAGGGCTGCCTTCAGGTGTTTTCTAAATGTCAGGTAGTTATTTATCTCTTTGACATGGGATGGGAGGGTGTTCCACAGGGCGGGCGCCACTACCGAGAAGGCCCTCTGCCTAGTTCCCTGTAGCTTTGCTTCTCGCAGTAAGGGAACCACCAGAAGGCCCTCGGCAACAATCCAATTTTATCTGTAAAACAACATGCTGATATTAAACACAGGCCCATGTACAACAAGTCTCTTGCCATGGGTTCCTCAGCCTATGGAACCAGGCTGTCCATTGCAAACTTTGTCAGTGCTGGTATATTTGGGAGGGATGGTTCCATCTCCTCTAGCTAAAGACATTAATCATCGTCACTCATTTGTGCCAAACAAAGTTGCTCAAGGAGTAGCAGTGCCTAGGAAAAGAAGCAGAATGGAAGGCACATTCCATCTTACCTGGTACATGCCCTGCCCACTATTGGGCGGCAAAGCTGGATGCAAATTCGGAACATGCTGCTCTTGCCTTGCCACTACCTAAGTCTCCCTTACCTGGGCTGCATGGTGGCACTCATGAAATGATGAGATGAGTTCCAGCGAGATCTTGCGAGGTTTCGACAAGATCTTGCCGGAAGCCAGGGCCACTGCCATGGCCACCTTCCACCGGTGGAGGCTATCAAGTCAGTAGGGCACCCGTGGGGGAGCCACTGTTTGGGTTTCTGCTGCCTGAGGCAGCTGCTTCATACATAGCTGTCAACCCTCCCTTTTTTTGGTGGGAAACTCCCTTATTCCAATGCCGTTTCCCGCTGCTATCCCGGATTGTTGATATCCCTTAAATTCCCCGGATTTCAAAGGAAGCAGCTCCTCTCCCTCCCTGCCGGCCAGGGAGGCTCCTCAGCTGCGTTGCTCTGCTGCCAATAAGGAGTCTGAGACCGACTGGAGCCGAGCTTGCATGCCTTGTGCAGCCAGACCCTCACGCCCAACCAGACAGACAGCCTGCCTGCCGTCTACGCACTCGCTCTTTCGCTCACCCGTTCACACGCAGCCTCTGGAGCGCAGGGTGGCGAGGCTACTTGGTGCCATTGCACAGCCCTCGCGGCATCCCTTATTTTCAAATCTGAAAGTTTGAAAAAATCCCTTATTTTCAAATCCGAAAGTTGACAGCTATGGCTTCATCCCACCTCCTGGATGGGCCAGCCCTGCCAAGGGGACTTCCAAGGAGAGAAGCAACACACAGCATGGTCTGGTAGACCCAGCAGTCTGGGAGCACACTTCGCTCAAATGGAAAAGCCAGGCTGGAACGTGCCGCTTCATAAAACCAGGGAGAACTCTTATTGGTCCCTTGTGTCACCTGACCCCTGCTGATCTGGTACCTTTATGCCACCCTTTGGTTGTCCACAGCGGTAGTGCTGAAACAGGCAATATTCTAGGAGCTCTCTTCTCTGGCACAGGAGAAGATGCCTGGAACCCTCTACTAGAATTGACAGACATCTCTCGGCTTACAGTCTTGTGCTTCCAGCCTGCTTTAGAATGAATGGATGAGTCTGGGTAAAATCTGGAGGTTGCCCACCCCTGACTTAGAGTAACCAGAATCTCCCACAGGGTTTCTTGAAAACCTTGAGCACCATCCCGAGAAAGCTCAGTGTACTTTGTTCCCATTAAAATTGCAACTGAAATATATAGTTACTTGTTGGAATCGTGCTTGAAGCATGCTCCAGTTTTTGCTAGCCAAGCAGGGATTTCTGATGTTGCTGCTGGTGGTTTTAAATCTGGTGTAAGATTTGTAGAAGGACACTGGTGGTGCTGTGGTCTAAACCACAGAGCCTAGGGCTTGCCGATCGGAAGGTCGGTGGTTCGAATCCCCATGACTGGGTGAGCTCCCGTTGCTCGGTCCCAGCTCCTGCCAACCTAGCAGTTTGAAAGCACGTCAAAGTGCAAGTAGATAAATAGGTACCACTCCAGCAGTAAGGTAAACAGCGTTTCCGTGCGCTGCTCTGGTTCAGCAGAAGCGGCTTAGTCATGCTGGCCACATGACCTGGAAGCTGTCTGTGGACAAACACCGGCTCCCTCTGCCTATAGAGCGAGATGAGCGCCGCAATCCCATATTCGTCTGCGACTCGACCTAACAGTCAGGGGTACCTTTACCTTTTAAGATTGGTAGAAGCAAGTAAGTCTGGCTTTCCTGAGAATACATTTTCAAAGAACAATAAAAGGTATTTTCTTTTGAACAAGTTATTCTTGAAAGGGCTTGTGATGGTAGGTAACTGCTGTGGTTAATGACTGTGTCCTGTTGGATTCTTAATATTTGAAGGTTGCACAGCTGAAGCAAGCTTTAGAGCAGCAAGCCAATGCTTTCAGGGAATCCCTCGAAGAACAGGAGCTACTGTCCAGTAAGGAGAGAGAAAGGCTTCTGCAAGATCTTCAGGACACCATTCAGCAAAGCCAAGATATTAAAATGCAGCTGGAGGTGTCTCACCAAAGAGCCATAAATCTCCTGGAGAAAAGCAAAAATCAAGAGCTTGAGGTTAGATTTGTACTGGCAGGGCTGGTTTATTTTCCTTTATCCTGAGCCTTAACCTTTTGAGGATCAGTCACAGCAGATAAATGTTCACCCAGCTTCTGGGCACGGCAGTTGAGAGCCAGTGTGGTGTAGTGGTTAAGAGCGGTAGACTTGTAATCTGGGGAACCGGGTTCGCGTCTCCTCTCCTCCACATGCAGCTGCTGGGTGACCTTGGGCTAGTCACACTTCTTTGAAGTCTCTCAGCCCCACTCACATCACAGAGTGTTTGTTGTGGGGGAGGAAGGGAAAGGAGAATGTGAGCCGCTTGGAGACTCTTTTGGGTAGTGATAAAGCGGGATATCAAATCCAAACTCTTCTTCTTCTTCTTGAATAGAGATGGACATGAAAGCGAGTGACGTACATAAAAGGATTTGGCTCTGAGAGATTTGGATGGTTTACAGCAGGGGTCAGCAAAATTTTTCAGCGGGGGGGCCGGTCCACTGTCCCTCAGACCTTGTGGGGGCTGGACTATATTTTGAAAAGAAAAATATGATGCAAGAGCACCACGAGCCCCGATGGCTGCTTACCTGTGTCTTGCGAGTGGCTAGCGGCGGTGGAGGGACGATGAGCGGTGCGCGAAAGGGCTCCGGAGAGGGGCTGCTTAAAATGGCAGCTGCTCAAGCGCTGCTGCTGCTGCTGGCACCAACAAAGCCCACCCCCTTTCCTCCTCTAGGCAGGGCGGGGAGAAGCCAGGAAGAGGGAGGGAGTAGGTGCCGCCGCTGGTGGAGGGAGAGGGAAAGAACGCACATACTGGCGATCCATGCAGCGATTCCTGGACCGTCCGTGGGCCAGATCCAGAAGGCAATTGGGCCTGATCCGGCCCGCAGGCCTTAGTTTGCTGACTCGTGGTTTACAGTGTATTCCTTTACATGTCTACTCAGAATGCCATGGAAATCACTGGGGCTTGCTCTTAAGTAAATGGATGGAGGATTGCAGCCTTATTGATCTTTCCTGGTTTCTCCAGACCAATTTCCTTCTAACTAACCAGTGCAAGAAAAGGCTAGTGCAGACATGGTTGGATCTGATCTTAACCACGATTAAAATGCTGAGAAGTCTGTGGAGCAAATCCCCTCTCAGCAACTCGGGATTTCATCAATGGCATCAAATCACATCCATCTGACTCTCCAAATCAAGGGCTATAAGACTATTAATCTGAAAACAGAAATCCACAACCGTTACAGAAGAGTAAACTAGAACAGACTTGGGTTATTTGGGTAAACTTGAGAACCAAAAGGATTGAGCCAACAGAGTTCAAATTTAAACATTCCATCACTAAAAATCAGTCAACACTTCCACTTACAACAGGAATTTAAGGCTTGAATTTTCCCTTGTTTGCAGGAAGCAGAGGAGTCCTGGAAGCAGAAATATAATGACGGCTTCAATGTCCAACAGCAGTCGCACAGCCTGGAAATGCAGGCACTGGAAGAGAAGGCAAGAGAAGAGTTGGAGAGCAAACTTGAGAGGATACAGAAGCCACAGTCACTGCTGATAGGTACAACATTAAAGGGCACTTGACAATTATTCACTCAATTGTTTCCCTTGGGTTGTATTCAACTAAGTTTTACTCAAGAGTAGACCCACTGAAATTAATGGACTTAACTAATAAAACCTGCCCATGATGGTACCTGATCCATGGAAAGCTGCCACTTCCGCCTATTGCCCAGTGGAAGGTTTGGCTCTCTGCCATGCTAGAAAACATCATTTCCCTACTCCTTCTTAACACATAAAGGTAAAGGGACCCCTGACCATTAGGTCCAGTCGTGACCGACTCTGGGGTTGCGGTGCTCATCTCACTCTATTGGCCAAGGGAGCCGGCGTACAGCTTCTGGGCCATGTGGCCAGCCTGACTAAGCCGCTTCTGGCGAACCAGAGCAGCGCATGGAAACGCCGTTTACCTTCCCGCTGCAGCGGTACCTATTTATCTACTTGCACTTTGACGTGCTTTCAAACTGCTAGGTTGGCAGGAGCTGGGACCGAGCAACAGGAGCTCACCCTGTCGCGGGGATTCGAACCGCCGACCTTCTGATCGGCAAGCCCTAGGCTTTGTGGTTTAACCCACAGCGCCACCCGTGTCCCCTTCTTAACACATAACAGTTGCCAAAGTTTCCATGTGGGAATGGTTGGAAGTGGCTGCTTACTACGGATCAAGTAGCACCATGGGCAAGTTTTTCACACAATATGTTCAAGTGGTTGTGATAATAGGCCCCAGAACGATTCTCTGATGATGATGAAGCTGCTGCTGTTGTTTTAAATGCCAGTTGTCTGTGAATAATAACTACAACTCTGCAAGTCAATAAATAGTCGGAATTTGGGGTGGGGTCCTTTTTTTTTCCTTTTGCAAAATCTTCTGTCCATGCAGAAAAGCCCTCTTCTCCATTTCAGCCGCCTTTCGGGGACACGTGAACAAGGATGCAAATGCATTGCCTCCGTTTGCAAGTGGCAGCCACCAGTTTTCAGGAGCGGGTTTGCAGTGTGATGTACGACAGGCAGATTATCTCCCTCTAGGCAAGAGAGGGAGGGATGACAATTATACAGCAAACAAGGAAGCCCAGCGACTTTGGAGAAAAGACTTATCCTCCAAATGGCAGCTTTTGTTTAGTAGAATTACCCCCCCCAAATAATAATAATAATAATAATAATAATAATAATAATAATAATAATAATAATAATAATAATAGGTGCAGCCCTAATATAATAGTCCTGATGCAGAAAAAGAGATCTATGTGCAGAAACAGGCTTTACTCAGCCACCATCAATACCGAGGTGTGTTTGGACACACACATCCATCCGGGTTCACTAAACTGAGCCACGTGTTCCTGCATCGCAGGGGGTTGGACTAGATGACCCTCAGGATTCCTTTCAATTCTCCAATTCTATGATTCTGTGTACACATGCACATGTGTACATAACATTGTTCTCTGCTCCTTTGATGTCCATTTAGTACTTAAAGGTAAAGGGACCCCTGACCGTTAGGTCCAGTCACGGACGACTCTGGGGTTGTGGCGCTCATCTCGCTTTACTGGCCAAGGGAGCCGGCGTGCAGCTTCCGGGTCATATGGCCAGCATGACTAATCCGCTTCTGGCGAACCAGAGCAGCGCACGGAAACGCCGTTTACCTTCCCGCTGGAGCGGTACCAATTTAGCTACTTGCACTTTGACGTGCTTTCGAACTGCTAGGTGGGCAGGAGCAGGGACCGAGCAACAGGAGCTCACTCGTCATGGGGATTTGAACCGCCGACCTTCTGATTGGCAAGCCCTAGGCTCAGTGGTTTAACCCACAGCGCCATCTGCGTCCCTAATATTTAGTGCTTAATAGGATAAAGGTAAAGGGTAAAGGGACCCCTGACCATTAGGTCCAGTCGTGACCGACTCTGGGGTTGAGGCGCTCATCTAGCATTACTGGCCGAGGGAGCCGGCGTACAGCTTCCGGGTCATGTGGCCAGCATGACTAAGCCGCTTCTGGCGAACCAGAGCAGCACACGGAAACACCGTTTACCTTCCCGCTGCAGCAGTACCTATTTATCTACTTGCACTTCAACATGCTTTCGAACTGCTAGGTTGGCAGGAGCAGGGACCAAGCAACGGGAGCTCACCCCGTCGCTGGGATTCGAACCGCCGACCTTCTGATCGGCAAGCCCTAGGCTCTGTGGTTTAACCCACAGCGCCACCCGTGTCCTTAATAGGATACTAGTACCTGAAAGCTTCTCCTTGTTTCAGAAGAACTTTCCTGCATTTCTTCACATGTTTGTGTTTGTTTCTAGAATCTCTGAGAAGGGAGCTGTTTGAGCAACAGATAAAGAATAAAGAAAAGGAGGGACTCCAAGAGGAACTGAAGGCTATGATGACTGCGAAGAGGCAGCAGGTAAACTTCTTATTTCTCTACTATTGGCCAGATGCCACAAACAAACTACTCTTGATCAGTTGCAACAAATCCTGTTTAAGATTTTAAATGGGTTCTACTGGTTGTTGTTTTTTAGAAACAGAGTTCTCAGTTCAAAAGCCCATCAGTGTACTTTATATTTACTGTATATTATAATAAGCTTGCCACTGTTGACAGTACTTTGGGATTGTTTCCACATGCACTTGTGTTAAATTTTACACCAGTCACCCAAATTCTGCATCAAGAGCAGAATTCTCTAGCCTGTATACTCATTCATTCAGTCAGGGAGTGTTTGTTGTGGGGGAGGAAGGGGAAGGAGAATGTTAGCTGCTTTGAGACTCCTTCGGGTAGTGATAAAGCAGGATATCAAATCCAAAACTCTTCTTCTTCTTTTGCTATTTTACATAGTGCTTTTGTTGGGTATTTAGGCATAGCCAGCACCATGGAGAGCAGAGGGCAAATCTCCCCCTTCCCTTTCACCCCCATTGCTGGGCTCCTGTCATTAACATATACTGTTATATTTCTCTCAAATATCTTAACCTGTGGCACACATCTCACCCCCTAGAAGTATACTTTGCCCCTTATGTGCTCCCCTAGATATTTTTTTCTGGTGCTGCCACATGAGAGAGTCAGCAAGCCATAGAGAACGCTAAGCACTAGAAATTGCACGGATTTTGCCAGCCATTGCCTGCAGCCACATTTTCAAGCCTGACCATCACATCCATAAGGGCTAACCGTCTTGTTTTTTTTTTTCTAAATTGAAAGATAAGATAATTTATTGTCATTGCACAAGTACAAGCACAACGCTATACAAGTGCAACGAAATTGCATGCCATCCCGTAAAAGAAAAGAAAAAAAGCACAAAAGACACACACACCAAAAAGGCCACACATGCACACACACCCACATACACACCCACACACACACACACCCATCACAGCTCTCCAAGGTCATATTATCTGGTTACAGCATTTAAGATGGTTATAGCTCTTGGGTAGAAACTGTTCTTCAATCTATTTGTTCTTGATCTAATTGTTCTATATCTTCTACCCGAAGCTAGTGGTGCAAAGAGACTATATCCTGGATGAGATGGATCCTTTAAAATATTGTTTACCTTTTTAAGGCAACAGGAACTGTATAGTTCTTCCAGAGATGGGAGAGGATGACCAATAATATTTTGGGCTGTGGTTATGACCTTCTGAAGTACCTTCTTCTCCCTGGCTGCGCAGCTGGAGAACCAAGCACAAATACAGTATATAAGAATGCTCTCTATGGAGCCTCGGTAGAAGGACACCAGCAGTCTCTCACTCAGATTGTTCTTCTTTAAAAGTCTGAGGAAATAAATTCTCTGCTGGGCCTTCTTTACCAGAGCAGTAGTACTTGCACTCCAAGTCATACCCTGCTCTATAAGCACTCCCAAAAACTTGAATACAGCCACCCTCTCCACCTGGTCCCTGCCGAAATACAGGGGCTGAATATCCACCTTTCCCCCCCTGTAATCCACCACCAGTTCCTTGGTCTTGGCAGTATTAAGAGCCAGATTGTTATCGCTACACCAAGCACAGAACTGCTCCACCTCATCCCGATAGGTGGACTCATCCCCTCAAATGAGCCCCACCACAGTAGTGTCATCAGCAAACTTGATGATTTTGTTGCTGGAATAGATGGCTGTACAGTCATACGTATAGAAAGCTCAAATTCTCAGGAAGCGGACTCCTGTGTCCATTACCACATCCTTTTCTGCACTGCCGTGGAATCGTTGAATATACCCGATAATTTAAAGCAGGGGTAGCCAACATGGTGCCCACTGTATGTTTGTTAGCTACAACTCCCATCAGTATGACCAGTGGTCAGGGATGATAGCGGATGTAGACCAACAGCATATGTAGAGGACACCAGGGCTACCCCTGATTTAGAGATGCAAGCTCTGGCATGGGGGCATTTCATACAGCTGCATGTTGAATAGGCATGTGCAGCTATTTTCTGTTACTTGGCAAAAGACCCCCAAAACAGATCTTTATCATTTTCTGCATTTTCTAAATGGAATGGTATCGTCCACATCCATAATGTGCAAACCTCATTTTTTTGGCCATTTTTCTTAGGAAGAAAATTGCCAGAATCAGATGAAGTCTCTTAAAGATGAACTGGAAAAATGTCAGCATGAAAATTCTGGGCTCAAAAAGGAGAATGTCCTTCTTAAGGACACAATGGATCTGCTGACTGTAGATGTGGAACTGCAGAAACAAACTTCTGCACAGCTTCAAGACAAGGAGAGCCAGCAGAGAAGGTTTACCACTGATATTTTGCCGCTTTCACCCTAGGGCCCAATCCACCCCCTGACCTTCAGGAATACTATCTAGTTCCCAACTGCCATTGTTGAGGTAGGACATTAGAAGAGTAGGAATAGAACTATGTGGCCTTAGGCCTAGCTGAAAGTCCTTTGTGTGGAATGAGGTAAGACATTGTTGTAGCAGTAGTAGTAATTTATTTCTTGTAACCCACCCAAAACAGCAAACATTAAATGCTTCCCAATACAGGGCTGCCTTCAGATGTCTACGGAAAGTTGTATAATTGTTTATCTCTTTGACATCCGATGGGAGGGTGTTCCACAGGGCAGGTGCCACTACTGAGAAGGCCCTGTTGTGGATGTGGGGGGATGATTAACAATTGTTTAAAAAATGATTTTCAATTTTATACATTTCAATAATATTACAATCATTTAAACAATTCAAACATTGCCTTCCTTCCCCCTCTTTCTGCGGTTCCTTAAATTTATTTTTAATATTTTCTTCATATCCAAATTAACAATACAGCATACATCCAATATCCTTACATACTTACATACTTCATACATCTTCATACATCTCCTCTCTTACATACCTCTTGCCTCTTACATACTTCATAACTCTTATTAACTCAAACTTTACACTCCAACCAACTACCCATATTCCCCTCACTCTCCATTTTCTCCCCCCCCCTGCCCCATACATCCCCATTCTACTCATCCTCTCTGAATCCAATCCCTCCCTCCTCCCCTCCCTCACTTCCCGACACATTTAAAAGTTCCTTCCTAAGATTCCTCCTCACAGCCTATTAATTTATCTATTTATTTTTCGTATTTTACGATATATCCTATTACTATGTTCTTTCTTATCTATATAACCTATTTGTTACCATATCCATCTTTCCATTTATATTTTCTAACCTTTAATCTATGGTTCATTCCAGGCAAATCGTTAACTCTGTATTCACTCCTTCTTTTTTTAAATACTCTTCTATATACCTCCATTCCTCCTTAATTTTTTGTTTACTTATATTTCTTATCGCTGCCGTCATCCTTGCCAGATTCATATACTCCACCATTTTTCCCTGCCATTTTTCAACCGTTGGGGGCTCCTCCTCCTTCCAATGCTGGGCTAATAATGTTCTTGCCGCTGCACTTGCGTATAGGAAAATGTTCTTTCTGTCTTCGGGGATATTTAATATATACTCTTATAAAACTGCAGGTTATTACAGTAATCCTGCCAATGTTCTTATCCATTTACAATTTATTTGTAAATATTCAATAAACCATTTCCATTCTTTTATAAAAAGATTGTTACCTTGATTTCTTACTTTTCCGCTAAGATAACAAAATCAGTCTTCCTGGCAAACTGGGAATATCCCCTCACTCACCCAAGTTTAGGATATTCCACACCTTTCCTCAGCAGAGTTTCTTTTTTTCTTTGAGAAAAATAAGTGGCTTACGTAAATGTAAACCAAGCTTTAATGAAAGAGAAGACGGTAATGAAATAACATAAGAAGATAAACTAAATACAAAAATGTGAAGCAAGTCTGAGGCAAGAAAAGGCAGTTGGTCCCTCGTTAACTGACATTAACTGAACACCCAGAAGGGGAGGGGTTTATTCCGAAGCATAACTCACAAGCCCCGCCTACCGGATACCAAACATTCTACTGATCATCTCCTTGACATCTGATGGGAGGGCGTTCCACAGGGCGGGTGCCACTACCGAGAAGGCCCTCTGCCTGGTTCCCTGTAACTTCACTTCTCGCAGGGAGGGAACCGCCAGAAGGCCTTCGGAGCTGGACCTCTGTGTCCAGGCTGAACAATGGGGGTGGAGACACTCCTTCAGGTATTCAGGGCCAAAGCCATTGAGGGCTTTCAAAGTCGGCACCAACACATTGTGCTTGGAAGAGAAAAACAACTACCAGACTTTTAGAAGGCATCTGAAGGCAGCCCTGTTTAGGGAAGCTTTTAATGTTTGATTGATTATTGTATTTTAATATTTTGTTGGAAGCTGCCCAGAGTGGCTGGGGAAACCCAGCCAGATGGGCGGGGTATAAATAATAAATTATTATTATTATTATTATTATTATTATTATTATTATTATTAAAACGTGATGTGAAGTGAGATGTGGAAGAACGGGAAGAACGAAGCAAATGCGCTTCTGCTTTCCTTCACAATTCAGTCATATGCTCCGTGTTGCGTACGTTCGAGATAAGAACAGAGGCGACCCAGAAGTCCTCCGCGGAGCGCGCAGGTGCGCAGAAGCGTTCTGCGCAGTTTGTGTATGCGCAGAAACGCAAAAAACCGTGAACTTTCGGGTTTTTTGTTTTTTTTCTCGTGCGTTCATGTTACGCACGCCCGGGTTACGCAGCGCGACCCCGGAATGGACCACGTGCGTAACCTGGGGTTCCACTGTACTAGTTTTCAAAGTTTCACTCCATCTTGGCAGTTTTCTTTGTGTAGATAACCCACAACTACTGTGACTGCAGCAGTACAGAAGCATTGCTGAGCTAATGCTCAGTTCCCCTTCTCCAAATGAAGAGCCTTCCCCCACCCCCACCCCCACACACAATGTGCTGCTGCCTGAGCATTTCATTGCATAGTTTAGCTGTGAAATGAAATGTCAAATCATGAAATCTCACTTGATCTATGGAATGTTTCATATTTCATTTTCAAGCCACTTACAGCATGTTTAACAATTGTGTCCTCGATATTTATTTTTATTATACATTTTGATATCGCCATTTAAGGTTACTGGAAGAAGACCTTAAAATCAAACATAAAAGGGAAATTGACACCTTGAAGCAAGAACACCACAAGGAGATTCAAAGCATGATGTCTGATTTCAGTAGTTCACAAGGCCTACTTCATGCGAAGATTGTCTCCTTGGAAAATGAGTATGTGGCTCTATGTGCAAAAGAGTGCAATATGTGTTGGACTAGTGAAGATGTTAATGTATGGTGATTTTTAATAATATACGACTTTGTGTTTGCGTTCTGCGATCTTCCTCAAGTGCTTTTCATCCTGTAATTGACACAGACTTAAAGAATTAGAAGAGAGGGAGCGAAAGAGGGAGCCTAGGTTGGAAGACCTACATCTTATAGGCTGCCTGCGGGATAAATTACATGAAAAAGAAGAGATGATCAAGGAATTAATGGTGAGATTTTGTCCAGAATATACTCATAGTACATGCTATAAAGCAGCTATTTTCCAAAAGGTTGTGAGGAAAGGTATTACTTTGGATATGTTTTTTCCCTCCCTTTCCATAACAACTTTACATTACTTTGAATGCCCTGCTTGAAAACAACAAAGCAATCCTAATTTTTTAGAGTTACAGTGGTACCTCTGGTTACGTACTTAATTCGTTCCGGAGGTCCGTTCTTAACCTGAAACTGTTCTGAACCTGAAGCACCCCTTTAGCTAATGGGGCCTCCCACTGCCGCTGTGCTGCCAGAGCACAATTTCTGTTCTTATCCTGAAGCAAAGTTCTTAACCTGAAGCATTATTTCTGGGTTAGCGGAGTTCTTAACCTGAAGCGTATGTAACCGGAAGCGTATGTAACCTGAGGTACCACTGTATTAGGGGAAGTGAGAAGGAGGAATCCCCACAGGTGTTAAGAACTCAAATAAGCTGCTTACCGTATTTTTCGCTCTATAAGGCGCACCTGACCATAGGACGCACCTAGTTTTTGGAGGGGAAAATACCCATATATTTTTTTTTAGGATCAGCTCAAATTTCTGCAGCTTCTTTTGCAAAGGAGAAAAGCCCCATTTTTTGAGGATCAGCTCAAAGTTGTTGAGCTTACTTTGCAAAGGGAAAAAACCCTGTTTTATGGGGTTTAACTCATAGTTCTGCAGCTTCAGGAAGCCATTTCTACAGTTTCCAGACAGATAATCTAATCAGCCAGTCACATGTCGCTGGGGAAACAGCCTACCTCTGCAAGGGGGCGGGGCTGGAATCTCTCTCCCTTATCTCTCTCCCCGATCGTTTGCTGAGCAGCTGCTCAGCGGGCTTCCTTTCAACACCCCCTTCTCTCTCTTTTTTTAAAAAAAGCACGATCTGCTTTTGCTCCTGGGCAGTTCAGCTCCAGGGACCACACATTCGCTCCATAAGACGCACAGACATTTCCCCTTACTTTTTAGGAGGAAAAAAGTGCATCTTATGGAGCGAAAAATACGGTATTTCATATTCACCCATTTTTTTTTTCCATCTTCAGAATTTCACGTGGATAACTGACCATTGGAAGGACAATAGGTAGGACCCGGCCAAAGGTGAGCACTTTTCAAGTCCCCTTGATTTCAGTGGAAGCCTTTAAGCAGTTGCTTAAATCTTTCACATTGAAATCAAGGGCCCTTAAACGTTGACCTTTGGCTGGGCCACAGCCCAAACAACTTCAAACTTCAGCACGATGATATTCCATAGCGATCAAGATGAAAGATTTTGGAAAGATTTTCCCGTTTCAAAGTAACATTATTTCCACCTTCCCCACCTCCCGACTTAATTATATTAATTTCAACTTGAAGGCAATAGTCTGTGCTCCTCAATTTTCCATTTAACATCCAGCTTTGTATTTCTGTTATCAGTTTGCCCCCACTCTCATTCAGGATTAATTATTTCAGACTGTGTTCATTTTTCAGTTCAGACTTCTTCAGGGGTTTTGATTTAAGCGCTCTAAAATAATATTCAAGCTGATGATCTATATAACCAGCACGTGTTTTTTTCCTTGACAGGATGGAAGCAAAATTCAACATTCACTTTTGCCCAGTACAGAACCATGTCGCAACCGGTCCTTTTCCTTTAACACAAACCCTACTACGTGTTTGACTCCTATTGCAAAGGTAATACAAACAATTTCACAAGAACAAAAGTCTTATTATTGTTTTTTTTTTCAACTACAAATGATTAAATACCTAGATAACATTAAAGGCCATGGGTGGTACTTTCCCTTGAAATCAACGGACAATGAGTTTGAGTAGCATCCTATATAATAATCTTGCTGTGTCCCTGCGTCCACTTTCTGTGTGTCACGGAAGTGCGCTACTGCGCATGTCGGACAGGGACGCAGAGATTGGACAGCTCTACTGTCGTCCCCCCCAACAGGGACACAGGCCGGAAGTCAGCGGCGGCGCACGCGCGATGTCACTTGGGGCAGCGCCGCCGTCTTGCACGGAGCCTCCTCCACCTCCCAAATCCTCCAGCCTCTCCGGCAAGCCGCAGTCCTCCTCCAATATATTCGGGGGCGCGACCCTCCCTCTCACCCCCCCTGGTTTCCCTCTCCTCACCGGCCTGCGTGGTGTCGCTGAGGTCGTGGCTGGCGGCGCTGCCCCGCGGGTAGTCCCTCAGCTTCCTGCCGCTCAGGCTGAGGGCGCCGCTGGCCGCCGCCTCCTCCAGCGCCCGCTCCAACGAGCGCGTCCACGACGACGGGCCCGCCGAAGAGGCAGCAGCGCCTCCGCTGCCGCCAGGGCAGCCCCCCCCAACCCAGGCCCCCTCCTCCTCCTCCTCCCGGCATGATTGCCCCGGAGACCTCGCTTCCTCCGCCCGCGCCGCTGCCACCGCCCTCTGACGCCACCCGACGGTGAAGGCCCCCCCCCCAGTCGCTGCAGGGGGAGAAGGAGGCGGCGGAGTTGACCGAGGGAGGAGCGGACAGTGGAGGGGGATGCGGCGGCCTGAGCCAGGCCGCCCGCCTTGGCGGGAGGCCGGGCCCCCTCTCAGCCCTCGCCTGGGTTCCCGGCGCGCTGGGCGGCCAAGAGGAGCGCAGCCTGGCCGGCCTGAGTTTTCTGCTGGGCGGGGGGCGGCGTCGGCCCATCTAGCGCCCGTTATCAACGGGCTAAATTCACTAGTTGGATATTAATTGCATAAAAACTGTCTGGTTTCTGAGCACATCTCTCTTTCCTTTCACGGAGTGATTAGATTGGGTGCAACCAATAGTTGTGGATTCATAGCCATATTTTGCTATGATATATGCCTAATGCCAGGCAATAAAGAATGATACACATTGTGGGTTGTTGGTAAATGAAGTTTTGCTCCGAGTAGAGCCATTGACATTAATGCTCCTAAGTTAACTTTGCATGCAACTCATTAAGTTTATTTTATAATATCTGATTCTCTGTGACAGGTAGGTAGCCGTGTTGGTGTGCCATAGTCAAAACAAAATAAAAAATAAAAAAATTCCTTCCAGTAGCATCTTAGAGACCAACTAAGTTTGTTTTTGGTATGAGCTTTTGTGTATCTGAAGAAGTGTGCATGCACACGAAAGCTCATACCAAAAACAAACTTAGTTGGTCTCTAAGGTGCTACTGGAAGGAATTTTTTTGTTTTGTTTTGTTTTGATTCTCTGTGGTTTTCAAACTTCCTGCCTTCAGGTCTCTGTCTCCATATTGGTGAAACCAATAAATACCGTCAGCTGGGAAGTCCCCAGGTTCAATCTTCCCTCAGCCATGAACTCCTGAGGTAGTTTTTGGCAAGCTTCCCAGCCTTAATCTCACATCTGCTGTATGGGGAATGATAAAACTGACCTACTTTCTTGGGCTGTTGTAAATATTGCTGAAGAACGTATGTGCCTTGAACGTTATTACATTCTGAGCAGTGAAGTTGGGTTTGGGGAGAGGGCACAACGTATTTTAATAATATTCAATGACAAGAAAGCATAAGGTACAAGGAAACAAGGGCTGCCTCTGAAGACATTTCAGAAACTTCAGCTAGTGCAGAATTCAACAGCCAGGTTGCTCACCAGAACAAGACGGTTTGGGCATATTACACCAGTCTGACTGCACTGTCTACCAATTAGTTTCTGGGCCCAATTTATAGTGCTGGTTTTGACCTATAAAGCCTTAAACGGCTCAGGACCGCAATACCTCAAGGCCGCCTCTTTCCATATGAACCTACCCAGACGCTGAGATCATCTTGAGGCCCTTTTTTGTGTGCCTCCTCCTCGAGAGGTCCGGAGGGTGGCAACACGAGAACAGGGCCTTCTCTGCAGCGGCTCCCCGCTTGTGGAATGCTCTCCCCAGGGAAGTTCACCTGCCGCCTTCATTATACACTTTAGGTACCAGGCAAAAACATTATTTTTTAACCAGGCATTTGGTTGATTTGATTGACATTCTATGCCCTTAAAAAAAATTTGGGGTGTGTGTGTGTTATTGGGTTGTTGTTTTTATTTTGCTTATGTATTTTGTGGTTTTATATTTTGATTTTATTCTGCGAGCTGCCCCGAGACCTCTGGGTATAGGGCGGTATATAAATTCATGTTATGAAATATTAAGAATAATGAGATATGCAATTCTGTTCTCCTCATAAAGCAGAAGAAAATGAATGAAGCGCCCAGCCGCATTGTCAGCGTTCCGAATTTAGCTTCCTATGCAAAAAGCTTTCTGAGTGGTGACTTGAGGCCTAAGAGAAATCCACCACTGATTACAAAATCTACAAGTTTGGATCAGAATCCTGGCTGTGTCAGAGTGTGCTATCCATCAGTACAAGCCTTGGAGACCAAGCCATCCCCAAGGTAAGTTATCAGTCTGTACTTACGGGGAGAAAGCTGTGATCCTATATAATGAAGCTACACTCCTATACCATTCCTCCTGGAAGTAAAGCCCTATTGAACCCATTGGTATTTACTTCTGAGTCACTACTGTTCATTTAACCAAAGTATTCTTAGACTTCATCAATAACAAAATATCGTTCTAATCTGTTCGACAGTGGAACCAACTCCCTTGGGAGGTTGTGAACTCTTCCATGGAGGTATTTAAGCAGAGGTCAGATGGCCATCTGTCATAGATGCTTTAGCTGAGATTCCTGCATTGCAGGGGTTGGACTAGATGACTCTTGAGTCCCTGCCAACTCTTACATGATTCTGTGATCTCTAAATTGAGTTGTGTGGACAAGATCAAAAATGTTACTTTCTGTAAGATGAGTTCAGTAGTGCCTAGAATCTGTTGCTAAATACCAAGTGGAGCTCCAGAATTTGGGGGAAGAACAGAAACAATGATGAGAGAGTAAACAGGAATTAAAAAAACGTAATAGTCACTAAATTTGTCAGCTTATTTAGAAAGACATGTTTCCCAGCAAAATAGGCTTGTTTAGCACCTGCACCATATAGTTAAAGCTATGGTTTTCCCAGTAGTAATGTACGGAAGTGAGAGCTGGACCATAAAGAAGGCTGATCGCCAAAGAATTGATGCTTTTGAATTATGGTGCTGGAGGAGACTCTTGAGAGTCCCATGGACTGCAAGAAGATCAAAATCAGCCCTGAGTGCTCACTGGAAGGACAGATCCTGAAGCTGAGACTCCAATACTTTGGCCACCTCATGAGAAGAGAAGACTCCCTGGAAAAGACCCTGATGTTGGGAAAGATGGAGGGCACAAGGAGAAGGGGACGGCAGAGGACGAGATGGTTGGACAGTGTTCTCGAAGCTACCAACATGAGTCTGACCAAACTGCGGGAGGCAATGGAAGACAGGAGTGCCTGGCGTGCTCTGGTCCATGGGGCCACAAAGAGTCGGACACGACTAAACAACTAAACAACAAGCACCTGTTTAATGGCTACAGTCCCCAAACCCCACACGGTTTGTTTGAGTGTTGGGAGTTTGGGTCTTTCTCACCATAACAACTCCCCATAACAACTTCCTAGAGACTCAAGCGAGCTCTGAAGTGCTAGGACTGACCTTTTTGGGTGTTTTATATTATGTGACCTATTTGGAGAAATGGGTGCAAGCAATTATGTCATAATCAGACTTCCTGAAATCAATGGATGTCAGTATAGACAAGAGTGTAACTCAGATAGCACCCTTAAGGCCTATGTAAATAGCAGTATCTTTAACAAATAGGAGGTAGCAAGATTACAACCTATGCAATATTTCATTTGGAAACCATTGATGGTGGCGTTTTAGATCAAGATAATTCCTGGTATAAGATTTTTCTGACAGGGATAGTGGTTTGATGCGGCAGAATTTATTTCTTAGCTCCGGCTGTATGCACAGATATATTACATATTTTGAGAATACAAAATTCAAATAAAGAAGTCAGTGAGTAAGAAGTTGCTGACAGAAAACAGATTATATTAAAGCTACTTTAGTAAAACCTCACGTCTGTATTTCTTGCGTCATTTTTAAGACAAGCTGAATATTCAGCGTACCTTCTTCATTTCATGGGATTTGCTCTCTGGAATATTTCAACGTACAGTAGCCAAAGCGTACCTGGTGAAGCCGGACTGCTTTGTGGAATATCTTGAGTTGCCAAACCCTTGTCCCAGTCCTTGTTTATGCATGTATTTTGATGAGCTGCCTTGCCTTTCGATTGTATGGTCCCTAAAGTAGCTTACAAGATTGCAACAATATTGTGTAGGTGTTGTTTTAAAAAACACTACCACCACCACATACAAATGCAACCTAGCAGCCCACCCTTAGCCCTCTTGTCAAGAGATGTGCCCTGCATACACTTCTTTCAGATTCTGCAACTGGCAGTTAGGAATAAAGCGTTCCTTTGGAATAGAGGGAGGAATCTTGCCCTCTGCAGCCATTTCTTCTTCCACTCATGACTGTGGCCAGGACACAGAATTCAAAGAATTCTCTCTTCCTAGTGATTTCCACTTCACGGGCAACATTACATAGTAATGCCAGTTACACAGAGTGCCAGTTACTGCTATCTCTGATTACTCGTATCTTCCAACTCATTTTTTTACTCATATCTTTATTTGTATATTTTTTTCTCCTCTTCAGGCTGCAAAGTAATGAAACACCAGAACCCAAAGATGCTCAGAAACTGGACCCTCGCCATCAGGAGTGGTTTACGAAATACTTCTCTTTCTGAGAGAAACTATTTATAGAATATCCTACACTGATAGTACTGTTGATGTTAAATATTTATATAGTGCTTTGCAGAATAAGCAAGATAACACAAGGACCATAAACTCTGAAGTTTGTTAGTGAGAGATCCATTAAATTTGATTGGACACAGCAGGAAATTAACATGATTTTTTAAAAAACATATGGTTGAGACATTACCATAAATAAATAAGTGTTTTTTAATATGGATGACCAATCTTCATGTATATACTATTTTATTTATGTTAATTTAAGACCCTGCTTAATATTTTATTTCTAATCGGCTTCAGTTCAATAGGATTCCCAGAGCAGCTTATAAAATAATTACAACCCGAAACACTAAAACACATTTAGGTAGCACAGTAAACAAAGAAAGCAATGTAGGACAGTAAGTTAAATTATATGTATTGCCTCTATACCAAATGCACGGTGACACTGAAAATTGTGCTTTTGGTGACAGCACACTTCATTTTCTAGTCTGATGGGGTTTTTTCATTCCAGTCTGAAACAGCAGTAAAGGGTAAAAGGACCTCTGACCGTTAGGTCCAGTTGCGGACGACTATGGGATTGCGGCACTCATCTCGCTTTATTGGCCGAGGGAGCCGGCGTACAGCTTCCGGGTCATGTGGCCAGCATGACTAAGCCGCTTCTGTTGAACCAGAGCAGCGCAGGGAAACGCCGTTTACCTTCCCGCCGGAGCGGTACCTATTTATCTACTTGCACTTTGATGTGCTTTCGAACTGCTAGGTGGGCAGGAGCTGGGACCGAGCAACGGGAGCTCACCCCGTCGCAGGGATTCGAACCGCCGACCTTCTGATCGGCAAGCCCTAGGCTCTGTGGTTTAGACCGCAGCGCCACCTGCATCCTACTCCAAAGAATGTTCTTCTGCTCCATTAGGAATTGAGGACAATGCCACAAATGCAGCGCAGCCTACCAGGGTCACGATGCTGGAAACTTAATGGTACCCTACTTTATACCTCAAAGAAGCCTTATCCCAGCGGCGTAGCTCACCGCTCGGGGGCCCGGGAGGTGGCAGGGAGACAAAAGGCCTGCACTGCCATTTCGGGCAGTGTGGAGCCTGCAGGCACCCAAGCCCCCCGCTTCATTCCCAGGAGAGATGCATAGCTCGGGCACACTGCAGGCCAGGCCCTGCATTAAGTGTCGTCCCTGTCCCCCCGTCCCCCGCTACACCTCAACAAACTTGCTAATGGGGCACTTCTTTCAGGCATTACTGCCTGCGCACACCAATCTGTCAGAGGCCTAAATATTAAATCCATTTGAAAAGAAATACCTTGATTTCGCACAAACGGTGCTTAAATATTGCTGTGTCTATTGAGTCGAGGTCAGTAAGGCCACATACGGAAAAAGCTTGTGCTCATTTTATATGCTTGCTTTAAATTTGTTTTAAAACGATTGTCTTCTACCCACCCCAATACCATGTAATGAACTGCTTCTGTAAACATGTTTGTGCCAAAAGCAGTTTGCCAGAAAGCTGAAAAACACAAGTATCTCTAGATCATAAGAATATATGAAGGGTCCAGTTGGACCAGGCCAAAGGCCCATCCACCAACAGCTTTATGGTTCTTTGGGTGCCAATATTTCATGGTGCATCTGTGCCCTGTAGTGACAGATTACATGTTTTCCCTCGGTTAGGAAATACGTGTTCTTCTATTGTCTTTAGAACCTTAACATCAAATCAAGCTAACTTCAGAACACCTGCATTATTTGGATTGTCACATTTAAATACATACAGCATAAAAGCCAAGTATTAGAGTTCAAACTGTTCAGTTTTCAAGAACATCTATAATTTCAGCCAACAATGTCAATATACTATGTCAGATTACCAAACCCATTTGGAACCAGAATCTTTGGGAAATGTCTGAAGCGAAAGTGTACTTGAAAGAAAGCCAAACGATTTTCTGAATTCAATAAGCCGAGGGTGCTTTGTATATATAAAACAAACTTATTGTTACATGATCAAAATAAAAAATGAACGTTCCCTAAAACTCATTTGGTGATGCTATCAAAATAAAACTAAGTACACTATTTTTGCCCCATGTGTGGTTTATTATCATTTTGTGGATTCAAACTAGAGAAAGTAGTTCTTGATTTACAGGCAGATCCATGAAATTAAAGAAATTATGCCTAGCTACACATATGTCATGAGTATTTTCTGTTCTTCCATTATAAAACAGGAACCTTGAACAGCAACGCTGATGCTGTTTTGAAGAGATAATTTAGAGCAACATGCTTCCAGGGACAAAAGAAAAAGACATGACTTGAGACACAAAAGGAAAATACGTAGGAAGCTGTGATGGCAGGCATTACAAAAGCAACTGAGGTTGTAAAATAAAATAATAATAGTGGCCACTCTGATTCTCCTCCCTTAGGCAGAAGGAGCATAAAAAATAAGAATATGCTCTGTAGAGCTCTTTGTTGAATTTCTTATACCATGAAAAGAGGTAGCAGCAGACAGAAAAACTCTAGGGTAGCAGCGGCCCAAAAGGCTATTGTGAGCACATCCAAGGGCTCAGCTACTGTTTTCAGCAGAGCCCTTTCCCCTTCCCAGCTGACCACCACTGCAAAATTCAAAGGCAGACAAGCCCCAAACTGCATGCCTGAAGTAACCCTCTGAATTTCAGCCAATATTTTGTTCCACAGATCAGCCACTATATTTTGGGCACATGGCATCCTACCTGTGAAGTTGTGGGGTTTTTAAAAACAAAAACACACTTATTCATTACTACGACACAACTACCCATGTGATATGTCAAAAACACCTATTTGTCGTTTCTTCAGCAGAAAGCATTTTAACAGCTCGGAGGTTATGTTTGCTTTCGGTCTGCCCTGTATGTAATTTGTTGGGGCAGGTGATTAATAAAAGTACAAAACCTAAACCCCATTCTGAGCCCTGCAAGGGCAAATGGCTTTATCATCATTTTGTTATGCTTCTTGCCGTCACCTAAAAAACATCCATATGAAGTTGCACCGTACAGACAATAGGAAGTCAATCGCGTTGTTCACGTTTGCTTGAGCGGTGCAGGAATGTTAGCCGACGCCTGCTCTAGATACGCTAAGGATCCTTGAGACATTTCAGCGGGCTTTTTGTGCTGGACATTGATGTCTTCCAGAACCTGCTGCCAGTGTCGCAGTTTACCCAAGTGCTTCTGAATTAGTGCTTCCTTCCTCTGCAATTCATTTCTCAGTTCTGAAACATCCTACAGGAGAGACAGGTACACAGGAAATTACAAGCAACAAGGAATCTCTTTTATGTAAAATCTGTTCCTATGCAACTGAAGAAATAATTCTCACAGCAAGCTATCCTTTCTGTTGTCACAAGAGGTTATATTCTTTTTAAATATTTGTATGATGCAAGTTTCAAAAGAGAAAGTAACATCTATTTCCCTCTGGACAATGCGATTCTTACAGGGATTTTGATAAGTGTCAATCTCTTCCTCTGTACTAGTTACTATTTAAGTGTGCTTTTAATGACTCTGAAACAGACTTTCAACCTTTGGGCAAAGCTCTGAAAAAGGTTGAGACACTTCACAGGGAAGGATGACAAGACACATACAGGACGAGCGCTCGGAGCAAGGCAGTGTTTTCCAACATCCAGTTATGTCTGTCCCCCCCCCAGCACATATTTAATATTTTGAGTATTTAGTGCACTTTGCCCATATTCCTGCAGTTATCTTTACAACATTGAGACCATGGCAGAGGCAAAATGGGGACCATGGGCATTTTTGGTGCTCAGCTCAGCAATCACACTTAACTCTCCACACAAAATGAACATTTGTCATTTTCTTAGTTACCATCAATAACTATGATATACTATATTGGAATGCATACCTTGCAACTTTAAAGCAGCACCTGCCTGCTAAGAGTTGATTAAAACATAAATTGCTTTAGTGTGGTCACCGTGTTAAAATTATGTTCCTCAGTATGGAGGCCCAACGACAAATTTTCAACACACGCTAACCAAGGTTTTCTGCAAATTTTGCAGTTGATTAATTTCCCCCCGCAGTTCTAAAACTACTACACAAGGTAAATGTTCCCTAAAACGGCACTCCTAACCCCACATACCTGAGAGTAAGCTCATTGAATTCAACAGGACTTACCGCTGTGGAAACCATGCTCAGGATTGTGCTGCACTAATCTGAACACATACAGTTATGAGATTATTTGGACAGGGGAAAAACCTTCATCTGTCTGTTACTGGCCAAGTAAACTGTATGTGGATTTAACTCCACTGTATTTATTAAATTATTTTTATCTACTTAAGACTGAACTAAGGGAATGAATCAAAGACAAAAGTATCACTCAGCATATATCCACTTACTTTGTCATAACTCTGCGTATAGATTTGGGTGTCATGTTGAAGCCTAGAGGAAAACCCAGGACGTACCTCTTTAATTACTTGCTCTGGTTTCTGTACACATAGTTGCAGCCTTTTTTGTAAGAAAAAGCATTCTGTTTGCCGTGCAACATCTAAAAATTTCTGGATACACTGGTCAACGCCTAATACACAGAGAGAGCAACAAGATTTTAAAGTTATTCCACAGGAAAATTGAACATTCATAACTTTACAAACCAGTTACGGACCAGGCTGTGATACGAGCAAAGTGAAAATTTTTGGCTAAAATTACTGCATTCTCAAAAACTTGCAAAAATGAGATTTGTATGAAGTAGTTCATAGTTTTAACAATCTTTTTTTAAAAAGAAAAAACAGAATGTTCAAAGTCAGACAGTGGGCTGATAAAGAATACATAGGAATCTCGATTTTGCATGTTGTAAACATAGTCTACTAAAATATAACCATTTTAACAAAAGAGTTATGTGAAAAAGGTAATTAAAACAAAATTTCTGATGATAGAAAAAAAGAATCCTTCAGTTTTTTAATAGAAACCACAGGTGTGATTTTACCACATGGATAAGAAGTTTTACCTATATAGAATTCAAGTGATGGAGTTTAAGTGCCCAGTAGCACCATGATTCTTAAACTGTATCACAAAGAGAACTAAACAACATCTTGAAAACTTAAGCCAATGCATATCGGATGCATCTGCCAATCTATGTCGCTCAGAATGCCTCTTGGCCAATATGTAAGTACGAGCATCATCCCAAGGGCAATATTAAAAGTGCAACAGGATTCCCTGATGGAGCTCTCCTGTAAGATAATCAGTAAAATGTGCCCAGTAAAGTATGCTTCTAATTGGGAGCACCAGATGTGGTCTAGCTATCAATGGTTTGGCAAACACCGAGTGAACAACTTTCCAGCCATTTGATTTTGCATAATCTTAATTTATTTTACCTTAAGAAATTAATAATTGGTTGGATAAGTCCAGAGAACTCTTAAAAAAAAAGCTTACAATTTAAAAACCATTTAACCAAACAACATCATAAAAAAGCAACAAGAGATAAAAACTAAAGCAGCAAAATAAAATAAAATCTAAGTTAAAATGAAGATGGAGGTACAGGCTTACCAGTTCTAATTTCTTCCTGGTCTGTACCGTTGACATAATCTTGACTCACGAGAGAAGCAAAGCAAGCCTAGGTAATTAGAGAAATATATACAAGCAATTACTAGAAACAGAAGGACGTTCACAGTGTACATGCCATTATGAGTATACAGCTTCCTCTTGTTTCCCATGAGCAATGCTGAACCATCAAACACATTTTTTGCTTTCTAGGAAAAAACTCATGGGCTTTTATTTCACAGAGATTTATATCTGCCTTAATGATATAACTCCTCCTGTGACTTTATAAACAAAAGTATATAGAAAAGGGGGAATGGTGAACGGGGCAGGGGGGACAAAAGGGGCCATGAAATGTAGTATTGCGAGATCAAACTGAATCTTCAGGGCTAATAGATACTACAGTGGTAGCTCGGTGTAAGAACAACCCTGTTTACGAACTATTCGGTTTACGAACTCCGCAAAACTGGAAGTTTTAAACACGCCTCAGTTTAAGAATGGTTTCGGTTTAAGAACAGACTTCTGGAACGGATTAAGTTCGTAAACCGAGGTACCACTGTATATAAACACTTTTGGTTTCAACAACCAAGCAGGACTGGATACAATAAATATCTGATAGGCAAGAGCGGTGCCCTGCACACGTCTTGTTAAAGACTCTAGAGCAGGCATGGCCAAATTTGGCCTTCCAGCGGTTTTGGGACTACAACTCCCATCATCCCTAGCTAACAGGACCAGTGGCCAGGGATGATGGGAATTGTAGTCCCAAAACAGCTGGAGGGCCAAGTTTGGCCATGCGTGCTCTTGAGGAAGGGCTGCTCCACTGGAGAAACAAATGCTAGAGTCTAGAAACACACTCAAGTAATATGACCCTTCTGGGCACTTCCAGTCTAAGACTGGTTTGGCAACTACCCAGTGTAAAGCAGCAGATATCAGAGCAATGCCACCCTGTGCCAATAGGGACTTTAAAGGTCATCCGAAAATCCAGGCTGTGTTGCAAGCAATTATGCCTTTTCTCATTTTTGACTACGCCCATATCATAGAATCATAAAGCTGGAAGGCACCCCAAGGGTCATCTAGTCCAATCCCCTGCAGTGCAGAAATCTCAACAAGCGGTCCTCAATCCAATATGGAACCCAAACAGCCCCCGCTTAGCTTTGCAAATGTGCGTGCATGGAGGGTTTTTGGCTAGGAGTCCAAAGTAGCCGCAGCCACGCCTCCAAACCTGAAAACTTAACAGGGTGTGATTACATATAAGGGTCTTGTGGCATCTTGCAGTGTTTCTCAAACTAAGGTCCCCAGCTGTTGCTGGACTACAACTCCCATCATCCTTATCTGGCAGGACCAGTGGTCCAGTATGATAAGAGTTTTTGCTTTGGCAGAGCACTTTCCCCTTTTTCATCTCCCTAATTGTTTAAACCAATTCATGAACCAAGAACTTATACATTGACCACTAATAATGAAACATATGTTGTGGATATTTTCCCACATTTATTATGCTATTTTTGTGATATACAAATGACATGAGAAAACTTGGTATGCTTATTTGTATAGCATTATTCTTGTTTATAAAACCATTTTTAAAAAAAAAAAATCAAAAACTAAAATGTGCAACAATAACAACGTATCATCCTTAAAACGTATAATGTCAGACGTTAATGAGGCCTGAATTAGAAAAAGCGTGCAAGACCTGACCTAGAAAGAAAGTTTTTAGGATTTGCACGAGCAAGATTCTGCTCTTGGGATTCGACGAGGGGGGGGGGAATCCTCCAATGTGAGCCCGAAAGCTGCTCTGCACACAGGACATGGCCGGGTCTACAGTTTTTGAAAGTCTATGTCCGTATTAAAAGGGGGCGGGGGGGAAATGTTGAAACAGGAACCGGAAGTAAAGACAGGCTCTGTTTACCATTGTCCCCATCTCTATGGTTAGGAAGGCCTCTTGTTCGAAGAGCTGCCCCATCCGAGGGAGGGAAACGGAAACGGCAACGGCCCTCTCCCGCTCATTTTCGTTCATCCCCACCCTCCCCTTACAATCATGGTACCTTCCGGCTCCCGCCCGCCCGACGCGGCCTACCTCGAAAGACGCCTCCAGCTCGTCCACGAGGGTGCTGTTGGGGTTCCGCGGGCCCGCGGGGTTCGACGGGAGGAGGCCGGCTGGCCCCGACACACCGGGGGCCACGGGCGGAGGAGGGGGCGGCGGCGGAGGAGGAGGGACCGGGCCCTGGTTCCCGAACATTCCGCTCAGGCCGGCAGCCATGGCAACGGAGCGCAGGGCGGAAGCAGCCAGTGCGCAGGCGCGACTGGGGAACGCGGTGACGATCGGGGCGGGGAGACGCGAGCGGAGGGGGCGGGGCCAGAGGGGCGGGGCTTGGAGCCTCGGCATTTGGACTTGGTTATCAATAATTATTTACGGCTATATGAATCCTTTATATATTACTGTAATATGTATAGCTATATATATTATCTAGAATATTACACACACACACGTGTGTGTGTGTATTTTTAATTGTATGTTTAACAATGTTTAAACAATTAAGCAATTGCATGTTTAACAATGTTTTTTAATGATTTGGAGGGGGTGTATATACACACACACAAAAACCACATACATATAAAAAACCACAAATAAAAAAACAATTAAACATGAATAAGAATTAAATCTATAGTTTTATTTCTATTCATGCTTAAGTTTTTTTTTAGTGATTAGTGTGGTTTCCCATGTTTTTAGCTATGTTCTAATTTTATCTAAAAGCCGCCTTGAGTCATTTTCGGGGGAAATGGCAGAGTATAAATATAAATATAATTATTATAATTATAATTGGTCCTAAGGCAGGCTTACAATAGCTTTCAAATATTTGAAATCCCAT
The DNA here is from genome assembly GCA_034642065.1 of Darevskia nairensis. Taxonomy (NCBI): domain Eukaryota; kingdom Metazoa; phylum Chordata; class Lepidosauria; order Squamata; family Lacertidae; genus Darevskia; species Darevskia nairensis. The sequence goes on from JAWWNI010000558.1 coordinate 1,096,265, forward strand.
CCATATTTTTTTCAGTGTAGAATACATCATTTTAAATTCCATGTCTATTCTTAGTGACACATCAGCTAGCCCTTGAGCATCTGCAGAGTTCGCGTCCTTAAAAGCACTGAGTAATGATAGAGTAATGATAGGGTCTAGAGAAAAGACCCTGATGTTGGGAAAGATTGAGGGCACAAGGAGAAGGGGACGGCAGAAGATGAGATGGTTGGACAGTGTTCTCGAAGCTACTAACATGAGTTTGGCCAAACTGCGAGAGGCAGTGAAGGATAGGCGTGCCTGGCGTGCTCTGGTCCATGGGGTCACGAAGAGTCGGACACGACTGAACGACTGAACAACAACAACAACAATGATAGAGTATGTTTCCAGTACAGAGTTTGCTTTCCACACTAGTTTGTTATCTTCCGTGAAAGCCACAATCACAGTTCCAAAATCACTTTCTCGGATAACTGCAGCTAGTTGGCAGTTTGGGGCTTTGTGCAACGTTCTGCATCACTTTGCCCTTAGATTAAATAATATCTGATCTGAGCCAGGCTGCCAATTCATGTTACGATGAGGATATGGAAGTATTCGACTGTGAGCTCAATGGCCAAGTTGTAGCTACTAGGTGTATTTTATCTTAAGACTGCTGCAATACCTTACCAAGCAAGATAAAAGCAGGTGCTTCTGGCAACAGATTCCAGGATTTACTCATGAGGCAGATACATGCAAACCATTTAGAGATCAGAGGAAAGAAGAATCTTTGGTTGAGAAAATATAAGTGCCCACTCTGCCAGTGTTGAACTAATGTATTAAAGTGGCTTATTCAAGCTCAGATCCTTAGCCCTTCTAGACAAGTACTGTTTGTCGAGACTAGCAAGCTATTCTCCAAAGTCTTGGGTAGAGAGGCATTTTTAGCTCTACTAAGAGAGGTCCCCCCCCAAGTGCCAGGGATCGATTCTGGAACCACCTGCACACAAAGCATGTCCTCTACCAGTTTCCCCTCTGTGTCTTGTAGAATCCTGGAATCCTATTTTACTTGGGCCTATTATTGGAAAAGGCAGTGCCTTATGGAATTAGTTCTTATTTGTGAGGAATGCCGGTACAAATTCTAACTACAGGTCTCCCCCACCCCCACACACTGTATTATATAACACCTATAGACGCATCCTCCCCCAAACCTACTTCCCAATGTATGAACAATGAGACGTTTTCAAATAGGTATTTATTGTGGCAATTTTAGTTTCCATTCAAGTTGCAAAACATGATAGTTCAAAGTGATGTCTCCTTCAATATTAAACAGAATATTAATATGTCTGTTCATCAGCAGAATAAAAAAGGGAAGTGTAAGAGATCTTTGCTCAGTAAGATTTTTTTTTTTTTACAAAATAAATCTAGTCCATCATTGCATTTAGAAATAAGCTGAAAAATCCATGTTGTGGATATTTTTCTTTTCCTTCCTGTTTAATTAATACACACACTGCTTCAGCAGTTTTGAAATTAACTCAAACTGATTTTAAGGCTGGGAGGTTCTAAAACTGCACATCTAACTATTTTCTGAATGCCTGCTTGTCTTGACTCAGTCGAGCAGCAAACTCTACTAGAGTCCTTGTGGGCCGTCCTGCCATGCCCTTGCGGAGGTATGGAATCTCATCTTTATTCCCCATCACACCTGCAATATCTAGGTGAGCCCAATGAGGGGCGGTCACAAATTCTTTCAGGAATGCGGCAGCTGTACATGCACCGCCAGATCTAATGGGAAAGAAACATAAAATATGAGTGGATTACTTTTATCTGTTTACTTATAGGAGTAAAGAATTATAAACCAAACTGTACAGCACCAAGGAGGCTCAATTCAGACATATCATCAAACCATGGTTTGCACCAGCAATAGTTTCAAATTCAAACCATAACTTGTGCTTCCAAAAGTGCAAAAGGAAAACTGGTTTGCCTGCTTTCATTTTCTCCTCTCAGCACTCAACTTTGTAAGTACACTCTCATCTTCATGGTACAGTAGCCTCCGGAAACAGAGCCAATAGCTGTAACTATGGTTTATCACGATGCCAAGCCATAGTTAGCACAAGCCATGATTTACAAACCCACCTCAAACATCTTTTTTAAAAAAATCTTTGCTGATTGCAAGTTACAGTTGTACCTTGGAAGTCGAACTGAATCCGTTCGGCTTCCAAAAATAGTTCGAAAACTGGAACACTCACTTCCAGTTTTTGATCGTCCGGGAGCCGAAACGTATGAGTTCCAAGGCGTTCAGCAACCAAGATACGACTGTATAGCCTTTTTCAATTCAGACATCACTTCAAACCACAGTTAGCTTCTTTAACTCTGGTCTGGTGTGTAGTGACATTTCTTCTTGTGTTGAGCAAATTCCAAAGGGTCAGCTGCACTGCCTCTGCCCACCAATTCATTCCTACACTAACCATGGCGCAGTCGGAGAATTATTACTCTCTCCCCAGTCTGAACAGTAATAAAACAAGTGTGGGGAACTGGTGGCCCTTCACATGTTGTTGGAGCACAACTCCCATCAATCCTGATCATGGGTTATTTTTGGCTGGAGGTGTTGGAACTTGGGAGTCCAACATCCGAAGAGCCACAGGTTCCTCACCTGTGGAACAGAAGGTCAGCCAGAGAGTCATCTCCTTATGCACTTCCTTCTTTTCTTCCTAAATTGTATGCACTGGCAAGAGTGGTTTAAATGTAGGAGCAGCAGCAACACTGGATGACTAAATTCCATACCTATATTTTCCAAGGTTGTTGATGTCTGCAAGCTGACAGTCTGTCATCTGTTTTGTATAATGTTCAAAGAGAGGCATCCTCCAAACACGGTCTCCTGTCAAGATGCTAGCCTACAAATGTAAATGCATTGTGAGTAAAGGAAGTCAGTAACATGAAAAACTTCAACATGTATGATGATGATAATAATAATAATAATAATAATGATTTATTTATACCCCAAGGGACCCAGGTGGCACTGTGGGTTAAACCACAGAGCCTAGGGCTTGCTGATCAGAAGGTCGGCGGTTCGAATCCCTGCGATGGGGTGAGCTCCCGTTGCTCGGTCCCAGCTCCTGCCCACCTAGCAGTACGAAAGCACATCAAAGTGCAAGTAGATAAATAGGTACCGCTCCGACGGGAAGGTAAACGGCGTTTCCGTGTGCTGCTCTGGTTCGCCAGAAGCGCCTTGGTCATGCTGGCCACATGACCTGGAAGCTGTACGCCGGCTCTCAGCCAATAAAGCGAGATGAGCGCCGCAACCCCAGAGTCGGACACGACTGGACCTAGTGGTCAGGGCTCCCTTTACCTTTACCTTTATTTATACCCCGCCCATCTGGCTGGGTTTCACCAGCCACTCTGGGCGGCTTCCAACAGAACATTAAAATACAATAATCTGTTAAACATTAAAAGCTTCCCTAATCAGGGCTGCCTTTAGATGTCTTCTAAAGGTCTGGTAGTTGTTGTTCTCTTTGACATCTGAAGGGCGCCACTACCAAGAAGGCCCTCTGCCTGGTTCCCTGTAACTTGGCTTCTCGTAGTGAGGGAACCGCCAGAAGACCCTCAGCGCTGGACCTCAGTGTCCGGGCTGAACGGTGGGGGTGGAGACGCTCCTTCAGGTTTCACTTTAAGTTTATAAACCACTTACTTGGTTGTAATGAAACCTAAGCAGTTTACAATGAAATATTAAAATCATCAGCCAAAAACACTTTTAGCAACATTTAAAAATAATTTTAACTGCCATTTTCTCCCCGACATCAATGAATGAGACAGGATGAAAGAGACTTGAGCATGGTGTCAAAACATCCTTAAAAACTGTAATTAATATTTTGTGCTATATAATTATGTTTCACAGTTAAAAGGTTCTTGCATTGATAGCTTTAGCATTTTAGAACGGCCTTGTGCATCAGGCAAAAGATTAATCTAGCACGAATTGGAAGGTGGTTCTTCCAACCAAAGAAGAATGGATAAGTAAGATAACAGACTATGCAGAACTGGCAAAATTAACAGCAAAATTAAAAGAATCTAATATTGAGTGCCTTGTGGGAGAATGGATGCCTTTTTTGGACTATTTAAAGAAATATAGTATGATGTGGGCACGTTTGAGATATAAGCAAAAGAAGTAATTAATATTAATTAATAAGCAACAGAAGTAACAGAAGAATCAATATTGTGGTTATGAATTAGTTGATAGAAGATAAAAGGTAAAGGGACCCCTGACCATTAGGTGCAGTCGTGTCTGACTCTGGGGTTGTGGAGCTCATCTCGCTTTACTGGCCGAGGGAGCCGGCGTACAGCTTCCAGGTCATGTGGCCAGCATGACTAAGCCGCTTCTGGCGAACCAGAGCAGCGCACGGAAACGCCGTTTACCTTCCCGCTGGAGCGGTACCTATTTATCTACTTGCACTTTGACGTGCTTTCGAACTGCTAGGTTGGCAGGAGCAGGGACCAAGCAACGGGAGCTCACCCCGTCGCGGGGATTTGAACCGCCGACCTTCTGATCCACAAGCCCTAGGCTCTGTGGTTTAACCCACAGCGCCACCCGCGTCCCTATTTGATAGAAGATAGTGTGCAGCAAAAGGAAAGAAACAAAACTCCATGGAAAACGGGGTGGGAAGTCAATAAAAATAACAGAAAAGACAAAATTGTCTTTTGATTGTATATGTTTAGAATGTTGAAACTTACTAAAACATTATGGGGGAAAAGATTAATCTAGCACAACACTCTGGGAACGGCTAAAACAAGCCGGGAGCTTGCTCCCAACACCTAGTTCACAAGAGGTTTATAACCTTCCAAACAGGAGGTTCCATTTTTTTCAGCTTTTGTGGCTAACAGTTGTTGACAGGTTCCCAATAATATTGGTCTAATCCAGTGTTTCTTCTCAAACTTGGGCCTTCAGCTGTTGTTGGACCACAACCACCATCATCCCTGGCCGCTGGTCCTGATAGCTAGAGATGATGGGAGTTGTAGTCCAACAACAGCTACAGACCCAAGTTTTAACACCGGTCCTTTCTTTAAAGTCCTTTAAGTTAGTAGCCATCTTCACATCGCTTTATCTGTGCTGCAAACATACCTCATACAGATAGTTCCACAGCTGGTGTGAATTGGTGAAAACCCCAGTAGCTGCAGATCCTAGTGCGATATCCATGGCACCTATACAATATTACACAGATCAAGTTATTAACCCATCATTTCATGGGGAGTTACAACAATCTCTTTTGCTCTGTGCTTCTAAACACATTTCTATGTCCTACAGAAGGCATAATCTTACACATTTATACATGGGATTGTGTCAGACTTTGGTTTGTTCCTGAAGATGCAATGCATTCCTATCTACAGTCTAGTTCAAAACAAATAATGCTTAGTTGCAAACACGCTAAATCATGGGTTGTAACAGATTGAGAAGCCAAGTTACAGGGAAGCAGGCAGAGGGCCTTCTCGGTAGTGGCCCCCCTCTCTGTGGAACGCCCTCCCGCCAGATGTCAGAGAACAACAACTACCAGACTTTTAGAAGACATCTGAAGGCAGCCCTGTTTAGGGAGGCTTTTAATGTTTAATAGATTATTGCATTTTAATGTACTGTTGGAAGCCGCCCAGAGTGGCTGGGGAAACCCAGCCAGATGGGCGGGGTATAAATATTATTATTAGTAGTATTAGTATTATTAGTATTATTATTATCATCTTGGCTTGTTTAAGTAACCTTTGTTTTAAACCAGGATTCTTGGTCTGCGAGTAACGCTAAGTCAAGATTTGTTGAAGAAAGTCAACTTGGCATAAATCCTCTTGGCTACATGGGAGAAGAGGGGAGCACATGAGCCTAATACGTATTGATCTGATGTGCTTCTCATTGCTTCTCACGAGGGTTATAGAAAGTGTGAAAGAAACAGGCAGAAGGTTTTTGTTTGGGTTATTTCTTCTGGGAAGCCGAGTACAGTTGGTTTAAACTGGTTCTGTTATCTTTCTGTCAAGGTCATGCTGACTATAATAATCAGGCCAGAAGGAGCCTAGGTTTCACTCACTCACTTTCTCTATCTCTTTGTTGTGGTGTGCTGTGGTGTTATGGTTTAGTCTTATTATAAGTATTGTTAAGTTTCATTTGAATTGCTGCAACTGGATTTCTTACGGACTGTGCCAATCCTGAAGGTACTGGATTTGTGACCATTATCTTCATTTGCCTTCAGTATACAAAAAAAGTATCAGGTGTTGTAATAATTGTGATCAACAAAACCAATACTCCAAAACACCAAATTGGCTTATAAATATTGAGAACAATTTACTCAATCAAACATGTTAAAATGAACACATTAAGGTGCAGCGTGCAAATCCAAGCCTGTAAAAACTCAATAAACTGATGGCATAATACTGAGGCTAATGATAATGTCCTAGCGTAATCAAATTACGCAAAAGTGTTGCAAAGGGTACTCTACTGAACGCGCAAAGTCTTTTGTGAGGGAACGGTCACAGTCAGGCAAGAAAACATGGTCATGTGTGATGGTAATCGCAGATAGGCCCTCCTCGCCGTCCCTCAGCGAAGGTAGATCTGAAGACCTGAATCCCGGATATAATCAGGTTTCGCGGGAGCTTCTTCAGTTCATCGTGCTATTTTTACAACACCATACAATGAAATTATAGATTCTCACAGGCACAATGTTCATTTTAACATGTTTGATTGAGTAAATTGTTCTCAATATTTATAAGCCATCTGCCTTCAGTAGCAGTAAAAGCTCTGCTGATGGATGAAGTACAATTACCTCTGGTCTATTTTGGGGGAACTCTGCACTGTGTTTAAGTTTTATCGTCCCCAGAAGAGGCTCGGGCGACGAGCGCTCGCTGAAACCATACATGTAGCGCTAAACTAGTTTAGCATGGCCTGGGGACCATCCCAAGGCTATTCCGCATCTGGAGTTGAATGCAGAAGCCAGAAACTTCAAAGAAGAAAATAAAAATAGGTACCTGTTAATGTAGCAGCATCTACAATGGCTCGTGGATTAAAACTGTGAGCGTAGCAAAGAGCGTCCGCCAAAACCAACCTTCCTTCTGCATCTGTGTTGTCAACCTTTCAAGATGAGGAACGCCCCCCCAAAATAAGAGAATGATTTATTTTTTTGCTTTCTTTGTGCTTACACACCAACAAAATACAAAAAAGAGAATATTTACGTCATTTGTTACAAATTATACCATTAACCAAAAAAGATAAATTTATATAATTGACAATAAATCTTCTTGTAATTCATTGACTTCCCGTCTTCCCCATACTTCATTTATAGTCTACTAACTTGTTGCATAAACCTATCTATTTGTTTTACAGTAAAATATCATTTCTCCTGTATCTTTATTTCTTACTTAGTACAACTACAGAGGTTATTCAAAAGCAGCGACTGAGTTTAGACTTCCACAGTTGTTTTTAAGATACGTTTTAAGAGGTTCCCATTTTGTAATAAATACCTGTTTGGACTTATCTTTCATTCTGTCAGTTAACTTGGCTAATTCTGCGTACTCTACTAGTTTCGGTAGCCATTCTGACCTCGAAGGGTTTTTATCACTTTTCCAATTACTCGCAATTAAAATTCTCACGGCAACGGTAGCATATAGAAAAATAGATTTCGCCTTCGGAGGAATATCCGATCCTGTGATTCCCAATAAGAAGGCCTCTGGTTTTGATGATTTAATTAAAAGTAATATATGTCATGGGACGCGGGTGGCGCTGTGGGTTAAACCACAGAGCCTAGGGCTTGCTGATCAGAAGGTCGGGGGTTCAAATCCCTGCGACGGGGTGAGCTCCCGTTGCTCAGTCCCAGCTCCTGCCAACCTAGCAGTTCGAAAGCACGTCAAAGTGCAAGTAGATAAATAGGTACTGCTGCAGCGGGAAGGTAAACGGCGTTTCTGTGTGCTGCTCTGGTTCGCCAGAAGCGGCTTAGTCATGCTGGCTACATAACCCGGAAGCTGTACGCCGGCTCCCTCGGCCAATAATGCGAGATGAGCGCCGCAACCCCAGAGTTGGCCACAACTGGACCTAATGGTCAGGGGTCCCTTTACCTTTACTTTAATATATGTCATAAAAAAACAAATTAACCAGCTAATAGCTTAGCATTTCAATAGCCCTTTATAGCGTTCAAGACTCCTCACACATACTCTCTTAGCAATCTGACAGCAGCCCTATAAAAGTTGGGCAGCACTCAACTTTTTCCACTCACACCGTGAATGAAGACGGGAGAGGAGGCTGAGGAAAAGTAGTTTGTCTAAGGGCTCCTAGCATGGGCCCTTGAAGCAAAATGAGGTGGTAGAATAGGGACTGAGTAAAGTTAGACTGCATGTGATTGGGTGCAGCTTCTGTCACAGCAACCCCTTGCACTAAAAACTCACTGCTAATTTTAAAATGAAATTCAACACTTCAGAGAGAAAGGGTTGAAACCAGCCCATTCCTTGGTGCTCTAGTTCCAACTGCAGGAAGGGCTGGATTTTTAATGCACAAGAGAGCATTAAAAACTAATCGTCTTCAGCTTAATGTGATACCACCGGTCTAAATGCAGCTCAAACCTCCTTTGCTTACACAAGCATCTTAAAAACATACCTGAATTGTTTTCCCATTCATGGCCTTCACGACATCTCCAGGCTTGCTTGCCTTCCCACTGGGCATGTTTTCACAAAGGGGTGTCAAGCCTGAGATTGGGGGAAAAGTCAACTGCTGTTGCAATTTGACATTCACACTCCCAACATTATTTGGTGTTTGTTATTAGAAGCTTAGTAATCCTGTTTTGAAGGTTTACCTCAAACCTTTTCTACTGCAGTGGAACCTCTATTTGCGACCATAATCCGTTCCGGAGGTCCACCCGGAGGTCGAAACGGGTTGCTGGGAGTGGCGTTGTGCGCAGGCGGCAATTGCCCGCTTCTGCGAACGGCGATTGCCCGCTTCTGCGCATGCGCGGACGGCGATTGCTGCTCCTGCGCATGCGCGAATGGTGGCAAACCCGCCGGTTACTTCCGGGTTTGCCGCGGTCGCGACTTGGAACGACCGTAAGAGGCGGTGGTAAGTAGAGGTTCGACTGTACTGACATTTTATTTAGAAGATGTGCTCTTCCTTTGGTGCCAAGTTATTGGAAACCACGGCCCAACCTGTACCACGCACTTAAGGCACTGCTACCCCAGTGTAGGGGAAAACTACGCGGAAGACATTTACGAGGAGATAGTGGCATGTCCTGGAGTCTTCCCCATACTTGAGCCGCGCCCCAAACTTAGCTCCTGTGTGGATGTTTCTTTAAGGGAAGCGAGCTTGTGAAGTGGCCACAGGTGTTGCCACTTAGAGGCAGGCTCTCTATAAAAAGCAAGCAGGGAGGGGGCTGGGGCTGGAGAAGGAGTGGGAGAGAGGAGGAGAACCAAGAAGGAATGTAATGGACGCAGAGCTAGAGTACTATGGGCATCGGGTATGTATGTTTTGCTGTTTGATGTTTGTAATAAAGGTTCTGTGGTTCACCTTCCACCTGTGCCGTTTCCTTGCCCTGATATCTTTCAAAAGAACCGCTACCTTTGGTAGAACACCCACTTTAAACCATCATGGCTTCTTCACCCCAAAGAATCCTGGGAAATGCAGTTTGTTAAGGGAGCCGAGAGTTGCTCGGGGTCCCCGATTCCCATCAAAGATCTAGAGTTCCAAGAGTTCCACATTAAACCACTCCAGAAACTCTACTTTTGCGAGGGGAACAGGGGTCACCGAACAACTCTCAGCACCCCTAACAAACTGCAGAGAGGTTGGGGAACAAACAAGTAGCCATGGGTCAAACCAATGCTGCAGGAAGGTGCCAGGGAAGGACCATAGGTGTGGTAGGCAATGCGTGCTTTGTTTGTGGGCGTGAGGTCCTACGCTCAACCCCTAGGCTCTCCAGACAGCAGATCAGGGAATGTCTTCTCTGTCCAAGATCTTGGAGTCACACTGCCAGTCAGAGCAGAAAATCTGGGCTAGGTGGGAGCTATCACATGTCTCAATAAAAGGCATGTTTGGAAAGCGTGTTACTGAAATACCCCCATGGGTCTTTCTGTGCCTGGCTCCTTTTACACATTCTTCACCCGCCCTCCTATTCCACTTACCAATTAAATTAATAGGCAACTTCAGTTCCGCAGCTGTCACAATGGCAGAGCAGATGGTGGCTGCTCCTCCCATATCGGCTCTCATGGCATCCATGTTGGCAGACGGTTTAATGGAAATGCCGCCACTGGAGGGAAAGCAGTCACAGGTAACACAACCAGGTGTGAACGGAAGGCTCCGGTTTCTGAACGCAAACGGTTGCGACGACCAACACCTCCCTTCCCACATCTTGGCAAAATATACCTTTGCTAGAAAATGACCGTTTCCCCCTTTCAAAATAATAATAATAATAATACTTATTTATACCCTGCCCTTCCCAGCCAAGACCAGGCTCAGAGCAGCTAACACCAATAAAATCACAACAAAACATACAAAACAATCAATTAAAATGCAGGTTAAAATACGATTTAAAGTTTAAAATGCAGCCTCATTTTTTAGTAGCCCACCAATCAAACCATAAAGGAATGAAACATCAGGGTTAAACTGAAACCAACCCAAAGCCAGGCAGAACAGCTCCGTCTTGCAGGCCTTGCGGAAAGATGCCAAATCCCGCAGGGCCCTGGTCTCTTGTGACAGACCGTTCCACCAAGTCGGGGCCAGTACTGAGAAGGCCCTGGCCCTAGTTGAGGCCAGCCTAGCATCCTTGTGGCTCGGGACCTCCAAAATGTTATTATTTGAAGACCTTAAGGTCCTACACGGGGCGTACCAGGAGAGGCGGTACACCCATGGAAAAAAGGTACACCCATGGAAAACATGGCATTGCGTTGTGTGCAGCTGTGTCCATTTACAAATCCAGCAGAGGCATCTGTGAATGGAAGGAGGGTGGGAAGCTGTATTCACAAATCCCCCCCTTCTTCTGCAGCTGCTTGTACCACCTCTCCTGTTCCAAGGGTCCCCCAAGACTCTGGAACAGATTGGGGGGGTCACAAAGAAGACGGGAATTAATAAAATCTAACTCCCACCTTCTCCCCCACCCCCCAGTGTGGTGTAGTGGTTAAGAGCGGTAGACTCGTAATCTGGTGAACAGGGTTCGCTTCCCCGCTCCTCCACATGCAGCTGCTGGGTGACCTTGGGCTAGTCACACTTCTCTGAAGTCTCTCAGCCCCACTCACCTCACAGAGTGTTTGTTGTGGGGGAGGAAGGGAAAGGAGAATGTAAGCCGCTTTGAGACTCCTTCGGGTAGTGATAAAGCGGGATATCAAAATCCAAACTCTTCTATTGGCAGATGCCTCTGCTGGATCCAAGACCCATTCATGAATGGAAGGGCACAGATGACTGCTACCCATTGTGCTATGAAGACCACAAACTTGGCAGGAAAAATATGGAAGCAGATACCAGATAACTGCCTGTGTTCAACTATATACAACAAAAGCCAGACGTTCTCAGGGCAGTACACAAAGAATTGATTTTCAGGCGATACAAAAAATTCTGTCTTCACACCTGCAAGTCGCCGCTTCACGTTGAGCGATTAACATGTGTGAATGGGGATATAATTATAATAAATAAAACCAAACTCTACGCTAACTATTGGATGATTAGTTTTTCTGCTTTCCAATATTGGGTCAAAGTAATGTTGAATCACCTAACTGATTAATCATTAAAGATTGTTAATCATCCAGTAACCCTGCGAATAAATGAACAGCTCTATCTGAACTTTGGGAAAAGGCAGTTCTCTGTTTGCTTCTTTTCTTTGTTGATTAAAGATAACACCTGACTGGATTTTCAGATTTTGCTTTCCAAGGTATGCACAATACTTACCTATCAAAAGTAATTCCTTTCCCAACAAACACCACTGGAGGTTCACTGGCATCACAGCTTCCCTTATAGTGAATTTCCAAAAAGACAGGTGGTTCATCAGAGCCTTTGGCGACACTCAAGAATGATCCCATCTCTTGGGCTTCTATCCAGGACTTATCCCTGGAACAATGGAAAACCATCCCCAGTTTGCAAAATTGAACTGCAGAGTCTCAATCTATCTGCAAAGCAGTATCTCCCCCTGCCCCCCAAATTATAGGGCCATTACAAAGCAAAAGACCTAGCTTAACCTATTGCTCTATTCTGTTTATAAGGCATTTTAAAAATGATTTTCCTGTGGTTTATGACCACAAAAGTTACCGTATTTTTCGCTCCATAAGATGCAGCTGAACATAACATGCACCTAGTTTTTAGAGGAGGAAAGCCCTGCTTTTTTGAGGATCAGCTCAAAGTGGTGCAGCTTCTTTTGCAAAGGGAAAAGCCCTGCTTTTTTGAGGATCAGCTCAAAGTGGTGCAGCTTCTTTTGCAAAGGGAAAAGCCCTGCTTTTTTGAGGATCAGCTCAAAGCTTCTAGTCCTACATGTAAGGGAGCCATTTCTACAGTTTCCAGACAGATAATCTAATCAGCCAGTCACATGTCGCTGGGGAAACAAACAGCCTCCCTCTGCATTCAACAACGGAGGCCTGGGCAAGGGGGCGGGGCTGGAAAGGGAGCCTTATCTCTCTCCCCGATCGCTTGCTAAACAGCTGTTCCACGGCTTCCTTTCAACACCCTCTTCTCTCTTTGTAAAAAAAAGAGCACAATCTGCTTTTGGCCCCTAGGTAATTTGGCTCCAAGGGACCACACATTCACTCCATAAGACGCACAGACATTTCCCCTTACTTTTTAGGAGGAAAAAAGTGCGTCTTATGGAGCGAAAAATACGGTAAACCAAAACAGCCTTCTCTTTAAATGAAGTTGGTGATGGATACAGTTCTGTTCTGTATATGAAAAAAAGCAGATTCTCTGTATATGCAAGCTTGGGGCAGGAAAGGAAGGAGGCAGGGGCAGAAACAGAGATGGAAAAGTAACATGGGCAGTTGCCCTTTTGAAGTTTCTGGCAAACCATCTAGAGCCAATTTAGTAAAGAACAGTCCCAAAAATTCTGCTTTGATTGGGTGAACCACCAAAACTGAATTGAAAGCCAGGACTTTCCGGACAGCAAAGCAGAGAAAGATGTATTTACTTAAGACTTCATAGCAGTTGGAAGGTTGGTGGATTTTAACTGCTGCAGTTAACCCTTTGTGGTTTTTTTAGCTTAAAATGATAACTTGACAACAGCTATCAGGTCCCAGTGGTTTGACACATTGCATCAAACTTTTTAGGACTACTGTAGCTGAAGTGAGGAAATTTATCCTTTTCCAATGGAGTATCAATACACGCCAATTCCCCAATGCTGCCAACAAAGGTAACCCAAGGAGAGGTCTATGAAGCAGCGCTGAGCCATCACTAGCTCACAGCAAGCAACTGAAAGCAGGCACAAATCTAAGAGTTCTCACTCATGCCACTGTGAGAGAATTATTTCAACTGAACTTACCTCACATGGACTGTTGCATCGCTACTGACACTTTTAAGTTTCTTTTCAATAATTTCAGCAAATCGGGTAGGCGTGATGTGGTTGGCTGGGCCCTCCATGAGGGATCTGGCCAGGTTCTGTCCCTTGGCATAGACAAGGCCTTTCCGCCAGGCCTCAGCTCCATCACTAAACAGGAATACAGGAGGATAATCAATAAAATATCATCACAGAATTGAAATGCCATAAATCAGGGGTGGCCAACTCCCAAGAGACTGCGATCTACTCACAGAGTTAAAAACTGGCAGTGAACTACCCCCTTTTGGGGGGGTTCAGGTCAAAGTTGTTGAGCTTTTTTTTAGGAAGGAGGTAAAATGTTGAGCTTTTTTTAGGGGAGCCACAGTTGTTCAGCTTCTTTGGAGGGAGCCAATGATCTACGAGTGATCTACGATCTACCTGTTGGACATGCCTGCCATAAATCAGTGACTCTCCTTCTACTGGCAAACATTGCAGAACTGTAGAATTTAGAGCTGGTTGACCAGATGAACAGGGACAACAAAATCGCAAACGTCAACATCAAAACCTTACTCTTGAAATTTGAAAGTCTTGGGAAAGGTAGAAAAAAATTGTCTGGTGCCAAAGAGACAGGCGGGCCGGTGCCAGGAGAACTTCACTAGACAGAGACAACCACCCACCCAGTCATTATCCTCATCAGATGGCAGAGGCACCTAGAGAATAGCCTTCAAAGATGACCAGAGTGCACAGGAAGTGGGAACAGGTATTTCTTCCAAGACCCAGACACCAAGCTATGTAGGCCATTAAAACTAAGCACCATATTCAAATGTAGCAAGACTGCCTGACCAAAATCAGTAAGCCACGCTTCCCGAGTCTAAATGTAACATTTATTTATTTAGTACCTGTTGTATGTCAGCCACTACCACAATATAGACAATGCTGGCTCTTGAAGAGGACTTAAATTCATTTTCGTTTCGAAGGTTTGATTCTCACTTCTTGTACAGATCTCATTAAAGAGTACCTTACTTTATCTATGCCTTAAAGGTAAAGGTCCGCTGACAGTTAAGTCCAGCTGCGAACGACTCTGGGGTTGCGGCGCTCATCTCGCTCCATAGCCCGAGGCAGCGGGCGTTTGTCCGCAGACAGCTTCCGGGTCATGTGGCCAGCATGACTTAGCCGCTTCTGGCGAACCAGAGCAGCGCACGGAAACACCGTTTACCTTCCCGCCAGAGCGGTTCCTATTTATTTACTTGCACTTTGATGTGCTTTCGAACTGCTAGGTGGGCAGGAGCAGGGACCAAGCAACAGGAGCTCAACCCGTCACAGGGATTCAAACCACCAACCTTCTGATCGGCAAGCCCTCGTGTCAGATTCTCTTATCGGTTGTTCAATAGTAAGACCAAGCCATCTTGTCTTTAAGTCTCTTTATTTTGTGCAGAGCTATTTACAGTGCAGAGTTCATTTTATCATGTCTGCTCAGTCACTAGCAGAATCCGGAAGTGCCTCCCTCCTGTTTTGGCGCCAACACCAAAGCCTCGGCATCCTAAATTGCCGCCTTCTCCTCCTACGTGAGATATGCGCCGGAACTGATGCCTCCCCCTCCGAGCGAGTCTACTGGGTGGTGCCAGGTCTCTCAGCAACTCCCTGGACACCTGGCACTCCCTGGCTCCCAGCCACTAACTGCTCCTCCCCCGAAGAGGGGCTGCCAGATTCACTCGAAGATGGATCTGTCATTAACACAGGCTGTGGCTCCCTGTAAGCACTCAGAGCTGGACTGGCAGGGGTGGGCAGATCCCTGACACCTAGGCTCTGTGGTTTAGACCACAGTGCCACCCGCATCCTATTCCTAAAAAGGAAGTCTTTGCAAATAAGACCCGTGCATTTTGTTTTTGAACTCAAAAAAGGGGGTTCAGATTACACCCTCCATGCAATGAAAGAATATGTCAACCAGCACAGCAACACAGTGCCCCCTGCTTTAAGCTGGCATGTGATGTATTGGCATATAAGTATGGCAATATATGCACATACAACTCCTTTATGTAGAAGCCAGCCTGACTGGGCACGGTTGCCCCTTTGTCGACACACACAGAATGCACATACCAGTAGTGGGAGAGGGGGCATGGCTGCTCTGGACATCACCAACAGCGGATGGGGCTAATCCATCTCTCCCCCCCCCCCGCCAAACCCCCTTTACATATTCTTTCAGCATGTGATGACCAGAGGCGTAGGAAGGTCAGGTGGTACCCGGTGCGAAAAATTTCTTGTCACCCCCCCTCACACACACATTGATTTTTGTTTTGTTTTTGCCTGCAAAAATGGTTTTACATTATTTCATATTTTCTTACAAAGGAATAATAATAAGTAAAAATAAACTTTTATTTATATCCCGCCCTCCCCGGCCGAAGTCGGGCAGCGAAGTCAGGGCGGCTAGCATCAGATACATAACATTGATATAAAATCAAACAATAAAATTACCTCCTAAAAACATGTCAAAATCAAATTAAAGTATAATTAGATGGCTTTCCGCAGGGTTAGGGTTGGGAACAGTAAGTGCTCCACTGAACTGAAATTTCAGCCTTTACGACATAGGAAAACAGCCAAGTAAACAGCTATTTTCGTGGAGGAGGGTCAAAATATTAACTGATATGTATGAAATTTCATATATAGCTATATAATCCCTAGTGTAGTAAGATAAGACCTTTGGAGCAGGCATTTAAAAAAAAAAAGTTTTTTTATGAACCACCCTAGTAGGGCAGTAATTGTTCCTTGGTAATTTGTCACCCCCCTCCATGATGGAACCTGGGGTGACCCGCCTCCTGTCCCCCACTTCCTACACCCCTGGTGATGACCCCTTTTTAAGGGAAAGAGGAGCAAGCACGTTGATCCCGGGCACCATACAAATGTTATTTCTCAGCCAATCACCTCCCGTAGAGCTGAACGTCCACCACAGGCTTCTTCTTCTGCTTCAGTTCATCGTATTCATAGAGTCCTAGGGCAGCTCCTTCCGCGGCAGCCTGAGCGTCGCCACAAGGGTCGACTTCCACACAAGGGACCTCCAAGTCCTGAACCTGCCTGCATCCAGCTGAAAAATAATATAGACACGTTTGCAACGTTAAGAACTGGAGGCGGGTGGGGGAAAGAGAAAGGAAGGGAACGTTGGACTTTATGGGACTTGCCGAACTGACCGGGAGACTCCGCAACCAGGGAGAAGAGACGGTGGGAGAAGATTGGAAGAAATTTAAATTATATTTGGGGGGAAAATGATGTAATATTTATTACAACTTAGGGAATTAATTATAGGTTTTTGGAATTCACTTAGGAAATAGGTAGGTTTTAAGATGTATTTGAAAATATTGGTTAAGCTGGTAATTTTTTAAAGAAACTGCTAAAGAAGTTTCTTTAAAGACGCGGGTGGCGCTGTGGGTTAAACAACAGAGCCTAGGGCTTGCCAATCAGAAGGTCGGTGGTTCGAATCCCAGCGACGGGGTGAGCTCCCGTTGCTCGGTCCCTGCTCCTGCCAACCTAGCAGTTCAAAAGCACGTCAAAGTGCAAGTAGATAAATAGGTACCGCTCCGGTGGGAAGGTAAACGGCGTTTCCGTGCGCTGCTCTGGTTCACCAGAAGCGGCTTTGTCATGCTGGCCACATGACCCGGAAGCTGTACGCCGGCTCCCTCAGCCAGTAAAGCGAGATGAGCGCCGCAACCCCAGAGTCGGTCATGACTGGACCTAATGGTCAGGGGTCCCTTTACTTTTACCTTTAAAGAAGTTCAGGGAACTGAAATTCAGAAGGGGGGACTGGGGGAAGTCACTTAATGATGTAAAGGAAAGTTATGTTATTGTAAGAAGAATCTTTTTCCTATGTCTTTTGTATCTTTTTGTATGCTTTTTAATGTTTTTGAATGTTTTATTTTTCTTCCTTGAAAAATGAATAAAAAATATTTTTAAGAAAGAGAGAGAGAAAGGAAGGGAACGGGCAGATTTTGTAAATTTAATCAGGCTCCGTATATCCGGTATTACAAATCAACTCGGTAAAGTTCATGTCACCCGTTAAGAGAACTCAAAGGAGACGCTGGTTTATTAATATATGGCCCATTAGTGCACTTCAGATACATTTATCAAGCAACTTCTACCTGCAGGCAACTCAGCAAGAGTTAAGACAGGGCCTCGCCCACACCTGCCCTGTGGCACAGTGATGACTGAGCAATTACACCAGGCCAAAGTCTACACGACAGCCATTATTTTAAGCTTATGCCATCAAAGTACCTTGGGTGCTAATAAATGCTTATTTTTAAAAGCCACATCTGCACGCAATGCCTGAGAGCGGTTTGATTTGCAGCGCAGGCCTAACCACATCTAAAAGGTAAAGGTAAAGGGACCCCTGACCATTAGGTCCAGTCGTGTCCGACTCTGGGGTTTCGGCGCTCATCTCGCTCTATAGGCCGAGAGCCGGCGTACAGCTTCCAGGTCATGTGGCCAGCATGACAAAGCCGCTTCTGGCGAACCAGAGCAGCGCACGGAAATGCTGTTTACCTTCCCGCCAGAGCGGTTCCCAGGGTGGATAAAAATCAATGATTTTTTTTAAAAAAATCAAAAAAATCGGATCTTTTTTATTTAAATCGGATTTTTTTGATTTAAATTGGATTTTTAAAATAAAATGCTTTTGGAGGAAAAATCTTTCTAAATATAGTCTTCTGTTTAAGTTACATTGTAGTCCAAAGGCTATTCATCAGGAAATAAGGATTTGTTTTAAGTTTATCAAGTGTGCTAAAACTCAGTCTAAGTTTTTTTTATTAAATGTTTAACTACATCAGTTAACAAACATGGATACATATGCTATCATGTTATTGTTTTAGTTAAATAAATTGTTTAAATGGTTATTAAGGAAATGATTATTTTTCTCCTTCCAATAAAGTACAACAGAAAAGTTGTCCAAATATAAACAGTTAACTTATTAAACCTCACCATAATTTCATAATTATCTGTCTATGTATTTCCAGTAGTATAACCAAATCAGTAATTTTTGATGTAACTGTAAAAACTACTCTGAAAATTTATTATTCCAAAAATGAAACCTTCATATGGTTGTAAATATTAAGATTATACCAGCAAAATGAGTCTTTCTGTAAAAAAAATTATTTAAATCAAGTCTTACTGACTAGTGAATTAAATCGTGATTTAAATCAAATCCACCCTGGCGGTTCCTATTTATCTACTTGCACTTTGACGTGCTTTCGAACTGCTGGGTGGGCAGGAGCTGGGACCAAGCAACGGGAGCTCACCCCGTCGCGGGGATTCGAACCACTGACCTTCTGATCAGCAAGCCCTAGGCTCTGTGGTTTAACCCACAGCGCCACCTGGGTCCCCACCACATCTACTCAGAAGTAATTCCTACTGAAATCTATTGGACTTACCCTTGGGAAGTAGATACAGCCTGGGTCATTAGCTCTAAGAGGCACTAGCTCTGAAACCACCATGCAGCACGTCCCATTTAATAGATTACAGAACAACTCACAAGAAAAGAAAAAAGTTAACCTGCAACAGCTGCCCGTATGTTTTCTTTGTCTTCATTCCAGTTTTCTTGGTCATTTACTCCGGCTGCTTTCTTGCCCAGGCCAACAACAACTACGCTTGAAAAGTCCTGCAGCAATCCAACAGCAAAGAAACTTATTTAATCCTTCCAGGAAAACCAACAACACCCTGTAATTATGAAGAATACTTTGAAATATGTCTGTGCTGCTTTTTTATTATTAGCGTACCAGAATACGCTAAGGTTCCCTTGCAGAAGCTCAACTGAAATTAATGGGAAGCCAGTGTGGTGTAGTGGTTAAGAGCGGTAGTCTCATAATCTGGTGAACAGGGTTCGCTTCCCCTCTCCTCCACATGCAGCTGCTGGGTGACCTTGGGCTAGTCCCACTTCTCTGAAGTCTCTCAGCCCCACTCACCTCACAGAGTGTTTGTTAACATGGAAATTAGTGCTAAACTTCCATTAGCTTCCACTAGAATTCCAAAAGTGACTTTTACATCACGTGAAAGATCATATAAAACATGAAAATTTTCAGATAGGAAAAGTTGGAATAAGGTGCTGTCTGAATGCAGCCTCAGACTGCAATCTGATACTCATAAGTCTCATTGAATGCAATGAAATCAGGGTGGATAAAAATCAATGATTTTTTTAAAAAAATCAAAAAAATCGGATTTTTTTGATTTAAATCGGATTTTTTTGATTTAAATTGGATTTTTAAAATAAAATGCTTTTGGAGGAAAAATCTTTCTAAATATAGTCTTCTATTTAAGTTACATTGTAGTCCAAAGGCTATTCATCAGGAAATAAGGATTTGTTTTAAGTTTATCAAGTGTGCTAAAACTAAGTTTTTTTAAAAACAATGTTTAACCACATCAGTTAACAAACATGGATACATATGCTATCATGTTATTGTTTTAGTTAAATAAATTGTTTAAATGGTTAAGGAAATGATTATTTTTCTCCTTCCAATAAAGTACAGCAGAAAAGTTGTCCAAATATAAAGTTAACTTATTAAACCTCAACATAATTTCATAATTATCTGTCTATGTATTTCTAGTAGTATAACCAAATCAGTAATTTTTGATATAACTGTAAAAACCACTCTGAAAATTTCTTATTCCAAAAATGAAACCTTCATATGGTTGTAAATATTAAGATTATACCAGCAAGAATGAGTCTTTCTGTAAAAAAAATATTTAAATCAAGTCTTACTGACTAGTGATTTAAATCAAGCCTTACTGACTAGTGATTTAAATCGTGATTTAAATCGTGATTTAAATCAATTTGATTTAAATCAAATCCACCCTGAATGAAATACTTTGAAATATTCGATGAATTGCTATTAAAAACAACAACTTTGGAGGCCCAAGTTAGGTTAACATACTTAAGAAAACAGTAAATCCATACCTGATGCAAGCCATGAAAGATGCGGGTTTTTCCTTTCTTCAGTGGAGGTCCTGAACTAGAACACAAAACAAACATGAGATTAAAGAGTCTCATGGTCTTCCGACTGAGCTATCCCACGTTGCAAGCAGGTACCTGCTCCTCAGCCATGTACAAGGCTTGCTTCTCTCCCTGGGTGGCTTCATGCTATTTTACGACTACCAAATAAACAGAAGGGAACCTGTTTTGGTACCTACATTGCCAGCAACTCTCTGAGCTTCCCAGACACGACTTTGTCAAAAACATCTCCTGCTTCGGTAAACTGGACGGGTCCCTCTTCTTTCTTGCCGACAAAGACTCCTAGGACAAGGCCCTTAAAAAAGAAAAGAAAAAGAGGGTTACTTTTTAGATGCTGTCCTATAAAGCAACTGCCTCCAGGGGGTTGCGGGGTGGTGAAGAAGGAGCTTTTAATAAATAATAATAATAGTAAATAATAATTATTATTATTAATTATTATTGTTATTGTTATTGTTATTATTTATACCCTGCCCATCTGGCTGGGTTTCCCCAGCCACTCTGGGCGGCTCCCAACAGAACAAAAAAAGCGATAAAAGATCAAACATTAAAAACTTCCCTATGGACTATAATGCTGTATCAACAGCCCTCCAGACCTAGCCAGCATGACTGATGGTCAGTGATTAGGGGAGATGCAGCCCAACAACTTTCAGAGAGTCACAAGCTCCTCCTCCCAGAGATTAAGGTAAAGGTAAAGGAAAAGGACCCCTGACTGTTAAGTCCAGTCGCGAACGACTCTGGGGTTGTGGCGCTCATCTCGCTTTACTGGCCGAGGGAGCCAGCGTTTGTCCGCAGACAGTTTTTCTGGGTCATGTGGCCAGCATGACTAAGCCGCTTCTGGCGAAACCAGAGCAGCGCAAGGAAACGCCGTTTAGCTTCCCGCCGGAGTGGTACCTATTTATCTACTTGCACTTTGACGTGCTTTCGAACTGCTAGGTGGGCAGGAGCTGGGACCGAGCAACGGGAGCTCACCCCGTCGCGGGGATTCGAACCGCCGACCTTCCGATCGGCAAGCTCTAGGCTCAGTGGTTTAGACCAGTGTTCCCCAACCTTGGGCCTCCAGCTGTTTTCGGACTACAATTCCCATCATCCCTGACCACTGGTCTTGCTAGCGAGGGATGATGGGAGTTGTAGTCCAAAAACAGCTGGAGGCCCAAGGTTGGGGAACACTGGTTTAGACCACAGCGCCACCCGCGTCCCAGAGATAGAACAAAGCAATTCAGAAAACAGTCTAGACCAGCCTTTCTCAACCTTCGGGTCCTGGATGTTTCCTGAACTACAACTCCCATCATCCCTGACCATTTGCCATGGTAGATAGGAATGATGGGAGTTGTAGTACAATGACATCTAGAGACCCACGGTTGAGAAAGGCTGGGCTAGGCTGCAAAAACGGTGGTGGGTAACTTCCATCGTGCAGGACCAAGAGCCAGTTCCCCCCAACCATGCTCACCTGCTCCATCCTGCTGCCATATGTACAGCCAGGTGTGGGGCAGGTGTGGGGCAGCCGCAAAGGCTTCAAGCACACCCCCGGTTGTTCCTTGGCAAGTGGGGTTTGCTGACGGCAAACTCTTTGAAGTTGTCCCTTTCGAGGTGTGATTTGGATTCAAGCACAGACGGCAGAAGGCTGTGATTAGCAAAAAGCCGTAGCCCTGTGGCTGAATTAAGGCGGTTGGCGCCGTGATTGAGCCAAGCATGAGAAAATCAGGTAAGAAGAGCATTGCACAAGTTGGGACATAAAACATTCTCCCTCCTGTTGAACCCAAGACCTGCAGGCAAAACGAAACTCAACGGAAATGTAAAATGGGGTATTTTAACATTAGGGACACAGATTTTGATTGATTAATCCATTTGATTAATTTGTTACTGCATGCCCCCGATTCATCAGATAACAGAGACTGCTAAATCAGAGAGGCTGGTGTAGTTTCTATAGCAAGTTCCCATTGTGGGTCCAAAGACTGTTCCTTATGTAGCAATACTCTGTGTCATGGCAAATACTGGAAGGGTGATCTATATCGCAGCCTGCAACTGCACAAGTTTAAACTAGTTAGCAATTCATAGATAAGTATAGGAAAGAAAAAATAATGACGGGAAGAACCAGTTGGGAAAACCAAGGAAGATGATGAGAAGAATGATGCTAAAGTCCGCTTGGTTATTTATTGAGCAAGGAAAAGCCACTTGTCAACTTTTAAATGGTGCACTTTGCCTTAAAGGGCTTTTAAAAACCAGTCTGTGCACACACCTCGATTTCGCTGCATGAACCACTGAAAAACTAACTTTGTGTGAAACTTATTGTGGAACGAACATGTTGACATGCAAGTAGCCTGCATATAATGTGTAAAGCAATATGGAAATCTTTAGCAGGGTGGATAAAAATCAATGATTTTTTTTAAAAAAATCGGATTTTTTTTCTTATTTAAATTGGATTTTTAAAATAAAATGCTTTTGGAGGAAAAATCTTTCTAAATATAGTCTTCTATTTAAGTTACATTGTACTCCAAAGGCTATTCATCAGGAAATAAGGATTTGTTTTAAGTTTATCAAGTGTGCTAAAACTCAGTCTAAGTTTTTTTTAAAAAAAATGTTTAACCACATCAGTTAACAAACATGGATACATATGCTATCATTTTATTGTTTTAGTTAAATACTGGTAAATTGTTTAAATAGTTATTAAGGAAATGATTATTTTTCTCCTTCCAATAAAGTACAGCAGAAAAGTTGTCCAAATATAAACAGTTAAATTATTAAACCTCACCATAATTTCATAATTATCTGTCTATGTATTTCTAGTAGCATAACCAAATCAGTAATTTTTGATATAACTGTAAAAACTACTCTGAAAATTTATTATTCCAAAAATGAAACCTTCGTATGGTTGTAAATATTAAGATTATACCAGCAAGAATGAGTCTTTCTGTAAAAAAAATATTTAAATCAAGTCTTACTTGATTAAATCCAATCCACTCTGACCAGTGATCTACCACAGACGTCCAGTGATCTACCGGTAAATCACGCTCTACCTGTTGGACGTGCCTGGAATATATATATGCACATCTGAACTGGCCTACACATCTGAACTAATTGAAGTACCACTCTCTTTGCGCTGTTCAGGTAGATGCACACTGAACATTAGACACAGACATCCTGGCAGGACAGGCACACTCATTGGGAAAGAAGACATGATCTTGCCCACCCAGCCCCCTTCACAGGGGAAAAGATAATCTGATCCCCGGTTCCTCTCTTCAGCTGCTCAACTTGCCTCAGCAGCATTCCTAAATCCAAACTAGATGTCACAAGGGGTCCTTTCATTATTCTTTCCTCCCTTTCGGTTTTGTTTCCTGAAATCAAAATGGCCTGAGCAGGATGCAGACCTGAAGAGAGGAGACTTTCCCTCCCAATCACTTTTCAGCTCAAAAATTGAATTCAACTTGCATTTCTCCCCTGTCCGGGATGGGGGAGATATGAAAAGCAGCTTGGAGAGGCACAACCCCAAAATCATAATCCCTGAGCTGCTTTTCATGTCCTTGGACTGAAAAATTTACAGAGACGAATGGCTTAAGCAAGCAGACTCTCTGTTGCTCAGACTTGCCACCTGCCCAGATTGCTTTTGCTTAAAAAATACAAAAAAATCATTATACTGGGAAAGGGAAGAGACTGCCCTGTAATATCCAAGATTATTTTTTTGTAGTTTTTTATTATTTATGTAAAACATAGACAGCAATTATAGCAACAGATGAAATGTAATATCCAGTTTGACCAACTCATGGCACCCACAAATTATGAAAGCACTTGCAGAACAGAACGCAGAATTTATCCTTGTTTCGCTATGTACCCAGCTCTCATTCCACATCCTTCACTTCATTCTGTATCCTGTCTGTATCCTCCAGACTCTCCGAGTCAATGTTTTCCAAGCTAAATAAAAATAAAAAGGCACGGCCCTGTTCCAACTAGGCACTTTTTAATACGAGATCAATTTCAACCGGAGTTGACTTTTAGGTACCAGCTTAGTTCTTCCACTGAGACCAGGAGGACTTTTAAAAACACAGTTTTAGATGGCCTTGCCCATCAAAGTGCATCTCTGCCTAAGCCAGCTCATAAAATGCCAGCTTTCTGACAAGAGCAATGCTTCAGGAGAATATCTAAAGCAAGCAGGCACATGGGTGGAAAACTCCCACGGACATAATGCACATGGTTTGTACACTCCCCAGCCCCCTGCAAACATGCCATCGACCAGCTAACTGAACACTTTCCACAATTCCCCCCTTACCACGCACCTTATTTACACCCATGACACTGCCGTGTTGATCCGTTGCCAGCTGTATTTGAAGCTACTGTGCTCTTTCGGCAGAGTCTGCAGCCTTTATAGCAGAAGAGGGAATCTTTGTCCCGCCTCTGCAACGTCTTCTAACAGGTCCTGCTCACATCATTAACCATAAACGCAGCTCTTTAAGGCTGGGCGCGGCCAAGAGGTGGAAGTTTGTGGAAAGATTTGGGTCCTTTCCAAAAACAGGCAGGCAAAAGCCTTGTGTTGTGTTTGTGATATACAGTGATCCCTCGACTTACGAGTAACCCGACTTCCGTATTTTTCGAGTTACGAGGGATCAAAGCGGCAGCGCGCTTCTGAATTTTTTCGACTTCCGAAAGGAAGTCGCGGCCGTTTTAGATAGGGTTTTCTCGACCTACGAAGTTTAGATAGGGTTTTTTCCGACCTACGAATTTTTTCTCCCCAATGCATTCCTATGGGGACTCGACTTACGATTTTTTCGACTTCCGACGGTCCTGTCGGAATGGATTACCTTCGTAAGTCGAGGGTCCACTGTACCTTGTTGCTCATCTCAATTTAAAGGTAAAGGGACCCCTGACCATTAGGTCCAGTAGTGACCGACTCTGGGGTTGTGAAGCTCATCTCGCTTTATTGGCCGAGGGAGCCGGTGTACAGCTTCCGGGTCATGTGGCCAGCATGACTAAGCCGCTTCTGGCGAACCAGAGCAGCGCATGGAAACGCTATTTACCTTCCCGCCAGAGCGGTACCTATTTATCTACTTGCACTTTGACGTGCTTTCAAACTGCTAGGTGGGCAGGAGCAGGGACCAAGCAACGGGAGCTCACCCCGTCGCAGGGATTTGAACTGCCGACCTTCTGATCGACAAGCCCTAGGCTCTGTGGTTTAACCCACAGCGCCACCTGGGTCCCTTCATCTCAATTTAGATTTGCCCAAACCAAATGGAACAAACCAAGCAGGATTATTTACAAGAGGTTTCTGGCTCATGACAAGGACACAGTAGGCCCACAGGATACTGCTCATGTTACAGACACAAAAGCCCCTCCGTAGCTAATGAATGGCCTTTATTAAACAAAAACACAAGAGCCCAGCTGGATCACACCAGCCTATATGAAGCCCACAAAGTGGGCATGAGCAAAATAGCATGCATGATCCCCAGTAACTGATATTCAGAGGCACAATGGAAGTAATCTATAGCCACTGTGACATGGAGCCACTGAGAACCTTATTTCCCCATTCATTTCAGAGGGACTTAGGGCATAAAGGGGAGTTCTGCTGGACTCACAGAAATTGTTCCACATATGCAATGGATCAATCCTCTGTTTGGGTTGCCACATTCGCACAAAATGCTAAAACCAACGTTAGCACTACCCACAGAAACAAAATGGAGACAGCGGACTTGCACAGTTCATCCTAACCTCCTCCCATGCAGTCGGATGCAGGATTCAATGTTACTTGCCCTGATTCCCGATACAGGTAGATAGCCGTGTTGGTCTGTCATAGTCAAAACAAAATAAAAAAATTCCTTCCAGTAGCACCTTAGAGACCAACTAAGTTTGTTCTTGGTATGAGCTTTCGTGTGCATGCACACTTCTTCAGATACACTGAAACAGAAGTCACCAGATCCTTATATATAGTGAGAGGGTGGGAGTTGTCTTTATGTGTGAACCTGGAATTACGATTTAAAATTCAAAATAAGCTGCACCTCAAAGGGTGGGGAGACCGTTATAGATGTTTCTGCAGTAGGTACAACTTCCACCATCCCTCACGGGACAAGTTCCCCAGCCCTGCTCTAGTCAGTTTCAAAACCTACCAGTTGCAAACCGTGAACTCTGAAGCTGGCTTTGCTTAACAGACTACTGGAGTTTCATACAAACCACGGTTCCTGGTTAGGATGCAAAGACAAGACAAGGGCAGGCATTGCATGGGGCCTCCATAGTGTCTTTGGGCATGTGCAGGGTATCTCTTTTTTTCCGTGAGAAGGAGCAGCTATTTAATTCAATTAATACGAGGCAGGGGTTATTTCTGGCATGCAAAATGCTTGCAGCGCAAGGGGCTGGACTACATGACCCTCAGGGATCCCTTCCAACTATACCATTCCAGGATTCCACGGAAGCGCAGTTTCTGGCCCATCAAGCCGCTTCCTTCTCATGCCGGGCAGGCCAAAAGCGCCCCACCAAGGCAAGCCCAGCATTTGCTGCGCCACCAACCGAGACCCCCCCAGCCCACCTTCCGGACGCCAAGCGCGCAAAGACGCGCGCAAAGACGCGCGCTACCCCCGCGGCCCCTGCGTTGCGCGCCAGCACCTTTCTCCTGTCGCCAGCAGCCCGTTGCTCCGCCATGCTTCTCCGCCCTTCGCTTAGTCCCTCCCTTGCTGCTCCCGGCATGCCCGCTTTCCCCTCCTTCCCCGGCACCCACCAGCTCCCCCCGCATTTCTCCGGGGCGCCCGAGGATCGCTACCTGCTGTTTCCTAGCGCGCCGGGCGGCGGAGGACAAGCTGGCCACCGGGACGCGGAGCTCCTTGGCGCGGACCAGGAGGAGCCGCCCGCTCGCCAGCAGCATGGTCACCCCCCGTCCGCCCAGCAGCGATCACGGGGAAGCAGCGAGAAGGAAGGCCCGCCTCGAGGAGAGCGGCTCCGCGGGCTGCGCATTCCTCCGCGCGCGCGCGCGCCTCCCCTGGGCCGGCCGCGCCGCTCGCTCTTTCTCCGAGGCGCCGCTTTGTCTCTACTGTATTGCTATGTATTGCGGCGAACCGCCCGGAGATCTTCGGCTGGAGGGCGGTATACGCATTTAATAAATCGTGATAATAATAAAAAGAAAAAGAGACAACTTTCCCTCCGCGTAAAGAGGGGAAATAAAATAAGAAGCACCAATTAGTAGCCAGTCCCCATTCGTGGCGCGTTAGTTGATCTAGCTCCCATCAACCTCCCCCCCTTAATTTTTTAAAAATACTTTTCAAGTTTATACATTTCACTAATTTTACAATCATCTTGACATTTCAAAACTCGACTTCCTTCCCCCTTTCTGCGGTTCCTTAAATTTATTTTTAATATCTTCTGCATATCCAAATTAATTTGCTCATTTATTCATCTTTTCATCTCATTCATTTATTCATCTTCTTTAAATAATCTTATGAAACTGCAAGTCATTACAATAATCCTGCCAATGTTTTTATCTGTTTACAATTTATCTGTAAATATTCAATAAACCATTTCCATTCTTTTATATATAAAAAAAGTTTTTTTATCTTGATTTCTTATTCTTCCGGTAAGTTTCGGCATTTCTGCATAGCTCCCATCAACTTTAAATGGCAGTGGCAAAGGTTTCCGAATGGCAGGATGGTAGGCAAAGGTCTTTCACATCTTGAGATTCTTTAACTTGGGGATGAGGACGTTTCCAGAGTGACATTGGCTGGTGGGCATGGCAGCCTCGTCATCCCTGTAACATCTTGTTTGGGCGTCACTTAAAGGCAGTTCACACAGTCAGCTAGGAACTATCAAGTGTTGAGTAACCAAGTGATTAATGACCAAGTAGTTTAAATGAACATGTGAATATTTGTCGAAATCTGCACAAGTAAGGTATCCTCAGTCCCAAACCTTTCCTGCCCATTTGCACACCTGATCAGCCACACTAGAAATGGTGTGGCACCATAGTGCAAAGTCACAATTTTCTGCTTGTTCAAATGCAGGTGAATTTGTGGTGTGCCAGTATAAGTGGTCACAAATATTCCACTGTCTTGATGCGCAATGTAATTGAAGGTATCCATTACTGAAGCTGCTGCTTTCTGAAGGTTTTGCCACTGACACGAATACCACAATACTACTATGGGTTCAGAGTCAGGTCTCCAAGGCAACTTCCCATACTGCTGTCTTGCAATGTTTAGAGAACTGCTAGGTAGAGCCAGTTCTGTGGTTCCTTCCAGCAGGAGCATCACCCATCATACTGGAATGGTGTATGGAACTAGCTCTGCCAGTACTGTAATATATGTCAGTCTCCTCAAGGCATTCTGCCATAACATTCCATAAGGTATGTCCATATCATTACTCTCACATTGCAGGTTCTGGGGTGGGGTGGGGATTTTCAAATACTTACCTAGCGAGTCTTTGGCAAAAGCAAATTGTTACCTGGGGACTTCCTGGTACACAGATCTGTCTCTGCCACAATGGTATAAAGGTAAAGGGACCCCTGACCATTAGATCCAGTCGCGGACGACTCTGGGGTTGCAGCGCTCATCTCGCTTTATTGGCCAAGTGAGCCGGCGTACAGCTTCCGGGTCATGTGGCCAGCATGACTAAGCCGCTTCTGGCGAACCAGAGCAGTGCATGGAAACGACATTTACCTTCCCGCCGGAGCGGTACCTATTTATCTACTTGCATTTTGTGCTTTCGAACTGCTAGGTTGGCAGGAGCAGGGACCGAGCAATGGGAGCTCACCCCGTTGCGGGGATTCGAACCACCGACCTTCTGATCGGCAAGCCCAAGAGGCTCAGTGGTTTAACCCACAGCACCACCTGCGTCCCTGCCACAATGGTATACTAGTTCTCCAAATGACCATCATCTATTTATGTTGTTATGAGTTAGGTCAATAAGCAAGACTATCAAGCATGATGGTTCTGCTTGAATAGCCAACAGGAGCTTTTGGTGGTTTTTAATGGTCTGGAATCTACAGGCCTGAGAATGTCGTGCTTTGGGGCAGGGGGAGAAGAAAGGACAGAGAGACAATCGAAAGGTAATTTCAATTTGGAATAGATAATTTAAACTGTGTTGGGTTGCAGGTATTCATTAGGAATGTGAGACAAGTTGTGCTTTCTGTTGTACAAGTCTGTTTTCTTCTACTAAGTACTGCATGCATTTTTGTAAATAAACAGAGAGTACAATAATTCTGGAAGTGCTCTCTCTCATCACAAGGAATCAGCTTCTGAAAAAAAGACCACCCTGGAAACTCCAACTTCTTGGAAAAATGGGTAAGCTAATGCCCCTTTGGTAACAAATTTTGCTCCTAAAACCTTTTCTCTTCAGTTAATACTTTTGTTCTCAGAATGGACAAAGGCTCAAAGACTTTCCAAATTATTTTCAGACATGTGTTGAAAGTTTTTTCCTCTTGAATCCTGGAAGCATTTTCCATTTTTGCATAGAGTTGCCATATTTCAAAAAGTGAAAATCCGGACAGAAAAGTTGTTGTGCCTTTTTTGGCAAAGTTGTTGAGCAACGGTTGTACGGCAACCCTGTTTTTGCAGCTAATTAAAAACAGTCTCAGTCTTTATAGAAATGTTGTATCCACTATATTTTCATACTAATTTTTAACAGTGGAAGTTCAGTTACTCAGATGCCCAAATACAGTTTTCCATTTTTTAAAAAGCAGTAAAGGTCTTTTCCTTCCAATTTGTGATGCATATTAGAATTGCAAACAATCTTAAAAAAACATGCCATTACTAGTCCATTTTGAAATAATCCTCTCTGAAACAGGTTTTACAATGAATTTTATGTTAATTGCTGGTTCTGCTGAGAGGTCAAATCATTATCTTCTCTGTTGTGATAACACCAACACACCACACCCACCTTAAAATCACCATGGCCAAAGCTTTGTTGGCTGAATATTCTGGTAATATGCAAGTATTCTGGTAATATGTTTTCTCAAGCACATACCATACCAACCAAAAAATTGGAGTACAGTACTAGAAACCCAGGAGCGCCAAGATAACTGGAAACACACAATTCACCCCTGCCACGCTTTGGAACAATATATCTGGTGTGCTTTGTCACACTATGTACATTTCACCTCCATTGCAGTCTTTTTAAAACCTGGCTTCATTCAAGTAAATTGAGACTTTTGCTCCATTCACTTCTATGTAGCAAAAAAAACAAAAAAAAAACGCTTGTAATATCAGAGCCTGGGACTTGTGAAATGTGTCACATACACACATCAATTACGGTGCTTTTTCTTGACTCCATTCACTTCTGTGCAGCAGAAAAAGGGGATGGAAACCTCTCAGACAAATCGCAATTGCCTTCCCCACATGTTATATGATGTGACTAGTATCTGTGTAAAGGTAAAGGTACCCCTGACCGTTAGGTCCAGTCACAGATGACTCTGGGGTTGCGCGCTCATCTTGCTCTATAGGCCGAGGGAGCCGGAGTTTGTCCGCAGACAGTTTTTCTGGGTCATGTGGCCAGCATGACTAAGCCGCTTCTGGCGAAACCAGAGCAGCGCACGGAAATGCCGTTTACCTTCCCGCTGGAGCGGTTCCTATTTATCTACTTGCACTTTGACGTGCTTTCGAACTGCTAGGTTGGCAGGATCTGGGACCGAGCAATGGGAGCTCACCCTGTTGCGGGGATTTGAACCGCCAACCTTCTGATCAGCAAGCCCTAGGCTCTGTGGTTTAGACCACAGCGCCACCTGCATCCCATAGTATCTGTGTGCCAGCCTGTAATGATTTCTGTGTAGGACAGCAAAACAGCTTGAGCCAGCCTGCAGAGAAACAACCACCATCAGCGAGAGTCTGCTCAAGTCTCCATCTGAATCTTCAGAAGAAGCTTCAGATACTGACAAGCTGGAACATGTCCAGAGGAGGGCAACCAAAATGGTCAAAGGCCTGGAAATGACGCCTTATGAGGAACGGCTTAGGGAGCTGGGTATGTTTAGCCTGGAGAAGAGAAGGTTAAGGGGTGATATGATAGCCATGTTCAAATATATAAAAGGATGTCATATAGAGGAGGGAGAAAAGTTGTTTTCTGCTGCTCCAGAGAAGCGGACACGGAGCAATGGATTCAAACTACAAGAAAGAAGATTCCACCTAAACATTAGAAAGAACTTCCTGACAGTAAGAGCTGTTGGACAGCTGTTGACATTTGCTGCCAAGGAGTGTGGTGGAGTCTCCTTCTTTGGAGGTCTTTAAGCAGAGGCTTGACAGCCACCTGTCAGGAATGCTTTGATGGTGTTTCCTGCTTGGCAGGGGGTTGGACTGGATGGCCCTTGTGGTCTCTTCCAACTCTATGATTCTAAGCTTCTGACAGTATGGTATCACATTAGAATAAGCCCGCCATTTGCATTCTGGTGACTGTGCCAATAGCCAAAATTCCATATCGTCAACGGCAGGTAGGATTGCCAAAGCCATTTTTCCTGGAACCCTGCCCCCTTTTATTATTATTTTTAATTGCCACACGCATCCTACCCCCTGGACTGGTCAGAAGGAAGACAGGCAGTTAGTAGCACGCTGAGGGTGGGTTGGTGGGGCAGCACCCCATTCACTCTAAAGTAGAGGCCTCCACTGCAAATGCTTCCCCACATCAAAAATTATGTGGAAAGCTAGGTGGTCAAGGGAGAAAGATCTCTGCACAACCCTTCTCCCACCTTGTTAACTTTGCACCTAACGATTTTTAGGCTGGGAGCATTCAGAAAAATGTCACACCCACATTCTGAAGTGGTATGTGCTTTTTCCTCTGTGTTTTAAATTACCTTTAAGTGAGTCCAGGCATAAATTACCCATTGCACAGCATTGTACCCCAGGCAAACGTCCTCCTCAGGTGGGCTGTAGGGTTTTGGAGTTCTATGGGCAATGTGAGAGAGAAAGTGAGAGAACGGGAAGGGGTGTTCTTGCTTTGTGCTGGCCTTCCTGGGAAATTTTGACCCAGTGTGGGAAAGACTAGAGCTACCCAGGAGTTTAATGGAATGTGGGAATGGTCTTCTTCTTGGCTTGGTGGACCCTCCGGGGGCATTTTGGTCTCAGCATTTGCATGAACCAACCAACTTGTGGCTCTCTCTGCCCTCGAGCACCCCTTCCCACACTGGTGTTACCCTTCTTTCACATAGTGCAGATAAACAGATAATGCCGCTTCCTTCTCAAGTCTTAAGCTTGGGGCCAGCCAAGTGGTGGGCCCATCAGTTAGGTATTCAGTACATGATGTCTTCGGCTGCAACATTCGCTTCTTCTGTCTTTGTCTTCCGCTTAGGGAAATGAATTGTGCTGATGGCAACTAGCAGCAAGTTCACACCGTGAACGGTTGCGCTTGCCACACAAAGCCAAAAGGAGTGTTCATACTGTTCTTCCAGGATTACAAACTGGAAGACGTTTTCCTGGAAATTGGCAATCCTTTCTGTGAGATTGTGCAGTTTGACGGCAGCCATGAAGCTAGTCACGCCCAGCACTGCAAAGCCACCTGCAAGAGAATTCAAAACACAGAGGCATTGATACACTGAAATGCAAAATAGTTTAGAAACAGAGAATTGTAGAGACACTTTGCTCCATGCTTAAAATCCTCCAAGGAACTGAGATTTGAAATTCAGAAATGGGGGACCAGAGGAAGTCATTTAAGATGTACAATGAAAGTTATGTTATGGTAAGAAGAATTTTTGTTTTTGTATTTTGTCTTGTATTTTTGTTTTTGTATTTTCTTTTTTCTTGTACTTTGCGATATTGTTTTCTTTATGTTTTTTCTTCTTGAAAATGAATAAAAATAATTAAAAAATAAAAACTAAAATCCTCCAAGGAAGGAGAGTCTAGACGCACCTTCCAAGAGAGTCTGTTCCACTGTCTAACAGCTCTTGCCGGCATAAAGTTATTCCTGATGTTTAGTCTGAATCTTCTTTTTTGTAACTTGAAGCCATTGGTTCAGGTCTTACCCTCTGGAGTGGGAGAAAACAAGCTTTCTCCATCTTCCACGTAACAGTCCTTTAGATCAGGCATGGCCGAACTCGGCCCTGCAGATGTTTTGGGACTACAACTCCCATCATCCCTAGCTATCAGGACCAGCGGTCAGGGATGATGGGAGTTGTAGTCCCAAAACATCTGGGGGCCCCCCCCCGAGTTTCCCTATGCCTGCTTTAGATGTTTGAAGATGGCTATTCTATCTCCTCTCAGTCTCCTTTTGTCCAGACTAAAAGGTAAAGAGACCCCTGACCATTAGGTCCAGTCGTGACCGACTCTGGGGTTGCGGCGCTCATCTCGCATTATTGGCCGAGGGAGCCGGCGTACAGCTTCCAGGTCATGTGGCCAGCATGACAAAGCCTCTTCTGGCGAACCAGAGCAGCGCACGGAAACGCCGTTTACCTTCCCGCTGCAGCGGTACCTATTTATCTACTTGCACTTTGACGTGCTTTCGAACTGCTAGGTTGGCAGGAGCAGGGACCGAGCAACGGGAGCTCACCCCGTCGCAGGGATTCGAAGCGCCAACCTTCTGATCGGCAAGCCCTAGGCTCTGTGGTTTAACCCACAGTGCCACCCGCGTCCCTTTTGTCCAGACTACACATACCCAATGACGCCAATGGACATTTCCCTAAGAGCATTTAGTGACATGCACAGATAATGGAAAGCAAACTCTTAATCTAGCAAAAGGAAAAGGTGAGTGTCATCAGACATTTTACCTGCAAGGACGTTCCACAAGGCAATTCCAGCTGGACCTTTAATAGCCCGATAGGGAACTTTAATTATGTTGAATATGCAGAATCCCAAACTGACCAGAGCAAAAGAAAACGCCACGCAGAGGAAAAGGATAATTGCCACATGGAGAGCTGTGTTCAACTTCTTCACCAGGTGCGGAAATACTGACAAGGAAAAGAAAACAAAGTTGAGGTTTTGGTTGTGTAAATGTGACAGGAGGACCCACAAAGGCTATGAAGATTTTCCATTCAAGATTAATGGGAAATTACTTCCTTGGAAGATGTTCCATCTGTTCAAGTGATATAAAAGCGTTAGATTTTGAAGAGTGCACAGTACTTGCTATTCACCATGGGAATGATAATGCTTTTGTGGTCTGACTGCATGTTTAATGTTAAACAGCTAAGCCCTGTTTATGACAGGCCAAGGTAATTTAACCAAGCTCCAGTGATGGAGTGGAGTAATGGATCAATTGCTTCTGCCCATCTTCAGTGACCTGAAAAGCAGCAACTAAAGTCAGATGAACTTTTTAGGTTCTAGTTTCAGGTACTAATTAAAATGATAATGGACCTTGTTTAGTGTTTTATTAATCCACTAACAGTGCAATCCTAACCATGTCTACTCAGAATTCAGTCCTATTGAATGCAATCCTCAATGGGGTTAGGATTGCAGCTAAGTGTGTATAGGATTGCAGCAGTAAGTATTGAAAAATATTAGAATTCATATTCATCGCAATCAAATATTTCAGGAGCCAGGATCAAATCTGAGTGTGTCAGGCCCTGTGGAGGTATGGGGGGGGGGATACAAAAATTTGGACCCTACCTTTTTATCTCAGTTTGCAAATTCCACTGATGTGCCTCTTTACAGCTGCAGCTGCTAACACATTTATTAAAAAGAGGAACAGGTGAATGGTTTTCCCCTATAGAAGATTGAAAGGGAACACAGAGCCTTAATTTATCAAAGGCTGATTTTTTTCTTTTGTTAGTACAGTCTGTTAGGAAAGTAGTAGGAGAAGAAGGATTCTCTTTGGCCTAAGCCGGACATTTATCTCACCAGAATTCCAAATCGCACAGCTTCAATTGGCCAGTATATGATTCCCAAAATAGGGGCGGCCTGGAAGCACCCTTTCTCCTCCACTGACCACATGTTTTCTGGCTCCCTTGCCCTCACTTCCAGTCCTGATTTTACTTATAAGTAGACCTTTGTCCGGGACGTGGGTGGCGCTGTGGGTTAAACCACAGAGCCTAGGGCTTGCCAATCGGAAGGTCGGCGGTTCAAATCCCCGCGGCGGGGTGAGCTCCCGTTGCTCGGTCCCTGCTCCTGCCCACCTAGCAGTTCGAAAGCACGTCAAAAGTGCAAGTAGATAAATAGGTACCGCTCTGGCAGGAAGGTAAACGGCATTTCCGTGCGCTGTTCTGGTTTGCCAGAAGCGGCTTAGTCATGCTGGCCGCATGACCCGGAAGCTGTACTCCGGCTCTTGGCCAATAAAGCGAGATAAGCGCCGCAACTCCAGAGTCAGTCATGACTGGACCTAATGGTCAGGGGTCCCTTTACTTTTAGACCTTTGTCCAACTCAAGGGAATCATTTTAGGCCACTCATTCTCCCCTTGCCTTGCCAAAGCGGGGAACCAGTCCTGCCCTCAGCGTCAGAGTTGCTTCTTTCCCGTGACCCCTGTCTCAACATGGTTCCCCATTTTCTTATTCCTCTCCCCATCAGGACCCTACTTCAGCATCTAAGGGCCATGGGTAAGGTGGGGGGGGGGTCCTCTTCAAGTCCCCACATTTCAGTCAAGGAGAGCAGTTTTTAAAATATACCCACATTTTTATTATTCCAATTTGAAAAGAAAAAAATAACTCTCATAAAACAAGTCACAGAGGTAAAATTCCAACGTTTATCATAAAGAAAACATGGCCATCATGAACGCGTCTAAATGTATGGCCCATATGCGCACGTTCGAGAAATGAACCAAAAGTGTTACTTACTTGTGAATTTGGATCGCCGCCCGCCTAACCCACACTGGCGTATTTTGCCGCCTCCAAAGAGTCCGTAGTAAATTTCCCCCATGAATTTGACGAGCTCTGGGTCTGTGGCATTGACCAGCTCAGCTCCTGTTTTGCAAAGGATTTTTCCAGTCATCCATTTCTGGGTGCTCATGGCAACGAGGATCAAGATAAAAGACGCAAAGCTCAACGCAGCGATGGAAGCAAAGACAGCCCATTTGAAGTAGCTGGGCATTCTAATGTCTCAAATAAACCATCTTTCAGGATCTCCCAGCAGTAATTATAGATGCTGGATCTTTTTCAGGCAATGCTTGTTGTTTCAAAAACATCCTTTCCCCACAGCATCTTCTCTAATTCACAAACTGAGATGTGCAGATCAAAAACCAGCTCCAAAAGATCAATTTTGTACAATAATCCACAGGGATGACAAAGAAGAGCGTCATCTCTCTGCACGGCAACAGTGCTTGTTGTTGAGAGAGTAACACCATATCTGTTACATGACTAGTGTTTCATTCAAAGGCTCGAATTCTTTACCTGTTTTAAATATTCAAATGACTTCCATTTCTGACCTGGAAGATGTTTAGCTGCTTGTTCAATTGCACATGCTTGTTCAATTTGTTGCCAAGTCCCTAATTATTGCTAGGAAGCAAACTAGGATGGATATGTTAGAATCTGACATCAGAATTCCACTGGCTGTATGGCACCCAGCCGCCATCTCCTTGAGTTTGTTTCCTAAATGTCATTACTGTCATCTCTCCCAAATTAATGATACTCTGCTTTCCAATACTATTAAATGAATTAGATAACACAATATTTCTGGATGCCTGGCCTTGCAATTAGAACAATCTTCTGGGTGTAAAGGGGAACGCAAATTGGTTGCAGCTTGGAGACGCACGGGCTTTTCCTGCAATGCACAGTTGCAAGCTCAAGCATATTGCTGGGAAATGCAAAATAACCTCATAAAGCTGAATAAGCATCGATGTCTCTTTTATGGCTGCTGGTTAGCTTTTGAAGACACCTCGCCTGTTCAAATATATCTGAACTTAGAAAATTAGAGCCAGTGTGGTGTAGTGGTTAAGAGCGGTAGACTCGTAATCTGGGGAACCGGGTTCGATTCCCCTCTCCTCCGCATGCAGCTGCTGGGTGACCTTGGGCTAGTCACACTTCTCTGAAGTCTCTCAGCCTCACTCACCTCACAGAGTGTTTGTTGTGGGGGAGGAAGGGAAAGGAGATTGTGAGCCGCTTTGAGACTCCTTCGGGTAGTGATAAAGCAGGGTATCAAATCCAAACTCTTCTTCTTTGGAATGGGAATGAAGACAACAGTTTGGCAATTGATAGGTGTAGCAGGAATACGCCTGTGTTTGCAGAGGTGACTGGTGAGAAAGAGCTGTTTGGGGGACTGCAAGCGTGCAGTGTTGCTGTTGGGGAAACAGCGCTACCCTGCTAGCACATTATCAGCCTGAGTGATTGTCTGCTCCACCATACACAACTTCTAGAAGTACAGTGGTAGCTTAGTTCTCAAACTTAATCCGTTCCAGAAGTCCATTCCAAAACCAAAGCGTTGCAGAACCAAGGCACACTTTCCCATAGAAAGTAATGCAAAATGGATTAATCCGTTCCAGACTTCTAAAAACAACCCCTAAAACAGCAATTAAACATTTTACTATCTAACAAAACCACTGATCCATAAAATGAAAGCAATAAACAGTGCTGGATTTTTGTTGTTGTTGTTGTTTAGTTGTGTCGCGAGTCTTCGTGATCCCATGAACCAGAGCACGCCAGGCACTCCTGTCTTCCAGTGCCTCCTGCAGTTTGGTCAGACTCATGTTAGTAGCTTCGAGAACACTGTCCAACCATCTCGTCCTCTGTCGTCCCCTTCTACTTGTGCCCTCCATCTTTCCCAACATCAGGGTCTTTTCCAGGGAGTCTTCTCTTCTCATGAGGTGACCAAAGTCTTGGAGCCTCAGCTTCAGGATCTGTCCTTCCAGTGAGCACTCAGGGCTGATTTCCTTCAGAATGGATAGGTTTGATCTTCTTGCAGTCCATGCAGTCTCAAGAGTCTCCTCCAGCACCATAATTCAAAAGCATCAATTCTTCGGCGTATAAGCTAAACAAGCTATGGTCCCACTCTCTTGGGGGGGGGGGCAAAAAAAGTCAAAGGGAAAAAAACTGGATGTACATTTCCAAAATATAAGATAAAAAACAAATAAAATAAAACCGACATACAGCAAGTGTTTTGTGTTGTGTAGGCTCCTATAATGCAGCCTGCTCCCTAAAATATCACTGGTTTGCTCATTTCTATATATACCCTATTTCTCCTAAAATAAGACGTAGCCATAAAATAAGCCGTAGGAGGATTTCTACGCATTTGTGAAATATAAGCCATACCCTGAAAACAAGCCATACCCCGAAAATAAGACATAGTGACGCGACACCTCTCCCTTAAGACGGCCTGGATAGGCGTGGCTATGGGTAGGGTGCCTACATTCTGCATGTGCAAATGGCTTTAGATACCATTAAAGGTAAATGTAAAGGGACCCCTGACCATTAGGTCCAGTCGTGTCCGACTCTGGGGTTGCGGCGCTCATCTCGCTTTATTGGCCGAGAGCCGGCGTACAGCTTCCAGGTCATGTGGCCAGCATGACTAAAACGCTTCTGGCGAACCAGAGCAG
The DNA here is from genome assembly GCA_034642065.1 of Darevskia nairensis. Classification (NCBI taxonomy): domain Eukaryota; kingdom Metazoa; phylum Chordata; class Lepidosauria; order Squamata; family Lacertidae; genus Darevskia; species Darevskia nairensis. The sequence continues at coordinate 1,134,960 of JAWWNI010000558.1, forward strand.
CACACGGAAACACCGTTTACCTTCCCGCCAGAGCGGTTCCTATTTATCTACTTGCATTTTGACGTGCTTTCGAACTGCTAGGTTGGCAGGAGCAGGGACCGAGCAACGGGAGCTCACCCCGTCGCAGGGATTCGAACCGCCGACCTTCTGATCAGCAAGCCCTAGGCTCTGTGGTTTAAAACCCACAGCGCCACTTGGGTCCCATTAGATACCATTAGATACCTATAATTTACCATAGAGCATATATTCAACACAAAAAACAGTGACAATTTGTTGTTGACAAAGGACAGCTGGACATATAAAGGGCCTCATTTCAGTAGCTTAGGGCCTCATCAAACCTAAATCCAGCCCTGTCAATAAACAATGTAGTGCAGTCACACAATCAATCAATCAATCAGTAGCTGAACTGGGTTCCACAGTGACACACACAAAAAAAGAGTCGCATCAGTTTAAGGAAATATTGGTACATTATTACACTTCTGTAATAACTCATTTATCCTAGCCGTTCCTATGCGGTTATACTTTTTTTGGTTTCCCCCCCTTTCCAAACAAATGCAGCTCTTTCCCTCGGGAAAACCCTGCTCCCAGCTCCCAGGACAGGGGGCGCTTGTGCCACCCATCGGCGCAGCTGCGAGGGAGGCGCTTCGCTCTCTCTCCTCCTCCGCGCAAGGTCCTTCCTTCTTGGGAAGGCGGAGAGTTTGCGGCCGCTCGCCGATCCCGGGCCGGAGGCGAAAGGCGGCTGCAGGCGAGGCTGAGCGATGGCGGCGGCGGAAGCGCGCCGGGTCCTCGTGTATGGCGGCCGGGGCGCCCTGGGCTCCCAATGCGTGCGCTACTTCCGAGGGAAGAACTGGGTAAGGGCAGCAGCCCCGTGGGGACGAATCGAGGGTGGTGGTGCCAAGGCGCTCTGGGCATTTCTGCAGATCGGCTGCGTCTGCACGGAGCGCCGTTCCCAAGCCTAACCCCTTGCTTTGCATTCTCCGGGCCTTCCCGGCGCAACGCGCGCGCGTGTGCGCAAAGAGCTCCATGATCCGCCTCGCTGCAAAAGGAGGCGCGCGGGTTGCGCGTCGCAGCAGCCGCTCGCTCTGCCACGGACTTGCCCGGCGGCCCTTAGTCCTGTCCCTTTCCTTAAAGGTTTTTTTTTTTTTAGCTCCCGGTAGACGAAGCTGCAGGTTGTCGGGCGCAGCCAGCGCTTCTTATCCCCGCGCATCCCCGCATCATCCCCCGAAACAGCAATTTTCGTCTGCGCTGTGTAAGGAATCGCAAGGGGACACTTGCAATACTTGCTGGGGAGATGGGAAGGAACAAAGGGCTCTTTCGAAATAGGGAGGGGGGAAAGCTGTCCTGATTTTGGGCTTCAGCCTGAGAGGTATAAGGTAAAGGTAAAGGTACCCCTGACCATTAGGTCCAGTCGTGACAGACTCTGGGGTTGCAGCGCTCATCTCGCATTATTGGCCGAGGGAGCCTGCGTACAGCTTCCGGGTCATGTGGCCAGCATGACTAAGCCGCTTCTGGCGAACCAGAGCAGCGCACGGAAACGGCGTTTACCTTCCCGCCGGAGCAGTTCCTATTTATCTACTTGCACTTTGTTGTGCTTTCGAACTGCTAGGTTGGCAGGAGCAGGGACCGAGCAACGGGAGCTCACCCCGTCGCGGGGATTCGAACCGCCGACCTTCTGATCAGCAAGCCCTAGGCTCTGTGGTTTAACCCACAGTGCCACCCGCGCCCCTTGAGAGGTCTAAGGAAGTGCGCAAAGTATGGGCAACATACTGAAATAAATCCGCAATGAAAGAATGGACACTCCTCCCTGTTTCCCTTTGAAACGGTTTTAGGAAATACTTTAGTTTTCTGGTGTAAAAGACAAAAGCACAAAATAAGTAAATTACCTTTTAAACTGATAATGGGAGGAATCTTGCTTCTTCTTTTTTAAATCAGTGGGTGGCCAGCATTGACTTGGGAGAAAACGATGAAGCGAGTGCCAATGTTGTTGTGAAAATGAGCGATTCCTTCGTTGAACAAGCAGATCAGGTAACGTGCATGGTACTGTTTGTGTCTTGCTCCTATGCTATTGTGGGAAGCAATTTAAATGAAAGCAGAAAGATTTCGGGGCAGCTTCTGGGTTGCAAAATAATAGCCGTTGCCTAAAATAAGATCCTGTTTGTGTGTGAGAAGTTCTTTCCTCTTGGGAAAGACTTTCCGACAGTTTCTCCACCTTCATCGGCTTTATGAAAGGCAGAAAATTCAGTAGGTGCATTTTCTTCCATTTCCCCCATCACTAGGAGGTGCCATACTGACTTAGTTTCTGCCTGTCGTGCAGTTGTTAAAGGTTCAGCTGCCAACATTAGGGCAGGGATGTAATAACATTATCTCTGGGGAACATTTAGGTGGGAACATCTTGGCTGAAGATTCTGGCTATCCCTTTTAAAGGTCTGCCTGAGTTGTGTGATAACAAACTCAAGCCAAAAGGGGCTGGGTAGCATGAATGTGTGTGTGTGAGAGAGATATCATTGATACATTTTGCGGGAAAGGTAAAGGGACCCCTGACCATTGGTTCCAGTCGTGACCGACTCTGGGGTTGCAGCGCTTATCTCGCTTTACTGGCCAAGGGAGCCGGCGTACAGCTTCCAGGTCATGTGGCCAGCATGACTAAGCCGCTTCTGGCGAACCAGAGCAGCGCACGGAAATGCCGTTTACCTTCCCGCCGGAGCGGTTCCTATTTATCTACTTGCACTTTGACGTGCTTTCGAACTGCTAGGTTGACAGGAGCAGGGACCAAGCAACGGGAGCTCACCCCGTCGCGGGGATTCAAACCACCAACCTTCTGATCGGCAAGCCCTAGGCTCTGTGGTTTAACCCACAGCTCCACCCGCGTCCCTACATTTTGCGGTACAGTGGTACCTCGGGTTAAGTACGCTTCAGGTTAAGTACGCTTCAGGTTAAGAACTCCGCTAAGAACAGAAATCGTGCTCTGGTGGCGCAGCGGCAGCAGGAGGTCCCATTAGCTAAAGTGGTGCTTCAAGTTAAGAATGGACCTCCGGAACGAATTAAGTACTTAACCCGAGGTACCACTGTATATCATTTTAAATGCATGTTAAGATAAAATGGACTGGTGATCTTAGCACACCTACATCACCTCCCATGCTTGTTTTTCTGTCGCTTGTTCTTCCTTCCCCCATATTTATTGGTCCCATTCTAAAAAGAGGAGTCTATTACCTCCGATTTGCTTGGAACCAGCACCCACTGTTCTAGAAGCCCTGCCTTCTCATTTGAGGTGCGGAAAGTTTTATCGACCCAAAACCGTCTTCAGGTATTGCGATCAAACCCACCCACCCCAATCCAGGGTTGTGCATTGGAAACAGATTTCAGGATTTGGGATTTAGTCCTGGCAAGCACTGGCTTATATTAAGGCTAGTTCCATTATATATACCGGTACTTTCCCTGATTTCTAAAACCTGGTTCCGAAGGTTAAACGTGGACATGACAAGAGGTGACTGTGTGTTTCGTTTGTTGATTTGCCTGCCTTGCTCAAATCCTAATGCGGGTGGATCCTATTTTTTACATGAAAAGTAGCACACAGGTGAGGGGAGATCAGCTCCAGCCCCTTCCCTCACTGCCCACATCCCTGTCACTTCAGGTACTTGTTTCCCACTTTGCTTCAATTCCTGTATTAGTTGTAGGTCTGAGAAAATTGCAATTTTGAGATTTGGGCGTATACAAATTCCAGGTTTTTCTCTTGGAACTGACATCCCCCCCCCTACTTCTTTGTCTCCACATATTTAAAGGTGACAGAAGATGTTGGAAAACTCCTGGGCGGAGAAAAAGTCGATGCTATACTTTGTGTCGCCGGTGGATGGGCTGGAGGCAGCGCGAAAGCAAAATGTAAGCAACAAACTTGTGAACGCCCTGGAAGAAATCATTTCTTCTTTGTCTTATGACGAGAGTTTCAGAACGGCTCATTTCCTTTTCGTGTGTGATCGGGAAATTGAGTATAGCAGCTGTGTCCAACCAATATTGAAACCTGATGGACGTTTGTTAAATAGTTAAGCAGTTAGTATCTTGCTAGGGACCCAGGTGGCGCTGTGGGTTAAACCACAGAGCCTAGGGCTTGCTGATCAGAAGGTTGGGGGTTCGAATCCCTGTGACGGAGTGAGCTCCCGTTGCTCGGTCCCTGCTCCTGCCAACCTAGCAGTTTGAAAGCACATCAAAGTGCAAGTAGATAAATAGGTACTGCTCCAGCGGGAAGGTAAACGGCGTTTCCGTGTGCTGTTCTGGTTCGCCAGAAGCGCCTTGGTCATGCTGGCCACATGACCCGGAAGCTGTACGCCGGCTCCCTCGGCCAATGAAGCGAGATGAGCGCCACAACCCCAGAGTCGGACATGACTGGACCTAATGGTCAGGGGTCCCTTTACCTTTTACTTTACCTTGCTAAGGGTCACTTTCCTGCATTCATTTTATGATGTTTTAAGCCGGGGGTGCCCAGGTGGCTGTATCCAGATGCAAAACTGACCCTTGGCAACCCTGTTGATTTTTCAGGGTGTCATCTCCAGGCTTTGTATCCAGCGATCCGAAAAACCACAACACCCTACCATGTGTTTCTCAAACTTGGGTCTCCAGAAGTTGTTGGACTACAACTCCCATCATCCCTCACCACTGGTCCTGCTGGCTAGGGATGATGGGAGTTGTAGTCCAACAACTTCTGGAGACCCAAGTTTGAGAAACACAGCCAAAGGGCCCTATTTCGCACATTACTGCCAGGGAGAGCTTACCACCCACTTGGCCGTAGCTTGGGACCTCTGGGATGGAGGGGCCCTGCCACCCCCCTGGTTCTCCTTTTGCTGCTAGAGCCTGGCAGAGAAAAATCCAGGCAGAGTCCTAACCAGGGTGGATAAAAATCAACGATTAAAAAAAAATAAAAAAATAAAATATTTTTGATTTAAATCGGATTTTTTAAAATTTAAATTGGATTTTAAAAATAAAATGCTTTTGGAGGAAAAATCTTTCTAAATATAGTCTTCTATTTAAGTTACATTGTAGTCCAAAGGCTATTCATCAGGAAATAAGGATTTGTTTTAAGTTTATCAAGTGTGCTAAAACTCAGTCTAAGTTTTTTTTTAAAAAATGTTTAACCACATCAGTTAACAAACATGGATACATATGCTATCATGTTATTGTTTTAGTTAAATAAATTGTTTAAATGGTTATTAAGGAAATGATTATTTTTCTCCTTCCAATAAAGTACAGCAGAAAAGTTGTCCAAATATAAACAGTTAACTTATTAAACCTCACCATAATTTCATAATTATCTGTCTATGTATTTCTAGTAGTATAACCAAATCAGTAATTTTTGATATAACTGTAAAAACTACTCTGAAAATTTATTATTCCAAAAATGAAACCTTCATATGGTTGTAAGATTATACCAGCAAGAATGAGTCTTTTCTGTAAAAAAAATATTTAAATCAAGTCTTACTGACTAGTGATTTAAATCAAGCCTTACTGACTAGTGATTTAAATCGTGATTTAAATCAATTTGCTTTAAATCAAATCCACCCTGGTCCTAACCACCACCACCACCCAGCCATCAGTTTTTTTAGGTGAATGGTAGGGTTGTGCTATTAAAGACCAGTTAAATGGCTGTAAAATCCTCCACGTGGAGGAAGTAATTGAGTGGATTCTACCTTGTCCGTTGTTGTTGCACTAGGTCAGAGGTTGGTTTTTCTCCATCCAAAGGGGATGCATTCTGCATTGTGGACTTTAAAGTAAATAGACCAGCTGTGGCCTGGAGCTGCTTCAAATGGAGAACTAGGCTTCTGTTGAACCAGGCCTTAACCCTGCCAGGGACCCTAAAGTGAAAAAGATCCTGTTTGCCATGTCCTTAAGAATGATTTGTGCGGGGGTTGCATTCCTGGCCATTGCACGTTTCGGCAGAGCATGCATAAACCCACCCAGCTCCGTTCTTTCCCGTTCTGCCCTGTTCCGGGTCCAGAAACAACCCACGGATGCACGGCCGCTCATGCTTTGAACCCATGCAAAACGGGGGTTGCCTGTACTATATTTGCAAAATAAAAGGAACTTCGGTTGAAAGTACCGCTTCACAGAGTCTCGCAACATAAGTTCTGCACATTCTAAAATCCAGTTATGTCTGGTATTTAGAGAGACCATTGGAAAATATTCTCTGTTTTTTAGTGGTTTGGTGGTCGGTTCCATTAAATTCCAGGAAAAGAGTTAATGGTTTCTAAAATCAAACCCAGGTTTTTGCATGGTACTACAAAGCACTTTCCAGTGATTATAAAAGACTTCAGGACAGACTTTTGCACTTACATATTAGAAACATATTAGAATAGGAGACAATTCCTCAAAGAACTAACTGATCCTAAACAGCTCCATAAGTCTCAATTATGAGTGTAATATTTCTGAGATGGTTTGTGTCTAAAAGCGTTCAAAGCATAATTTTCCTGCTCCAACAAAGTATTGGTTTTTGGAGCACCTCCTCCTTCCCTTTTCTTCCATGCTTGGCTTCAGAGAAGACCTCCCAGCTTCTCTGTGACGTCCCAACCAGGAAATTGTGTTCTGTGTGCTCCAAACCAGATAGGATTTGCCAAACAAATTCTGATCTTGTTTGTAGGGAGTTCTTAAACCACAGTTTGGATGCCATTCATCTAGCAAACCAGAACATCTCCTCTGAAGCCAGGTGTGCAAGAGGAGTAGATTAAGAGAGCCCCGTAGGGATTTCCTGAAATTGGATTCTATCCAAACGCACTTTCTTAGAGCCATCCTTAGGATCCCCCCCTTGGTGGCGGGCGCGGTTATGAGACTTGAGGTTGGCTGGCAAGCCTTACAATATGTGGCCTTGAAGACGAAGCTTTGGCTATGGCTCAAGCTTTGTTTTAAACCAGTGGGCATCGCCCCCTTGACATTGAGGGATGATTTCCAGTCATCATGGGAAAGGGAGGTCATAAAAGAGGTGCAGTCCTGTGGATTGTCACACCTCTACCTGGAGTCCATGACGTATAATCAAGCTAGAACTGCAATCTCCCGGAGATTGAGCGATATTGCCAGACAAGAGGACATAGCTCAAGTGAAACCAGGGATGTTCCTAGGGGACCAGGTATATCAAATGACACCAACCCCCTATCTCGCGGAAATCCACTATGTGGAATACCGCAGACTTCTTACAGCGGCTAGACTAAACGCCCTTGATTCCGCGGTATTGTGGGGAACGTACAAGGGACTTCCATACGCCCAGAGAACCTGTCACTGTACTATGGGCGTGGTTGAGTCTACCGAACATATCCTTCTGTCTTGTCCTCTCTATGTAGAACTTAGGCAAAATCTTATAACTCCACTTTTACGTCAATCTAGCTTTCTACCCAGAGAAAGACAGGTTTTATATTTACTGAATAATATTACTAGAAATACAGCCTCCCTGGTGGCTAAATTTCTTTTTTTAGCTTCTAAGCGTTGCAAGATTTTAATTGATTGTATCAATATGGGGCTATTTGTTTAGTTCCATTCTATTGTGGATTATGTTTCCTTTTTTCAAAGTTCTCTCAGATGCTTTTAATTCTATACAAATGTATTCATCTGACTGACGGTCGAATAAAAGAATGATGATGATGATTAAGAGAGCAGGAAGCACTTAAGCTCATTGCTCACTTCTGCTTCACTAAACCATGGTTTGCTGGACCAGAAACATGTAGTTCGAGTTGGACAAGTATAGAGCAGAACATTGCTACATATTCCTTCCCTTTCTCTTTGGGAAGCGGGAGCTGTGTGTTGGGCCCTCTGTTTTTTAGATTCAGGAGGACTCAAATCAGAGTTTTCTGGATAATTTGGACTCTTTCATCTGGGAAGCTCACCTTAAAACATCATCGTACTCCTTTCACCATATTGTGACAATATAAACCAATGCAAGAATATAATGAAACAAACATACAGTAAAACATTAGAGAGAACAAGAAACCAACCAGTATACCTGAAGGAGCATCTCCACTGCCATCATTCAGACACTGAGGTCCAGCTCCGAGGGCCTTCTGGCGGTTCCCTCACTGCGAGAAGTGAGGTTACAGGGAACCAGGCAGAGGGCCTTCTCGGTAGTGGCGCCCGCCCTGTGGAACGCCCTCCCATCAGATGTCAAGGAAATAAGCAACTATCTGACTTTTAGAAGACATCTGAAGGCAACCCTGTTTAGGGAAGTTTTTAATGTTTGATGTTTTATCGTGTTTTTAATATTCTGTTGGATGCCGCCCAAAGTGGCTGGGGAAACCCAGCCAGGTGGGCGGGGTATAAATAAATAATAATAATAATTATTATTATTAGGTAAAGGGACCCCTGACCATTAGGTCCAGTTGTGACCGAATCTGGGGTTGCGGCGCTCATCTCGCATTATTGGCTGAGGGAGCTGGCGTACAACTTCCAGGTCATGTGGCCAGCATGACTAAGCTGCTTCTGGTGAACCAGAGCAGCGCACAGAAACGCCGTTTACCTTCCCGCTGGAGCGGTACCTATTTATCTACTTGCACTTTGACGTGCTTTTGAACTGCTAGGTGGGCAGGAGCTGGGACCGAGCAACGGGAGCTCACCCCGTCGCTGGGATTCGAACTGCCGACCTTCTGATCAGCAAGCCCTAGGCTCTGTGGTTTAACCCAAAGCGCCACCCGTGTCTATTATTATTATTATTATTATTATTATTATTATTATTATTATTTATTACCAAGATTCCTCAGGCATAGGTCTCTCAAGTTGCCAGGTTTTAAGCATATAGTGAAAAGAATACAAAAGATGACCAGTGAAGATCTTGCCCTCAGAAGGTAACTTTGAAGTGGGTAGGGTGGTTGTTTTTTTTAGTTTCCGCTGCAAAACAAGGAATTCAAAACAAGGATCTGAAATCTGACAAACTAAGGGAGATTTGCAGTTTTGAGCAAGCAATAGCACATGCTGGTTCTGTCTTGATGCCTAATGTCTCCTGGGTTTTCTCTGCTCACCAGCTTTATACAAAAATACTGACCTGATGTGGAAACAAAGTGTTTGGACGTCAACGATCTCTAGCCATTTGGCCACCAAGCACCTGAAGGAAGGGGGCTTGTTGACCCTAACAGGGGCCAAAGCAGCATTAGCTGGAACTCCAGGTAAAATATTGTGGTGTGTTTTGCCAGTATTCTTTGTGGTGTCGATTATTCCCATTTGAGGAAAAACCAGCCTTTCAAATTCTCTTGTCCTGCAATGTGTCTGTTGACTAGCTGTTAAGGTCTTTTCAGAGGACATTTTGTCGCCTGTAAGGGGATCCACGCTTGAGAGCCACAATCTAGAGAAATTTGGAGGGTGAAAAAGCACAAGTCTCATAAGCACACTGTTATTTCTAAGTTGTGAGACACAGTAAAACTAGGCTGCTGTTTTATTTCTTCAAAATGAGTGGCAGCTCTGCTTGTTTACAATGGATTCTACCTTTAACCTGCCTTCTTCAAAGACCATTGACCTTCAACCCTCTGTCAATAGTTACGAATGTTCCTGGTCCGTTTCGTAACTATTGACACAGAAAAGAGTGTGGAAACTGGACGATATTCACTGCCAGCTATAATCTGAGCAGACCCACTGAAATCAATGAACTTTGGTCTATAGATATAAATCAGTCTGTTCTGAGTATGTTGGATGTCAGTCACCGGACATCTGTGTACTCTGCATTAAAAAGCAAACTTCTAACCATGGAATCCAAATTCTGCACTGGAAACGATGAATTCTGTGACCTGAATAAATTATGTAAACTGTGGAAACAAAAAGAATTACCGACAAAGGAAGAATGGACAGAAAAATTGATGGAGTATGCGGAATTGGACAAAATGACGGGAAGAATCCGAGAGCAGCGGGACCAGAAGTTCATCAAAGACTGGACTAAATTTACGAACTATTTGAAGGACAATTGCACACAATTAAATACGTTGGTAGGATTACAGGAAGCTTTGTAGATTCAGAAAGAAAATCATTGTATTATGGAGTTTTAAAGATAAGAATATAAGTGATAATTTAAAGCAAGGATTAATGTGTAAAATATAGATATAAGATAGAATTAATAGAAAATCATGAGAAGGGTTTGATGGAAGTCACGGCTTGAAAAAGCCAAAGTGTAAAAAGATGAAAAGTAAATATAATGGAGTTAATATGGCATTATTATAAAATTAATAAAAAATGATATGACAAAAAAAAAGGGAGAATAAATTATGTAAACTGAACAGGTTTGCTTAATTTATTCTGCTTTTGGCAGTCGTCACAAGTGGCAGAGTGTAGGGCAGCTCCTTCTTTGCAACGTTTATTCTGTTATCAACAGTGTTATGTACTGAACTGATTGGATATTCAGCCCCTGTATATCGGCGGGGACCAGGTGAAGAGGGTGGCTGTATTCAAGTTTTTGGGAGTGCTTATAGAGCAGGGTATGACTTGGAGTGCAAGTACTACTGCTCTGGTAAAGAAGGCCCAGCAGAGAATTTATTTCCTCAGACTTTTAAAGAAGAACAATCTGAGTGAGAGACTGCTGGTGTCCTTCTACCGAGGCTCCATAGAGAGCATTCTTATATACTGTATTTGTGCTTGGTTCTCCAGCTGCGCAGCCAGGGAGAAGAAGATACTTCAGAAGGTCATAACCACAGCCCAAAATATTATTGGTCATCCTCTCCCATCTCTGGAAGAACTATACAGCTCCCGTTGCCTTAAAAAGGCAAACAATATTTTAAAGGATCCATCTCATCCAGGATATAGTCTCTTTGCACCACTGCCTTCGGGTAGAAGAGATAGAACAATTAGATCAAGAACAAATAGATTGAAGAACAGTTTCTACCCAAGAGCTATCAGCATCTTAAATGCTGTAACCAGATAATATGACCTTGGAGAGCTGTGATGGGTGTATGTGTGTGTATGTGTGGCTTTTTTTGGTGTGTGTGTGTTTTGTGCTGTTTTTTGTTTTGTTTTTTATTTCTGTTTTTTACGGGATGGCATGCAAATTCGTTGCACTTGTATACCGTTGTGCTTGTACTTGTGCAATGACAATAAATTATCTTATCTTATCTTATCTTATCTTATCTTATCTTAACGGTACGGCTGGGATTGACACTTTGTTGTACATATAATGAAAAGTGGGGAAAGAAGGTAAACAGGTGGGCTTCAATGGGAACCTCTCTTTGAGGTAGTAAACTTGTGTCTGGGTGCATGTGAGGGCCAGCATTATGGGATGTTCCTTCATACCAAGCCCACACCTGCAAGGAAACCTTGCAGATAAAAACAACTATCCTGCAAAGAAGGGGTCTAAACCAGCCCTTTCCCTGACACGCTGGATGTTTATGGGCAGGGAATTAAAAAAGTTAAGGCAACCCTATAATCTACAGCCACGACTCATGTTGCCTCTGTGTACCATAGGTGGCATATCTGAAGGCAAGTGCTTATTGGAAACCAAAACCGCTGAGAGTTTCCAGAGATGAACCTTTTCAATAGACCATCACGATAAATGCTTTGACGAAAGTTGTGAAGAGATACAAATACGGAGAGTTGGGAACTATATTATTGCATCTCTGTTTGTTGGGATGCCGTGTAATTTGTTCCCTTCAGTTCCTTTATCGGAGGGTGTTGGCTCTAATAAACTGCGTGGCCCTTTTCAGTCACATTGCTCTGATTGTAGACTTGCTGCTTGTTTGTGTCACTGTTTTCCTGAAGCTTGAACCCTGGAAAGTTTGAGTCAGGAGCCTCTTTCCCCTACCAACAATCCCTGAGAGTCCCCCCCCCCTTAGTCTGAAGTGGTACAGTCCTGGGACAGAGACTTTTGGGGCTTCAGCGGCAACTAGGTCTCACTCCCACTGTGACTTGGCTTGTTGCAAAATCACAGCCGGGCCAGCCACTAGTGTCCCACTGCTCATAGAGGTGCCCATGTATGCACACAGTGGCTTCCGAAAACAGCTGGGATGGATCCTCACAATTGTACCACATTAGATGGCTCCTTTCCCGAAGCCAGAAAAGTTTGGGTTTATTCTCCTGATGGAAACGGTGACAATATTTTGGTGTTTCGTTCAAACAGTTCTGCATCCTAACCCTTTTATTGCACAAAGCTGATGTTTTCTTCCTTTTGTTTTAGGAATGATAGGTTATGGCATGGCCAAAGGAGCAGTCCACCAGCTTTGCCAGAGCCTCTCGGGTACAAACAGTGGGTTGCCACCGGGGTCTGCTGCGGTTGCCATTCTCCCGTAAGTGGTGGAATTTTAATCCCTACAGCACCTTCTGCTTTAGGTTTTTTTCATATGCCCAGTTTGTGCCATGTTGAAGAAGCAACCTCTGAAATCAGTGGCTTGTGGTCTATGTGAACTCTTGGCCTGGCAAGTGGAAATTGCAATTGCTTGAGAATCATGGACAAGGGATGGATTCATGCCATTTAACTTTTACATTTCATTAACATTAAATTACCCTCTGCTGAAAACAAATACTTTTAATTTGAACGTGTTGGATTTCTCTCTCTGTATCTCTCCCTCTCTTTCTCTTTTGTTGTTTTACATTAATTTATAATTTGCGTGGTATAGTTGCTAAGGGACCGAACTACAGATTGGGAAGTCCTGCTTCGAATCTTGAACTCTTCACGGGGCTTTAGGCAACCATGTTATTATGTAAGCATGGGTCAGATTGCAGCCCTAATTCTTGTGTCAATTTATCGGGCCATGAATGCAGGTGTTAATTCTGTTCATACCTGGGTGGTCATTATTCAAAATGCACTCTTTAGAGTATGCATGTTGCTGCTATCAGAATAAGGTTGAAGTTTCAGTCTGATGCTTTCCTTTGAAAACAGTATTTAATTAGCGCCTGAAATCAGTGGTACCTATTCCTGGGCATCTGTTTGAGGACCGCAGCCATGGTGTATTTATGTGGCAGTTACAAGATACTGACCATCTGATGGTCAAGCATGCATGTGAGAAACAGTCCTAGGTGGGATGCTGCAAAGCAGTTTTGGAAATACAGTGGACCCTCCGGATCATAGCTGTCAACACTCCCTTTTTTTGCGGGAAACTCCCTTGTTCCAATGCCGTTTCCCGCTGCTATCCCGGATTGTTGTTATCCCTTAAATTTCCCGGATTTCAAAGGAAGCAACTCCTCTCCTTCCCGGCCGGCCAGGGAGGCTCCTCAGCTGCGTTGCTCGGCTGCCAATAAGGAGTCTGAGACCAACTGGGGGCGGAGCTTGCATGCCTTGTGCAGCCAGACCCTCACGCCCAACCAGACAGACAGCCTGCCTGCCGTCTACACGCTCGCTCTTTCGCTCACCCGTTCGAGCGCAGGGTGGCGAGGCTACTTGGTGCCATTGCACCGCCCTTGCGGCATCCCTTATTTTCAAATCCGAAAGTTGACAGCTATGCTCTGGATACAAACTTAATTCATCCCGGGGGTCCCTACTTACCACAAAAAGTCCGTATCCGGAGGCAGTGCTTCTGTGCATGTGTGCGGTGCAATAGAGCGCTTCTGTGCACGCGCAAAGTGCGCAGAGCACTTCTGCACATGCGCACACGGCGAAACCCAGAAGTATAGACTTCCGGGTTTGCCGCGTTCATAACTCAAAATTACGTAACCCGAGGTACCACTGTAGATAATGTTATGCACAGGAGCAGTTGGAAGAGGTGCCTAGTCTTTTCCCAGCCACCATTTGTGTGAGACGTCATTTTGCCTCTGGATAACAGATACTTGCATGCAAGTGAGAAATTCCTATTGCTCAAAGGTGCGCAGTCAGTTTCAGTATAGTCACCGAGAAGTCGAAATCTTAATAAAAAGAGCAGTCTCCACTTTCCACTGTCCTCAACGTTCTGCATGTATTGTGACGGACCCTTGGCCTTTACCGGCAGCCGTACTTGGTTAAAAGGCATGGAGATTGTCTGTGAACGCTATTCCCTTCCAGATTTTGCTGTTCTGACCTCATGGGACAAAGAAAAAAAATCTGTAACTGGATTTTAGACAGGGACGAAGCGCTGGATTTGGCGCTATCCAACTCTGCCAGCCTATCCACGTGGTTTCCCCTTGTGAAGGCAGTGAGAGCCCTGGCTGACTACCTGAGTGACTTGACGAACCCTATGCAAAGAAGAGCTTTTACACCTGCCCGCTTTCACTCCATTCCCACAGCATTCCTACAGGGCATATTCTCCAACACTCCTCTCAACCTCCGCCTTTGTCCGTGCAACAGGGGAAAGATAGAGGACTTTACCCACTTTTTCTTCCACTGCCCTCTCTATGGCTCAATAAGATCGAGGCTCCTGCTACTAATTCCTCCAACCATTGCCATGGAAGATGACCGCTTGAAATACCTATTGGTGGATGCCAATCCCATAATCACTCGTGGCGTGGCCATCTATATCCTGCAGGCCCTGAAACTCAGGGCCACCTCGATAGGTTAACCTCCTTTAGTCCTGGACTTGTAAACTTTCCAATAGTTTAAAGGTAAAGGGACCCCTGACCATTAGGTCCAGTCGTGTCCGACTCTGGGGTTGCGACGCTCATCTCGCTTTATTGGCCAAGGGAGCCGGCGTACAGCTTCCGGGTCATGTGGCCAGCATGACAAAGCTGCTTCTGGCGAACCAGAGCAGCGCACGGAAACGCCGTTTACCTTCCCGCCAGAGCGGTTCCTATTTATCTACTTGCACTTTGATGTGCTTTCGAACTGCTAGGTTGGCAGGAGCTGGGACCGAGCAACGGGAGCTCACCCCGTCGCGGGGATTGGAACTGCCGACCTTCTGATCAGCAAGCCCTAGGCTCTGTGGTTTAACCCACAGCGCCACCTGGGTCCCTTCCAATAGTTTACATAATTGCTATTGTTTTTATCATACCTGTTTTATTTACCATGATTTTATACCTGATGTTCGCAAATGTATAAGAGTGGCAGGCTACTGCCGGGACTTCTTACTTGTGCTATGGCCAAATGGCTAACGCAATAAACTTTGATTTGATTTGTATTGTGACGGAGAAGAAACACAGGCAACGTTTATCAGATGCACCAGTGTACAACTGAAGAGCTTATCTTTCTTTCCCCCAGGGTTACCTTGGATACACCAATGAACAGGAAATCTATGCCTGATGCGGATGTCAGCTCCTGGACACCGTTAGATTTCATTGCTGAGTGAGTAAACAGAGGCTTCCTTGCTCATCAGCTGCTGCTTTAGGGTGCTGCTGTTTACTCGCCTGTGCCTTCAAATTCTGGAGCACAGATCCTCAGTCACTGGAAGTTAAATGCCCTTCTGTGAAGTGGAAGTGGCTGAACATGGCTTGGGAGGGAGATTCTGAAAGTATGGGTTGTGGGAATTGATGGATGCCAGATCAGCTCAGAATCACCTTTATGGCCTGTGCATAGGCAGCATCAGGGTGGATAAAAATAAATGATTAAAAAAATAATTGGATTTTTTAAAATTTAAATTGAATTTTTAAAATAAAATGCTTTTGGAGGAAAAATCTTTCTAAAGATAGTTTTCTATTTAGGTTACATTATAGTCCAAAGGCTATTCATCAGGAAATAGGGATTTGTTTTAAGTTTTTCATGTGTGCTAAAACTCAGTCTAAGTTTAAAAAAAAAAAAAGTTTAACCACATCAGTTAACAAACATGGATACATATGCTATATTGCTTTAGTTAAATAAATTGTTATTAAGGAAATGATTATTTTTCTCCTTCCAATAAAGTACAGCAGAAAAGTTGTCCAAATATAAACAGTCAACTTATTAAACCTCACAATAAATTCATAATTATCTGTCTTATGTATTTCTAATAGTATAACCAAATCAGTAATTTTTGATTTAACTGTAAAAACTACTCTGAAAATTTATTATTCCAAAAATGAAACCTTCATCTGGCTGTAAATATAAAGATTATACCAGCAAGAATGAGTCTTTCTGTAAAAAAAAAAAAATTAAATCAAGTCTTACTGACAAGTGATTTAAATCATGATTTAAATTGATTTGATTTAAATCATGATTTAAATTGTGATTTAAATAAAATCCACCCTGGGCAGCACGAATCAAGAACACTGCCTAGTCCTGTTTGGCTGCCTTCAGAGGTGGCCCCATGTAGAATGCATTGCAGTAATCTAACCTAGAGGTTACCAGACTGTAGACAACAGCAGCTAGGCTGTCCCTGTCCAGGTAGGTCCCATCCGAAGTTGGTGGAAGGAACGGCACTCTGAGCCTTCGAGGCAATTTGTGCCTCCGGGTGACAGTAGTGGTGCTTAGAGTGGACTAAGTACCCAACTGAAACATCCCGAAGCAAGCTGCAGTCTCTGAAACTCGTTTCCCGTCGAAGGGGAATAATAATAGCTTGCTTCCTTGCAGCAGAAATAATAAATTAAAATAAATATAAGTTATTCAGTTTACCAGGCTAGTCTTAAGAGCAACGTCATGCTGAGGCAAAGCAGGTCTGGGCCTCAGGTGGGTTCCGTGGCAGAAGAAAGGCGGAATATAAATGTGTAAGGGAGAATAAAGAATGGATAAATGTTGAATATTCTAAAATGACAAGGTTAGGACTGCAGTCCTAAGCACTTGCTAGGGAGTCAGCTCCTTTGAACACTGGAGTTACGGGGTGCCGCTGTGGTCTAAACCACTGAGCCTAGGGCTTGCCGATCAGAAGGTTGGCGGTTCGAATCCCCATGATGGGGTGAGCTCCCGTTGCTCGGTCCCAGCTCCTGCCAACCTAGCAGTTCGAAAACACGTCAAAGTGCAAGTAGGTAAATAGGTACCGCTCCGGCGGGAAGGTAAATGGCGTTTCCGTGCACTGCTCTGGTTCGCCAGAAGCGGCTTAGTCATGCTGGTCACATGACCCGGAAGCTGTCTGCGGACAAACGCCAGCTCCCTCGGCCTATAGAGCAAGATGAGCGCCGCAACCCCTGAGTCGTCCGTGACTGGACCTAATGGTCAGGGGTCCCTTTACCTTTACCTTAACATGTATAGAATTGCAGTATGCAATGTATTAGGAGGAATGTTGGACACAAAACGTCTATACTATTTTTTAAAAGCAGTTTAAATATCATTTATAACATGAAGCTTTAGGACAGGCTTCCTCAACCTCAGCCCTCCAGATGTTTTTGGCCTACAACTCCCATGATCCCTAGCTAGCAGGACCAGTGGTCAGGGATGATGGGAATTGTAGTCCAAAACACCTGGAGGGCCGAGGGTGAGGAAGCTTGCTTTAGGAAATGAATTAATTCACAAAATGTTGATCTCTGTTTTTAACAGAACCTTTTATGACTGGGTCACTGGAAAAAACCGTCCGTGTTCTGGGAGTCTGATCCAGGTAGTAACCACAGGAGGGAAGACGGAGCTGTCTGCATCTCATCTCTGAGCGGTCATATGCGCAAACAGCAGTGAAGTGGAGATGCAAAGTGTGTGTGTGTGTGTAGTTTGTGCGGTCTTCTCTTTCTGCCAGTAAAATGGTCTTATTTGTAGAGCAAGGCCTGAGGTCATATTTGTGTTGCTTGATGTTAGCCAGGTGCACTTAATTATCCAAAGGTACAGTGGTACCTCGACTAGCGAATGACTCGCCTAACGTCGTTTTCGCCTAACGAAGGACTTCCGGTAAAAAAAAAATGGCCGCCGCTAGCGAATTTCTTCGCCTAAAGAACAAACGTCGCAGCCGCTTTTAATGGGATTTTTTCGACCAACGACTTTTGAAATAGGATTTCTTCGCCTAACGAATTTTTCCCCAATGCAGTCCTATGGGGATTCGCGGAACGACGTTTTTCGCCTAACGGAAATCGCGCCGGAACGCATTATCGACGTTAGGCGAGGTACCACTGTACAAAGCGTCTTGTGAATCAGGGCTTTGAATTTGAAGATTCACTAATGGCCTCGCTGCAGTATTTTCTACAGAATTATGCCGAGTCTTAAGAAAAGCAAACAGTGAGCAGTAAAACTGTTTTAATTATATGAAATGCATAGATAGATAGATCTTTATTTCGGCTATAAGCCCACAGAAATAGAAATAGCTCCAACATAAAACATAAAAACACGGATACGCATTTCTGGTACATAGCTAAAAAACACCACCACAATTAGGGGGCACAATCTTTAAGTATATCACTATTACAATTTCAAAGAATAATTAAAAATAATATGTTAAAATATCAATAATCATGTAACATTCCAGCTCGTCTCTTATATGAGAGAACTGAAATCAGAAATCTTGCTACCTGCAGTGTTCTGTGCGGGTCATTGTCTTGCAGCACACATGCTAAATGAGATTCAGATGGTTTATTAGCAATCTCCAAGATTATTGGATTCAGATTGCTGGTCCGAGCTGCAGTGTACAGGGGGCAATTAAACAATATATGGTAAAGGGATTCTATTGATTTATTATCGCAAGCACATAGAACGGAAACTTTGCCTTTAGAGAACCTGTGACTCAGTACATTGGATGGAAACACATTGAACCTTGCTTTGATGAATGCGAATCTATGTGACGCAACGGAAAGAGAGGACAGATATGATGGAATCTGAGGCATAGGAATAATACCTAGGTTCAACGGAGAACAAACTCCTCCGCCCGTCACAAGAATATGTTGTAATTCAACATCATCCAGTCTTTGATATATATGAAATGCATATATTTCACTGTTGTGGAAGTTGTACTGCCTTGGGTTTTCCACCTCACACTTTTGAGTTGTCATCCTGAATGCTCCCTGGGTAGTCATTTCGTCAAGTGTTTTCTGCTGCTCCAGAGAAGCGGACACGGAGCAATGGATTCAAACTACAAGAAAGAAGATTCCACCTAAACATTAGGAAGAACTTCCTGACAGTAAGAACTGTTTGACAGTGGAATTTGCTGCCAAGGAGTGTGGTGGAGTCTCCTTCTTTGGAGGTCTTTAAGCAGAGGCTTGACAGCCACCTGTCAGGAATGCTTTGATGGTGTTTCCTGCTTGGCAGGGGGGGTTGGACTGGATGGCCCTTCTGGTCTCTTCCAACTCTATGATTCTATGATTCTATGAACCGTCACATTAACACATACCAAACATGCAGCCTTACTGTCTTTCCTTCTGGATGTTGTGTGATAAATCAAGAAGATCCATTGAAACCTGTGGGACGAAACATACAATTGACAGTATTGGTTGTAAACTGTACCACAGCAAGCTGTTGTCTGTGTTGCGGGAGGCGGCTGTGTTGAAATGCTCCTCTACCTGAACAGACTTCTCGCTAAACAATACACATACAACACACGTGTGCGCAGAGCTTTTCCCTCAAGAAAACATCCAGCCATTTATCCCCTACTCTCAACTGCACACCAGGAAGGATGCCGAGGGGGCTGTTTGCAAGAGACAAGGTTTAACGAGGAAACGTTGTTTAGTCGTGTCCGACTCTTCGTGACACCGGAGCACGCCAGGCACTCCTGTCTTCCACTGCCTCCCGCAGTTTGGTCAAACTCATTTTAGTAGCTTCGAGAACACTGTCCAACCATCTCATCCTCTGTCGTCCCCTTCTTGTGCCCTCCATCTTTCCCAACATCAGGGTCTTTTCTAGGGAGTCTTCTCTTCTCATGAGGGGGCCAAAGTACTGGAGCCTTAACCTCAGGATCTGTCCTTCTAGTGAGCACTCAGGGCTGATTTCCTTCCCAATGGATAGGTTTGATCTTCTTGCAGTCCATGGGACTCTCAAGAGTCTCCTCCAGCACCATAATTCAAAAGCATCAATTCTTCGACGATCAGCCTTCTTTATGGGCCCAGCTCTCACTTCCGTACATCACTACTGGGAAAACCATAGCTTTAACTATAGAGACCTTTGTCAGCAAGGTGATGTCTCTGCTTTTAAAGATGCTGTCTAGGTTTGTCATTGCTTTTCTATTTTTGCCTTAAAAGCTATTTAGCACAGTTCAGACCTTCTCTGCAAGGGAGCCAGAGCACCACGGCTATGGAGAATATTTTTTGGGGTGGGGTGGGGTGGGGTGGGGTGGGGAATAGGTTGTTGTCCAAAGCCTTATTTTACAGAGAGACGTAGCTGAATGTTTGCTTATGCAGCAATATCACCTTCAATCAGCTGTGAGCACCAACCAGCAAACCGCTTCATTGCTTGTCATGCATATCATGCCTTTTGTAATTTCATACGGTGATTTTAAAAAGTGCTCTAAAATAGCCCCAGTTGCGGATATTGCCATATATTGAAATTTGCCCTCAATAAACATGTTTAGACGCCCACAAGTTGTACGTTTTATGTGGTCTCTTTTGTACTCTTACATCAAATGCTGTCAGTTTTTGTCTCCAAAGCAAGTCATGGGCCTGCACTTTTAATAGATGGGCAGTCTAGTATAGGAATCTGCAGCAAAGGTGCTAGACCTCAAGATTTAGATAACTGGAGCAAAGAGCATGTGCGCCAGCAAAACTTCATTTTCTCCAAGGAACTGCGTCTGCTTCTGAACACTAGATTTGCTCAGCCTCTTCTGCTGTTTTCCTTGACATCTGAATTTGTTTAGTCCAATTTTCCAGGATGTTGTTTTTTCTGAAGGCTGCCTGTTGGCTTGTACATCCCTCAATTATTTGCGGCTTAATGTATGAACCAATTCTGCTGAAAAGCACGGTATTTGAGGTGAATGTCTTAAGATCTTTTCGGAAGCAAACTACAACAATGTTGTTATAATAAATTAGATTTGTGTGTGTGAATCAGGGCATTATGATTTCCAACCCCCCCCCCCCCGAACGAAGGGAATGGCTTCCTGACGCCCATTTTCAAACTGTACATGCCTTGGTTAGAGTCCATATCATACCATTTCCCTGAGATTTTTTGAGCCTTCTAAAATAGACTGCCATGTTGTCTTACACCAGGGGTCAGCAAACTTTTTCAGCAGGGGGCCGGTCCACTGTCCCTCATTCAAAATGCACCTCTGGGTTATTTGTGGGGCATAGGAATTCGTTCATTCCCCCCCCCCCAAAAAAATATAGTCCGGCCTCTCACAAGGTCTGAGGGACAGTGTACCGGCTCCCTGCTGAAAAAGTTTGCTGACCCCTGGGAAGGGAAATGGGCTGAGCAAATTTTAAAATGGATGAGGAGAAGGGGAATGTGCATTCACACACACACACACACACACACACACACACACACACAACACACACAACACACACACACACACAAAGTCTGTGTTTCTCTCTGACTCCAAGTCCTTCCATGTCATTTTAAGGAATTCTGTTAAACTGCACAGTGACACCCTGTGGTCAAAAATGCATTTTAAATAAAAACAAAAGCATTCTTAACGGAATGTGAATTATGTGCAAACATGGGCTGAAGTCAGGGCGGCTAACACCAAGTATAAAAACAATTGATTAAAATACAACTTAAAAACAAGATTAAAATACAACATTAAAGTGCAGCCTCATTTCAGTAGAAACTCAAATCAAATCAAATCAAATCATTGAACAAGTGGGATTTGACTGGCTTTTGAGGAGACATTCCTAAGATTGTGCTGCATGTATGTACAATCTAGGAGCGCAAAATGGCAAAAGGTTCGTGCTTTTTAATGATGGCGCAAGCACTAGCTGACACTAGTGATGTCAGAATTGCGCAGTGGTAACCAAACTCAATATGTGCCCTGACAGAAAACTGACAGTACAACTCAAACAACTTCTGCGCAACAGAACAGATAGTTCAGTTCAGTTCTTTATTCGACCGTCAGTCAGAAAAGATACATTTCCACACAAAATTAAAACATCTAAAACGTCTAAAATAACTTTGGAGTAAAAGATAGCCAACAATAAAATGAAGCTATACCGATAAACCCATGTCGATGCTGTCAATTTTAATCTTGCGACGCTTAAGAGCTAGAAAAAGAAATTTGGCCACCAGGGAGGCTGTTTTTCCAGTAACATTATTCAACAAATATAGAACCTGTCTTTCTCTGGATAGAGAGCTAAGTTGACATAGGAGTGGAGCTATAAGATTTTGCCTGAGATCTGCATAGAAAGGGCAGGCCAGGAGAATATGTTCGGTGGACTCTACCACTCCCAGGGCACAATGACAAGTTTTCTGAGCATATGGGACTCCCCTGAACCTTCCCCACAATACCGCAGATTCGAGGACATTTAATCTGGCCGCTGTGAGGAGTCTACGGTATTCCACATAGTGGATTTCCGCGAGATAAGGGGCTGGTGTAGCCTCATAGATCTGATCCCCCAGGAACATCCCTGATTTCACAAGGGCCATGTCCTCTTGTCTAACAATATCACTCAATCTCTGGGAGATCACTGCTCTGGCTTGGCTATATGTCATAGACTCCAGGTAAAGATGTGACAGTCCGCAGACCTGTCCTTCATTTATGATCTCCCTTTACCACAATGATTGGAAATCATCCCTCAATATTAAGGGGGCCATACCCTCTGGTTTGGGGGACCCAGGTGGCGCTGTGGGTTAAACCACAGAGCCTAGGGCTTGCTGATCGGAAGGTCGGCGGTTCCAATCCCTGCGACGGGGTGAGCTCCCGTTGCTCGGTCCCAGCTCCTGCCCACCTAGCATTTCGAAAGTATGTCAAAGTGCAAGTAGATAAATAGGTACCGCTGCAGCGGGAAGGTAAATGGCGTTTCCGTGCGCTGCTCTGGTTTGCCAGAAGCGGCTTTGTCATGCTGCCTTCAGAAGAACAGATAGGAAACATTGATTCCCCCCTCTCTTTTCCCTTCCTTGCCAAATACCCCCTTTCCTGCCTTTACATTCATTAAGGAAAACAACAGCATTTAATTAATTGCTGTTAAGTCTGGCTAATTTAATTTAATTTAATTTATTACATCTATATTCTGCCCATCCATAGGAGCCCAGGATGACATGCAACAAGTGATAAAACAATAAAAAAAAACTTCTTAAACAATTTCAATACAGATGCAGACTCGAGACCTCAACTTAAAAGACTTTTTGGAAGAGCTATGGCTATCGATGTCTGCTAGATATGGTGGTTATGTTCTGGCTCCACTCTTGGAGACAGTATGCCTCTGAATATTAGTTGCTAGGAAGACTCAGAGAGCCAGTGTGGTGTAGTGGTTAAAGGTGGTAGACTCGTAATCTGGGGAATTGGGTTCACGTCTCCGCTCCTCCACATGCAGCTGCTGGGTGACCTTGGGCTAGTCACACTTCTCTGAAGTCTCTCAGCCCCACTCACCTCACAGAGTGTTTGTTGTGAGGGAGGAAGGGAAAGGAGAATGTTAGCCGCTTTGAGACTCCTTAGGGTAGTGATAAAGCGGGATATCAAATCCAGACTCCTCCTCCTCCTCCTTCAGTAGTGGTACTCAGGTCTTGTTTGTGGGCTTGCGTGTCGAGGTCCCCCAACCACCCCTCAAATAATTCACACTTCAGACAGAAATTTAAGTTTAAGGTTTTTGGCATGATTTTGGCCACAACTTTATTAAAATACAAAATATGTGAGTGGTTGCTTAGGCATTGGTTCAGACTATCTGTCTCGCTGGGCACAGAACTGACATTTGTCAGTAAAGGGAAAAACACTTTGGGGAGAGAATGGGAGCCGGGGGTCTGACCCTCGCCTCTCCCCAAATGCTCCCAGGGGCTCTTGCGTGGCCCTGGCCCCCGACCGGGGGATATGGACAAAAGCATGGCGAGCCCCTGGATTCCTTTAACGTAATTCCCCGTGCAGCAGCAGCATTGGAGGGGCAGACACAGCCAATCCTGACCCCTCCACCAACCAATTTAATAACATAACCAATGCCTAACCGCCAACCTTACAAGTTGTGACTAATTGCTATGCAGTAGGCGAAAACCAGATGGCACCAGCCAATCAGCCAAATGGAAAAAAATTCCTACCAGGCCCCTGCCCCCAAAGCAGACGACCCCATGACAGGCATAGCAGGGTCAACGCAGAGGCCTAAAATATAGGGATGGAGGGCGGGTGATCCGATGCACTCAGCAAAGAGGAATAACACGTTACGAACCAAACAATATATAGTCACTGGGCTGTCCATCAACAAATTGCAACATGAAAATCTCCCCAACGACACCCAGGACCCAATCACAGCAGTGGCCATCTATACTATCCCGCCCAGCAACAGAGGGGTGACTTGCTGGCCCCCACCGCAACACGTGCTCTCCATGAAGGAGAACCCGCTTTCCCTGAGAAAAGTCCTACTGGTTTTATTGGGAATTTCTTCCATGTAAATTGATTAGGATTACAATCTAGATTCTACTGAAACCAACAGAACAGATGGCTGGAAGCAGAACTTACTCAAATCCAATTGCTTTCAGTAGGATATGTTTAGATCTAGTGCCAATATATATTGACAGCAGGTAGATATGCCACTACTAGTGTGGTGTAGTGGTTAAGGGCAGTAGACTCGTAATCTGGGGAACCGGGTTCACGTCTCCGCTCCTCCACATGCAGCTGCTGGGTGACCTTGGGCTAGTCACACTTCTTTGAAGTCTCTCAGCCCCACTCACCTCACAGAGTGTTTGTTGTGGGGGGGGGGGAAGGGAAAGGAGAATGTTAGACGCTTTGAGACTCCTTCGGGTAGTGATAAAGCGGGATATCAAATCCAAACTCCTCCTCCTCCTCCTCCTCCTCCTCCTCCTCCTCCTCCTTCAGTAGTGGTACTCAGGTCTTGTTTGTGGGCTTCCGATACTCTTCTGGTTGGCCACCGAGAGAACAAAATGCAAAGGATCTCCTTATGTTCTTATGAAGGGTGGTTTAGAAACATTTATTTACTTTAAAAATACTTGCAAATACACACGTGCACGCACACAAAGTGGTTTGCAGCAATTATATATGCACAACAAAAGCTACAGATCTTCGTCACGACACGTACACCAAATGCAAGTTGAAAGGACGAGTTGGGACTATACCTGCTGATGTCAACACAGCCCTTTCCCCGGGACTCTGCTCCCCCCTCCAGATCAGCAGTAGTAGGACAGGGGACGTACTGTACCCTGCAAGTTGGTAGGTGTCTTGTGGTCTCCAGGCAATGCTAGGGAAATTGCAAATTGCATACTACGAAATAAAATGCTGCTAACCACCACTACAACAAGAGAAACATAGATGATTTAATTTATTTGAAACATATATTTGGCACTTATTTCACCAAATGTTTATGGAGAGGCTGGGTTCCCCACTGATCAAATGTCCAGTTGTGATAACAGTGATTTCTTTTCCATAGGTTTCTGTGCTGTTGTTAAATTTCACCACTGGGAGTCACTAGTGATCTAAAAGAAGGATTTTTAAAAATATATATATATATATAGTTTCCACCTTACCAAAATACAGCAGAGACCTTCTGTTGTTCTAAATCTCCCCTCTTCCCCTTTCCCCCCCTTGAAGTACCTCTTGTATGATTAGCAAACAGATAACAATTTCTCCAGCCGCCTTACGATCCTCACCGTTGTAAAAATGTCCTGTACTAAGCAAGGTGGGTTTTTTTAAAAAAAATTTAATATCATTATTTCTTTTAATTATTTCTTATTCTAGTCCTACAGCCCCAGAATGTCAATAAGGAAAACGACTTGCTGGATGATATTTTTTTGCAAATCTGATTATTTATTAAAGCAGAAATGTACTTTAAAATGTTAGCAATGTGTCTACAAAAAGCGAACCCGATCTGGTATTTAATGCTTATGAATCCAACCCTACACACCTTTTAAAAATTAATCCTTAAGACATGCAAACTGAGCAGATACCATTCCATAGCATATGCTATTGCCCTCTGAAATAAGTCAACAAAGCCAAACACCCTCTCAAAAACATTGGTCAGGTCTCTCTCTCTCTCTCTCTCTCTCTCTAAATTAGGAAATCAATTTATAAAATATGGGAGAAATATAAGAAAATTCTAGAACCAAAAACTCCATGGTGGGTTTTGCCATTAGAAATGGTGACTGTCAAAAAATTGAATATGAGAGAGAATTGGGCAACCTATAAAACATTAATACAAGAAGAAAATGGAGAATTTAAAATAAAGGATTATTCAGAAATTAAAACTCATGTTTATGATTGGTTCCAGTATGTGCAAATTAAATATATAGACTAGTGAAAGACAAAAATATCCAAATTTGAAAAATATTTACCGGTAATTCAAGAAAAATCTAAAAATCTATCTAATTTGTGTGTGTGTGTGTGTGTGTGTGTGGGCAACCACAGCATGAATTGATGGGCCAAACATGGTGGGCTATGTATCTTGTTTGCCCTTAACTGGTTCCAGGCACAAGAGAGTTTCATTTTTCACTGCAAAGGGGAATCTCATCTGTTCACTCCTGCACAGAGATCGGAGCGGAGGTCCTCCAGTCTTGCTGAGGGAATGCCTTCACAGGGCGAATCGGGGGCCCCAGGCAAGGGTGCCAACTTGAATTAAATATGGGGCGGGGCAGATAAGCCCCACCTCGCATAATAGATCACAAGGCGCACACAAAGTTGAATGGGAATGCCCATCAACTTTGGGGGAGCCCAGCCCCCTCAAATATTTTATTAGGGGAGCCGAAGGGACCTTGGCTTCTAGGAGTTAGCTCCTATACCCCATGGCATGAAATTTGTTAAGGATAAATAAAGATATGTTGCTACCTGCTACTCATTTAAGTACATGTCTAGTATGGCCCTTGGTCATCATTAAGACAACAGAGAATGTATGTAAAGAAATACATAATTATAACAGTCAAGCATTGCAAATCCACAGCCACCTAATTCTGATCAAACATGCAATACAAGCTTGCCTGGGTTCTGAGATCTTGGCGGGGGGCTACTCTCAGTCCCACCACTCCCATTGGCATGCTTGGTAGGGATGAAGAAGAGGGACTTCATGGTGGTGGCTACTCCCAGATTTTTGAATACTCTCCCTAGAGAAGCTAGAGTGGCTCCTTCCCTGTTGTCCTTCTGCCAGCAGGTGACTTTCTTGTTTCAGCAGGCTTTTGTAAGCCCTAAATGGCCTTGGTCCTGTATACCTGAAGGAGCGTCTCCACCCCCATCATTCTGCCCGGACACTGAGGTCCAGCGCCGAGGGCCTTCTGGCGGTTCCCTCATTGCGAGAAGCAAAGCTACAGGGAAGCAGGCAGAGGGCCTTTTTGATAGTGGCACCTGCACTTCAGATGTCAAAGAGAACAACAACTACCAGACCTTTAGAAGACATCTGAAGGCAGCCCTGTTTAGGGAGGCTTTTAATGTTTAATAGATTATTGTATTTTAATGTTCTGTTGGAAGCCGCCCACAGTGGCTGGGGAAACCCAGCCAGATGGGCGGGGTATAAATAATAAATTATTATTATTATTATTATTATTATTATTATTATTATGGAAAGGGCTGCTGCTGTGCTGTTTTTATGTCAATTACGTTTTAAATATGTTTTTAAATGATTTTCCCCCTATGTGTTTTAGCTGTTGTTATCTTATCCATAAACCGCCTTGAGTCCCTGTCAGGGAAAAAGGCAGGGTATGATTAAATAAATATAATAAAAATAAAAAATAAAAATAATGGAGGAATGGGAGCCAGGACAAAACGAGAGAAGAAACCAAATGTGCATTGGGGATGATGTAGCGGTCCAATTTGTTCCAAGGGAAAGCAGATGAACAAATAAATAAAAATTAACCTTGCCAATACGCTTGTCTAGCTTGGCATTGTCCAGTTTCTGGTTATGGTGGAACTCAGGTAGACAAAATTGTCTGCCACCTCAAGTGCACTGCAGCAACACAACTGAACGCCTTCAACTCTCCCAGCTGCAACAAAACATGTCTCTCCTGCGTTGGTCCCTAAAGCCACAGCAGGTACTGCAACCTTCCAACAGCTTGACCTGATCCCCAAAGGTGCACTCCTTCATTGCTTCCCAAGACGGACAGATGCCAGCATTCTTACTCATCAAAAGTGTCCAGGTACATAACTGTTTCTAAGCTGGTCTTAGAAGAACATTAAGAGTCTGGCTGGATCAGACCAAAGGCCTATCTAGCTCAGCATCCTATTTTCACAGTGGCCAACCAGAGCCCTATGAAAAGCCCAGAAACAGAACAGGCGAGCGGTAGCACTCTCTGAATTTGTGCTGTCCAGCAGTTGGAATTCAGAGGCTACTGATACTGGAGCTGCTACAAGTATGTACAGACCCCACGTTTCATGGCGCCCAACAAAACGAGCCCTCGGGCCCCCTAACCCTCAGGGTCACGGTTTCGTGGAAAACCTGATGCCATTGCCAAGCGGCGCCAAACGTCGGCAAAAGGCCCCCTGCAACATTTGGCGGTGAAAACACTACGTTTCACAGTGCCCCACAAAATGAGCCCTCGGCGCCCTTACCTGCGGGGTCAAGATTTCGCCCAAAATCCAACATCATCAGCTTCACTCCAAAGTGATACCAACTGGTGGGAAAAGGCCCCCTGCAACGTTTGGCAGTCAAAATGCTGTTTCATGTTGCCCCCCCCCAAATGAGCCCTTTACACCCTAACCCGCAGGGTCAAGATTTCACCAAAAACCTGACGGCGTCTGATTTACTCGAAAGTGGCGCCAAACACTCGCAAATGTTTTTCAATTCAGGTGTGTGTGTGTGTGTTGTTGTTTTTGCAGGATATAAGGACCAGAAGCAGAAAGTGATAAGTCGCACAGAATAGATCGTTCAAGTGTGTGTTGCTCAGCCACAAATGATTTGTCACATTACACATATAAACATTCTTTTTCTTGTGGAATTAAGAACGTGAAAGACATCATCTAAGGTGTTTTATGCCATTTTGCAAAACAGGAAACACTGAAGGTGAGACAATTAGCCAAAATCTATGAGTTAATCCATAGCCTCTCTTTCTCTTTGCTGATATAAAGAATGGCATCTGTTTGTGCCGTAGTGCGCTGACATTTCTGACACTGTACAAACATTTCCCATCTTACTCAAAACTTCTCTTACGATTTATTTTGCTTTATTTAAAAAGGCTTGTATACCACTCTTGATCTGGGTGATCCCAGGGCAGTTTGCAACAATTTAAAATGATACACACCAAATATAACAACAGAGCTTCCCTCCCTAGAAAAATAGGCTCCAGTACTCACCATTAGGGATGCGAGTGGCACTGTGGGTTAAACCACATAGCCTAGTGCTTGCTGATCAGAAGGTCAGCGGTTCGAATCCCTGCGACGGGGTGAGCTCCCGCTGCTCGGTCCCTGCTCCTGCCCACCTAGCAGTTCAAAAGCAAAAAGTGCAAGTAGATAAATAGGTACCGCTCCGGCGGGAAGGTAAACGGCGTTTCCGTGTGCTGCTCTGGTTCGCCAGAAGCGGCTTTGTCATGCTGGCCACATGACCTGGAAGCTGTACGCCGGCTCCCTCGGCCAATAAAGCGAGATGAGTGCCGCAACCCCAGAGTCGTCCGCAACTGGACCTAATGGTCAGGGGCCCCTTTACCTTTACCTTTACTCACCATTAAGTTGTTACAGTAAGTGCCACAAAAAGAGGTGTCAGTACTGCGTACCTTTGAGTACTCCCTGAAACAATGGATAACAGCAGCAGCTCCAAAACAGCATAGTAATTAAAAACAGCAGGCTGGGTTATTAAACTAACACATATATACCAATATATTAGTGTGTGCATATATATATGCGCACACACAAGACCTCAGAGTTAGTGGCAAAAATGGAAAGCAAAGTAGGGATCAGGCAAGCTTCTCTGGGTGAGGAATTCCACAATTAAGGCAACACGTTCAAATAGGTTCTCTTGTCTTCTTCCAATGGCAGAAGCACCCAAGGAAAGCACTGGCAGATGGCAAGTAGATCGATATGTGAGAGCAGGCATTCTTGGATCCCAAACTATTCAGGGCTGAACTATTTACGGATAGGCACCGGTACCTGTAACTGTACTCAGGAACTGGCAACCGCTGAAGCCCTTTCAGAGCTGATCTAAATATACGTTCTCGGTTAAAATGTTCAGCAGCCACATTCTGAACAGCTGCAGTTTCTGGACTTTTCTAGAGCAGAACTTCACACGATGCAGGAGGTTACTGAAACATGAAAGGCTGATGCCAAGCTTACTGGGTGGTCAGCAGCACCAGAGAATTCCGGACTCCTGGATTCTCTCAGTGCAAAGGTGTGTCGGTAAGATAAAGGGGTCACAGCATCTACCTCTGGGCTCAGCCATCTCACATGCTGATGCTGGCCATGAGAATATCCATTACTGTTCTGTGGTTAGCCTTTTTCTAGAAGCAGCTGCACTTGGCGTACCAATTTATAAAAGGTACTTTGTGCTGTTGGCACTTCACCCATCAACATTTTCCTTACCTTTTCTTCTTTTTATATTTTAAGGTGGCATCTCTCTCTCTGTCACTCACTCACTCTCATACACTTCCCATTTAATCTTTGCTGTACATTCTTGCCACAGACACTGGGACTTTTTTTAAAAAAGATGTTCTTACCTCCTCCATTATTATTTTTTTCATCTTTGACTTCTCTCCACAATTTGTGACTCAAAAATTCTAAGCAATTCCTTAAATCTGCTCTGCGGATCCATTACTTTGCAGCGTGTTAGCAACAGCAGTTGAACAACTGTGCCAGCTCTCAAGCAAACATGCAACAAAAGAGACTGGGAAAAATCAGAGTATGAGATAGCCATCTTAGAAGAGGCACTCCCTAAATTGGGTGACATGCTTTTTGCAGGCAGATTTTAAAACATTTTAACATTTTTTTTAAAGTCAAGATATTTACAATAAAAGCTTCCCCCCCCCCATGACCTTTTCTTCCTCGACTTCACTTCTGCTGCTTTTCTTGGGATAGCTCCAATGACATCAGAATCCTAGAAAGGACAGAGATATTTTATTAAGATGGCAGCATCTTCTGCAAGATCTTGTCAGCCTCTCTGTGACACCAGAATCATAGTCTTCCATAGCTAGGCAAGCCATGCAGCAGGAGACTTGCAAAACTGGGAATTTCAGAAAACTGTGATAGTCCCAGTAGAATATGAATTACTGGGGTGTATGCTTGATGATCATTTGACTGTTGACCACAGCAAACTATGGCAAGTTCTTAAAAAAATGGGAGTGCCTGATCACCTCATCTGTCTCCTGAGAAAACTATGTGGGACAAGAAGCTACAGTTACAACTGGATATGGAATAACTGATTGGTTCAAAATTGGGAAAGGAGTACGACAAGGCTGTATATTGTCTCCCTGCTTATTTAACTTATATGCAGAATTCATCATGCGAAATGCTGGACTGGATGACTCCCAAGCCAGAATTAAGATAGCCGGAAGAAATATCAACAACCTCAGATATGCTGATGACACAACCTTGATGGCAGAAAGTGAGGAGGAATTAAAGAACCCTTTAATGAGGGTGAAAGAGGAGAGCACAAAATATGGTCTGAAGCTCAACATAAAAAAAAAACTAAGATCATGGCCACTGGTCCCATCACCTCTTGGCAAATAGAAGGGGAAGAAATGGAGGCAGTGAAAGATTTTACTTTCTTGGGTTCCATGATCACTGCAAATGGTGACAGTAGTCACGAAATTAAAAGACGCCTGCTTCTTGGGAGAAAAGCAATGACAAACCTAGACAGCATCTTTAAAAGCAGAGACATCACCTTGCCGACAAAGGTCCGTATAGTTAAAGCTATGGTTTTCCCAGTAGTGATGTATGGAAGTGAGAGCTGGACCATAAAGAAGGCTGATTGCCAAAGAATGGATGCTTTTGAATTATGGTGCTGGAGGAGACTCTTGAGAGTCCCATGGACTGCAAGAAGATCAAACCTATCCATTCTGAAGGAAATCAGCCCTGAGTGCTCACTGGAAGGACAGATCCTGAAGCTGAGGCTCCGATATTTTGGCCACCTCATGAGAAGACAAGACTCCCTGGAAAAGACCCTGATGTTGAGAAAGATTGAGGGCACAAGGAGAAGGGGACGACAGAGGACGAGATGGTTGGACAGTGTTCTGGAAGCTACTAATATGAGTCTGACCAAACTGCAGGAGGCAATGGAAGACAGGAGTGCCTGGCATGCTCTGGTCCATGGGGTCAAGAAGTGTTGGACATGACTAAAGGACTAAACAACAATGCTTGATGATGTTCCTCCAAGTTTAATAACTGTGTCTTACTTACTAGGCAGCCACCAATTTCCTTCAAAACTGCAAATACTCCAGCAAAATTATCCTCTTTGACCATGAATTACTAACATGATTTTCTCTCAAGTAAGAATCCACATAATAAGGCCTTCCACCATAGGCTTATTGAATGGAGATGATAATAATTTCTGCTGGTCTACTGTAAGATAAAACAGAACATAAAACTTTGCAGGATTAGAACGCATGTTCTAACAGGCAAGTGAAACTGAACTTGATTTGGTTGAATTGTTTTATAACCCTTGCAGTCCATGCCAATGGCCTGCCCAACGATGATGGTGGTAACGACACTATTAATAAAGCAAAACAAGTAAAGAAACAAAATGGCAGACTTCAGAGCAGATGGATACAACAGGTTGGCAATACAACCCTATGCATTTTTACTCAAGGCACAAGACCCAATACATTCAATGGGGTTTACTCTGTAGTAAGTGGGTTGAGGTAGGGCCTGCCCGAGACATTTTGGCACCTAAGGCAAGCCACTAAATGGTGCCCCCTCCCATGCCAGGTGAGTCAAAGGAGAAATAAATAGCTATATTGGGATCTGCTGCCCCTGTGGTAATTGCCTCATCTGGCGTCATGGGTGGACCAGCCCTGGATTGAGGACTGTGGTTTAAGAGGGGCCAGTCATGACACATAGACCATGATATGTATCATTTCATCCAAGGTCCGAAAGCTCTTGCAGAATTCCAGAATCATAATCTCTTTCAAACCCTCATGAAGCTCAGTAGCGACAGTTGTTGTTTCCTTGGTGTTATAAGATATGGGGGAGAGGTTTTTATTTGAGGTTCTAATTCTGTAATATAACTCAATCTCCAATACTATATCTGGTTATGGATTGTCATTAACTGTTCTCTGGTCTTTGACCGTAATAAAGATATTTGTATCATAGGATCAGATTGTAAATATTTTCTTTTTGCCTGGGATGGTGATGATGATTTCACTTCAGTTTGTTACCTGCCCTTCACCCTAAGCTCCCAGGGCGTGTTAACAGAATTTAAAATACAACATTAAAAACAGTTTGTAAAAACTTAGGTAAAGGTAAATGGACCCCTGACCATTAGGTCCAGTTGTGTCTGACTCTGGGGTTGCGGCGCTCATCTCACTTTATTGGCCGAGAGCCGGCATACAGCTTCCGGGTCATGTGGCCAGCATGACTAAGCCGCTTCTGGCGAAACAGAGCAGTGCATGGAAACCGCTGCAGCAGTACCCATTTATCTACTTGCACTTTGATGTGCTTTCGAACAGCTAGGTGGGCAGGAGCTGGGACCGAGCAACGGGAGCTCACCCCATCGCGGGGATTCGAACCGCCGACCTTCTGATCGGCAAGCCCTAGGCTCTGTGGTTTAACCCACAGCGCCACCCGCGTCCCTGTAAAAACTTACAATTACCAAAAAAAGAAGAAGTCTTTAACTTGTTGGGATCAAGTAAGCTAAAAATTACAGAAATTAAAAAGAGACAATGAAATATGTTCTTCAGTCAAATCAGTCTACTGCAACGTCATGTAACATGAACATAAGATGAGCACATATATTTCTTTGCCATAGTGGCCAAAGAGCTAAGTAGCCATTGGGTTTCTTAAAAATATTTTTTGAATAAAGCCTGGATTACTTTATGACTTCAATAGCTCAATTAAACCAATTAACCATTAATGGGAACTAGAACTTACTGGTAGCTGCAAAAGTACAATCTTATTCGATAGAGCTGAAAGTATTTTTTAGATGGGTGAATGATGAATTTTAATGAATAAAACTGTTTTAATTAGCTGGAAATCTGTAAATATATAGAGGTCATTTTAAATCAGAAAACTGTCCAAATTGTATTGGTAAATGTTATATGATGTATTGTTGTTGTTATTGTTGCTTTGATATGGGCCAATGGCCGTAATAAAACCACCTACTACTACTTTTGAATAAAGGAGAACAACCCTCCCCCCAAAAGTATATTTTTAATCATGTGATGTGTATTTATCTGTAGTCAAATCAGATGCATAATGGACGCCTACACTTTAATTCTGTTAGATTTGTGGTTCTAGGAATGAAAACACGAAACAAAATGAAAAAGAATCTTAGTTTCCAATTAAAGCAACACAACACTGCAGTTGCATTTTGCATAGCAAAATGGCAAAACTTCACAAAAAAAATAATAATCTCCAAATGCTACCTTTTCTGGGGCATTGAGATTTATGCACTTTAATTGTTGGTATATTTTCTTGATAACGTGAGACTAGTCCTATGTCACAAGGGAAATGGTATCTTGCTGCCCCCCCCATCCTCATTTACAATGATTATGTTATCAGCCTAGCCAGGCAAAAGGGTGGAGCAACTATAATTTCAAAGCAGGATTAGGTTGAAATAACGAGGTCACCAAGTGTGGTTGCCAAGGCAACGTCACATCTAAGAATATGGGATGCTTCTAGCAGAGGATGCAAGACTGGAGTCTCACAAAAGAAATCCCCATCTTTCTTCGATTAAAAATGCTTCGTTGCTTTTAAATACATTCTGGGGTTGTTGTTTTTTACAGTCCTATCTGGCTCAACAAATAATAAAAATAATAATAGTAATAATAACATAAAAAAGTACAAATAAAGCGGCATATCCAACACTGATAATGTGTTATTTTCCTGATGCAGCCATACGGAGGTCCTGTTAGGCTGTCCTCCATCTAAACCACTGAGCCTCTTGGACTTGCCGATCGCGAATGTCCCGGCCCTCAAACACTCTGCACTTCAGTCGGGAGAAAGCCGCACTCGCAGAGCTTAGGCGATGCTGGATTTCGGCATCAATCCATATATTTGTGGAAATATACCGGTAACTGCCCAGGTAGGAGAAGTGATCAACATTTTCCAACTTTACACCATTGAGTTGGATTTGTCCAGTCCAAAGCTCTACTACTGTGTTCTGCATAACATGTGGACTGTCTCTGAGATATAGCATCACATCTGGCAGTTGCTGGACTTCAGCAGCTTGTTCAACAAACTTTCTCTTAACAGGTGATCTCTTTGATCTGATCTGTTCTCTGGTGCGCCATCCAACAAACACATTTGTTTTTGTTTTGTTTTTTAAATTTTTTTTATTGGTTTTCCACATTTTTTTTAGCAACACTTAAGGTCACACATACAAAACAAAAATAAACAATACAAAGTACAACACCATGCAAAACAAACAATATCCAAATACACTTATATTTCTTCAAACCTATATGTTTGTTACATCCAATTGACCTCCTCTGGGCCTCCCTATCTAAAGTTCACTACTGTTCCTCTTTAGCAGTTTCCAATTTAATATTTTAATAAACATCCTCCTCTATTTCAAACCCTATGTCCTTCCTCCACTCACAAAATGTAGGTCCTTACAGTAAAATCATTCCACATAATTCTTATACCTCACTTAATTATAAAAATTTCTATTCTACAGAACATCTCTATCTATTCTGAGCTTATTTAACACTTCCAATCCATTCCCGATTTTTAAATTTTACAGTACTTCTTTAGATAAGTTCTAAAGTTCTTCCAAACTTCTTCCACCGTCTCCTCCTTCTGGTCATGTATCCTCCGAGTCAGTTCAGCAAGCTCCATGAAGTCATAGAATCATAGAGTTAGAAGAGACCACAAGGGCCATCCAGTCCAACCCCCTGCCAAGCAGGAAACACCATCAAAGCATTCTTGACAGATGGCTGTCAAGTCTCTGCTTAAAGACCTCCAAAGAAGGAGACTCCACCACACTCCTTGGCAGCAAATTCCACTGTCGAACAGCTCTTACTGTCAGGAAGTTCTTCCTAATGTTTAGGTGGAATCTTCTTTCTTGTAGTTTGAATCCATTGCTCCGTGTCCGCTTCTCTGGAGCAGCAGAAAACAACTTTTCTCCCTCCTCTATATGACATCCTTTTATATATTTGAACATGGCTATCATATCACCCCTTAACCTTCTCTTCTCCAGGCTAAACATACCCAGCTCCCTAAGCCGTTCCTCATAAGGCATCGTTTCCAGGCCTTTGACCATTTGGGTTGCCCTCCTCTGGACACGTTCCAGCTTGTCAGTATCCTTCTTGAACTGTGGTGCCCAGAACTGGACACAGTATTCCAGGTGGGGTCTGACCAGAGCGGAATACAGTGGTACTATTACTTCCCTTGATCTAGATGCTATACTCCTATTGATGCAGCCCAGAATTGCATTGGCTTTTTTAGCTGCTGCATCACACTGTTGACTCATGTCAAGTTTATGGTCTACCGAGACTCCTAGATCCTTTTCTATCATTTTCATTTGCCATTCTTCTATCGTAGGTATCACTCCGTTCTTCCAACCAACAAACACATTTGTTGTTTCCCTAAAATACCTATTTGGGAAAGGAGGTGGCCATTGTCATAACCAGGCTTCCTCAACCTCGGCCCTCCAGATGTTTTTGGCCTACAACTCCCATGACCCCTAGCTAGCAGGACCAGTGATCATTGTAGTCTCAAAACATCTGGAGGGCCGAGGTTGAGGAAGCCTGGTCATAACTAACTCAGCAAGGCTTCCACACCACTCTTGTTATAGTACTAGGAAAAGAACCTCTGAAATTTTGTCAAGTTCGTTTCAAAATAACCAGAGTGCTTATTTTTTAACTTTTTTAACTTGATTTCTAAGGCTGAGAAGAACACTTACGTCTCTCCCCCCCCTACTTTTTAAAGCAGAAATTTATGGGAAAGCTATTATGAATCTCTGGAGTCCTGTAAGGCTTTATTAGGAAAAGGACTGTTTTATAACGCGGCAGATTCCCTATGAAATCTTTCTCCTTGCAAATGATTTAGCCTTGATTTAGTTTATGCCCATGTAACATTATGTGACATGAATTTGCCTCAGCATCTCTTAGCAAGGCATGTTTCATATTGTGCAGCTGGAACATTTGAACTGGCTCTGGAAACCTGGGGTCAACCTCTGTATTGCCTTCCCTTTTAAGTGACAAATCGTCAGTCCATGCAAGGAAATGATGAGGGAGATCTTGAAGATTGTTCCATCTCCATCGTCTAAAACTTAGGGCTTCTTTCGAAGGGAATTCCACCCGTGACACCATACAGATCATCTGTCTAAATGTGTGCTGCATTAGTACCTTGGGTATAATAAAAGGTTTCGATGAAAATGAAATGTACATTTCAAGTGGGCATATTGCCATCGAAGCAGATGGGCATGTCTGGAAGGCAACTGGCAGGCTCGCTCCTCAGGTGTGGAATTCAGCCTAGTATTTCAAACATCATGAAACATAAATGGGTAGATAACATTGTGACATAGAGAAGCTGTCTTGATGTACACATCCACAGAACCATATAGGTGTCTGAGATGGAATTGATTAGGAGAACATGGCTGTAATATGGAAATACTGCTTCTTTCCAAGAATTTGCCATTACAGCTTTCTCCATCTTGAACCCGTTTGCTTCTCAGCCAGGGTTTGTCCCCACCAGAACAAAAAATCCCCACCCCAGTATTTCCCCAGATCTTTCCCTTTTTAAAAATTGGTTTTAAAAAAAAATAATATAAAATAAATCCTGGTTGCTCCAGACTTTTCTAGGATTGAAAAACAACAACAACTGCATTTAAATTGTGGAACAACACTGGGATGGGAAGAATTTCATGCGGCTGCCTCTACATTAATGTGAGGCCAGACCACTGTAAATCAACATTATGCCCCAAGAGTAGCATTTCAGTTGGTCCAATCGTTCTTGGCTTATGGTTTGGTCCTCAAAATGGCACCTCTGGTTGCTGCAAGAGCTGTTCAGAAAGCTCTGCTGCAGAAAATTCTTAGAGGTTGAACATTTTTCAAGTATAAAGTTTTTAAATATATGTCTTATAGATTCCCTTGATAAAGAAATGTGTCGGGAACATTGGGCTGATGTCCTTCCTTGCATCTGGCTCCTTTTCTGGGATTGCTTGTGGTTTCTTCCCTTTGGGCTATTTGCATTCACTTGACTGTCTATTTGTGTTCAATATGTGCACTTTCCTGACATTCTGGTGCCAGGTTAAACCTGTTTGTCCAGGGGTCCCCGCACTCTCTGATCACTGTCTTTGGTGTTTTTTGTTGTTGTTGTAAGGTTTGGCTAGTCTCTTCAGTTAATTTTAGGTATGTTTTATCTGCTCTGTTTCTTAGCTTGCTTTTAATTTAATCCATTTGTATCACGCCCTGAGATTCTAAGATGAAAGGTGAGATAATAGTAAATAAATGATTTGAGGCCAGAATAGAAGAAGAAGAGGATGGGTGACACTTGGCTTGAGAGCAGTACAAGTGAAAAGGATCTAGGAGTCTTGGTAGACCACAAACTTGACATGAGTCAACAGTGTGATGCAGCAGCTAAAAAAGCCAATGCAATTCTGGGCTGCATCAATAGGAGTATAGCATCTAGATCAAGGGAAGTAATAGTACCACTGTATTCCGCTCTGGTCAGACCTCACCTGGAATACTGTGTCCAGTTCTGGGCACCACAGTTCAAGAAGGATACTGACAAACTGGAACATGTCCAGAGGAGGGCAACCCAAATGGTCAAAGGCCTGGAAACGATGCCTTATGAGGAACGGCTTAGGGAGCTGGGTATGTTTAGCCTGGAGAAGAGAAGGTTAAGGGGTGATATGATAGCCATGTTCAAACATATAAAAGGATGTCATATAGAGGAGGGAGAAAGGTTGTTTTCTGCTGCTCCAGAGAAGCGGACACGGAGCAATGGATTCAAATTACAAGAAAGAAGATTCCACCTAAACATTAGGAAGAATTTCTTGACAGTAAGAGCTGTTCGACAGTGGAATTTGCTGCCAAGGAGTGTGGTGGAGTCTCCTTCTTTGGAGGTCTTTAAGCAGAGGCTTGACAGCCACCTGTCAGGAATGCTTTGATGGTGTTTCCTGCTTGGCAGGGGGTTGGACTGGATGGCCCTTGTGGTCTCTTCCAACTCTATGATTCTATGATTCTAAGAGTTTGGATTTTATATCCTGCTTTACCACTACCCTAAGGAGTCTCAAAGCGGCTAACATTCTCCTTTCCCTTCCTCCCCACAACAAACACTCTGTGAACTGAGTGGGGCTGAGTGACGCAGGTGTCAGCAACCTTTTTCAGCCATAGGCCATGAGGTGGGCCGGACTATATTTTTTTTTGGGGGGGGGGATGAACGAATTCCTATGCCCCACAAATAACCCAGAGATGCATTTTAAATAAAAGCACACATTCTACTTATGTAAAAACACCAGGCAGGCCCCACAAATAACCCAGAGGTGCATTTTAAATAAAAGCACACATTCTACTCATGTAAAAACACGTTGATTCCCAGACCATCCATGGGCCGGATTGAGAAGGTGATTTGGCCGCATCCGGCCCACGGGCCTTAGGTTGCCTACCCCTGGACTAACCCAAGGTCACCCAGCAGCAGAATGTGGAGGAGCGGAGATGCTAATCCGGTTCACCAGATTACGAGTCCACCGCTCTTAACCACTACACCACACTGGCTCTCTTTTTTTAATAGTATGAGAAAATATTTTAAGCTGCTGGTCTTTATATTGCTCCGTATTCATTTCTGCTCATTCCATAGCAATTCTCTTAATTCTGGTTATAACCTGCCTTGCCTTGGGTTCATCTCAATCTGGAGAAAAGTGGGACAGGCATTGGGGGGAAGTATCCAATCCAAATAACTTTATTGTGCTAGCCATTGACCAGGACAAATCTGCATAAAATAAATTAATACAAGCAAAAGGGATGTCGAACCACAAATAATAGTCTCTGCTGAGATGTCTGCATCTTCCTTCAAGTTCACTGCTACATTGTCCAGGGCCTTCTTTCTGATCTTTTTGGCCACCAAAGCAAAAACAGCAACTTTATGAGTCACGGAAGCGTTTACATCGCTAAAAAAGCCATAGGACCTTCTTTGCCAGGGAGAGACATATTTCCTATATGGACGGTAAGGTGAGAAACCGCCTCCTTGGTCCAATATATAGTGGGCAATATAGCGAATAATACAAGATGTCTTCCATTTGCAGTTGCCCACATATAGAGAGTCTGTCTTTGTATGGTATCTGTTATATGGTCTGTCTAGGACGGCGGAGGGCATAGCTTGAAAACACAGCTGAGTAAAAGCGAATCTAAGTGAGGCTGGCCGGAGATTCGACAGGTAACTGGCTCTAAAATGGACCGTTTTTAGAAGGAGGAACCAGGGAGAGCATTGGTTGCTTGCAGATCACGTAGTGGTTCTGTCCAGTGACACCAATCCCTTAATTGGCATTTGTGGATATAATCTCCTCTAGCTTGTGGAAATAATAATAGTTCAAGTAATGCTGGATGTTAGATTTCCACCATCAACTGTTTTCCAATTCTGCATAGCACAGGACAGGCAAGCGCTCGCATGGCCTGGAGGACAGTCTTTTCAGGTAATTAAATGTGGTACAGTCAGCTCTAGGGCTTGCTGATCAGAAGGTCGGCGGTTCGAATCCCTGCGATGGGGTGAGCTCCCGTTGCTCGGTCCCAGCTCCTGCCAACCTAGCAGTTCGAAAGCATGTCAAAGTGCAAGTAGATAAATAGGAACCGCTCTGGCGGGAAGGTAAACGGCGTAACCGTGCACTGCTCTGGTTCACCAGAAGCAGCTTAGTCATGCTGGCCACATGACCTGGAAGCTGTACCCCGGCTCTTAGCCAATAAAGCGAGATGAGCGCCGCAACCCCAGAGTCGGACACGACTGGACCTAATGGTCAGTGGTCCCTTTACCTTGACCTTTACAGTCAGCTCTTGCTGTTCACGTTGGTTATCCGTGAGTAAAAGAGCGGCTGAAAAAATAATAATGAAGGTAACTTCTCACTCTGACACAATTTCTGGTGGTGACTTCAGAAGTTGCTTTCTAGCTGCAAAACGTTACATTTGACAATGCAATCCCATGCATATCTACCCAACTGAATTCGACGGGACTTTTTCCCCCCGGGGAGGGTGCACAGGATGGCAGCCTCAATGTGTTAAGCAGAGGCTTATGGAAAACACATTCTCTCAGCTGGAACAGAGACATTTGAAAACACTGAGCTGCCTTCTCCTTGGATCGCTGCCAGCTTTCTCTGGCATAAATCCCGGCACATGTCCCAGGGGTGGGATGTTTGCCAGAGGAAGAGGTTGCAGATTTGCTGAAGGATCTCTCTGTTGAAGGGAAATCTCAAGGGGCATCAGAAGGCTCAGAAAGCCGGGCAGGGGAAAGGGAAGGTATGTATGTATGCCAGCTCAGCCAATGCTTTCAGAAGAGCCTTTGCACAGCAGATGCTGCAGTCTGACTCCCTGGTTCTCCTTCAGACAGCCTTAAAGGAGGGGTGACATACTCCCAAGCAAAGCAAGCTTTATTTCAGGGCACTAATGGAGTGGAATGTGATTCACATATTCATTCTGGAAAAAAATAAAATAAAAATCAATAGCAGCTCTGAGCTGTTTGCACTTTAAGGAACCAAGAAGAGCTTCAAGATCTCTTGAATTACAGTACAGCACTGAATACGCACACACACACACACACACACACACACACACACACACACACACACGTTCTTAAAACATGTGAACCATAGGGAACTAAGTCATTCAATTTTTTATTTATTTAAAGCATTTTAACTTCTGCTGAGAAGGCTCCGTCAGTACTTAACCTGCATAATAGAATCAACCGATTAGAACGACAGGGAAAACAACCACAAAAACACAGAATCATAGAATTGTAGAGTTGGAAGAGACCCTGAGGGTCATCTGGTCCAACTCCCTGCCATCCAGGAATCTCAGCTAAAGCATCTATGACAGATGGCCACCCAACCTCAGCTTTAAAACCTCCAAGGATGGAGAGTCCACAGCCTCCCGAGGGAGTTGGTTCCACTGTCGAACAGCTCTTCCTGTCAGAAGTTCGTCCTGATGTTTAGTCAGAATCTCCTTTCTTGTAACTTGAAGCCATTGGTTTTAATCCCACCCTCCAGAGCAGGAGAAAACAAGCTTGCTCTATCTTCCATGTGACAGCCCTTGAGATATTTGAAGATGGTGACCGAAACCAAAGGGTGCTCATCAATGGCTCCTCTTCATCCTGGAGAGAAGTGACTAGTGGGGTGCCACAGGGTTCTGTCTTGGGCCCAGTCTTATTCAACATCTTTATCAATGACTTGGATGATGGGCTTGAGGGCATCCTGATCAAGTTTGCAGATGACACCAAATTGGGAGGGGTGGCTAATACCCCAGAGGACAGGATCACACTTCAAAATGACCTTAACAGATTAAAGAACTGGGCGAAGGCAAACAGGATGAATTTTAACAGGGAGAAATGTAAAGTACTACACTTGGGCAAAAAAAATGAAAGGCACAAATACAGGATGGGTGACACCTGGCTTGAGAGCAGTACATGTGAAAAGGATCTAGGAGTCTTGGTAGACCACAAACTTGACATGAGTCAACAGTGTGATGCAGCAGCTAAAAAAGCCAATGCAATTCTGGGCTGCATCAATAGGAGTATAGCATCTAGATCAAGGGAAGTAATAGTACCACTGTATTCCGCTCTGGTGAGACCTCACCTGGAATACTGTGTCCAGTTCTGGGCACCACAGTTCAAGAAGGATACAGACAAGCTGGAACGTGTCCAGATGAGGGCAACCAAAATGGTCAAAGGCCTGGAAACGATGTCTTATGAGGAACGGCTTAGGGAGCTAGGTATGTTTAGCCTGGAGAAGAGAAGGTCAAGGGGTGATATGATAGCCATGTTCAAATATATAAAAAGATGTCATATAGAGGAGGGAGAAAAGTTGTTTTCTGCTGCTCCAGAGAAGAGGACACGGAGCAATGGATTCAAACTACAAGAGAGAAGATTCCACCTAAACATTAGAAAGAACTTCCTGACAGTAAGAGCTGTTTGACAGTGGAATTTGCTGCCAAGGAGTGTGGTGGAGTCTCCTTCTTTGGAGGTCTTTAAGCAGAGGCTTGACAGCCACCTGTCAGGAATGCTTTGATGGTGTTTCCTGCTTGGCAGGGGGTTGGACTGGATGGCCCTTGTGGTCTCTTCCAACTCTATGATTCTATGATTCTATGACAGTGTTAACCATCAGCGATGGCTGGTAGCTCCTGGACCTAAGTGCAGAACCTTACATTTGCCCTGATTGAAATTCATTTTGTTAGTTTGGGCCCAGTTTTCCAATCTGTTATAGGTTTCCCGCCTACTGGTATGAAAGGAAAAAACCCAAGTTGCTCCTCATAAACACATTCAATTACAGGCAAGTATAGACTACTCTGGTGTAATTCATATGGTGGGAGCAGGCCCGTCTTACCCATAGAGGATAGTGGCATGGGGCGCCAAGTTCTGGAGGGCGACAGGCGAGAGTCCGGGGAACACTGAACGAGCGCGCTGAGTGAGCGAGGGTGTGTGCACCGCTCCCGCTGAGCGTCGGCTCAGTTTTTCCCCTTTTAGCCTACAGCCGTCGAATTTTGCGGGGCGGCAGAAGGCTAAAAGAGAAAAAAACTAGCTCGGCAGGAGCGGCGCATGTGCCCTCGCTTGCTTGGCGCAGGCCTGCTTGCTCAGTGTGCTGCCTGCTGTGGCCACCGCGGCACGAAGAGGCCAGCTGAGCTGGGAGGTGCTGCGTCCAGCCTCCGCCTCTTCCCCGCCGGAGGAGCCAACCTCCAGCCGCTGCCTGGCTCCTCCAGCCCTAAAAAAGGTTGACAACTCTGGGAAAGGGGGGCGCCGGAGGGATCTTTGCACCACGGCGCCGGATATGCTTAAGACGGCCCTGGGTGGGAGAGTGGATTAACAGCAAAATAATATTCAATAGGGGCACATTAAAAGCCACATTAAAAATGTGAGGGCTCTGGAGCTTGTTTCAAAAGATAAGTATAAAAGGTCTGAGCTGATTCAAAAAAGGCTTCACTTGACACAAAAAAATCCCACGTAAAGGGGTTGTAGCACGACCATGGTTTTGTCGCGGTGGGTTTCCCTCAGGAATAAAAAGTGGGTGATAAGCAATAAATAACATGAAATATTTGAGCACCTTTACTATTACTTTAGCAAACAAGTATCCCTGTGGAAGCTCATTACTGCTCCATGAGGCAAAGCATACACCTAATTTTAATTTTGCTTCTTATCTGGTTATTCACAATCAGTGTTTTAATTTTCTCCCTTAATTGATGCACTTCTAATGCCAAGAAAAATTCACACGGACCCTTTCCCCTCTCGGTAAACCAGAAACAAAGTATTGAAGTTACTAAATATGTACAGTGTCAGAGTTGCAAGTCATGTGGTTTTAATTAAGTCTTAACTAATTCTCTTTATCTTGTCATAGAAATTACAGCCATCCAAGTTGTGTCACATTAAATATGGGGAAACAGCATTTTGACTTTGCTGGCCGAGGAACACAGTCATTACGACCTGTCTTGCTAAATTAAACCAGAGAGACTGATCAACGGTGCATTTTGCCACGTTCTTTGACAGATTGCGTTAAAGGTGAAGAAGAGTGCTAATGGGCCAACACATCACTGCCACAAACAAATCCAGCAGGGAATGTAGCAGATCTTCTGGAAATGTTTGCCTTTGGCACTGACGACAACAAACAAAATGGCACACGGGCTGTACAGGAATTTAAAAGTGATAATTCTGGTAGTTTAATCACAATTATGCCCTCAGACGCGGGTGGCGCTGTGGGTTAAACCACAGAGCCTAGGGCTTGCCGATCAGAAGGTCGCCAGTTTGACAGGGTGAGCTCCCGTTGCTCGGTCCCAGCTCCTGCCAACCTAGCAGTTCGAAAGCACGTCAAAGTGCAAGTAGATAAATAGGTACCACTCAGGCGGGAAGGTAAATGGCGTTTCCGTGCGCTGCTCTGGTTTGCCAGAAGCGGCTTAGACATGCTGGCAACATGACCCGAAGGCTGTATGCTGGCTACCTCGGCCAGTAAAGCAAGATGAGCACTA
Organism: Darevskia nairensis; assembly: GCA_034642065.1. NCBI lineage: Eukaryota > Metazoa > Chordata > Lepidosauria > Squamata > Lacertidae > Darevskia > Darevskia nairensis. The sequence continues at coordinate 1,179,853 of JAWWNI010000558.1, forward strand.
CTACCCCAGAGTCGTCCGCGACTGGACCTAATGGTCAGGGGTTCCTTTACCCTTTACCTTATGCCCTCAGATTGTGCCATAAGGGCCATGGGTTCAAAATCTACTTTTCCCCTTGCTATGAACACTTAGTTGGAGTACTGGTTAGATCAAGGACAGTCAACATGTATACCTCATACGCATAGGGTTTGTTGTTGTTGTTTTTCAGTCGTTCAGTCGTGTCCGACTCTTCGTGACCCCATGGACCAGAGCACGCCAGGCACGCCTATCCTTCACTGCCTCTCGCGGTTTCACAAAGATCCATGCACAGAATGTTCTTTCTGAGTTTATGGTCGCCTTATCTACATAGGTTGAAGCAACCATACCATTAGTCCTGCGAAGTCCATTCAAGAATAATACTTTTTAAAAGCATCTAGCTCTTGATCAGCTCTGATGGGGCTGGGTGGGTGGCTGGGTGGGTGGGAACACCACCCTCGAAAGTCTTGCTTACTCAGCTTGCTCCAGCATCTGTTCCAATCAGCAATTTGACGTTTAGCACCTGAGAATTTGCTCTCCCCTTCAACCGAGATTGCAAGCTCGACAGAATGTAGAAAGGCGTGAAGTTTCATAACTCTTTCTGCCCAATGCAATAACCAGAGAAAATCTGGGCTATAGCTCCATCGTTAGTTGTAAAGCAGAAATAGTTTAAATGCTTTGCAGATTTTATTCTGATGATATACTGCAGGGGCGGGGGCTCACAGAGCTTTTAAGCATATATTTTCATTCATTCATTCATTCATTCATTCATATAGGAATGGTTGAAACACAGGCATCCTGTTTATTTGTAAACAGAACTGCAGAACATGCAGAACTGGCTTGGTTCACAGCGACCCCCACTGAATCTTGGGGGACAAAGTGAATAGGATGCAGTGGAGAATAGGCAGAGAATTCCTTCCTCGTATGGGATAAATTTGATTTGCTTCGCATTTAGAGATGAACCTACTTCAGTCACACTTCCCAAAATTATATGTGAACCAGGAAAATGGCCATCTTTCGGAATTCTCTGAATTTTGCAATGCATTTTTCTAGCCAAGTATATGCAACCACTGTTGCTGCAAGATCAAGCTTCCTGTCCTTCTTGCACGGTGGCACAAAGGTGTGCATTTTTTCTCCCCCTTCCTCCTCACCTCACCCTCACTCCAGATGCTTCAAGTACTTGGGTCACATAAAATGTAGTAATTTCCAATGCGGCTATTGTGGTAAAGCAACCGGATCTTTTTATCACATATGGTGGACATGTCCTTTAATTAAAAACTACTGGGAATTGATTCACGAAGAGTTAAAAAAATTGATTAAAACATCTTTTGCCAAAAGAGCAGAATTATATTTACTAGGAATTTTAGGCAAGGACATACCTGAAGATAAAATTAACATCTTTTTATATGCTTCAACGGCGACGAGAGTGCTGGTGGCAAAAAATTGGAAAGGGGAATACCATACCAACCAAAGGGGAATGGGTAGATAAGCTTTGCGAATATTTGGAAATGGCAAAATTAACAGACTTTATTTGGAAAAAACCAAGGGAAAAGATCAAGGAACAATGGGAATGCCTGAACGATTACTTAAAGAAAGCAGGTCTAGGAGAAAATGCATGGCTGTGTCTTTATTAACCTGACAGGAAATGAATAAATAATATGTTATTAATGAATGGGAATTTGGTAATATTAAAAGAAGTAACAGAAAACACTTAAGAGGCAGAGTAAAGAGAAAAAATTTTATTGAATACTGTGCGGAAGGCGGTGGAAATGTTTTATTTCTTTACTTTTTCTGTTCTTTTATTCTTTCTTTTTCTTGTTTTTTCTCTTTGTCTTTTTTTCTTCTTCTTTACTTTCTTTTCTTATTTCTTTCTATTTAGATAAGTGAGTGAATGGTATCATATCGTGACATAAGTGTAACGGAAGATAATTGCAAATGATTTTTTGTTTTTGTTTTTGTTTTCCTTTTTTGTATCTACCTAAAGGGAAAAATGTGAATTATGTATTATCAAAAAATAAAAAATAAAAAAATTGTGGTAAAGCGGTGTTTCCCCCCCCCCCTTCCAGGTGCTGATACTCCTGCCAAGGGCAAAAGGGACCCTAGGTATGCCTCTGCCCACCTGCCTATAATTCTGGACACTTGCAGATCCCTTTGGAATCTAAGTAACCTCTTAGGAGAAGTTCTCCCAGTTGTGAACGCTGCAACCATTTGCAAACACTTGAAGGATTTTGAGGAAGAACCATCTGAGGAAGATCTTTGAAACAGGACTTTATCCGGAAGCTGGTCTGTTCTCAGTTGCTGAGAGCATTCTTCAATGCAATAATATATATTTTTTGTGCTGTACAGAATCATGGTTCTTTGCAAATCTTGCTGAAATTTTTAACTTTGCTATTGTAACACTATTTGGTCTACTTCTTTGCATTGTCAATACATGCTTTTCCCAGCGGTGTGCCTTTCAGCATGTTTTTGTGGTTGTTATGTAGAACTGTGCCCTTGTATGTGATTTTCAGTACAGAAACATACAATAGCTGTCTTCCCTGCCTTAAAGGATTATTTGTGGAAGTTGGGGGTGTATCGTGCTTATTCACCCAGCCTTGCACATGAGTTTTCAGATTTTGTCTCAGCACCTTTTCAGCTCTACCTTAATGAAAAAAAGTGCTCTTTGTGGGAACACATTTGAAGACAGTCTGGAAATGAAAGAGGATATGAAATTACAAAATGATGCCTTCTTGAATGCTTTGCCAATTTTTTTGGACACTTCCACATTTGGATTTTCCACCATTTGCACATATAACCAGCCACCGCCTGGAACAAATTAAACACCAGCTATTGTGGCAGGGAGCTACTTTTTAGGGAACCCATAACTAACGAAGACTATTAAGTTAGTGGTCAGAAACGATGCAAAAGCAAGATTAGGCAAAATGGTTGACTCTGTGTCTTGAAAAGGAAGCTTAATGAGCAAGGAGCTTTTCAATCATGGAGTAAAATTTGGAAGCTCCTCCAAACACACTCTGAACAAAAATAACCTTGCCCCCACCACATTTGCCTCTTCCCCAAAAGCAACTATTCCAGTCACAATGCAAAATGAACTCCTCTTCTAGTCTTACAGCTGTAATGATCCATAGCATTAAAAAAATAATAATACAAGACTGACAAGGGGGTACCCTGCATCTGAAACTCCCTCACAATTATACCACGTTATTCTGTTCCATGTAGAGATAAGCACTTTATTGTGTTTTATTGAGAACTGAAAATTCAGGAAAGGAACCAGAAGTATGTCTGAGGCAGCTGGATCACCACAGACTGCACCCTACAGTTATGTCCCAGGTATGGCATGGAATGGGGACATGGAATGTGCCTTTGGGCATAGTTCTTAGAATCCAAACTTAAGCTTAAAAATACCTGCTTTTGTCAAGAGATCAAGACAACGTTATCACAAAGGTGTGGCACGTGTGGGGAACCGTTGGAGAACGTGTGGGGAACCAGATGTTGCAGAACTACAACTCCCATCAGCCCCAGCAAACATAGCCAATAGCCGTGGATTATGGGAATTGTAGTTCAGGAACATCTGGAAGGTTTATGCTTTATGCTGCAAGCTTTGGGAGAAGGCTGGTGGCAAAAGGAAGAAAGACCAATACTAAATGTTGTTGTTTAGTCATTTAGTCGTGTCTGACTCTTCGTGACCCCATGGACCAGAGCATGCCAGGCACCGCCTCCCGCAGTTTGGTCAGACTCATGTTGGTAGCTTCGAGAACACTGTCCAACCATCTCGTCCTCTGCCGTCCCCTTCTCCTTGTGCCCTCAATCTTTCCCAGCATCAGGGTCTTTTCCAGGGAGTCTTCTCTTCTCTATTGGAGCCTCAGCTTCAGGATCATACTAAATAAAGAGGTGCAATTAGGGTGGGATGATGGTTGCATCTTCTCAGGTGCAAAACAGGCATCATGTAATGACAATGGAGTCTTACACACTGGATCTGGGCTGAGCTAACTTGAGCTTCAATCCCCACACAGCCTTGAAGCCGAGGTGGTGTAGTCTGTTAGGAGCAGTAGACTCGTAATCTGGTGAACCGGGTTCACATCTCTGCTCCTCCACATGCAGCTGCTGGGTGACCTTGGGCCAGTCACACTTCTCTGAAGTCTCTCAGCCCCACTCACCTCACAGAGTGTTTGTTGTGGGGGAAGAAGGGAAAGGAGAATGTTAGCCGCTTTGAGACTCCATCGGGTAGTGATAAAGCGGGATATCAAATCCAAACTCCTCCTCTTCTTCTTCTTGAAACTTATTGGGCGTCTTTGAGACTATGTTACCACACAGTTGTGTGAGGAGAAAACCCACTTACGCTACCCTGGTCTACCATAACCACAGCCAAATAATAGTAATAAAAAAGTAAGGTTGCAAACCCTCACATGTCAACTCATTGGGCTTCCACCCAGGTAAGTGGGCACAGGATTGTGGGGTTAAAAATTATCGAATACTTTTGTTTCTGATTGCTAAGATCCTCATCAAAGACCCTATTGGGTGTCCCAGATTCCCCAGAAGTACACTGAGTTTGGACCAGGGAGAAAGCCTGTTCAAGGGTTGTGGCCAGGCTCTGGAACTCACAGGGGAGGAACATCTTACCCCTTCCAAATTTCTGCTGAATGGCTGAACCCTTCTTTGGGGGGGGGGGGCTTTTGTGCTACAAATGGTTTTTAAGCCCCTGTACTGGTTTCTGGTAGGGACCCAGGTGGCGCTGTGGGTTAAACCACAGAGCCTAGGGCTTGCTGATCAGAAGGTCGGCGGTTCGAATCCCTGCGACGGAGTGAGCTCCCGTTGCTCAGTCCCAGCTCCTGCCAACCTAGCAGTTCGAAAGCACGTCAAAGTGCAAGTAGATAAATAGGAACTGCTCTGGCGGGAAGGTAAACGGCGTTTCCGTGCACTGCTCTGGTTCACCAGAAGCGGCTTTGTCATGCTGGCCACATGACCCGGAAGCTGTACGCCGGCTCTCGGCCAATAAAGCGAGATGAGCGCCACAACCCCCGAGTCGGACACGACTGGACCTAATGGTCAGGGGTCCCTTTACCTTTATCTTTACTTGTTTCTGACCACTAGAAAATGCCCATATTCAAAATAGCTGCTTTAAAGGTGGATGTGGCCATACTGGTACTTTTAGTAAATTTACCTTTGTTTTAACTTATTGTAAGGTGCCTTGAAGTTTTCTGTTTTTTAAGAAATGAAGGACATGTTGTTAAACAAATGGGTGTGTTTTCAAGGTAGTAGAAGAAACGTTTTATATTGTGAAGCCATTAATTCTTTTTGGAAATTCGACTCAGGAAGCCGATTCTGTTTTTCATTATAAAAAGAGGGAAGGATATTTCTGCTGCTTAATGTGTAGTACATACATTTATTGTGCCTAGCAACTTATTACAGGAGAACAAGAAGACCTGTCTAAAATTAATGGCAAGATTAATGGCCAATTTTACGTAGTTTTCAGATAGATTGCGGCCAATTTGCGTTGAAATGCAGTAGAATAATTTCATTTAAAAACAAATCCATCTGGTCACTATGACTCTAACTTTTTCAGTTAGGCATGAAATGACATTGTGTTGGGCACCAGTCATACAAAGCTCATCCATTGCTTTGCAATTTATTTACCCAACATTAGTCTGAGAATATATTGTGCTGTATACAATGAAAGAGAGTACTGAGTAACCAAGTAATGGGAGGATGAGATTGAGTAACTGTGTTACACTCATTCTGTTGCCCTGTCCAAGCCAGGCTTCAAATTCTGAAGTCCCCAGAAGACAAGCAGAGAAAGCTGGAGAGAATTCCTAGACCATCTCTTGTCTATTGCTGCTTCTCTTTCCTTTAGTGGATATTTTATTTTGAAGGAATTAGGAGGAGGAAAGGGGCGATTCGCTACTAAGAAGAAATAATATTTGCAGTGATAACAATCCCCTTCAGGTGTCTCTGTCTGCCTTCATAATTATCCTTAGTCAAGGAGAATTAACTGGGAGACTGGGGGCGGGGGCAGAATTTTGGACAGTGTCCCCGCTTATGTTTTATTTTGGTTTTTTTAAAAAAACCTCTGTGTATGTAGTAAACTAGCACATCAGGAAGAATGTTTCTGTGTGGCCCAATTCTTTCTTACATGCAGAATTCTTTCTTACATGCAAAGAGGTTGGTTTTTGTTTTCGTTTCAGGTAAAGGTAAAGGGACCCCTGACCATTAGGTCCAGTCGTGTCCGACTCTGAGGTTGAGGCGCTCATCTCGCTTTATTGGCCGAGAGCCGGCGTACAGCTTCCGGGTCATGTGGCCAGCATGACAAAGTCGCTTCTGGCGAACCAGAGCAGCGCACGGAAACACCGTTTACCTTCCCGCCAGAGCGGTTCCTATTTATCTACTTGCACTTTGACGTGCTTTCGAACTGCTAGGTGGGCAGGAGCTGGGACCGAGCAACGGGAGCTCACTCCATCGCAGGGATTCGAACCGCCGACCTTCTGATCAGCAAGCCCTAGGCTCTGTGGTTTAACCCACAACGCCACCTGGGTCCCTTCCGTTTCCGTTTCCCTTCCCTTCCCTTCGTTTCAGGAGCATCCCGCAATTTGAGGAGGTACCTATTTATCTACTTGCACTGGTGTGCTTTTTAAGATGGCTAGGTTGGCAGGAGTTAGTACAAAGCAACGGGAGCTTGCCCCATCACACAGATTTGAACGGCTGACCTTGTGATCGGCAAGCCCAAGAGGCTCAGCGGCTTAGACCACAGCACCACCCGCGTCCCCCTGCATATAAACTGGGCAGTTAGGTTGTTGAAGCTAAAGATCAAAGGGAAACCAAAACTGCTATAGAACAAATCTAAACTGCTTTTCTGGTCCTTCCCTTGTGCAGCAAAGACCTTTAAGCAAAGAAAGGCGTCCACAATTCAACAAATGGAATGGAGGGAACAAAACTACTGAAGTCCAAACCAATATATGGCACAAGCCAATCACTGCAAGAGCTGCCAATGGCCCCATTACTCAGGGTAGATTGAATGAATCTGCTTTAGCAAAATTTCAAAGGGAAACCCTAAAGTGTTGGCAGCATGATGAATGAGACAATAAACTGGGCTATCTCAAGCCTGAAAATGAATGAAGTAATCTTGGCAGAAATTGATCAAAGCCCAAGGATAGACGAACAAAGGAAAACAACCCGCTAAAGAGATCGTCGGGATTCGCAATGCCATATAATTAATATTTTTTATTTCGGACATTTCTGCGCCATCATTCAAGACTGAAAGACCAAAGCCTTTTTGTAAAGTGGCTTAAAGCAATAAAATATATAGTTACATTTATAATCAATTAGTTGTTGTTTGTTGTTTAGTCGTTTAGTCGTGTCTGACTCTTCATGACCCCATGGACCAGAGCACGCCAGGAACTCCTGTCTTCCACTGCCTCCCGCAGTTTGGTCAGACTCATGTTGGTAGCTTTGAGAACACTGTCCAACCATCTCGTCCTCTGTCGTCCCTTCTCCTTGTGCCCTCCATCTTTCCCAACATCAGGGTCTTTTCTCTTCTCATGAGGTGGCCAAAGTATTGGAGCCTCAGCTTCAGGATCTGTCCTTCCAGTGAGCACTCAGGGCTGATTTCCTTCAGAATGGAGAGGTTTGATCTTCTTGCAGTCCATGGGACTCTAAGAGTCTCCTCCAGCACCATAATTCAAAAGCATCAATTCTTCGGCGATCAGCTTTCTTTATGGTCCAGCTCTCACTTCCATACATTACTACTGGGAAAACCATAGCTTTAACTATACGGACCTTTGTCGGCAAGGTGATGTCTTTGCTTTTTAAGATGCTGTCTAGGTTTGTCATTGCTTTTCTCCCAAGAAGCAGGCGTCTTCTAATTTCGTGACTGCTGTCACCATCTGCAGTGATCATGGAACCCAAGAAAGTGAAATCCCTCACTGCCTCCATTTCTTCCCCTTCTATTTGCCAGGAGGTGATGGGACCAGTGGCCATGATCTTAGGTTTTTTGATGTTGAGCTTCAGACCATATTTTGCACTCTCCTCTTTCACCCTCATTAAAAGGTTCTTTAATTCCTCCTCACTTTCTTCCATCAAGGTTGTATCATCAGCATATCTGAGGTTGTTGATATTCCTTCTGGCAATCTTAATTCCGGTTTGGGATTCATCCAATCCAGCCTTTCGCATGATGAATTCTGCATATAAGTTAAATAAGCAGGGAGACAATATACAGCCTTGTCGTACTCCTTTCCCAATTTTGAATCAATTAGTACATGTTCCTTTTTATGAGATCCCCACAACAAATCTAAACCATAATGGACAGGTCCTGCCACAGAGCAGAGTGAGGTGACTTGCTTCAGACAACACCATAAAAGGGGGGGGGGAATCAATGAAGGCAGAAAGCGCTATCAATGCGCTATCATAAAAGGGGGGGGGGGAATCAATGAAGGCAGAAAGCAGCAACGTTAAGAGATGCTAAAGTGTTGACCTACTGGTAGCATACCGGTAGCAATGGTGGTGGTGTCGTTTGAGCTTGGTTTCAGGGACCAATACGTTTGTATCCAGCCCTGAAACCAATTTAAAACTTGTCTGACAGTCGTAGCTTTCTCCTAAGAAAGGAGAGGAAATTCAGACACTTCCTTCTTCAAGATCCCCAGCCTTTTCATGGAGCTAAAATTCCGAGGGTTCATGAGTCAAAACAGGTTGAAACTGGTTTAAATTTCTAGCTTCTCTGTGGTGACTGATTGCCCCTTCCCTGCTGTTCAGTTTGCAAGAACTGATCGCATGGATGAGGTAGCCAAGTTGCAGGATAGTCACCCAGATCTGCTGGGTAAATGATTTCAAACATTACCGTGGGAAGAAGGATCAGTCACCAAAGGTCAGCTGTTTGGGATGGCATAGCCATGGCAAGCTTATGCTTCAGCCCTAAATTATTTCCCTGTTGCCAGCTTTGGAGAGCTGAGCTGCTGTGTTAACACACCCACATGAATGAACAATCCAGCAGCTCACTTTTGCTTGTATAGGACTCTGACTGCTCCTTTCAGAAATTGTTGTTGTGGGCAGGGGAGGCTGGACAGGAATGAAACACCCATTCACACCCCAAAATTCATGTGTACCTGGAAACACAAAGGAAAGCCATTGTTCGGTACAGGAGCCACCTCCTGGGCAGGTTTTGCCCTCCAATTGCTATGCTGCAACACTATATGCAATGGCAGTCGATGCATAGAATCGTAGAATTGCAGGGTTGGAAGGGACTGCAAGGGTCATCTAGTCCAACCCCCTGCAATGCAGGAATATTCCATGTTTCCGAACGAAGGTCATGTCCAAACAGCAGTACAGCAGAGAGGCCAAGGGTGTGCCATAGACATTGTTGGACTCCAAGCTCCCATTGGACCCAAACAGGGAGACCAACAGTAAAGCATTTCTTATTACAGTATTATTCTCAACTCAGTTTATTACAGCAAAAGCCAGCAATATAATACAGTACAGTATAATTCCAAACCAGCGATCAGAATATCGCTACAAGGTGTCAAAATCCTAAGGATTAGGGGAAAAAAACCCAATGGCGCAAAAGAAATTTATAGTATATTTTCCAGTAGAAGCGATTTACGTTTTTTGATGGCTAAGGTGCAGAACTTGGCCACAGCATAGGATACTGAGCTCAAAGAGTCTTCCAAAAAGAATTTGCGTAGGATTTCGGGAATAAATTCCAGATAATATTGCAAGGGTTTAAATTTTGATAAAAGGGGTAATATAAAATTCACAGACTAGAAGAATGTGAGTAACAGATTCCACCTTATTCGTCATGCATGTGCATAGATGCTCATGGATTGGTAGGTACCCGCAGGAATTTGCCGTGTAGTATGCTGACAGTGATGGCTAACCTTGACACTCCAGATGTTTTGGAACTACAACTCCCATCATCCCTAGCTAACAGGACCAGTGGTCAGGGATGATGGGAGTTGTAGTCCCAAAACATCTGGAGTGTCAAGGTTAGCCTCAAATCGGGCTCTGGAAAAAGCCCATCTATAAGATTCATAAGTAATATTAGATAAATAAGGGTCAGCTGAAAAGTTGGGCCAAGATTTTAGACACCTGTAATTACAGTATTATTGTTATTATTATTATTTTATATATCACTCTTTAACCAAAGATCCCAGGGTGGTGTGCAACATTAAAAATATAATGTACATAGCATAATAGAAAGAAAACAATCAAAAGAAAAATCCTAATAAATCCCCCCAAAAAAACTTTTAAAAGGCCATAGATTGTTTAACGCCTGGTGCCTAAAGACATGCAATGATGGTGCCAGGCGAGCCTCTCTGGGGAGAACATTCCACAAATGGGGAGCCACCACAGAAAAGGCCCATTCTCATGTTGTCATTCTCTAAACCTCTCAGGGAAGGAGGACACAGAGAAGGGCTTCAGATGACAAGCGCAGGGTCACTGTATGGGGAGAGGCGGTCCTTAAGGTATTGAGGTCCTGAGTTGTCAACATGATGGGAGTAGCATAGAAGAGAATCATAGAACTGTAGAGTTAGAAGGGACCTTAGAGGTCATTCCTGCAATGCAGGAATCTTTTGCCCAATGCGGGGCTCGAACCCATGACCCTCAGATTAAGAGTCTCCTGCTCTACCGACTGAGCTGTCCTGGCTTAGCTATCCTAGCAGTCCAGCAACATTTGGAGGGGCAAAGGTTCCCATCTTGGGGGCACAATTTTGGTTACCCCTGAGCGAGGAATCTTTTGTCCTCCAGGTGTTATGGAACTGGAACCTCCCGTCATGCCTTACTATTGGCCACCCTAGCGGGGGCTGATGGTAGTTGGAGTCCGACAGCAATTGGAACACTACAGATACCCGACCCTAACCTCAGCTAGGACGTACATAATAATAATAATAATAATAATAATAATAATAATAATAATTTTTTATTTGTACCCCGCCCATCTGGCTGGGTCTCCCCAGCCACTCTGGGCGGCCTCCAACAGATATTAAAATACATCAAAATATCACAGATTAAAAACTTCCCTAAACAGGGCTGCCTTCAGGTGTTTTCTAAATGTCAGGTAGTTATTTATCTCTTTGACATGGGATGGGAGGGTGTTCCACAGAGCGGGCGCCACTACCGAGAAGGCCCTCTGCCTGGTTCCCTGTAGCTTTGCTTCTCACAGTGAGGGAACTGCCAGAAGGCCCTCGGTGCTGGATCTCAGTGTCCGGGCTGAACGGTGGGGGTGGAGATGCTCCTTCAGGTATACAGGACTGAGGCCGGTTAGGGCTTTAAAGGTCAGCACCAACACTTTGAATTGTGCTCGGAAACGTACTGGGAGCCAATGTAGTTCTCTCAGGACCGGTGTTACGTGGTCCCGGCGGCCACTCCCAGTCACCAATCTAGCTGCCGCATTCTGGATTACCTTCAAAGGTAGCCCCATGTAGAGCGCATTGCAGTAGTCCAAGCGGGAGATGCACCACTCTGGCAAGACAGTCGGCGGGCAGGTAGGGTCTCAGCCTGCGTACCAGATGGAGCTGGTAGACAGCCGCCCTGGACACAGAATTAACCATGGACAGCTGTGAGTCCAAAATGACTTCCAGGCTGCGCACCTGGTCCTTCAGGGGCACAGTTACCCCATTCAGGACCAGGGAGTCTCCCACACCCGCCCGCCCCCTGTCCCCCAAAAACAGTACTTGTCAGGATTCAACCTCAATCTGTTAGCCGCCATCCATCCTCCAACCACCTCCAGGCACCATAGAAGTAGGCATGTTTTCTTGGCTCAATGAAAAAAACAAACTGGAATTGCAATTGCCCTGATCAAACCAGTGGCAATAGCTTCAATAATCTGTTCTAGAAGAGAAGGTGCAGAGGCTGGTTTTAGTTCTGTAATGCCCCTGCCTTCTGGGGCCAAACCAGACCCTCCACATGTCCCTATTTTCCAGTGACAGTCCTGGATTTATGGAAGCCATCCCGGTTTCTGATTTAATCCCGGAATGTCCCACTTTTCCTTAGGATGTCCCTATTTTATCCTAAAATGGGACGTCTCTATTTCCTTAGGATGTCCCTATTTTCATCGGAGAACTGTTGCAGGGTGTGGAGTTAGGCGACCCCCAAACCAAGGAAATAACTAACTACAACGTTTAGAAGACATCTGAAGGCAGCCCTGTATAGGGAAGTTTTTTAATGTTTAATGTTTATTATGTTTTTATATGTGTTAGAAGCCGCCCAGAGTGGCTGAGCAACCAAATCAGATGAGCGGAATATAAATAAAATTATTATTATTAAAAGCATTACTATTATTATTATTCTTGGGACACCCCTATTTTCATCAGAGAAATTTTGGAGGGTATGCTACACCAGTATGGAGTGCTGGTTTTAAGGCTTCTGTTATGGGTTCGAGTCCCACATGGGACAAATGATTCCTGCATTGCAGAGGGTGGACTAGATGGCCCTTGGGGGTCCCTTCCAATTCTACGTTTCTTTGATTCTGTGATTTTATGATGGGTCATACCCTGGAACAAGACAGACTTAAAGCTATAAACATGGGGGAAATGGTGCCAACCCAAATCTGTGCACCTACAGATCATCCTTTGTGTTTTAAACCAACAGAGAAAAGTACTGGCTCGTTTGATATGGGGTTGCTGAAATGCTGCAGAAGGTTCTGTTAGAAGTTTTCTTCTCTTGCTCACCGCAGGTGCAGAGAGTTGATAATTAAAGATACAACCAGGTGAGACAGCACTGAAGGGGGCTTTCATTTCATTCTCTCCTTTATGGCAGGAAATCAAAGGTCAAGCTGTTCTTTTCTGGGATTCTGAGCTGGCGTCAAAAAATACGGGTAGATGTTGGCTGGCTTTACTTCAGAACATGCTTTTAAGCTTTAGAAAGCAAGTCCTCACTCTTGGTGAAATAGGAATCTATCAAAGACTGTCCTCCTGTGTCTGGATATATATTGAAATGGAAACTTAAGTGTGTGTGTATGTACACACACAGAGAGAGACAGAGAGACAGAGACAGAGACAGAGACAGAGAGGTGTGTGTGTGTGAGAGAGAGAGACAGACAGAGAGAGACAGAGAGACAGAGAGACAGAGGTGGGTGAGAGAGAGAGAGAGAGAGAGAGAGAGAGAGAGAGAGAGAGAGAGAGAGAGAGAGAGAGAGGTGTGTGTGTGTGTGTGTGAGAGAGAGAGAGAGACAGAGAGAGAGAGAGAGAGAGAGAGAGAGAGGTGTGTGTGTGAGAGAGAGAGAGAGAGAGAGAGAGAGAGACAGAGACAGAGACAGAGAGACAGAGAGAATATATATGAATCAGAGATTTTTAATAGTGTGGGTTTATAAATATTTTCTGCCAGAATATATTTGGACACTTTTAAGGCAAATCCTTTTGCTCTTCGTCCTTTTGGCATGTTTGCATTTTTAACGGCAAAGTTAAGAAGTTTCCGAGCACAATTCAAAGTGTTGGTGCTGACCTTTAAAGCCCGAAATGGCCTTGGTCTAGTGTACCTGAAGGAGCGTCTCCACCCCCATCGTTCAGCCCAGACACTGAGGTCCAGCGCTGAGGGTCTTCTTCTGGTCCCCTCACTGTGGCCCAGAGAAAAATGTTTGAGAACCACTGTTTTTAAAGGAGTGGAAACAATTGGCATGGAGTTGGCTTCCATAATAGCACTTATTATTGCTATTGAGCAACAAAGTCTATTGATCAGAATAGTAAGTTTAAAAATAGTGCATTTAAAAAATACAGAATAGTACATTAAAAAAAAATAACTGAAGTGTGTCTAGTTACAACTGGAAGGTGATCAAGTGACGAGAAATGTGCACTGTTGAAAAAGCTCCACCAAATCATTTATAAAAGCGGAATTTTTAAAATACATATTTTTAATAGCCACATTTCACTTCAGTTTCATTGCATACATTGAAGTCATTCTAAATAAGGTTCCAACTTCTTTCAATGGTTCCTTTTATGTGCATTTAACAGCAGCTTGGCATGCAGGGGCGTAGGAAATGGGGGCGGGGGGGGCGGGGGGCGCCCCAGGTTCCATCATGGAGGGGGTGACAAATTATCAAGGAACAATTACTGCCCTACTAGGGCGGTTCATAAAAAACTTTTTCTTTTAAATGCCTGCTCCAAAGGTCTTATCTTACTACACTAGGGATTATATAGCTATATATGAAATTTCATGCATATCAGTTAATATCTTGACCCTCCTCCACGAAAATAGCTGTTTACTTCGCCGTTTTCCTATGTCGTGAAGGCTGAAATTTCAATTCAGTGGAGCACTTACTGTTCCCAACCCTAACCCTGCGGAAAGCCATGTAATTAGACTTTACTTTGATTTTGACATGTTTTTAGGAGGTAATCTAATTATTGTTTGATTTTATATCAATGTTATGTATCTGATGTTAGTCGCCCTGAGCCCGACTTCGGCTGGGGAGGGCGGGATATAAATAAAAGTTTGTTTTTACTTATTTTTATTCCTTTGTAAGAAAATATGAAATAACGTAAAACCATTTTTGCAGGCAAAAAAAAAAAAAAACAATGGGGGGGGGGTGACAAGAAATTTTCCACACCGGGTACCACCTGACCTTCCTATGCCTATCCTATGCCTCTGTTGGCATGGATAAATGCAAGTAGTGGGTGGCAGGCAGCCCTGTTTAGGAAAGCTTTTAATGTTTAATAGATTATTGTATTTTAACACTCTGTTGGAAGCCGCCCAAAGTGGCTGGGGAAACCCAGCCAGATGGGCGGGGTATAAATAAATAAATAATAATAATAATAATAATTATTATTATTAACTTTTTTGTATCAGTTCAAGTTATAAAGACATGGGCAGATGTCCAACAGTAGTCCTAAGTCCATTGATTTCATGAGTCCAATCTATGACTTAGTTGAGCCTCACCCATGGAAATCCCAGTTAAATCTTACAAACCTGTTCTTAGGTGTATTAAAAAGGCTTTCAGTCTTGCAGATTTTTTTTAAATTAAAAGTTTATTGGCATAAACACGTACAAAACGCAATAAAAATGATGGATATCCAGTCTAGAAGATTTGAGGTGAATAAACCAACCTGCTACCACTGACACCTTTCCCCCAGCAAAACCTGTTAAGCATTTAACAAGTTATGACAACCAGAAATTCAAAGGCCACAGCTTTCCCCGACCATCAGAGTTGGCTTAAGACCTTTAGAGGCCTAAGCATTGAAAAGATCACAGTGCCCCAATATGACTACAGTATTCTTTTGGGTATATGAAATAAAAAAATCATGTCCTGTATACCTGAAGGAGCGTCTCCACCCCCATCGTTCAGCCCGGAAACTGAGATCCAGCGCCGAGATTCTGGCGGTTCCCTCACTGCGAGAAGCAAAGCTACAGGGAACCAGGCAGAGGGCCTTCTCGGTAGTGGCGCCCGCCCTGTGGAACGCCCTCCCAGCAGAGGTCAAAGAGATAAACAACTATCTGACATTCAGAAAATACCTGAAGGCAGCCCTGTTTAGGGCAGTTTTTAACCTGTGATATTTTAATGTATTTTAATATCTGTTGGAGGCCGCCCAGAGTGGCTGGGGAGACCCAGCCAGATGGGCGGGGTACAAATAATAATAATAATAAATTAAAATGACTAAAGAACTCAGATTTAGCAGGGCACACAACAAGGTCTGATTTCCCGACGTTATTTTAATCTATCTTTGTAGGATGCTCCCAGGTTTAGATGGGGAAAAGTAATAAAACTAGAACAGAAAAATTGGGGGGGGGGGGACAGTGTGTAGTGCAATGTAAGGAAATATACCAAAGTACTGATTTTGTCCATTATGACTACTCTGATGCTTTGTTGAAATATCAAATGTCAAATTCTTTCAAAACTAAAATCTTTTCTTTTTAGTCTCCAGCATTGCTGAGCATTACCTCTCAGTTATGCACTGGCAAAAGCTGCACCTGTTGAATTGCTGCCGCCACCTCCAAATGTTGCAAACCATCTTGACAAAAACTGCTTTCTATCCCCTTCTTTATTTGAATCTTGCATTTAGTACTTTGTAGTCTGAATTTATACTGATTAGTGCTTTAAAGGTAATTATTTTTAAACGGAGGCTTTTCTAAACAATGTTGTTGACATTTAGGTTAAGTAAGATATGATTTGCAAGGGCTCAACTGGTAGATCAAAGCCCCATTCCTCAGCAGGTTAATTAACATGCATTAATTAGCACAACCAAGATACGCATTACAACCTATTGCAATGTAGAGATCACAATAAAAAGAATGTCAGTCCTATCTACTTTTTAAACTTTCAAATATGGAAAATTCTGAGCTGCCTTGATTTTTTTCTTTATCACATACATGAGGGAATATGAGCTGAACGGATTTATTATTTATTAAGATAATTTTGCTGTGCTCATTTTTTTGGCACTCAGGAGATGGGAACGGAGGTTGAAGAAGGGAGAATTTTGGAAGATGCACATTTTCCCCATGGAAGTGCTGCAATGACAGGAGAAGCCACGCTGGCAAATGTCCCCTAATCTGCTTTTGTTGCAAATAGGCTGAAAAAAACAAAACTGTTAGTCTCTATGGTGGCCAATGCATATACACCCTCCAACATTTCCATAATAATAATGTTACTATGTATACCCCACATATCTTACTGGGTTGTCCCAATCACTCTGGGCAGTTTCCAACATATATAAAAACACAATAAAACATTAAACATTAAAAAAAATAAAAATACTTGGCTATACAGGATTGCCTTCAGACGGCTCAGGGGTCAGACAACTCCATACCCTCCAACATTTCTCCCATGAAAATAGGGATGTCCTAAGGGAAAGTGGGACATTACGGAATCAAATCAGAAACCGGGACGGCGTCTCTAAATCAGGGATGTCCCTGGAAAATAGGGACACTTGGAGGATCTGCAGCTATATGCATCAGAAGAATGCCTTCCCTAGAGACACTCCTGTGGAAACGTGTCTTTAGTTACTGGCTAACACTTTGGTTTAGATTACCTAACTACTATATAGTCCAATGCCTTTGGTGCAATGAGTTTAGCAGCCCTTGGGCCAATAAGATTCATGCTAAACTTTTATCTATTGGAATCTTGCCCATAGAACTCTTGAACCAAGATCTTACCTTAGCAAGGAAAATTATTAATCAAAGACTGGACGACATAGAGTGGCAGCGTCATCTTATGCTTGGTGGGGGGCTATGTTCCCCGCGTCAGTTGGGAATTATTTCTCCAACTCATGTGCCATCTTACCTATCATCCCTTTCTATTGCCAGTCATCGTTTTGCCTTTATCAAAGCACGTTTTAATGTTTTCCCTTCGAATTCCCTTTTTCATAGATTTTCTAGGGGCCAAGTCTTGGTTTTATGTTCCTGTGATAATAGATCGATCCAAACACTTCACCATATAGTATTTATATGTCCTTTATATTGTGTTGTCTGGAAGAACTTACTGTTACCATTAATCCACAAGTTGCCTGGGCACCCGGCAGATTTTTTTTTAAAAAATAATTTTTATTAGGTTTTCAAACATAAATCATACTCTTACCATAATCAATTAATAAACATAAGCAGAAAAACACAACATACAACACATACAAATCATATTTTCCCCTTCTTCTTTCCTTATCATCTTAGTTTAGACTTCCTCCTTTCTCTCCTGCTACGTTTCATTGTATTTACTTCTTAGCAATTTCCTCTCATCGTCCAAATTTTTAACATAAGTCTTATGATCTTATATTAACTTTTACTTAAATCTCATTACTTATAATACTGTCTTATCCTATCTTATTCATAACATACATTTCCTAAATTAATCTTATTTAATATCTGTAAACTACTACTTCTTCCAGCATTTATCTAACTATTGATCTTACAATACTTTTTAATGTACATCTTAAATTTCTCCCATTCTTTTTTCACCGCTTCTTCCCTCTGGTCGCGGAGTCTCGCTGTCAGTTCGGCAAGTTCCATATACTCCATCATTTTCATCTGCCATTCTTCTACTGTTGGTAAGTCCTTTGTTTTCCATTACTTTGCAATCAATATCCTAGCTGCTGTTGTGGCATACATAAAAAAGGTGTGATCTTCCTTTCGGATTTCTTGGTTAACCATACCAGGAAAGCCTCTGGTTTCTTAATAAATGTGTTTTTCAACACTCTTTTAATTTCATTATATATCTTTTCCCAGAAGGCTTTCATCCTTGGACAGGTCCACCACATATGATAAAACGTCCCATCAGCATTTTCACACTTCCAACACTTATTGTCCTGCAAATGATAGATTCTGGCCAGTTTGACTGGGGTCAGATACCATCTGTAAATCATTTTCATAATGTTTTCTCTTAACAAATTACATGCTGTAAATTTAATTCCTTTCCTCCACAACCTCTCCCAGTCCTCCATCATAATATTATGTCCCACATCTTTAGCCCAATCTATCATTGCAGATTTAACCAGTTCATCTTGTGTGGGGCACCCGGCAGATTTTCGCCTGGCCTTTTTATTGCAAGATACAGATCAGCATGTAACTTTACAAATGGCAAAAATTTTAACTTCTGTTTTGACATAAACGTCGTAATGGACTGCTGTTTGGAAGCTGAAAATTCCTTATAGTATCTATTTCTAATTTGTACTCTTTTAAGTTTTACTGGTTCTAATTTTTTTAATCAAATTGTACTGTGTATTTGTTCTAGTTCTGTTGTTCTTATGAGCTTAAAGCTGAAATAAAGTGATTGATTGATTGATGCATCAGAAAAGATTCAGCTAGGCCTGGCAATTCTGATTAATCTTGAATTGGTTTGTAGGTAGATGTAACAATTGGTCTTGCAGTAAGGTTAAAGCTTACTGGGAAATGATATATAATGAATTGAAAAAGATGTTTAAAATAATGTTTGTAAAAGAAAACCCAGTAGCTTTCCTTTTGGGACGGAACTACTCAAACTGTATAGAAATTTATTCATGTATGCGACTACAGTGGCAAGAATGTTACTTGCCCAAAAATGGAAAGAAGTTGTAGCGAAAGAAGAATGGATACAAAAACTTATGGACTACACAGAAATGGCGGAACTTACTGGAAAAATAAGAAATCAAGATAACAAACTTTTTATAAAAGAATGGAAATGGTTTGTTGAATATTTACAAATAAACTTTAAACAGATAAGAACATTGGCAGGAATATTGTTACAACCTGCAGTTCTATAAGAGTATATATTTAAAGAAGAGGAATAAATGAGTAAATTAAGTTAATTACAATAAAACCAAAGTCATGGTGTTTTCAATAAACCACAGGATGGCAAATGGATAATCAGACGATTGCACAAGTCAAAGTCATTAAATATCTTGGACTTGTCTTTCAGTCAACAGGGTCCTGGGTAGCACATCTGAATTACGTAAAGGAAAAAGAGTCTCAAAGTGCCAGAATTTCATTGCGTCTTTTCCACACGAAAGGCGGTAGCACCATTGGTGTTCAAAGCTAAACCCCTTGCCCTGCTGCTATATGGGGCACAAATTTGGCCTAATGCTTGACTCTATAGAAACCGTTCAGTCCAAGTTCTTAAGGCAAATTTTCTCAGTGCCATCTTGTGTACCAAACGCTTCATTGTGCTTGGAGGCCAACCTTTCCTCAGTTGAATCACAAATTTAGTAGAAGAAATCTACTTATTGGCTTCATCTGAACTTAATCCCCACCGGTCGATTCCCCTTAATATTGCAAGGCTGTCACGAGAGGGCTTGGACCAAAACTGTTACTCAAAAGCTCTACTCCTCTGGTTTATCACCCCAACGTTGGGCTTTGATAAAGCAAAGAATTTAATTAGGCAGTGCCTATATGATACGGGAGGATGCGGGTGGCGCTGTGGGTTAAACCACAGAGCCTAGGGCTTGCCGATCAGAAGGTTGACAGTTCGAATCCCTGCGATGGGGTGAGCTCCCGTTGCTCGGTCCCTGCTCCTGCCAACCTAGCAGTTCGAAAGCATGCAGTGCAAGTAGATAAATAGGTACCGCTCCGGCGGGAAGGTAAATGGCATTTCCGTGCGCTGCTCTGGTTCACCAGAAGCGGCTTTGTCATGCTGGCCACATGACCCGGAAGCTGTAAGCCGGCTCCCTCGGCCAGTAAAGCGAGATGAGCACCACAACCCCAGAGTCGTCCGTGACTGGACCTAATGGTCAGGGGTCTCTTTACCTTTATATGACATTGAGCAACAGAATAATTTAGCCACCGCAAGAAATCTTTGTCCTTGGTACGGTTTCCCCCCACCTAGCCTCCTCCACACACCCGCATCCTGTCTGCAAAACTTAAGTTTTAAACTACAGACTTGCCTTCACCTATGCAAAATTGAACATACTACCGTCAGTGGTTCTCAATGGTTGCTTCCATCAAATTCTGCTTGAAAAACGATGATGCCCATGCGGAGACGGCAGTATCGAATCTGTAGCTCAGGTACGCCCAGCTTGCTCTTTGTAAAGATCTGCATCATCCAAACCAGGTTGTTCATCCAATGCTACAGTGTCCTTCCTTCTTGCAGACCAAGATTACCAGGTGACACCAAACCCGGCAAATTTTTTAGCTGGAGCAATGAAAATTAGCTCTACCATCTGACTAACTTGTTTAATGTCTAGTACAGAAAGGCCACTCATTCATAGGTTTTATTTGTGATCAAGGACAGTTATTAGCTTTTCATTTTTATAGTTGTAAATTCTCAGAATGTATTTTGTATAGCCAACCATCCAGCTATTTCTGTATTTTATTGTATTTGATTCCTTTGCTTTGGCTTGTGGCTGACACAAATAAATATTTTATCTATCTGTCTCACTTCCTTCCTCCTCTCCTCCAGCATGTGTGTGTGTGTGTGTGTGTGTGTGTGTTTATTCCTAGCCCTGATCTGCCAGAAACCAAAAGATTGGCAACATGCAATAACCAATAACAGCAACACACTAATTGAAAGTGAGACGACGAAGGAAAAAAAGAGGGGGTAAATTATTTTATTTTTTTTAATTTGGAAAAAAAACCTCCAACCTTTTGCCCAGGGCTGACTTTTTTCAAAAAGCAAAGCCATTTTTTTCTTCTTTTTGAAAGCAGAATGAACCAGCCAGACAGGTAAAATGTAAGAAGCAAATAATTTGAAGTAAGGTATTTTGAGCTGCAGTCATCTCTCCCTCCCTTCCCACCATATCACCCCCACGAATGCTTGACATTGTATGTTGCTATCATTGCGGTGGATTTTAATTTGTCGAAAGACGCACTGGGGGCCAGTTTTGTCAGAAAACCAGTACAGAATACCAACATCATAATAAATAAATGTAGATCGCAATCGAAATATATGCACCCATGCAAATAATTTGTTTTTACATTGTACTGAAAATTAGGTTGTTTTTGTAAACCGCCCTAAAATCTGCTCTGATGGGCACTATAAGCAAACAAATTGCACAGGTATCTTCCTTGCAGAATATAAATATGTCATACGGAATATGTCCCAGAGCTTCAGTCAGTTTCAGAAACGTAGAAAAAATACTGCATCTAAATATATTTAGATTTCAGAGCCACTCCCCCCCCCCCCCCATCATCTGTATTTGCGATCAGAAAGAGCTTTTACTGGTGCTAATATAGCTTCGCTGTGGAGTGCGATTTTTACATGCAGTGCTGAAGATATTCATTAAAATTGTAATTAGACTCACAATTAAATTCAGTCGCAGTAGAAACTTTGTATGTAAAGAACCACTACCGGAAGAAACCTCCAATCTGAAAATTAGTTCAGCACTCTAAGCTATTTTAATTATGCAGAGCTGATTGTCATTGGAGAAGGCGATCTTTCGTACTACACCGGAATATTGATGGCTTGTCCTTCCATTTATTTATTTATCTGTTAGCTACAGTATGGTACATATTTCTGATAACCTATGGTGGGGTTTTGGATGTGGAAATTATATGAAAACTAATCTAAATATTAGCACCTGGGTAATGGGATTTATGAAACGATTAGTTCATGGCTAATATGATGCAAATATATGTAGGACTAGCTCCCCCCCCCCAACATCCAGTTCACTGTTTCTAGTGTATATTTTCAGGGTTCTGAAACTCGCCACTGAAAAGGTTCAGCAATTTGCTGAGCTGCAGAACCTCCGCTTAAAGCTGGGTGCCATTGTGAATGCTGAATGTTTTGTTTCACTTTGTGCATTCCAGGCTAGTGCATGAACAATGATGAATGGCTCTAATTCCCAAAAGTCAGGAATGTACCCAAGTTTCAAAAACCGGAGCCGAGCCAAAGGAAATGGTTCATATACTGCGCATCTCCAACTTGATATCTGTGGGGTTTTATATTGTTGAAGCATGTATATCATGCGCACATTTCAAAAACAACAAGCTCTGCTGAAATGGTACATTTCTGTGCCTGCTGGTCCACTGCTCCCCGACTTCTCCTCCCGCATTTGCGATGCCATTGTGCTCAGAATTTAGCTGCTTCTTGCAAGTGGCAGTCAGAACTGAGGCAGAGAATCACTGGTAATTTTTTTTTTATTTATTTTTTTTAGTATTTACAGTGGTACCTCTGGTTACGTACTTAATGCGGCAGCTAGACTGGTGACTGGGAGTAGCCGCCAGGACCACATAACACCGGTCCTGAGAGATCTACATTGGCTCCCGGTACGTTTCCGAGCACAATTCAAAGTGTTGGTGCTGACCTTTAAAGCCCTAAACGGCCTCGGTCCAGTATACCTGAAGGAGCGTCTCCACCCCCATCGTTCAGCCCGACACTGAGGTCCAGCACCGAGGGCCTTCTGGCGGTTCCCTCATTGCAAGAAGCAAAGCTACAGGGAACCAGGCAGAGGGCCTTCTCGGTAGTGGCGCCCGCCCTGTGGAACGCCCTCCCATTAGAGCTCAAAGGGATCAACAACTACATAACATTTTGAAAACACCTGAAGGCAGCCCTGTTTAGGGAAGTTTCTAATCTGTAACATGTTAAATGTATTTTAATATTTGCTGGAAGAGTGGCTGGGGAGACCCAGCCAGATGGGCGGGGTACAAATAATAAATTATTATTATTATTATTATTATTATTATTATTATTATTATTATTATTCGTTCCAGAGGTCCGTTCTTAACCTGAAAATGTTCTTAACCTGAAGCACCACTTTAGCTAATGGGGCCTCCCACTGCTGCTGTTGCGCCGCCAGAGCACGATTTCTGTTCTCATCCTGAAGCAAAGTTCTTAACCCGAGGTAAAATTTCTGGGTTAGCAGAGTCTGTAACCTGAAGCGTATGTAACCTGAAGCGTATGTAACCTGAGGTACCACTGTAATATAATAATAATAATAATAATAATAATAATAATAATAATAATAATAATAATTTATTATTCATACCCCGCCCATCTGGCTGGGTTTCCCCAGCCACTCTGGGGGGCTTCCAACAAAATATTAAAATACAATAATCCATCAAACATTAAAAGCTTCCCTAAACAGGGCTGCCTTCAGATGTCTTCTAAAAGTCTGGTAGTTGTTTTTCTCTTTGACATCTGATGGGAGGGCGTTCCACAGGGCGGGTGCCACTACCGAGAAGGCCCTCTGCCTGCTTCCCTGTAACTTGGCTTCTCACAGCGAGGGAACTGCCAGAAGGCCCTTCGGTGCTGGACCTCAGTGTCCAGGCAGAACGATGGGGGAGGAGACGCTCCTTCAGGTATACAGGACCGAGGCTGGTTAGGGCTTTAAAGGTCAGCACCAACACTTTGAATTGTGCTCGGAAATTGTGTGTATTAGGTAATATTAACTACCGTATTTTTCGCTCCATAAGAAGCACTTTTTTCCTCCTAAAAAGTAAGGGGAAATGTCTGTGCGTCTTATGGAGCGAATGTGTGGTCCCTGGAGCTGAACTGCCCAGGGGCAAAAGCAGATCTTGTTTTTTTAAAAAAAAGAGAGAGAGAAGGGGGTGTTGAAAGGAAGCCCGCTGAGCAGCTGCTCAGCAAACGATTGGGGAGAGAGATAAGGGAGAGAGATTCCAGCCCCGCCCCCTTGCAGAGGGAGGCTGTTTCCCCAGCGACATGTGACTGGCTGATTAGATTATCTGTCTGGAAACTGTAGAAATGGCTTCCTGAAGCTGCAGAACTGTGAGTTAAACCCTATAAAACAGGGTTTTTTCCCTTTGCAAAGTAAGCTCAACAACTTTGAGCTGATCCTCAAAAAAATGGGACTTTCCCCCTCTAAAAACTAGGTGCATCCTATGGTCAGGTGCGCCTTATAGAGCGAAAAATACGGTATATTGTGAACACTTTACGATATGGAAATTTAATTTGGTGTGTAGCCCAGTACATGCTGAAGCCCACTTGGCCTGAGAGCTTGGGCAGCCTTGTTCTGGCCCCTTTCAGACCTGAATCACATAAAGGGAGCCCGCACACTGAAAAGGACAATGTCCCTCCCATCTTCAAGATCCTATGTCTGTGTTGGGGAAGCCTATCTTGAGGGAATCCTGCACAGCTCCCACAGAAGCCTAACAATGCAGAGGTCTATAGATGCCTGCAGTTCCCTGGCCCAGGTGTCTTTATTCAGCTCATAGGCGTTGCAGAGTGGAGCCCATCACATGAATAATTTTGGTGTCCCATCTGGTCAACTGCTTGAATATTAAGGGGAACCTCATTACCAGGCCAAGCAGCAGTGGTGACTGAGTGAGGGAAAGCCAGAAACAGTACTGCTAATACAATCCTACAGCTCTTTGTCCTGATCTGTGCAGAGTCTCCTACGTTGCATGATGTCGTGTCCCCAATGGTAACTGTAGCTAGCTGTCAAGAACGCACGCCACTCTGAGAAGTCAGCGGAAGAAGTCTTGAAGTTTATTGTACAGCACACAGAGAAACGTGGAAAGTCCGTGAGGATTCTGAAGAGGCCACCTCAGAATCCCCCTTTAATACACCTTGCTGGGTGACTCCCAATTCCCCCCTCCCTTCTGCCCTAAAGGTCCGGGGGCGATCCACTTCCCCACCTGGGATGGTTTGGACAAAAGAGTTAACTGCTCTGGTCTACCTGCACTATTCATGGGTGCTTTTTACATTGTTATTGTGATACTGCCGGTTCCGCCACTGATGGCTCGTTAGCGGTCGTTATCGCCCATCCTGGGGTTGTTTACCCCGTGGGGCATGCCTGGGCGAGGTCGGGCCTTGCTGCACTCGGTTTAACCCCTGCATGCCTGGCTCCGCTGTTGCCCCCTTTCCTGGCCCGCTGCATGGTTCCCCTTCCTGGCGCCTGCATGGCGCGACCACACTGTCTAGTCGGGTCGCGACATCCTGCCCCCCCGAAACTGACACCCCCCTCCCCTGGGGAGCGTCCTGGGTCCCGGGGCCCCCCGGCCGGTTCGGCCACTGCTGGTGGAATCTCTTGACCAGCTGTGGGGCCAAAACGTCCGACGCCCACACCCATTCTCGGTCCCCCGTTGCGAAGTCCTTCCACTCCACCAGGTACTGCAGACGCCCTCTGTGGAATCTGGAGTCCAAAATGTCCTTGACCTCATGGTGCTCCCCTCCCGCCAGGATCAGCGGGGTGGGTGGCGCCGCCACGGGGTGCCAACCGTCGTCCTCCGGGGACTTCTTCAGCAAGCTGAAGTGGAACACCGGGTGTATCTGTTGCAAGTTCTTTGGGAGTTCCAGCTTCGCAGAAACTCCGTTGATTACCTCTAACACTTTAAACGGGCCCAAGTACCGGGGCCCGAGTTTCTTGCTGGGGAGGCCCAGCTTCAGATGCCGCGTGGACAGGTAGACCCGGCACCCCGCTTTGATGTCCCCCGCCGGTCTCCTTCGCTGGTCCGCCGTCCTCTTCTGCGCCGCCTTGACCTCCAGCAGTTGTTCCCGAAGGGACTCCCAGCACCTGGCCGTCCTCTCTCTCCACTTTCCGAGCTCCTCCGGCTCCCGGGCGGTGGGCTCCCCCAAGTCCGGCAGGTGCCTCAGGTCGGTCCCGTAGACCACGGCGAAGGGGGACATCTCCGTGCTGCTGTGTACGGAGTTATTATAAGCGAACTCCGCCAACGGAAGCATCTGTGACCAGTCGTCCTGCTGGTAGCAGCCAAAACATCGCAGGTACTGCTCCAGCACCTGGTTGACACGTTCCGTCTGTCCGTCAGTCTGGGGGTGGTAGGCCGAGCTGAGTCCCTGCTCGATCCCCAGCAATCCCAGGAACGCCTTCCAAAATCGGGACACAAACTGGGAGCCGCGGTCGGAAATGACCTTGTCTGGAACCCCATGGAGCCGGAAGATGTGCTCCATGAACAGCTTTGCCACCTGGGTGGCGGTAGGCAGTGAAGCGCAGGGCACGAAATGGGCTTGCTTGGAGAACAGGTCCACCACGACCCATATTGCTGTTTTGCCTCGGCTGGGTGGCAGATCCGTAATAAAGTCCATGGAGATCACCGACCAGGGTCGAGGTGGGACCTCCAGGGGCTGTAGGAGGCCCTGCGGCTTGCCCACTGCCGGCTTGCAGGTGAGGCAGATGGGGCAGCCCGCAACGTAGTCCTTGACATCTTTACGGAGCGTGGGCCACCAGAAGCTCCGCCGAACCAGCTTCCACGTCTTGACGAAGCCGAAGTGCCCAGCCGCTTTGGCGTCGTGGCATGCTTCCAGGGCGGCCCTCCGGAGGGGTTCCGGGACGTACGCGGCGCTCCCTTTTTGCCAGATGTCCCCTTCCAGTGTCAAGGAGTCCTGCAGGTTCTGTAGTTCCGTGTCTGTCGGATACGCTGCCACTAGTCTGTCACGGAGCGCTGCAGAAGGCTGGCTGCGCTCCCGGGGGGGTGTCCCAACTTGACCCCCTGTCTGTCCCTCTTCCCTCCTAGCCTGGTTACGGGTGGTGACGGCTCGGGCTAAGTGTTTGTCCTCAAATAGCGGACGCATCTCTGTGCGGGCGTCCGCCTCGTACTGGGGCAGGCGAGACAGGGCGTCCGCGAGGAAGTTGTCCTTCCCGGGGATGTGGCTTAGCTGGAAATCGTACCGGGAGAAGAACTCTGCCCACCGCATGTGCTTGGCGGTCAGCTTCCGCGGCTGTCGGAGGGCCTCGAGGTTGCGGTGGTCTGTCCAGACCTCGAACGGTTCCCTTGCCCCCTCCAGCCAGTGCCTCCACTCCTCAAGCGCCATGCGGATGGCCGCTGCCTCCTTCTCCCAGGTAGACCAGTTCCTTTCCGCCTTCCCAAACTTCCGGGACAGGTACGCCCCGGGCCTCAGACGGCCCTCCCCGTCCCTCTGCAGGAGTACCGCTCCCATGGCCACATCACTAGCGTCTACCTGTACCACCATGGGCCGGGCTGGATCTACATGGATCAGCGTAGGCTCGGCGGCGAACGCCTCTTTGAGCCCCTGGAAAGCCTCCTCCGCCCGGGACCCCCAATCCAGAGCCGCCCCAGGACGCTTGGCCCCCTTTCCTTTCCCCTTGGTACCTAGGAGATCGGTGAGGGGGGTCACCAAGGCCGAATAGTTGGGCAAAAAGCCCCTGCAGAAATTTGCGAACCCTAGCAGGCTCTGGAGTTGGCGCCGTGTCCGCGGCCGCTCCCACCCCAGGACTGCCTCCACCTTCTGGGGATCCATGGCCACCCCCGCCGCCGAGATCCTATACCCCAGGTCATCTAAGGAGGGACGGTGGAACTCGCATTTGGGCAACTTGACGTATAGGTGGTTGTCCAGGAGTCTCTGCAAGACCTCCCGGACCAACCGGACGTGTTCCCGGGGGTCCCGACTGTACACCAGCACATCGTCCAGGTAGACCACCACCCCTTTGTACAGGAGGTCGTGGAGTACCTCGTTGATGAGACTCATGAACACCCCCGGGGCCCCGCTCAATCCGAACGGCATTACCAGGAACTCGAACTGTCCAAACTGGCAGTTAAAAGCCGTCTTCCATTCGTCCCCCTCCCGGACCCGCACCCGGTAGTATGCCTCCCTTAAGTCTAGCTTTGTGAAGATCGTGCCGGTACCCAACTGGTCCAGCAGATCCGGGATGAGGGGGAGCGGGTACGCGTTCCCTGCCGCTATGGCGTTCAACCCTCTATAGTCCTGGCACAACCTCCGGGTGCCATCCTTCTTGCCCACGAAGATGACCGGAGCCCCCATGGGGCTCTTGGCGGGGCGGATGAACCCTCTGGCCAGATTCTTGTCCAGGAACTCCCTGAGGTCCTGGAGTTCCTCCCCGGACATCTTGTAGATGCGTCCCTTGGGGAGGACCGCATCTTCTGGGATGTCGATGGCGCAATCTGTGCGGCGGTGGGGGGGCAGCTCGTCTGCCTCGGTTTCCCCGAACACCGCCGCCAGATCCCGGTACTCCGGGGGTATCTCCGGCGCCACCACATCCAGCTTGCCCTCGTCCCCGTGGACCCCTTTGGTCTCCCCCTTTCCGGGGCACTGGGGGTCCGATTCGACCCTGTGCTGCCCACACCTATCCAGGTCGAACGTCAGGCGCCCTGAGCGCCAGTCTACTATGGGGTTATGTTCCATCAGCCAATCCAACCCCAGCACTACCTGGTACCCATCCGTGGGGACCCTAACTAGCATCCTGGACTCCCGGTGGTCCCCCACCCACAAGGAGACCGGCCCCACTTCCACCCCAAACGGACCCCCCTTTATGGGACTGCCGTCCATCTGGACGAAAACTAAGGGGGTGCTCCGAACCTGGGTGGGCAAGTCCAGTTCCTTGGCCACTTCGGGGTGCAGCATACTGTGGTCGCAGCCCGAGTCCAGCAGCGCATCTCCCGTCCATTGTTTGCCGCCGTCCGGGTTTTCCAGCCTCACCCGGACCAGGTTGGGTGGTCTTCCCGCCCGTTTCTTGGGGTCCGTTGACCCTGGCGGGACCTGCAGCCGGGCGTCCTTCACTGCAGGTCCTGGTCGTTTCCCGACTCCGCGCCTTCGGAGTCGGACTGGCGATTTTCCCTCGGCTCCGACGCGACAGCCGCCCGGCTCCCGGTCTTGGGTGTCCGGTTGGTTCCCGACGTCGCTTGGGACCCTGCCGGGGTCCGAACCTCTCCTGGGGGTCGCTTGGGGCACGCCACCGCATAGTGTCCTGCCCCCCCGCACCTGATGCAGAGTCCATCCCGGCGTCTCCTCTCCCGTTCCGGGTCGGGGGTGCGCTTGTGCCGGGGGACCCCCGCGCCATTGGCGGGACGGGGGGTCCCCGAGTTCTCCGCGGGCCTTCGGTCCTTGCCCGCCCTGGGTCCTAGCTCCAGCATCCCCAGGTCTGCTTCCAACTGAGCCACCATGCGGCACCAGCCGTCCAGCGTCGACAGCTCCCGAGGGGTCCCTTTCACTACGGCCCACTTGCGGAGCTCAGGATGGAGGCCCTCCTTGAAGTAGTGGACTAGGACCTCCTTGTTCCAGGAGGAGATTTGGGCGGCCTCCCCCCTGAACATGTCTACATAGTCCTGAACCGGGAGACCCCCTTGCCTGGCCTTCTGGACCCGTCGCTTCGCCTTCTCCTCCGCCTGCGGGTCTTGGAAGCGCTCTCGAAGGGCCGCCAAGAAGTCCTCCAGGTTGGCCAGGGCCGGATCCCTGCGGTCGACCAGGAGCATGGCCCACTGGCCGGCCTTCCCCTGCAGGGAGGAGATGACCGCCGCTACCAAGTCCTCTGGGTCGCAGTCGTCTCCCCCGTACCTTCTGGCGTGGTTCCTTGCGTGGAAGATGAAGGTGGAGAGTTCCGCCGGGTCCCCCTCGAAAATGGCCTTCAGCTCCGGGGGCGGCCTGCGCTGCGCCGTCGCCCTCCCGCGGACGTGCCTCCCGCGGGTCTCCGGGGTCGCTGCAGCGCGCTCGTCCTCGCTGCTGTCGCCCGTGGAACTCCCCGCCGCTACGTCGTCCTCCAGCCGGCTGCTGCGACGTCTTGGCGGGGGAAACACCTGCCCCCTCAGGGCCGTCCCGTCCGACCACGTCAGTCGTTGAGTCACTCCGGGCTCCTGACCTGAGCCCTTCCTTGGGGTCTGCCGACTGCAGACCCCCGATCCCGCGTGGCCTTGGCTCCCGCCGCCGCTACGACTTGTCCGGGGCACCGCGCCCCCACAGGCCTGGTCCAACAACCGGCCTGACTCCTCGCCGACCCGCAGCCGCTCCCAGATGAGGTGGTTCAGCTGCTCCTGGAGTCGCCGTAGCTCGTCCAGGCTCCCGCTGTCTGGCCTGGCCGAGGGAAGGCTCCGTTGGTCTGAGGTAAACAGATCCGCCAGCCGCTCGAGTAGGGCGCTCGAGGTAACGGGGGTCTGAAAACGTGCCGCTCCGCGCCATGGGGTCACCATCTCGGTAGCTGCCGGTAAGCGATCCCAACACGATACGGACGTTGAAGTTTTTTCGTGAGAATCCTCACTATGTCGTGTCCCCAATGGTAACTGTAGCTAGCTGTCAAGAACGCACGCCACTCTGAGAAGTCAGCGGAAGAAGTCTTGAAGTTTATTGTACAGCACACAGAGAAACGTGGAAAGTCCGTGAGGATTCTGAAGAGGCCACCTCAGAATCCCCCTTTAATACACCTTGCTGGGTGACTCCCAATTCCCCCCTCCCTTCTGCCCTAAAGGTCCGGGGGCGATCCACTTCCCCACCTGGGATGGTTTGGACAAAAGAGTTAACTGCTCTGGTCTACCTGCACTATTCATGGGTGCTTTTTACATTGTTATTGTGATACTGCCGGTTCCGCCACTGATGGCTCGTTAGCGGTCGTTATCGCCCATCCTGGGGTTGTTTACCCCGTGGGGCATGCCTGGGCGAGGTCGGGCCTTGCTGCACTCGGTTTAACCCCTGCATGCCTGGCTCCGCTGTTGCCCCCTTTCCTGGCCCGCTGCATGGTTCCCCTTCCTGGCGCCTGCATGGCGCGACCACACTGTCTAGTCGGGTCGCGACACATGAAGATACAATTCACTGCGCCTGAGATTCTGTGGTCCTCCTGGGGAAAGAAATGTTAATAATTCTCCATACACTTAGCCACCAGAGAGATGGTTGCCATTAAAAGAGATGGAGGAGAAGTGTATTTGGTTCACATTTTTATGCAAACGGGTTCACACTTCCTGAACGAGTGCACGAACTGAAACACAGCACTCCTTTAACATTTGCACTTCTCTCAATTTTGC
The DNA here is from genome assembly GCA_034642065.1 of Darevskia nairensis. Classification (NCBI taxonomy): domain Eukaryota; kingdom Metazoa; phylum Chordata; class Lepidosauria; order Squamata; family Lacertidae; genus Darevskia; species Darevskia nairensis. The sequence continues at coordinate 1,210,852 of JAWWNI010000558.1, forward strand.
AGCGCAGTTCCCCAGAGAGTGCATGCAAAAATGCATATATTTCATAGAATCATAGAATCCGGATGCCCTCAAGCCCATCATCCAAGTCATTGATAAAGATGTTGAATAAGACTGGGCCCAAGACAGAACCCTGTGGCACCCCACTAGTCACTTCTCTCCAGGATGAAGAGGAGCCATTGATTTGTGAAAGTACATTTTAAAAAATGCATCCTTTATATTCTTTTTGCATTATTTTTTCATATTCTGTTAGGGGAATTTTATTTTTTTTATTTTTTTTGCAAACGAGTGTTGGTTTTTTTTAAACTGCAAACATGTGGAAATTTAAGATGGAAAGAAAAGAGAAACCGAGAGAAATTGAAATGCAGTTAAGGAAGCAGGATGTCGGGAAGACGATCCTTTTCCAACATGTTCTTTCACATTGCAACATTTCTGTGGGAGAGAGTAACTATTGGTGGGCATGAATCCAGGCATAATAAATCCTTGGTTGAAAATAGGAGGGGAAAGGCAGTGATCCTGCATTGAAGGTCAGCTAAGACGAGAGCCTTCAAATCTCTTTGGAAAAATTACCAAGTATCTACAGGCTCCCCACCACCACCACCCTACCCCTTTCTGACAGATACCCTTCATTTGGTCCCAGGCTCTGCCTCCTGTGCATCACAGACTGCGGTTCAGAAGACCTGGGAATCCAAATCGCATTGCTCTTATTCTTCTTATTGTTTTGGGGTTCATCCTTCCACTTTGGCAGTGTTGACAAAGAACTGTGAAGAATGTTGCAGGTAGGTAGCCGTGTTGGTCTGCCATAGTCAAAACAAAATAAAAAATAAAAAAAAATTCCTTCCAGTAGCACCTTAGAGACCAACTAAGTTTGTTCTTGGTATGAGCTTTCGTGTGCATGCACACTTCTTCAGATACACTGAAACAGAAGTCACCAGATCCTTATATATAGTGAGAGGGTGGGAGGGGTATTACTCAGAGGGGTGTTGGGGACGGGTGATAGACTGATAGCTGTGGTAAACCTGTTGACGACTGTTAACGACTGCAATTAGTCTTACAGGAAAAAGCAAGGGGTGAGAAGGTTTAAAATAGCTTTGTCATGTATAATGAGATAAGAATCCAATGTCTTTGTTCAGACCAGGTCTCTCCATGGTTTTAAGCTTGGTAATGAGTTGCAATTCAGCAACTTCTCTTTCCAGTCTATTTCTGAAATTCCTTTGCAATAAGACAGCTACTTTGAGATCTTGTATAACTGTGAAGAAGGCAGACTATTTCTGAGCAGGAGGGAATTGGGATATACTTAAAGAACAACTGAGAAACTGAGTCCACACCGCCGCCAAAACCCCCACCATGTGCCCCAGATCTTTTCGTTTTCCAAATAAACTTTAATTCGCCGGTTCCTCAAGGCTTGATCAAATAGCAATATTATGTTTGAATCAAGGATGTTTAAGCAAACACACACACACACACACACACACACACACACACACACACACACTACAGTTGTACCCTGGAAGTTGAACGGAATCCATTCCGGAAGTCCGTTTGACTTCCAAAGCGTTTGGAAACCAAGGCACGGCTTCCGATTGGCTGCAGGAAGCTCCTGCAGCCAATCAGAAGCTGTGGAAGCCGTGTCGGATGTTTGGGTTGCAAAGAGCGTTCGCAAACCGGAACACTCACTTCCGGGTTTGCAGCGTTCAGGAGCCCAAATGTTCGAGTCGCAAGGCGTTCGTCAACCAAGGTACGACTGTACTGATTAGGTTGCAGCCATCAGCCATCTTAAACTAGGGTTGCCAGGTCTGCTTCCAAAAAATAGCGGACAAGCGGGGGTGGGGGGGTTAAATTAAATTAAATTATATATTTTCTTACAAACATTTTAACACGTATTAAAATAATCACTTCAAAACTTTACTTAAAATTCAAAACATCAAATATATTATAATAATATGTAAAATATTAAATTACATTTTACTTTGCTGTCGTGTGTATTTTTTATTTGACTGCGCAGCTTTGATCAATTCTTTGTGTTTAAGGAATAATTCTTTAATTTCAGTACAACAAAGCAAAGCTACCCAAGTTCCCAACAGGGGTTCCTTCTTACCGTTCCTGTATTAGGGAGGCGATCCTTGGGGCAAGGATCTCGCTCCCTCAGGTCATCGGGCAAGTCTCCTCCAAGCCCGCCTCCCCCCCCGCGCCTCTACAGGTTTGCTGCTGCTCCTGCGCGTCAGGAACAGGAAGAGGCGTCTTTTTCTTTCGCGCTTCTTCCTTTTGTTCTCCCCGTGAGTCAGGAACAGGCGGGGCAGAACTCCGGCAAGAGGCGCCTCCCCCCCATTTTTTAAATGTCTTGTGAAACAATTGAGTATGATTAATAATTTTTTCGGAGAATCGAGTTCAATGGATATTCGATCTTTGTCTCATTCTTACTTATGAAAAAAAGACAAAATGCGATTCTCCTATCATTCTCTTAGACTGTACAGCTTTAGATTACATACCATTTCATCATAAATCTTTTGAATAAAAAAAAATGTCCACTATTTTGTGAAAAAAAATAGTGAACATAATGTGAAAAAAGCGGACTGTCCGCTCAAATAGTGGACACCTGGCAACCCTATCTTAAATAATGAAGGAAGCATCCTTGACCACAGGACTCCAACACCCATCGTCCCTGACTCTTTGCCATGCCACCTGGGGCTCATGAGGAAGGTCGACTGCTCCCTTCCAGCTCTAGTGATTCGTATCGAATGGAAGGAGCATCTCTAGCAATGTGCTTAACCAGACTGCCATCACAAGGCCTTCCCGGTCCACACCAGGAGCTGGCAATTTCTTTCATTCCATTTCATTTTTGTATCAAATAATCTGCAAGGCTGCAATTTGCCCTCCACTTTGTGTACAGCGTATAATCTACAAGCAGGTTTTTTCAATTTAGAATGACTCCGGTAGATAGCTTGAGGTTCCCCGTCTTTTGTGTTGCTTATCTTCCCCTCTTTGCCAGAGTCAATGGCAATCTTGTATCTGCTGCTGTATCTTCTCTGGGTGTCTATTGTTCTTTAAATATTTTTCCGTTGCAACAACAGTTTCTCAGTGGTACATCCTCTCCTCGGGGTGGCTTTCAAGTACATAATCTCCAGCTCTTCCCATTATTCCAGACAGTAAGCAAGCATTTTGTAATTATAACGAATAATCCACATCTCTTGCTCAGCACAGTGCCAGATGTGCTGAGCATTTGCGTTTTTAAAACGGCATTAGTATACCATGCAGTAAGCATGAACTTTAACAGCTCTCCTAAGTTGCCCCTTTACTGCTAGTCTTCTCACTTGAATGTTATCAATAACAGGCTGGCATTAAATACATCGGCATCACCCTGTCGTTTAAACTGAACACATCTAGATAATTCAATGCATCAATGCAGGACTGCACAGGAATGCCGACCAGATGAAGGAATATCAAGAGGGAAAGCCTGCTTGATAGGGATTTTGATATAGCAACAGTAGATTTGCTGAGAGGTGCACCGTGTGGAATATCTTTGTGTGCAATCCTCACATATAGAGATCAACGCACAGGTCACATGCTTTCCATGCGACACATTTTTAAAACGGAAGCAGTTCTTTTACACACCTACACCTGTCGTGACCCAGATCAAGCCAACCTCAGGATAAAACACTTTTGCAGCGCTGTGGCGCAGTGAATAAATAGCCATCCCTGAAGCAGCCACTTCACAATTTCGGTTGCCCAAAGCTGTAAAGGTAAAGGGACCCCTGACCATTAAGTCCAGTCACGGACGACTCTGGGGTTGCGGCGCTCATCTCGCTTTATTGGCCGAGGGAGCCGGCATACAGCTTCCAAGTCATGTGGCCAGCATGACGAAGCTGCTTCTGGCGAACCAGAGCAGCACAAGGAAACGCTGTTTACCTTCCTGCCGCAGCGGTACCTATTTATCTACTTGCACTTTGACGTGCTTTCGAACTGCTAGGTTGGCAGGAGTAGGGACCGAGCAACGGGAGCTCACTCCGTCATGGGGATTCGAACCGCCAACCTTCTGATTGACAAGCCCTAGGCTCTGTGGTTTAACCCACAGCGCCACCCGCATTCCTTGCCCAAAGCAGAGAGCAGGGCTAATCCTCAGTTTTCTTACAGTTATGGTGACAACAAACACTGAAGTAACACCTCTTCAGATAATTGTTTGGGAGGGGACTCAAAAGAGGGTGACAGCCATGCTTCCTGCAGGCATTCAGATTTGAGTTTCCACTCCTTGGAGCCTAATTTTAGACCCTGGACCTGTGTGGGGAAAAGGCTTCCTTCAGATAGACATGTGTCTTACTTCAGCTGTGGAGCACACTATGGACATTGGCCTTCCATGCACTGACTGCAGTTTTGTGCCACTTTAAACGATCACAGCTTTCCCCAAAGCATCTTGGAAAGTATCGTTTATTAAGGGTGCTGAGAGGTGTCTGAAGATCCCTATTGCCCTTACAGAAGAGGGATTGACTGTTAAACTACTCTGAGGATTATATACCTACCTGGGGAACAAGGGGTCACCTAACAACTCTCAGCCTCCATAACAAAATACACTTCCCAGGATTCTGTGCGGGGAACCACGACTGTTTAAATGTATCGTGCCAATGGCGTTTCGGTGAATTTCTCAAACCTCATTCTATTTGATTTAGGTATTTCCTTGAAGTGCAGCTGGTTCCATTAGACAAAAACAAAAAAAGTTATTGCCTGAGGGTAGTGGCTAATAAGGAGAGGGATGATGTGAATGCTAGCAGCTTGCTTAGTCTTGTTGCCTAGGCAACACAGGAGGAGGATGCTCTCTGTGATCTGTGTTTAGCACGACTGCTTCTGTCTGAAGACTGCAGCAGAGCGAAGGGTCAGCTAAGTTTGTTAAAGGCATGCAGGCTGACAAACACAACTGACTTAGTGATTCTGAGCCATCACATTCACTTGCTTCTCATAGATTTTGACCAACACAACATTATTATTATTTTTAAGAAACGAAATGAGGGTTCAGAGTGTTACTGAACCATTCCAGCTTTGGGCACACAGACTTCCTTCCACTCATGCAATGGGACTTCTTGCAGTCCTCTGGAGCAGATGTGGAAGGGGCATCTACAGGCAGAAGAGAAGAAAGAAACCCTGTTGCATCAGCAGAAGTCTGCTTGTGCAACATTGGATGTCACCCCTTATCTTGAGAGTAGGTGGGCTTTGAGCTCTTTATAGCATAAGTGGGCATTATTATCTTGGAAGATGTCTAGTAGGGCAGTTCTGGGCTGACTTCTAATACAGTGGAACCTCCGGTTACAAACTGTCCTCCTTACTCACGCTTTGGGTAACGAGCTCCGCTAACCCGGAAGTATCTGCTCCTGGTAGCAAACTTTGCCCCGGGATGTGAGTGAAAGTCGTGCACCAGTGGCATGGCGGCAGCAGGAGGGCCCTATTACCGAAAGCGGGCCTCAGGTTAAGAATAAGAACGGACCTTCAGAACAAATTAAGTTTGTAACCAGAGGTACCACTGTATTTGCGTAGTGATTTTGCATATTTCCTATAGGATTGCTTATCCTCAGTGTTTTCTTCTGGAAGAGTAAATATGAAACTACCTAGATCATCATCAGACCATTGGTCCACCTTGCCCAATACTGTCTACCCAAACTGGCAACAACCCTGAGGTTGTGTTTGCGTTTGTGTATGGCTGCTCCTACTACTAAAGAGATAGCAAATGTGGTGCCCTCGAGAGGTTTTGGACTACAATTCTCGTTAGCTCCAGCCAACATGGTCAATGGTCAGGAATAATGTGAGTTGTCATCCACCGTATCTGCAGGGCTACCTCTGTGCTACCTGGTATCCTGGCAACTGAGCCTGGGGTGTTCTCTGTGCTTTTCCACTGAGTTGTGCTATAATAATTGTGCCTGGCTGAAATAGATGGTATGGTTTTATTGTTTTCTGCTTGTTATTATTATACTGTCAATTGTTTCGAGCCAGTTTTATCAGACCTTGTATGCTGCCTTGGGAAAATATTGTTTTGAAAGGTGTCTGACAAATTTATTACTATAAATAAATCTGAGCAAGTTAAGCTTGTTAATCTGGTACATAAATATTGCAGCAACAACAAAAAAGATTTGCAGGAATTTTCAGCTCATCTGGGTTGCAATGTGACCGGGGCTGGATCTACACTGACATTTAAAACGTTATTAGAACGATATTAGAAATATCGTTCTAAAACATCAAAAGAAGAAACGTTCTCTTTTGCTTTCTCTCCACTGTCTCCCTGGTTTCTGGTTGGTCTGCAGCGTCCTCTGGTGTAGCATTTTAATAATGTTAAGAGCAGAACATCATGTGGATATATGGTTATCAGAACCATTCCTTAACTGTTTCTTAGCGTTAAAAACCATGAGTGTAGATCCACCCATGGTGTGCTCAGAATGTGAGCATTAAAAAGATGGGAGCTCTGCATTTGTAAGTTCTTTGGTTGACCCTGAAACTCCAGTGATGTTGCCTCTGGCTGACCTTAAATAACTGAGTTGAAACAGATCCTGTTAGGTTGCAAGCTCCTAGGAGCAGGGTTCCTTTACCCCCTCTCTTTGAGTTACTTTGCATGCACTGGTAGCCTTATCAATCAAAATAATGGTAATATTTCTATTAAAGTGCCCAACTGCGGAAGCTCTGCGTTAGTTATTATTTCCCCACCCCCACCCCCACTTTATGTTGGCAGGTTCAAGCCAGCTAACAAAATCACCCATGCAAAAAGCACTGTATCTACTTGCACTTTTGACGTGCTTTCGAACTGCTAGGTTGGCAGGAGCTGGGACCGAGCAACAGGAGCTCACCCCATTGTGGGGATTCGAACCGCCGACCTTCTGATCAGCAAGCCCTAGGCTCTGTGGTTTAACCCACAGCGTCACCCGCGTCCCTCTTTATCACATACATAGCCCAAAAAGACAACAACAAGAATCTGCCGACAGCATACAAATCTATCTGGCTAATCTGATCCAAACACACACACACACACACACACACACACACACCACTCACATACAAAAACAAATCTCACTACATCCAACCAAAGACAACCAACCACACCCTAGGCCAGCGTTTCTCAACCGGTGTTCCGCGGCACAGTACTGTGCCGCGAGACGTCGGCTGGTGTGCCGCGGGAAAACCGTTAGGGACCCACGCCGCAAACGCGTAGCAGCGGCTCCAGTGGGGGAAAGGGAGCGCAGAAAGCCACCGCCGAGAAGAGGCACCGCGGAGAAGCTGCCGGGCTCTACCGCGCATGCGCAAGCTGGGAGCTCGCCGCCGAATCTGATTGGTTGCCAGGGACCAATAGGAAGGAGACGCGAGGGCTGCCGGTAGCCACCCGGTCAAAATGGCCGCCACCCTAAGGAGGAGCGCTCTGCGAGCGCTCCAACCGCCAGCCAGCCAGCTGAGAAGCCTCCCCGGCTCCACTCGCCGTCCTCACTCGCTGCCTGGGATCAGCTAAGTCTTTCCTTTCGGGTTTTCTTTCACAGTCCCAGGGGCGGGCTTTTCATACCAGTGGGGCTGCTTTGGGCGCATAACTCCGTGATTTCCGTTACCATAGCGACGTTGCCGCCGCCATTTTGTGGGTGGTGTGCCGCGAGATTTTTTTCATAAAACAAGTGTGCCGTTGCCCAGAAAAGGTTGAGAAACACTGGACTAGGCCACCCCAACCTCTCTCACCACCAAGGAAATACAACAAGCGAATAGTAAGATAACCCACACAAGTGATGCTGACACAAAAACCCCACACATACACTAAGTAGAATAGAAGCATTACCACCCGACCCCACCCCATTCACCTTCCCCCCTCGCTACCCCTCTTTTCTTCCCAGCCTAATACTGCACGCAACACTAATGTCTCACAACAAATGAAACTGATCTGCAGAAAGCACAACTCGAAAAAGAGACAATGCACATATTTTTGTAAACTAATAAATCATATATATATATAGTTAATAATAATAATAATAATAATAATAATAATAATAAAAAATGTGCAGCGCCAGGCTGATTTTCCTTTTTTTTCCTGTCTTTAAATCTTATTGCTGAGCATATTTGTAATGAATCCAAACTAGAAAATTCTTATGTAGCCCAGAAGGGGGAAATAATAATCTGGAATGCAGGCTCGATAAATCAGTTGACAAATAAATAAATCCCATTACTTGTTCCTTTTGGCTTTTAGATAGTTGATTGTGCTTTCCAGCTTCTTTTAGTACTTCAGTGGAATTGGGGACAAACTATTAATGCAATAATATAGTCAGCATTGGAAGTGTGCATCACTTAAACACTAGGCAGGTGGGTTTAAATAGCTCCAGCGAGTAACAAATGCCTCCGGTACGTGTTTAAAGTGCTTCAGACAGAAGACATCTGAAAAGCATAGTGGGAAATCATAATAAGTGAGGCATAATCTATTTGAATACATATATGTGTGCATTTTTGCTTCAGTTGGTATGTCTGGCTCATGCATCCTTAACAAATTACTTTCCCTTCTGCATGCTGGGTCAGACTAAGTTCTATAGGTCGTAAGTCATAGGGACGCGGGTGGCGCTGTGGTCTAAACCATTGAGACTCTTGGGCTTGCTGATCAAAAGGTTGGCGATTCAAATCCCCATGACGGGGTGAGCTCCCATTGCTCTGTCCCAGCTCCTGCCAACCTAGCAGTTCAAAAGCACACCAGTGCAAGTAGATAAATAGGTACTGCTGCGGCGGGAAGGTAAACGGCGTTTCCGTGAGCTCTGGCACTCATCACGGTGTCCTGTTGCGCCAGAAGCGGTTTAGTCACACTGGCCACATGACCCGGAAAGCTGTCTGTGGACAAACGCCGGCTCCCTCAGCCTGAATGCGAGATGAGTGCCGCAACCCCCTAGTCGCCTTTGACGGGACTTAATCATCCAGGGGTCCTTTACCTTTACCATAGGTCATGCTGTCTGGGGCTGATAGGACTTGCAGTCATAAGCATTCTTCTTTCCTGTTGGATGGTACTCATAGTTTTACTGCATCTGAGCATGGCAGTTCCATCTAGCATTCATTAACTTCTCTACCGGTAATTCCTTTTCAAGACATCTAAGTTAGTGACTGGCCGATATCCTGTCGCAGGTGAACAGTTTTATGTTTTTTTAAAATAAATTTATTCAGTTTTCGTAACATTGTATACATTATCCACCTATGGTCTTTCTCCACAGTATCTTCTAAGTTTGGAAATGGGAAGGGCCAAGAGCATAATTAAAGAAAGAATCAGTGATACTGAGTTACAAAGTGATCTTAATCTACTCTCCACAATTTATAGGCCTCTCTATGACCTTCAAAGGCTCCATCCAGCAAACTATCTTAAGTCACTAGACAACCCCAAACACCGCTGGGCTTTTTCCAGGGCTCGTTTTAATGCCCTCCCCTCAGCTCTCTTAGAGGGCAGGTATAGTAAGATACCGATTGATCAAACATTATGCCCCTGTGATTGTAATGAGATTGAATCCACTGGGCACGTTCTCTTATACCAGGGGTGGCCAACAGGTCGATCGTGATCTACCGGTCGATCCCCAGGACGTTTGTGGTCGATCCCCGGTAGATCATGGGTGTCCTTCCCTCTTGCCGACAAAGAGCTTGCTAATCTTTGTGTGAGTGTGTTTCCCCGCTCCTCCTTCCCTCTTGCCGACAAAGAGTTCGCTAATCTGTGTGTGAGTGTGTTTCCTGCTCCTCCTCCCTCTTCCCGACAAAGAGTTTGCTAGTCTGTGTGTGAGTGTGTTTTCCCCGCTCCTCCCCTCTTGCCTACAGAGAGCTGTGTGTGATTTTGCATGCGTGGGAGGACATTACAGGGATGCTACCCAGTGCCTATCAGAGACCGGATCCTAGCCTGCATCCTGCTTGGTCAAATGGGGATGCAGGCTGAGACTTGGGCAGTGCCAGGGGTCGAATCCAGGGCTGACCATAGGCTTACCTGGATCCGCCCCTTGCCCATTTAAGCAGCCCACACCTGGGACACATCCTCTTCCTTCCCTTGCTGGTTTCCAGTGTGGAGCTCCGTAGGTCTCCTGCATTGTGACTAGGAAGGTATTGGATCTCATCCTTCCTCGTCTGCCTGCTTTGTGCTGGCCAGAGAGGAACAGGCGTCTGTCCCAGTTTCTGCATTTGCCGGGCTTCGTCATTGCAAGGGAGCTTGGGAAACTGAGTTCCCTTGCATGGTGAGTAGTTCCTTTGCGAGGGCTGAGGATCCTGGGAAACTGAGTTTTTCAGCCATTTCGGGCTTTCTGTGTGTGGGGAAAAGTTTTTCTGTTGGCTAAAAAGCTGTTTTTTGAAGCTGTTTTTGTTTGCTGTTTACATAACGTGGTCCTCGGTAATCAAATAACTCAGGACTTGGATATCAGCACTCGATTGTTGGTGCATTTTAAAACTGGGGCCACGTGGGTTGCTATTTTCCTTTGCCTTCCGGGTGGGCGTGCTCTTGCTAAAGTTTCCAGTGCTACTGCTTTAAATAATAAAGGGAAATTAATTAAAAGGAATAAATATTTTTTTAGTTGGGGCTTCAGTTTGTTCCAGGTTCCAGCCTCTTTTGGGGGTGGCATTGTTATGCAGCAACGTTTTTGAGGTGGTTTGTGTTCATCTTTGGCTGTGCGGTTGCAGGGGCTTTTATTTTAAGTTCAGTTCTGAGGTTTGCTGCTGTATTTGCATTTTAAAACTGAAGCCACGTGGGGCCAGGCATTGGTTGGGTTGCTATTTTCCTTTGCCTTCCGGGTGGGCGTGCTCTTGCTAAAGTTTTCAGTGCTACTGCTTTAAATAATAAAGGAAATATTTTATTCTCAGTTCTGAGGTTTGCTACTGCATTTGCTGTTAGCTTTTTGGTTTACTTTGGAGGTAGTGTGGTGTGGGTACAGTTGTTTGGGCGCCATATGTGAAATCAAAGGCTAGCACGCATCTACTGACTCCTCAGATCTGTGTGAACTAGTTAGCTGAGTTGGTTTTCCTTGTCTGGGTGTTTTGTACCTCAAAGGTTGCCACACTTTACAAAGCAGGCAGTCTTCTGTCTTGCTGAGTTAGTTTTTAAATCAATTATTTCAGAAGGTCTAGTCTCTAGTCTATTTTTAAAAAATGAGTGCCCCCAAAAAGTCCAAAACCTATCATTTTCATAATGAATGGGAAATTGAGTATTTCTTTGTGATGGTGAAAGAGAAGTGTTGTTGTTTAATTTGTAACACCTCTGTGTCCTTACCAAAAAAGGGTAACTTGGAACGCCATTATAATGCTTACCACCGTAGTAAATTTGATGTTGATTTTCCCGTCAAAAGTGAAATTCGTAAACTTAAACTCAAAGAACTCAAAGCAAAATTAACTTCTCAGCAGCAATTACTGGTAGAATCCAGCTCACATTCTAACAAGGCAACCATGGCATCCTTCAAGGTGAGCAACCTGGTTGCTAAAAAGTGCAAACCTTTTGCTGAAGGAGAGTTTGTAAAAGAGTGCTTTCTCACAGCAGCTGAAGATATTTTTGAAGGGTTTAAAAATAAAAAAGAGATAATAGCTGCTATCCAAGATATTCAATTATCAAGAAACACAGTCATGCGGCGAATGGAAAACATGTGTAAAAATATTGATGAACAGCTGTTGACAGATGTGTCCAGTTGTGTTGCTTTCTCACTCCAGCTGGATGAATCAACAGACATCAGTGACACAGCTCAGCTACTAGTTTTTATTCGTATGGTTTTTAAAGATTTCAGCACAAAAGAAGAACTACTTGGGATGGTTTCTTTAAAAGAGAGAACCACTGGTCAAGAAATATTTAATTCCTTCTATTCCTTTATAAACAAGCTTAATGTTCCATTACAGAAGCTTGTTGCCATCACTACTGATGGAGCAAAAGCCATGACAGGTCGGGTTAATGGATTTATTGCCCTTTGTCGACAGCATGGTGATTTCCCTGACTTCCTTGCATACCACTGTATCATTCACCAGCAAGTTTTGGCAAGCAAGAGACTGAACACACAGCATGTCATGGACATAGCTTTTAAAATTGTAAATTCAATTCGTGGAAAAGCACTTCAAAGACGGCTTTAGGTGGCTCAGTAGGCACAAATTTTTGGTAAGATTTCGTAGTTTGTTGAAAGAAATAATATCCTTTTTGAAGGAGAGGGGAGAGGAGTATGCTCAGTTAGAAGATGATGAGTGGTTGTTTGATCTGGCTTTCCTTGCTGATTTCACAGGTAAACTTAGTGATATGAACCTAGAGCTACAAGGTAAAGGTAAATGCATTGGTGAGATGATTAGCATAGTTTCATCCTACAAAACAAAATTTAAGTTAATGATGGCTGACCTTACAATCAAAATTTTTGATCACTTTCCTAATATTCAGGACCATCTGGAAAAAAATCCTGACTTTGTTTTTCAAACAGAGAAGTATGTGGCCGAAATTGATTATGTTATTCTGGAGTTAGAAAAAAGATTTGGCGACTTCCAAAAAATTGAATTAATTGTAGAGTACATGTCATTTCCATTCAAATCTGATTTGGACATTAAAAAAATTGCAGTAATTATCAGTACAAATTATTCATTGTGCAAAACATCTCTTGAAAATGAGATATTAACTCTGAAAAATGACATTTTTCTGAGGGCCCGTGCAGAAGAAGAATCATTTTGGAAGTTTGTGCCTAGACAGAAATTTCCAAATTTGAGAAGATGCAGCGAAATGTTACACTCATGTTTTGGTTCTACTTATTTGTGTGAATCTGCATTTTCATATTTAAAAATGACAAACAATAAGCAACGTTCAAACATGACAGATGAGCACCTTAAGGATTCCCTGAAGCTGGCCCTGACACAGTACTCGCCTGATATTGAACAGTTGGTTACTGAAATGGTGACGCAGGTGTCACACTAACAATGGATGAAGGCATGTATTTTTTAAGAAATCTTGATAAGTAGGTTAAAGGAGTGGGTAAATGAGTTTGTGCAGCGTACAGTTTTGTGAGTGCTTTTATGCAACTCTCTCCCAATAAATCTCTAAAAGTTTCTGTTTTCCCCCATAAGAAAAGTATTTGGGCAGTGCTCCCCCCAAAAAGGTTACCAAATCTGGTCACCTCCCTTTCCTTCTCCTTAAAAAAAGCTCAACAACTAAAAATTAACCGAACCCCTAAAAAACGGGGCGTTCCTCATCCCCAAAAAAGTTCAACAACTTTGAGCTCAACCCAAAAAATGGGGGTAGATCCCGGCCAGATTTTAATTCTGAAAGTAGATCCCAGTCTCTTGGGAGTTGGCCACCCCTGTCTTATACTGTCCACTGTATCGTGACTCAAGGAAAGAACTGATTGAATCGCTGTTGGGGAAACTGCCAGGCCGCTCTGAGGAAGCCTACATCAGACTCCTCCTAGCGGATAAAGATATGGAGACCACTAGGATCGTCGCAAAATTTTGTTTTATTGCGACAAGAGTAAGACGAATAATGACTGAGACTGAGATTTGAGCTTCAATCTCTGAAGGAATGCTAATAGGTAGTAAAGATCTATTAATGTAAAATTTTAAAATCTTAAGTTTTAAATTTTAATTTTAAATGTAAGTATCAGTTCTATGAGATGGGTTCTAATTCTGTAATATAACTCAATCTCCAATACTATATCTGGTTATGGATTGCCATTATCTGCTCTCTGGTCTTTGACCGTAATAAAGATATTTGTATTTGTACATTTCTATATCAATAACATTTATATTACATCACCTCTTCCCTCCCCCCTCCTAGGCTTCCCCCAACTCCCACTTTTGCTTTGTTTCCCTATTATTACATACTGCTGTTTCTTAAAAATCTACTATACCATTCCTTTATTATTTTAACTATTTCTTTGTTATAAAGGTGTGAGTGTTTATTTACATCCTGCCATCAAGTCAACCGTCTTCCTTTGTTTCTGCAAATATATTATAAATGGTTCCCACTCTTTTTCAAAGTCACTGCTGTCTTTTTCTCAAAGTCTATCCGTCATTTTTGCCAGTTCTGCATAGTTCATCAATTTCTCTTGCCATTGTTCTTTAGTTGGTATTTCCCCAGTCTTCCAGTTTTGTGCTATCAAAATTCTCGCCGCCGAAGTAGCATACATGAATAGTGTCCTCTTCTCTTTCAACAAGTCCTGACCTAGAATACCTAACAGGAAGGTTTCTGGTTGTTTAACAAATGTTATTTTCAGAATTTTCTTCAGTTCATTATATATCACTAGTAAATTAAGCCCGTTAGAAAAACGGGCGCTAGAAAGTATATGGGGGGAGCGGCGGCCACCCCCACTTCCCAGACCTGCACAAACAGTTCGCCTGTCTCCCTCCCTCCCCCTCCCCCCACACCCCCCATCTCCCCCACCTCCCACACAGTTCGCCTCTCCCTCCCTCCCCCCCACAGCCATCTCCCCCCCACACCCACCTCCCCCCCACCTCGCCACACAGCTCGCCTCTCTCCCTCCCTCTCCCCCCCTCTCTCTCTCTCTCACACACACACTTCCCAGACCTCCACAAACAGTTTCGCTCTGTCTCCCTCCCTCTCCCTCCCCCTCCCACACACACAGCGCCGGCCAACCGCCCCTTCCCGCGCGTCGCCTCAGTCTGCGCGCAGCAGCAGCTGCCGCAGTTCGCGTCTCCCTCCCATCGCGGGCGGGCGGCGGCGGCGGAGCAGCCCCTGTCCCGGGCGGAGGGAGCGTGTTGGAGCAGCCGCCGCAGCAGCAGCAGCCGCGCCGGCCAACCGCCCCTTCCCACACGTCGCCTCAGTCTGCGCGCAGCAGCAGCTGCCGCCTCAGCCTGAGAGGCGGCTGCAGCTGCGTCAGCTTCGGCATCGCGGGGCGGGCAGGCGGCGGAGCAACCCCTGTCCCGGGCGGAGGGAACGTCGGCAGGAGGAGGCTCTCCTATTGGTCTGCGTCCGAAGCCGGAGCCATCGGCGGAGGCAGCGGAAAGGTCCGCTGAAGATGGCCGACAGCAGCGCGTTGCGCCGCTGCCCCCGCTCCTATTGGTCTGCGTCCTCCAATCCCTGTGTCACTGGAACGCACGCGCACTTGAGATTTCCTCTGACACACGGAAAGTGGTACGGACGGACACAGGCTCTTTATTATATAGGATGGCTCAAGACTGCAGTGTTTGAGCTAGGGGAGGGTCTATATCAACACCTGAACAATGAGGAGTATGTCAGCAACTGGCAGAAAACAATGGCAAAAAAGCCACCTCTATTGGTCTGTCACCCACCCAACTCTACTGCCTGGGTTATGAAGGTGCCCTAAAGACTTTAAAGCAAAGACTCTGGGATATTACACACAGTGACTTGCGACATCAGTCACACGCAGTCTGCAGTCCGCTTTCAGTAGGAGTACAATATGGGCATGCCTTTAAATTAACATCTTATATTAAAAATCTGACAGTTCCAAATTACCGAAGGCTATTTACAAAAGCCAGGCTTAACGTCTTTCCTTCTGCAGTGTTGGATGGCAGATTGAGAGGAGTTCCATACCAGGACAGACTATGCTCATGTTCCCAAGACATTGACTCTATAAAACATATTTTGCTGCACTGTGTGAAATTTGAGCAAGCCAGGGCTGAACTGATATTACCCTTGCTAGTACCTTTCCCGGGAAAATCAGAGGCTTACTATGTCAGGTTCCTACTGGAAGACCGGACAAATGACAGAACATTAGCAGTGGCGAAGTTTCTATCGGTGGTTGCAAGAACCAATGATCCCTATTCCTAAGTCTGAACAAAATGCTTGTGTAACCTGAAGGCGGGCTGTCGAAATTGTGTATTGTTTTGTAATGAATTGTTGGGTGTCTGGACAGTAATAAAGATTTGATTGATTGATATATCATTTCCCAGTACATTTTTACATTTTTACAGGTGAACAGTTGACAACAGCAAAGGTCAAACAACAGCAGGGCCAGATGATTCCAGGAGTCAGCAGTGGACCCACTGCTGAGATGTGAGCCTTGGCAGGTGCCCCCTTCACTGAATGCTGGTCCTCAAAACTACAAACCTTTGCCATGTTAGTTGCTCTTCCTTACATGTTTTCTAGCTACAGGCATTAACTGATTTAGGTGTGTCCAAATGATGCATGATTGCACCTGCACACACATTGCCAAACCTAGAGGTAGGCCCAAAATGTCATAAAGGCATCACAAAAAGTGGTGGTGTGCTTATACGTGTGTGTGGGGGGGGGGTCCAGAACATAGCTGTCAACCCTCCCTTTTTATGCGGGAAACTCCCTTATTCCAATGCCGTTTCCCGCTGCTATCCCGGATTGTTGATATCCCTTAAATTTCCCGTATTTCAAAGGAAGCAGCTCCTCTCCCTCCCTGCCGGCCAGGGAGGCTCCTCAGCTGCGTTGCTCGGCTGCCAATAAGGAGTCTGAGACTGACTGGAGGCGGAGCTTGCATGCCTTGTGCAGCCAGACCCTCACGCCCAACCAGACAGACAGACAGCCTGCCGTCTATGCGCTCTTTCGCTCACCTGTTCGCACGCAGCCTCTGGAGCGCAGGGTGGCGAGGCTACTTGGTGCCATTGCACCGCCCTCGCGGCATCCCTTATTTTCAAATCCGAAAGTTTGGGGGAAAATCCCTTATTTTCAAATCCGAAAGTTGACAGCTATGGTCCAGAACATAACCCTTGCACAAAATGAGGATTGTCTCTATTATTGTCCTGAGATTGGGCAACCAAAACTGCACCTTGTGCTCTTTACCAAAATTTGTTCTGTATTAAAGCACACAGGGGACCATGGATTGAATGAGGATGAGCTCCAATGTCTTGCCCACATCTCAACATGTTGTTTGTTGTTCCTTCCAGCCTGGCCCCTGAGAGGTGTCATATATACACATAATTAGGCAGCAACCACGGCCTGCCAGAACCTCACCTGAAATCTGTCACAAGCACAGCTGTTCAGCTGCTCCTGCTGGGATGGAGGCCAGGAAGTGTACATTTTTACACACCTGGGATCAAACCTACTGCTTCCCTTAGTGCAACATATGATTGTCAAATCTTCCCTCTCTCCATACAGCAATGCTGTCAGGGTGAATCTAGTATTTTCCCCTACTAGCAGCTTCAACGTTAGTTTTGCAATTTTGCAAAATTCCGATCAAGGCTGGGTTAAATTAACATGCCCTAGAGAGCAGCGCTAGCCATAAAACAAAGGCCCCTGTTCCACTGCCATTATGGGCTGCCTTACTTTGTGACTGTGACATAAAGTGAAAACCTGGGTGTTTGAATGGACTATCACATAATTAATTCATGCACCATGATATCCAATGTTTTTCCGAGGAGGAAAATTACATGTTCCACTGCCAGTCATCAGTCATACGCTAATAAAGAAATAATAGGAAAAAATCACGGGATGCATAAAAATGAAGGTGAACTTGCCCTATGTAAACTTTAGTCCCAAAGTTACTTTCATTTGTTTGTTTTGCTTTTTCCTAAGATGCAGGTAAGGCACAAATACAGGATGGGTGACACCTGGCTTGAGAGCAGTACATGTGAAAACGATCTAGGAGTCTTGGTAGACCACAAACTTGACATGAGTCAACAGTGTGATGCAGCAGCTAAAAAAGCCAATGCAATTCTGGGCTGCATCAATAGGAGTATAGCATCTAGATCAAGGGAAGTAATAGTACCACTGTATTCCGCTCTGGTCAGACCTCACCTGGAATACTGTGTCCAGTTCTGGGCACCACAGTTCAAGAAGGATACTGACAAGCTGGAACGTGTCCAGAGTAGGGCAACCAAAATGGTCAAAGCCTGGAAACGATGCCTTCTGAGGAACGGCTTAGGGAGCTGGGTATGTTTAGCCTGGAGAAGAGGAGGTTAAGGGGTGGTATGATAGCCATGTTCAAATATATAAAAGGATGTCATATAGAGGAGGGAGAAAAGTTGTTTTCTGCTGCTCCTGAGAAGAGGACACGGAGCAATGGATTCAAACTACAAGAAAGAAGATTCCACCTAAACATTAGAAAGAACTTCCTGGCAGTAAGAGCTGTTCGACAGTGGAATTTGCTGCCAAGGAGTGTGGTGGAGTCTCCTTCTTTGGAGGTCTTTAAGCTGAGGCTTGACAGCCACCTGTCAGGAATGCTTTGATGGTGTTTCCTGCTTGGCAGGGGGTTGGACTGGATGGCCCTTGTGGTCTCTTCCAACTCTATGATTCTATGAAATAGATATGAAACAATAAAGACATAAATCTTTTTAGTGTTGGGAAAGGCTACTGCAAATCTGTAGGCTGGCTTTGAAACATTAAGCGATAAATCTCAAGGCCAACAGTGACAGTCTAGTAAATTAGCAAATTTCATTTTAATAATTTTCTAATAAAGGACAACATGTGCTATGACCTTCATGTAAATGTTGATAAAAGCCTCATGACTCAATCATTGCTGACATTTACCAGTATGTCTCTAAACATGCGGTAAGTGCCTTCGAAAAAATGACCCATTTCACTGTTTGCCAGGACAGGTTGGGAGATGCCCAGAGTTGTGGAAAAAAATTAATTGCCTTCCAGACATTATGACTTTTCTAAAGTAATTACAAATGGACTAATTAATGTATTGATTCCAACAGTAGGCCACATGCAAAGCACAAGACAGGAAGAATCATGAGACAGACAAGGGACAAGTGGCAGGCTGCAGCACACTCCTCAGGAGTAAAATTGCTTCTCTGTAGAAAGTGAACCTCCGCCTGATTGCTTGGAATGCCAAGGCAGGTAATTATCTCATGAATATCCCCACCCCACCCCACCCCACCCCGACGTTTCACATAAAGTGTAAGAATTACCAGAAAATGTCAGCAGCCACTGAATTTCTTGTATGTGATGACAGCTCCATTCCCCCTGCTGTATCTGAACTGAATTTTGCCAGAATTAAGGGCTTGTCATGCTGTCCAATAGCATGGCAGAGTGGGTGTGGCACCAACTGTTCCCTTCCTCCCCCCATAGATAAAGGAAAAGGTAAAGGGAACCCTGACCATTAGGTCCAGTTGCGGACGACTCTGGGATTGCAGCGCTCATCTCGCTTTACTGGCCGAAGGAGCTGGTGTACAGCTTCCGGGTCATGAATAAGTCGCTTCTGCCGAATCAGAGCAGCACACGGAAACACTGTTTACCTTCCCACTGGAGCGGTACCTATTTATCCACTTGCACTTCGTGCTTTCGAACTGCTAGGTTGGCAGGAGCAGGGACCGAGCAACGGAAGCTCACCCCGGCGCGGGGATTCAAACCGCCGACCTTCTGATCAGCAAGCCCTAGGCTCAGTGGTTTAGACCACAGCGCGACCCGCATCCCCACATATGGTCTCTCTAATTAATAATTTCCAGACTGACAACGTATGTTCTTACTCCTTACCTATTGATCCTGGCTTCTCCCAGTTAATCATTTGACCAGTTAATGGATTAATTTACCTCTTTAATTAATCAAAACTTGCAGTACCGGTTTGACTTGCTCTATAAGTTAATGATAAGCTTGGAAACTGATTTTAAAGTATAATCAAGGCCAGACAAACACATTTTTAATTTGCACACACCCAACTGCAGGTAACAATTTTTATGGCAAAAATATACTATGGCGATGTATAGCAAGCAGCATTTTCACGACATAAAATTGTTTAGTTTCCCTTTCTCCTTTCTGGAATGTTAAATTGAAGATTCAGCTCTGGAATTAATAGTTCAATTAGATGATATGGTGAGTCCTTAGCAGACTATTTCCAGAGCCAAGAGATTGCTGTTCTTGGTGCAGCCAGAGGGAGAGACAGAATGTCACTTCATGGGAATAATAATAATAATAATAATAATAATAATAATAATAATTTATTATATGTACCCCACCCGTCTGGCTGGGTCTCCCCAGCCACTCTGGGCGGCCTCCAACAGATATTAAAATACATTAAAATATCACAGGTTAAAAACTTCCCTAAACAGGGCTGCCTTCAGGTATTTTCTGAATGTCAGATAGTTGTTTATCTCTTTGACCTCTGCTGGGAGGGCGTTCCACAGGGCGGGCGCCACTACCGAGAAGGCCCTCTGCCTGGTTCCCTGTAGATTTGCTTCTCGCAGTGAGGGAACCGCCAGAAGGCCCTCGGCGCTGGACCTCAGTGTCCGGGCTGAATAATGGGAGTGGAGACGCTCCTTCAGGTATACAGGACCGAGGCCGTTTAGGGCTTTAAAGGTCAGCACCAACACTTTGAATTGTGCTCGGAAACGTACTGGGAGCCAATGTAGATCTCTCAGGACCGGTGTTATGTGGTCCCGGCGGCCACTCCCAGTCTCCAGTCTAGCTGCCGCATTCTGGATTAATTGCAGTTTCCGGGTCACCTTCAAAGGTAGCCCCACGTAGAGCGCATTGCAGTAGTCCAAGCGGGAGATAACTAGAGCATGCACCACTCTGGCAATACAGTCCGCGGGCAGGTAGGGTCTCAGCCTGCGTACCAGATGGAGCTGGTAGACAGCCGCCCTGGACACAGAATTAACCTGCGCCTCCATGGACAGCTGTGCGTCCAAAATGACTCCCAGGCTGCGTACCTGGAACCGAAAATTCATTGCTCTTTTGTCTAATCTGCATTGTTAGAAGCATAACGTTGTGTTTTCAGTGGGGTATTTGGGATTCAGAGCAATATTAGAGACAAGGTGCATTTCTTGTTGAGAAAGTAGATGAGTGTAAGGCACCAGAGGCTTCAAATCTGGGCCCTTTGCAGCTGGATTCGGGTGCTAGTCCTCAGCACAGTGACATTTTTGCTAGACCAGGAGGAAGATGCTGGACTGCTCTCTTCTGCAGATGACCCAAGGGTGGCATCACAACTGCCGGCTCAGCAGGGGTCAAGTGAAGCAAGGGGTGAGTAAGGGTCCACCTGGCCACATGTGGAGCTGTTCTTCCTCATGAACAGGGGCAGAGGAAGGGGCGGTGGGGGCGGTCCGCCCTGGGTGTCACCACTGAGGGGGGTGACAAAATGCTGGGCGGCACTCACCGCAGAGCCTGCTGCGCGCCCGACCAACGTGTGTCTCCTGGGAGTGACGCAGTGGCTTGGGCGTCCGCAGGCTCCATGCTGCCCTAAACACACACACACACCTGGCCAAAAGGAAAAGCTCGGACCTGGTCAATTTCCAGTTTGGATTGATTAAGTAAAATGAATTTTATTTTTATTTTTATTGGATTATGATTGTAGTGTATAGTTTATTGGATTATTTTAAAGTTGGGTGTATGAAAACTGTTAGAGAGGATAGACAATGAAAACAATAGAGAGGGACTTGAGGAAGTCAATCGAAATATGAAATTGAGGAAGAAGGAATGCCTGGCCCACAGAATTGGGCCAGGCCCAAGCAATGTTTTTAAATATTGTCAGTAAGGTTAAATCTATTATGATTATGACTACCCTTGTGAGAGAGGGGGATATACGTGGCTTCCCACAGTGAGAGGGGGGAAGTATGAAAATTTAACTGTTATGTTATGTGCTTAAAAAATTGTAAAAACCAATAATTTTTTTTGAAAAAAATAAATTAAAAAAATTCCAATTTGGATTGTTTTCTATGGCTGAGATTAAATGGATACTAGTAGGTTCGGTGTGGGATACACTTCGGAAATGTAAGGGGCTTGTTTCATTATTTTGTATGTGATTTGAGCATTATTAATTTTAAATGCAGTTTTTAATCTGTTGTGACTTTGGGGACAGGGATTTTTTATTTTTTTAAAGCTGAATATATAAATGCAGATAATTACTGCTGCTTGCTCATATGCATGAGTTTCCACAAGATTACTATGTTATTCCCTCCTGGCCTTTAAAATGCATGAATGCTATCATCAATATTGGGTGTGCTGAAAGCTCACATAGACATTAATGTGCTTAGCTATGGCACAGAGCCTAAATATTGTTCTGGCAATACTACCATGTAATGCCAAGTGAAAAGATGACCATATCCCTAGGCTTTTGTATAGCTTATAGGTACTTGCTTAATGAGCCCTGATGGCCTGTTGATAGACATAAAACAAATAATTCAGGTGTTCCATACCTAACAGCATGGGGGAGACACAGGAAAGAGTTGCACAGTTTGGGGTGTAATGAGGAGAAATGAATCAAGTTGAGAGTTGGTTAGCAAAGAGCAGCCTTTGGAGGTGAGGTGTTGTGGGCTCCTGCTTTTGCAGAACTGATACTGCTTTAAAGAATCACTGGTGTGATCACCTGCTTGCTTTTTACTGCTCGACTTGTACATCTGTAATTAAACAGATAATAAGGTTGCTTGCCAGCTGTCAGATTCTCTTATCGGTTGTTCAATAGTAAGACCAAGCCATCTTGTCTTTAAGTCTCTTTATTTTGTGCAAAGCTATTTACAGTGCAGAGTTCAGTTTATCATGTCTGCTCAGTCACTAGCAGAATCCGGAAGTGCCTCCCTTCTGTTTTGGCGCCAACACCAAAGCCTCGGCATCCTGAATTGCCGCCTTCTCCTCCTACGTAAGATATGCGCCGGAACTGACCCCTCCCCCTCCGAGCGAGTCTGCTGGGTGGTGCCAGATCTCTCAGCAACTCCCTGGACACCTGGCACTCCCTGGCTCCCAGCCACTAACTGCTCCTCCCCCGAAGAGGGGCTGTCAGATTCACTCGAAGATGAATCTGTCGTTAACACAGGCTGCGGCTCCCTGTAAGCACTCAGAGCTGGACTGCCAGGGGTGGGCAGATCCCTGACACCACCCCAATCTCTGAGCAGTGCGAGATTCCAGGTGTTCTAGAAGATTTGATATCCCGCTTTATCACTACCCGAAGGAGTCTCAAAGCGGCCAACGTTCTCCTTTCCCTTCCTCCCCCACAACAAACACTCTGTGAGGTGAGTGGGGCTGAGAGACTTCAGAGAAGTGTGACTAGCCCAAGGTCACCCAGCAGCTGCATGTGGAGGAGCGGAGACGCGAACCCGGTTTACCAGATTACGAGTCTACCGCTTTTAAAGCCTTAAAAAGGTTAACAATATTTTAAAGGGTCCATCTCATCCAGGATATAGTCTCTTTGCACCACTGCCTTCGGGTAGAAGATATAGAACAATTAGATCAAGAACAAATAGACTGAAGAACAGTTTCTACCCAAGAGCTATAACCATCTTAAATGCTGTAACCAGATAATATGACCTTGGAGAGCTGTGATGGGTGTATGTGTGTGTATGTGTGGCTTTTTTTGGTGTGTGTGTGTGTTTTGTGCTGTTTTTTGTTTTGTTTTTTCTTTCTGTTTTTACGGGATTGCATGCAATTTCGTTGCACTTGTATAGCGTTGTGCTTCTACTTGTGCAATGACAATAAATTATCTTATCTTATCTTATCTTATCTTTTAACCACTACACCACACCAGGCGCTTGCCCAGAATTCATGTTTCTTTTGGAATGAGGAATGGCAGAGACTGTGGTTTATTTACACATATATACAGCCTGAGCCCACGACAGAGGGACTTGCAAGACCCCCAAGAAGGGCTTGCTTCTCCCGGAGCCACAGCCTTGGATTCCAGGAGGAATCAGGCATGGCTCTGTCTCCCAGCTGCCCAGCCTGCAGCCTCACCAGCTTCCAGCTTTTAGCTCACAAAACTCAATTCTCAACTCTGGCATCTGTCTTCCTAACCACCAGAGAGTTGAGGGAGGGAAGCCCACCCACTTGCCACTTCCTCTGCTACCATAACGACTCATGCTTAGGCTCATACTCGCCTGGCTATTGCAAGAATTTGAATCCTTGCTTAGATTTTAACACTTGCTGGGTCCAATAATTCAGGCCTAGGCAAACCCGACCCTCCAGATGAATCAGAATCAGACTTTATTCACATAGCCAACAGGCCATAGCAACTAAAATACAGAAAAAACAGATAAAAACATTGGAAAAAGACCAGTCAGGAACAGAAGTATATAGCTGTACTGATAGATCATATAGAGGTCAATGAGGCCCCAGTTTGGTGGCCTGAGATGATCAGTGGGGATGGTAAGGTTCTCTCGTTCATCAGAGCTAGAGATAAGCTGATCGTGACATCTATAAGCCTCAGGTACATGGGCTGGTCATATATGCCGAGTTGACTTTCAGATTGTGGCCCTTAATCTCATTGCCCTCTCGATGAATCTGGCGACTTTCTCCAGATGTTTTGGGACTACAACTCCCATCATCCCTAGCTAACAGGACCCGTGGTCAGGGATGATGGGAGTTGCAGTCTCAAAACATCTGGAGGGCCGAGTTTGCCTAGGCCTGCAATAATTAGAAGGTGGCTCAATCATACAGAGTTACAGCACCTCCTGTGGCTGCAGAGACCAATGCGGCAGAGACGTTTTGTTGCAGCTGGGGCAGGTGAAGGCGTCCGGTGGTGGTGTTGCAGTTGCTCATTCCTTCTCCCAATGCTCATTCCTCCTCTGGTCACTGCTGTGGGTGCATGACCTGACTGCCTGTCTCCAGACACCATGGTCATCAGTAAGCGATTCCCACAAGGCAGGGTTAATAAACCTGCCTTCTCTTTTGCTCCCCTCCCCCATCTTGACTTTATGCACATCAGGGATTGTGATGCGGCACTACAAATCCTCCAATGGGGGATGAGTGATAACAGCTTTGCATGTTTATGTATACCAGAAGAAAAATAAAAAATGACAGCATCTGTAGTAATAACCACCCGTTGCCCTTCAACTAATTACCCCTGTTCATCAATCAGTGCACCTTTCCCACCCATAAATTACCGGTAAGCTAAATTGAGATTGCAATCCCTTCCTCCATTGGATTCCTATGAAAGCAATCTATGCATCATTTAAAAAGGAAGAAAGAGGCAAAATGGTAAAGAACACATAAAGCACAGAGGAGTGCAGCTATGTATTGATTGTAAAATTATTGAAAAATGTAAAACTGAAAATCATAAATAATAATAATAATAAAGATAATTCATCCACCCTTGAATTGTTTGCGTCGCAGGCAGCTTTTTTGTTAACTAATCTATCCTCTCAAAGACCTTGCATATGTTACAGAAACAGCTCAGTTCTGTCCTCTATGGCCCAATCAATCACTTTATTTCAGCTTTAAGCTCATAAGAACAACAGAACTAGCACAAAAATACAGCACAATTTGATTTAAAAATTTTAAAACCAGTAAAAACTTTAAAAAAGTACAGATTAGAATTAGATACTATAAGGAATTTTCAGCTTCCAAACAGCAGTCCATTACGTCGTTTATAAGTCAAAACGGAAGTTAAAAATTGCGCCATTTGTAAAGTTACATGCTGATCAGTATCTTGCAATAAGAAGGCCAGGCGAAAATCTGCCGGGTGCCCAGGCAACTTGTGGATTAATGGTAACAGTAAGTTCTTCTGGACAACACAATATAAAGGACATATAAATACTATATGGTGAAGTGTTTCGATCGATCTATTATCACAGGAACATAAAACCAAGAATTGGCCCCTAGAAAATCTATGAAAAAGGGAATTCGAAGGGAAAACATTAAAACGTGCTTTGATAAAGGGAAAACGATGACTGGCAATAGAAAGGGATGATAGGTAAGATGGCACATGAGTTGGAGAAATAACTCCCAACTGACGCGGGGAACATAGCCCCCCACCAAGCATAAGATTACGCTGCCACTCTATGTCGTCCAGTCTTTGATTAATAATTTTCCTTGCTAAGGTAAGATCTTGGTTCAAGAGTTCTATGGGCGAGATTCCAATAGATAAAAGTTTAGCATGAATCTTATTGGACCAAGGGCTGCTAAACTCATCGCGCCAAAGGCATTGGGCTATATAGTAGTTAGGTAATCTAAACCAAAGTGTTAGCCAGTAACTAAAGACACATTTCCACAGGAGTGTCTCTAGGGAAGGCATTCTCAATTCAACACGGATAGCCACGTTACTCACACAGGTAGGGACTTTCAAGAGACAGCGTAAGAATTGATTTTGGATGATCTCCTCTATGGGGTGGCCTATGGGCTCAGCCTGGTTCTGTGCTAGGGTTGACCAGACCTTGACCCCTTGTCATGGACTTTGCTGAGGAGGGCTGCACTGAGGAGGAATGGTGGGAGCCTCCCCCTCCCCTTGCTCCTGATCGGGATCCTGAATCTTCCCAGGAGCAGGAGGACAGTATAGATTTGGAACAGTGGTTTGCAGAGGGGCATAGTTCAGAAGGCAGAAGCTGGGAATTACTGGATGGGGAACAGCTAGGAGAAGAAGCACTGGGAGAGAGAGAGTTAACAGACTCACTGTCTCTGGAAAGTGTCCATCTGCCCAGCCCAAGGCCAAGGAGAGCAGATAAGGTGCACAGAAAGCACAGTGGTTACGAGATCAGGTTGCAAGACGCGGAAGTGACAGGGGTGACTAAGGGAGGAAGTAGGTGGAACCCTTAATTGGGAGCACCGTCATTCCTAGGAAATGTATTCTTTGTTCCCTCGCTGTGATCATTAAAATTTCTAACTGGTAAGAGACTCCTTTCGCTTTGTTCCGTTTATCTACTGCCAAAGGGGGTTGAGGAAGCCGAATCCATGAAGCCTGACACCCCTGCACTTTCATTCAAACTATCTGCACAGAACTCACGCAACCTGGATCCCTGTGTATGCTCACAAAATTCAGGGTGCAGATCATAACATGCACAAAAACAGTTTGAATGCACTTTAGGTCTGCACACAGGTTCAGAGGAATGTGCAAGCCTGACTCTCACATCTCTATTCCCATTCTCCATGGAGAAGAGTGTGAAAATTGCTCGTGATGTGTGGTCTTAAACACACACACACACACACACACACACACACACGTTAAATATCTTAAGCCATACAAGGGTATGCAGTCTAAAATTATTATTTTTTCTACTGACACAGAGAGTAGTGCATAACAAACTTAACAAATGTTTAGCCAAAGGACACGGAGAGAGCTTCTGACCTTGTAAAATAAATGTTTGTAAATTCCTTTTTCCTAAAAAAAAGAAGAAGAAAAAAAAAGAAATCAAACAAAAAGTCTATTGGTCTTTAACATCAACAATATTCAGCATTATGCAAGGGTTTTTCCCCTGTAGGGAGAATTTGAGCTTCTTTCTTTAGTAGCCATTAAATCATTCATATAAATAACACCAGATTAAACAGGATTTTCTTCGCAGCTTTTCCTTCCAGTGCCTTCTCTCTAACATTTCAGCAGAAAGAAGGCATTTCCTCAGAAGGTGAGGACCCTTGATTTTTTGGGGGGAGGGGGTGGTGGTGGAGGAGGAAAAGAATCTGTTAATAGTCTCATTGTTTTGACAGCTAATGTGCATCTATGTTTGCCCATGAAAATAGGAGCTTTGCATAAGACACTGCTTATAAACCAAATATTTCTTAGGTGGTCTTTCTGAGGAAATTCATAACAATATAAGCCTGGGTGTTTAATTTAGAGAAAATGAAACATTTCCATAAAAAGAGAGTTTCTGGAAACCTTCCTTCTTCTATGTATTTGCACAACAGGATTAATATTACCATCTTTTCCTTCTTGCCATTTTCATGACCTTTCTTGCTGAGAGTCTGAAAAAGTTAGGGCGTGATCCCGCCAAAGTTAGGCCGCTTAAAGTTTCAGTGGGAAAGATTTAACTTCATGCTCCCATTGATTGCTAGAACGTTAAAAGTGCTAATGTTTAACTGGATTGTGCCTTAAGGGTAGAGTAGGATTGTCAATTCTCAGGGTTTAAATGGAAATTTCAAGGTTTTGATTACAGGATCTTAGCCACTTTCTCAGGATCTTCAGAGGAAGAAGAAGAAGAAGAGTTTGGATTTGATATCCCACTTTATCACTACCCGAAGGAGTCTCCAAGCGGCTAACATTCTCCTTTCCCTTCCTCCCCCACAACAAACACTCTATGAGGTGAGTGGGGCTGAGAGACTTCAAAGAAGTGTGACTAGCCCAAGGTCACCCAGAAGCTGCATGTGGAGGAGAGGAGACGCGAACCCAGTTCCCCGGATTACGAGTCTACCGCTCTTAACCACTACACCACACTGGCTCTCCATTAGAAAACTTGCAGTAATCACCCTGTTGAAAGGGCTCAGGGGAGAGAAACTTTATCCCACAGAACCTCTCCCCAAACACCCCCTCTCTACTTCTAGCATGTTCTTTTAGTTTCAGTATTTATTTTATGTATTTTTTTGCATGGGAGAGAGTGTCTGAGAAGTTGGCACCACAGAATGCTGGGATTCCTATGAGGCAAAAAAAAATCTCCCCCAAGAAGAGGCAGCGACACACAAGTCAGCCTTTGCAAAGCAAGTATTTATTTGAACACAGCCCTCCCAGGTGAACCATAATCTCCAGATCCCCAGCTTTCGTTTTTAGAAAATGTTTCTAGCATTTGTAGGACCCAGTTGCAAGAATACACACACACACACACACACACACACACACACACACACACACACAGTGCTTTTTTTCTTAAAAAATATTTAGAGGTACCGTACTCTCATTTTCCTGCTCATATTGAAATACTGCTCCTCAATGAGGCCAAACTCTGCGTCTCCCCAGAAAAAAGTACCGGTACTCTCTCTCTCTCTCTCTCTCTCTCTCTCTGTGTGTGTGTGTGTGAAGAACACTATTCTTCTCAATTTTTTTGTAAGAAACTAGCCTGCTCTCCTTTTCACAGTTTTACCATCCACACACTGGTCAAAGACCAGAAATTTCCTCTTCTTATTATTGCCTCTTCCTTTTCCACCATATCTGCACCCCAAAGGAACTAGGATCCTCCTCGAGGTTTGTTATTCCACGAAACCAAAAGGTTTCTTTCCACTGAAGATGCTGGCAACTTTTGCCTTCATGAACTAGACCAGAGGTCAGCAACCTTTTTCAGCCGAGGGCCGGTCTACCGTCCCTCAGACCATGTGGTGGGCTGGACTATATTTTGAAAAAAATAATAATGAACGAATTCCTATGCCCCACAAATAACCCAGAGGTGCATTTTAAATAAAAGCACACATTCTACTCATGTAAAAACACCAGGCAGGCCCCACAAATAACCCAGAGATGCATTTTAAATAAAAGGACACATTCTACTCATGTAAAAACACACTGATTCCCAGACCCTCCGCAGGTTGGATTGAGAAGGTGATTGGGCCGCATCCGGCCCACGGGCCTTAGGTTGCCTACCCCTGAACTAGACTCTCTCCATCACCTGCTTCCTACTCCCTCATTGTAGCTTTGCAGATCTGATTTCTGGATCCAGACCATTCTGTGACCAACTGTCATTTAGGGGCAACTGTGGCCACAGTCAGATTGGCAGACGTCTTCCTTCGTGTGGAAGTGGAAGGTTTTGCCATGTTTTACTCTCTTCTCCATTGGGCACATTATCTATCTATGTCTCCACGCGGGTATACATTTCTATGCCACCTTTAAAAATAAAAATAAAATCTCACACACAAAAAGGAAAAAAGAAAGCAACAATTAAAAATTATGTGATATAAATTATGTGCCACAGGGTTCTGTCTTGGGCCCAGTCTTATTCAACATCTTTATCAATGACTTGGATGATGGGCTTGAGGGCATCCTGATCAAGTTTGCAGATGACACCAAATTGGGAGGGGTGGCTAATACCCCAGAGGACAGGATCACACTTCAAAATGACCTTAACAGATTAGAGAACTGGGCCAAGGCAAACAGGATGAATTTTAACAGGGAGAAATGTAAAGTACTACACTTGGGCAAAAAAAATGAAAGGCACAAATACAGGATGGGTGACTCCTGGCTTGAGAGCAGTACATGTGAAAAGGATCTAGGAGTCTTGGTAGACCACAAACTTGACATGAGTCAACAGTGTGATGCAGCAGCTAAAAAAGCCAATGCAATTCTGGGCTGCATCAATAGGAGTATAGCATCTAGATCAAGGGAAGTAATAGTACCACTGTATTCCGCTCTGGTCACACCCCACCTGGAATACTGTGTCCAATTCTGGGCACCACAGTTCAAGAAGGATACTGACAAGCTGGAACGTGTCCAGAAGAGGGCAACCAAAATGGTCAAAGGCTTGGAAACGATGCCTTCTGAGGAACGGCTTAGGGAGCTGGGTATGTTTAGCCTGGAGAAGAGAAGGTTAAGGGGTGATATGATAGCCATGTTCAAATATATAAAAGGATGTCATAAAGAGAAGGGAGAAAGGTTGTTTTCTGCTGCTCCAGAGAAGCGGACATGGAGCAATGGATTCAAACTACAAGAAAGAAGATTCCACCTAAACATTAGGAAGAACTTCCTGACAGTAAGAGCTGTTCGACAGTGGAATTTGCTGCCAAGGAGTGTGGTGGAGTCTTCTTCTTTGGAGGTCTTTAAGCAGAGGCTTGACAGCCACCTGTCAGGAATGCTTTGATGGTGTTCCTGCTTGGCAGGGGTTGGACTGGATGGCCCTTGTGGTCTCTTGCAACTCTATGATTCTATGAAAATGATATGCACTGCATCCAAGAGATTTTAAAAGCATAAGCAAAAATCTAATCTTAAAAGCAAGTAAGGAAAATAAATAAATCATTAAAAGCCTGGTGGAATGAAAAGGTTTTCAAAGGCCATCTAGGAAAAATAAAGACTAGAGGGGAATAGCCAATTCCCACAGGGAGATTTCAACAACTGCAGAGCCAACTGTTCGTTCTGATTTTAACTGAATAATGGGCCCAAATTGATGGCTTTGAAGCAGACTCGATTCACACAGATCTACCTGTCCATCGGATAGTTGACTCCTAGACCACTTAAGGCTTTGAAGGCCAATCTCAACCTTTTAAACTGAGCTCAGAAACCAATTTGTAATCCGGGTAGGGTTGGTGCAACAGATGCGTACCATCTTGCTACAACCATTGCCTTCCACCTACCAGCATCCGGCAGTCACCGTTTGGATCATTTGCTGCTTCTGATGTGTACTTTAATGACTGTGCATGTTGATGTAGCCAGCAGTGTGGTTCACAAGCGTATGAAGCGGATGGCTTAGGGCTGCATCCAATGAAGCCATCCCATTAGTACACTCCCCGCCGTCTGGTCCCTCCAATCCGTTCTGGGCTTTCCACCAACTCTCTGAAGCAGATTTGGGGATGGGTTGCAGGGAGAGGAAGGGGGAGTACCATTCTGCATGGGGAAGTCTTTGTGCTCAGGGGATGGTTTCGTTACTCACAACTCTTAGCTTTTACTTTTGGGAGTTCCATCACACAAACAAAGCCCTCAGGTATTATTCTTTACATATTGCAGAGGCTCCAATATTTTGGCCACCTCATGAGAAGAGGAGACTCCCTGGAAAAGACCCTGATGTTGGGAAAGATGGAGGGCACAAGGAGAAGGGGACGGCAGAGGACGAGATGGTTGGACAGTGTTCTCGAAGCTATTAACATGAGTTTGACCAAACTGCGGGAGGCAGTGGAAGACAGGAGTGCCTGGCATGCTCTGGTCCATGGGGTCACGAAGAGTTGGACACGACTAAAAGACTAAACAACAACAACAATTGCAGGAGCACATTAAAATGTCACACATTAAAAGCTTCCCTAAACAGGGCTGCCTTCAGATGTTTTCTAAATGTCAGGTAGTTGCTTATCTCTTTGACCTCTGATGGGAGGGCGTTCCACAGGGCGGGCGCCACTACCGAGAAGGCCCTCTGTCTGGTTCCCTGTAGCTTTGCTTCTCGCAGTGAGGAAACCGCCAGAAGGCCCTCGGCGCTGGACCTCAGTGTCCGGGCAGAATGATGGGGGTGGAGATGCTCCTTTAGGTATACTGGGACGAGGCCGTTTAGGGCTTTAAAGGTCAGCACCAACACTCTGAATTGTGCTGGGAAACGTATAAGGTCAGGGAAAGCCTGGGCCAAAAGTCTTTACAAGATGTCGGAAGCAACTCACGGTTGCTGCTTCATGTATTCCAGTGGTAAGGTGCTGGTCACATTAACTAACACGAGGCTTGCTGGCCTGATGGGATCCATCAGTGTCAATTTGGTTCTCAGGAACTGCACGGAACATCGAGGGAATCAGGACCCGCCCAGGAACATTATGTTTGCATGCAGCTGAGGGTGAGAATAATGCCTGGAAGTGCCAAAAGTGATGTTCAGCAGCATCCAGCAGTCTCAAAAGTGGTCTTCAACTAATATATGGACAACCGGACTAAAAAGCATTATGTTTCTGAAGGGTTTTTGGAAACGTAATTAAAACTCTCATTATTCTTTTTCTATACAGTTTGTGCTTTGTGGAAATAGCTTCCCCACTTTAGTGCATCTTGATCCCAGAGGCAGCTCCTAAAGGGCTGACTTCCAAGTGCATAAGGGTTCAATGCCTCTCTGACCATTACGAAAAGTCCAATATACCGAGGTGCAGTCTAATTGCTGTCTAATTATCTGTTGCTTTTCTTCCTCTTCTTTAGAGGATTGTGAAAGGGCGTCGGACATTTTTCAGGAAATACAATACAGTGGACACCATTTGCCTGCTGATGACAGGCAATTTGCTTTAATTTTTAAAACTTGCATTATTATTTTTTGCGCGTATAAAAACCACTGAAAATTGAGTTCTTTTTTAAAACAACAACAACAACAACATGGAGCATAAAAATAAGGCACAGTTATCTATTGCGTGTTCAGACCTTTTAACCTCACCCCAAATAAATTCAGACAAGACTCAAATTTTGGTTTGGTTTTTGGCAGAATTTAGGCCGCAACTTTATTGATTACAGCAAGTGAGTGGTTGCATAGGCTCTGGTTCGACTAGCTCCCTGCACCCTTGCAGGTAGCGCTGACCCCGGACATCAGCATAGGTCAGCCTAGGGTGAACCCCTGGAACAGCGGAAAGCCAGTGTCAGGTTCTCTTATCGGTTGTTCAATAGAAATGCCAGAGCCATTTGTCTTTAAGTCCTTTTATTTAGTGCCAAGCTATTTACAGTGCAGAGCTCAGTCTTATCATGTCTGCTCAGTCACTAGCAGAATCCGGAAGTGCCTCCCTCCTGTTTTGGCGCCAACACCAAAGTTTCGGCATCCTAAATTGCCGCCTTCTCCTCCTACGTGATATCTGCGCCGGAACTGACGTTTCCCCCTCCGAGCGAGTCTGCTGGGTGGTGCCAGGCCTCCCACTAACACCCTGGACACCTGGCACTCCCTGGCTCCCAGCCACTAACTGCTCCTCCCCCGAGACGGGACTGCCAGATTCACTCGAAGATGAATCTGTTGTTAACACAGGTTGCAGCTCTCTATAAACACTCAGAGCTGGACTGGCAGGGGCGGGCAGATCCCTGACAGCCAGGGTCGGGCTAGTCCACTGCCCAAATGTCCCCCTGGACTCAGGCACTGGCACAACCCGTCTCAGGGTTGACCAAACCATTGAGTCCCTGGATTCCTTTAACGGAATACCCTTCGCATAGGGATGGCGAGAGCGTTCTCCCATCCCTATCACCTGAACCAGAGCCTATCCGCAACCTTACAAGTTGTGACGATTTGCTCCGCGGCAGGCGAAACCCAAATGGCACCAGCCAATCAGCCAAGTGGGGAAAATTCCTGCCGTGCCCCTGTCCCAACGACAGATGACACACGACGGCATAGCAAGGTCAAGCGCGCAAGCCCTAAAATTAGGGAGAGGTGGGTGGGTGTTCTGATGCACTGACCAAAAGAGGAAGCTTTGGGTCACATGCATGGGCATATATAGCTCCCGTGATCTTTTTGACTAGCGTCCCATTGGCCTGATTAAGCCCAGCAACAAGGGACCTACCAATAGGGTGCTGTGGCTAGCCAATCGTACCCACCCACAACACAGGGTTTGGTTGCCAGGTCTCACAGCAATACGTGCGCTCTTTAAGGGAGGACCCAATTTATGCAATAGAAAACAATTGCATTGGTTCATATTTCATAGAATCATAGAATTGTAGAGTTGGAAGGTACCCTCAGGAGCATCTAGTTCAACCCCTTGCAATGCAGGAATGAATATGCAGCTGTCCATACGGGGATCAAACCTGTACCCTTGGCGTTATCAGCACCATGCTCTAACCAACTGAGCTATAGTAGTAGGGCTGGTGGGGGCGGATATGATACAGTTTGCATTTAAAGATGAATGTGCTTAATACACACTTTCTGAAAACTGAAACTCACCTGCTCCTCAAAATTCAAGCTGAATTTTGTAAGGTGCTAATACGAACAAAAATGCAAATACTAGGGTAAATGTGCATAAAAGTGAATATGGCATTAAAAAATACAGAAAGCTCAGGAACCAAGAAGACCAAAACTTTAATAAAGAATGGGGAAAATTTGTAACTTATCTGGGAGACCACTGTAAGCAGATGAAAACATTAGCAGGATTGAAATAACACTTCCAATGAAGCAAATATTATGGACAAAATGTAGTGACATAAAATATGGATTACTGAATAGTTGAAAAGTTTGACAATAGGACCCATGGAGGGGAAGGTTGGAAGTCCAGAGATTTGGAGGAATCTCTAAATATAGATATGTATTCTGTATTGTTATAACTTTATATTTGTAAAACCAAATAAAATAATTTCAAAAAAATAATACGGTAAAAGAGAAATGCATTGTAATGTGTGAAATCACCTTGCAAAAATGTGTATATTAGGCAAAAGTGCATGTAAATTGGACAAATGAGAAATTCACTCTAAAATACTGATGATTTTTTATAAGCCCTCCTTTTTTATGCAAACCAATGTGGAAACCAAGTGAAACCCAAACTGACAGATTCCCCCATCCCTATGGTGTGCCCGTGTTTAGAAAAATACATCATAAGTGCTGAGTTCTTCAAAATATTGTGTGAGGCTTTTGCCTGCTCTTATTTGTAAGTTTTCCTGAACTTACGTGAGTTTTCCAGATCTAGCATAACTGTTATTTGATACTAGGCTTGGATCTAAACACAGGGGAAAATCCCCCGCTATAAATTAGTCAGAAATTAGATATCACAATATTTTTATATTTTGTTGTAAAAGAAAAAAAAATCTCTATGGAAAATTGCGTTTTGAAATTACCTGCTCTCTGGAGCCATCTAGTGTTGCATGTTTATAGCGCATTCAAATCGCTGTTTCTTTACTAATGTAGCTGTGTCAAAGAACATGTGGAGGCGACTAGGGTATTTACTGTTAATAGGTTCCGTGTCAAATTATAACAGTCTTTTGTTTCATTTTCAAAAGCAACAATATTTTCGGGGGGAAATAAAATAATTGCCTGTAAGAATATGCAACCTTCCCAGCTCTGTTCAGTGCCATTGATTCTTTGAAACCCTTTCCCTACCACTCCTGGTTACTGTTTTTCTCTATCCTTCCTGAATTAAGTCCTGTGAGTGATGTGAAAATATAATTATGCTACATAGCCAATCAGATTTGGCTTTGTGACAGCATCACTGGAAGCAAACGAAGTCAAACAAAAGTGTAGGAAATGTTTCCTGGATTGGTTACATGGGTGATCCCGGGCAGTTAGAGATGTGAAAGAACGACAGTCTTATAGAATGTGATAAATTATGATGACGTCACAATATAGGGACCACAGCATCCTTGAAACTGTTCAGTCTAAATTCCTAAGACAGATTTTTGCAGTACCACCGTGCGTTCCAAATGCTGCATTACGTCTGGAGCTTTCCCTCCGTAGAAACTCGATCCTGGCTAAGAACTTTTAATTATTGGCTACGTATAAACTTAAACCCTTCTGGCCTTCTACCCCTGATGTTACAAGACTCTCACAAAAGTGCCTGGTCTAAATCGGTGCCAGAGCCGTAGCAAGCCCAGGTGGTACCCGGGGGCGGAATTTTTTTTGTCACCCCCCACCACTTTAATTTTAAAAAAAATTAAAAAAATTAAAAAGTGTCACCCCCCTCTGATGGTGCCACTTTGCGAGGTGTGGGGTTTGTGTGTGTGTGTGTGTGTGTGTGTGTCTATTATCTCTTTTTTTTCAATAAAGTTAAAATAATAAAAAATAATAAAAAATGATAAAAATAAAAAAAATTAAAAAAAGTGTCACCCCCCCCCCCGATGGTGCCACTTTGTGAGGTGTGGGGGGTTGTGTGTGTGTCTGTTACCTCTTTTTTTCAATGAAGTTAAAATTTAAAAAAAAAAATTAAAAAAAATTAAAAAAAATTTTTTTTAAAGTGTCACCCCCCTCTGGGGTGGAACCCGGGGCGACCCGCCCCTCCGTTGCTACGCCCCTGATCGGTGCACCAAAAACCTCTCTCCTGCGGCCTCCACCCACATCAGCTCCTAATGATGGGCCACACTAGGGCAAAGAGCCTAATTGGTCAGCGTCTAAAGGACCTTGAGCAACAGAACAATCTGGCGATCATAAAGAAACTCTGCCCTTGGTACGCCTTCTTTTCCCCCTCCCAGTTTGATTCCTTGCCATCCTATTTGCACAAATTAACCATTCCAAAATTTAGACGCGCCTTCACCCTAGCTAGATTGGATGTGCTGCCCTCAGCGATACTCGAGGGCAGATTTCAAAAGATTCCAATCGAAAAAAGACTCTGCCCCTGCGGAAACGGAAACTTGGAAACAGTGGATCATGTCTTCCTGTCATGCTCCCCGAGGTCCAAATTTATTACTCCACTCTTACTCACTATTCCAGGCCGTCCATCTGCGAACACGTTGTTCTTCCTCTTATCAGATCAAAACGAGCTGACAACAACAAACGTTGCTAGATTTATTGAGATTAAGGGCCACTATTTGAACAACAATCACAACCATTTGATCGATCTTTTTATCCACTATTGCTTTTAACTGTATATTGTGTATCTTTTGTTGCAATGGCTGCTGGCTATGCGAAGTTATTATTATTATTATAATAGGGGCCACACAGTCCCTATATGATAGTGTAGGTAGCTTCGGTTTTTTCAGATCCAGGGCCCACTTTTAATTCAGACTTGCCGTTGGGGACCCATTTCTTGATCTTTCACCATATATTTTAATGGTGCTAGTGCTCATGTCGTGACCCGACCCACCAGTTACAGATAAACGTTATGGGGAAAGGATGTGAACTGAGAAAAGGTGAAATTAAGTGAATAGCCAAACAGTTTGGAAAGTAGTGCGTACTCTCAGGTCAGCCCTACTTCTTTACTGTTCCATCCAAATCCTGTAAATTAAGTGGAATTTGATCATTAATTATCAGAGTGACAGCATATAGCATTCCCATCCCCAAATTGGATACCGGTAATTAGTTATCAAGGTAATAGAACCTAACATTCCCGCACACCCAAAATATCATAATTTTAGGACATTCCTACATCATATGTAAGGGACCCAGGTGGCGCTGTGGGTTAAACCACAGAACCTAGGGCTTGCTGATCAGAAGGTCGGCGGTTCGAATCCCTGCGACGGGGTGAGCTCCCGTTGCTCAGTCCCTGCTCCTGCCCACCTAGCAGTTCGAAAGCACGTCAAAGTGCAAGTAGATAAATAGGAACTGCTCTGGCGGGAAGGTAAATGGAGTTTCCGTGCGCTGCTGTGGTTCACCAGAAGCGGCTGGCCACATGACCCAGAAGCTGTACGCCGGCTCTCGGCCAATAAAGCGAGATGAGCGCCGCAACCCCAGAGTCGGACATGACTGAACCTAATGGTCAGGGGTACCTTTACTTTTACTAATTAGTTATCAAGGTAATAGAACCTAACATTCCCGCACACCCAAAATATCATAATTTTAGGACATTCCTACATCATATGTAGGAAGATTTTTAAACTTTGTGCATTTATCTTGCAGCAGGTTCCAGAAGCAGAACAAACTTCTGACTTGGATTTGCGGCAATTATTTTAACTACTTCTGGATATCATTTGCTACACGCATCAACGTTACACACCATCAATATTTAAAATGTAAATAAAATACTCCTCTAAAAATGAAGATCACTTAAAATGTAGTGCTGTTTGAATTTCAAGGAGCCATTATGTTTAATAGCATTTTTTTAAACTATTAAAGTTGAGTGGTTACTTTTTATTTTTGCATTTAGTCACACTTGGGAGTCATTTGTTTTGTTTCATGCTCTAACAAACAGTGAAGCTGTGAGGAAGAAGGCTTTTGTTTTGAATAACGGCCTTATTTATGCACTGTCTTTCAATACCGTACAGAGTGATGAACATTTTGCAAACTGTTAAAGGGGCGGGGGGCAGGGGGCGAGAGGGGGCAGGAAGGAGCATGTTCTGCTTGGGCCTAGATAACTTGCAAGATAATCAGACAAATTGTCTCTTCCGTGAACTGATTTGCCTGTAGTTAACTTCTTTTGACAAGCTATTTGGATGGGAAATAATAATACATAAAACTGATTTAAAAAACAAACAAACAGCAATTTGTAGTAAATGAGTACTGTAGTCAATTAAAAAAACAAAACCCACCCACTGTTTTAAGACCAAAGTTAAAACTATCTCATACTGACTCAAGAACCACAAAGCCAGGAACCTGGAAGCTTAGACTCTGGGCTTTGTTCAGCCAGAACTCTCCGCAGCTCAGTTCCAGCACCTCTCAGGTGGGCGCCATTGCGTGTCAAGGTCCCCAAACCACCCCTCAAATAATTCACACATCAGTCAGAATTTTAGTTTTGGTTTTTGACATGAATTTGGCCACAACTTTATTAAAATACAAACAATGTGAGTGGTTGCTTAGGCCAGCGTTTCCCAACCGGTGTGCCGCGGCACACTAGTGTGCCGCGAGACACCGGCTGATGTGCCGCGGAAAAAGGGACCTGCAGCCCAGGGCTGCACAGGACCGTGGCGGCGGCGCTGCTGGAGCCCAGCGGCGAAGCGGAAGCCAGGGCGGCGCTGCTCCCTTGGCTGCTGCTGCAGCAGCAGCAACAGCAGCCTCGCGCGAGAATCCCGACCGGAAGCCGCGCGCGCGCCGCGCTACAGCTGATCCCAGAGGTAACTCTGGGTCAGGAGACCCGGCACAGCCGGGTGGGGGAGGAGCGGTGTGCCGCGAGATTTTTTCATTGATTCAAGTGTGCCGTTGTCTAGATTAGGTTGGGAAACACTGGCTTAGGCATTGGTTAAGACTATCTGTCCCACAGGGGACAGAACTGACAACCGTCAGTAAGGGGAAAACCCTCTGGAGAGATAAAGGGAGCCAGGTGGTCTGACCCTCCCCTCTCCCCTCAGGCTCCCAGGGCTCTTGCACAGCCCTAGCCCCCGACCGGGGGTTTGGACAAAAAGCATTGAGCCCCTGGATTCCTTTAACGGAATTCCCCTAACACCAACAACAATTGGAGGGGCAGACACAGTCAATCATAACCCCTCCTCCAACCAACATAATAACCAATGCCTAACCGCCAACCTTACAAGTTGTGACTAATTGCTACGCAGTAGGCGAAAACCAGATGGCACCAGCCAATCAGCCAAATGGAAAAATTCCTACCAGGCCCCTGCCCCAACAGCAGACGACCCCATGACAGGCATAGCAAGGTCAACGCAGAGGCCTAAAATATAGGGAGGGAGGGCAGGTGATCAGAAGCACGCAGCCAAGAGGGGGATCACGTTGCAAACCCACCAATATATATCTGCTGGGCTGTCCATCAATAAATTGCAACATACAATTC
Organism: Darevskia nairensis; assembly: GCA_034642065.1. Taxonomy (NCBI): domain Eukaryota; kingdom Metazoa; phylum Chordata; class Lepidosauria; order Squamata; family Lacertidae; genus Darevskia; species Darevskia nairensis. The sequence goes on from JAWWNI010000558.1 coordinate 1,250,234, forward strand.
TCCCCAACAACACCCAGGGTCCAATCACAACAGTGGCCATCCATACGATCCCGCCCAGCACCAGAGGGGTGACTTGCTGGCCCCCACCGCAACACGTGCTCTCCATGAAGGAGAACACGCTTTGCCATTCTAAGAGAACAAGGGAAGAATTCATGGTGAGTTCCAGCACATCTTTTTCTTAAAAAAATAGCTCTGGTTACACTGTATGCTAAGCAGCTGTGCCCACATTGTCCTAGCCAGCGCTTTTTTTCTTTTCTTTCTGAAAAATGTTTAGGGATACTCTCATTTTGACTCAAGAAAACCACTATTTTATAGTTTGAATGGGAAAACTAAATACAATAAATGGACAAAAGTACAAAGAACATATGCCTATTGTCTTTGTCCATGGGGTTTTCTTGGCAGGGATACTGGAGTGGCTTGCCAGTTCCTGCTCCAGGTGGATCACGTTCAGTCAAAACTCTCCACTATGACCTGTCCATCTTGGGTGGCCCTGCACGGCATAGTTCATAGCTTCTCTGAGTTATTCAAGTCCCTTCGCCACAACAAGGCAGTGATCCATGAAGGAGTAGTGATGTATGGAAGTGAGAGCTGGACCATAAAGAAACCTGATCGCCGAAGAGTTGATGCTTTTGAATTATGGTGCTGGAGGAGACTCTTGAGAGTCCCATAGACTGCAAGAAGATCAAAGCTATCCATTCTGAAGGAAATCAGCCCTGAGTGCTCACTGGAATGACAGGTCTTGAAGCTGAAGCTCCAGTACTTTGGCCACCTCATGAGAAGAGAAGACTCCCTGGAAAAGACCCTGATGTTGGGAAAGATGGAGGGCACAAGGAGAAGGGGATGACAGAGGACGAGATGGTTGGACAGTGTTCTTGAAGCTACCAACATGAGTCTGACCAAACTGCGGGAGGCAGTGGAAGACAGGAGTGCCTGGCGTGCTCTGGTCCATGGGGTCACGAAGAGTCGGACATGACTAAACAACTAAACAACACCACAAAGAACATGCATTACCTCATGTTACACAGCTGACAGCTCACAGTAACTTCCACATTGGCATGAGATTGTGTGCACTAACATTTTCCTGATTCCTCTGCTTGCTGTTGGTGTCCGTCGCCAGATGTCATCCTTTCCAAAACCGTGAATTTACATACACCGAGGGCTTAAACAAACTCAAAGGAGGGCCTACCAATTTTATAAACATTATTGAAATACTGCCCCTCAATGAGGGCAAACTTTCATCAATAAAACATCCACATTCCACACTGCTTCACACATTAAATGCTCGCTTCCGTCTGAGACTGAGACAGGAAAGGAGGCCGCCATCGGGGGTGGCAACAGAACTGACGGTTCACCGTGCTAGAGAAAAAACTAAAAATTTAATTTTTTTTAGTTTCTTCTCCCACTAGATCCACAAAATGTTTAGCACTGGTCCTAGCCCTGTATTGCTTTATGAAGTACCCGAGTCTTACTGTTTTGCCAGAGGAATCCTTGTGGCTTCCTGTTTGCGGCTTACTTTTGGTGTATTGTTAGTTAGGAGTTTGATTACGCAGATTTTGTGTTTCTTATGTGATCATAGCGACTGGCTTTGATGGGTTTTAAAGAAGCTGAGAAAAATCCTTGATAAGGAGGCATGAAAGCTCAATTGTATTTATAGTTTACTGTTTATTTTTTTTATTTATGGCCTTCATTTTTTAAAATCGATTTATCATAAACATACGTTCAAAGTAACGCGTTACCATACACACAAAAACAGCAGCGTGTTCAGTGTAAAAAACAAGTTACAGAGATGCAGCTACGTATAGCCACGTTTTTAAGATTAGTCTATATGGCCCAACCAAAATGAGGAGTGTGTCACGGGACTCTCACTACTTATATAATAAAAAATAGAGTCCAGTCTGCATAAAAGTGGTCTGATTAGGCTTTGCCCCAGACTACACATCTATGTCTGACCAGATGTTCAGATAAAGCAATGTTCTCTGCATTAATAAACCATGCCTTCTGCACAGGAATTTTGATGGTTTCCACTATCTGGCTATTACCAATCTGGCTGCTGATAATAAACATAAGCACAGGGGCATGTATTTTACTTTTAAAAGACAACTGAAGGCAGCCCTGTTTAGGTAAGTTTTTAATGTTTGATGCTGTGTGGTTTTTAATATTCTGTTCGAAGCTGCCCAGAGCATAGCTGTCAACTTTCGGATTTGAAAATAAGGGATGCCGCAAGGGCGGTGCAATGGCACCAAGTAGCCTCGTCACCCTGCGCTCCAGAGGCTGCGCGCGAACAGGTGAGCGAAAGAGCAAGTGCGTAGACGGCAGGCAGGCTGTCTGTCTGGTTGGGCGTGAGGGTCTGGCTGCACAAGGCATGCAAGCTCCACCCCCAGTCGGTCTCAGACTCCTTATTGGCAGCCGAGCAACGCAGCTGAGGAGCCTCCCTGGCCGGCAGGGAGGGAGAGGAGCTGCTTCCTTTGAAATCCGGGAAATTTAAGAGATATCAACAATCCGTGATAGCAGCGGGAAACGACATTGGAATAAGGGAGTTTCCTGCAAAAAAAGGGAGGGTTGACAGCTATGGCCCAGAGTGGCTGGGGAAACCTAGCCAGATGGGCAGGGTATAAATAGATAGTTAGAGAGATAGATAGATAGATAGATAGATAGATAGATAGATAGATAGATAGATAGATAGATAGATAGATAGATAGATAGATGATAGATAAAATACCATCATGTCAATAGTACACCGCTCCATCAATTGACTGTCTATGAATGGACTATTAAACTCTCCAAAGAAAACGCCTGAAAAGCTGAGTGAAAACTTTCTTACACGTGGCTGTTAATAAACAGGAAACACAGTTGTTTTCTGCAGAGATGATCCCCACTGTAAAGGCAGTTCTCCTGATCTCAAATTCTCTTGAAGTAGTAGTGTTTTTTTGTTTTTTTAAAGAAATCTATGGGTGTTATTGGTACTACTTTTGCAGTTAAAAGTAATGACTACAGCTCCACCTGCAACATACTAGAGCCATTTAAGAGCAAAATGAGGCAGGCGATAGTTGGAAGAAAAGCTTTTCCACTCTAATTTTTGTACTTTTTAAGATGGTTTGAATTGCTGAGATACTTTTTCTAAGAGAATTCCTTTCGACTTCCAATGATTGACACATCTACGTGCTTTTAAGTGGAGAGAATCCATTATTATTCTTTATCTCCAAAATACGGAGGCTTCCTCTTGAAATGCCCTACCATGACGCTAGATGATCTTTTCCTTAATAGAGAGCGTTACAAAAACCTGGCGCCTGCCCCTCTTTCTGCCAAGCGGTCGCAAGAGCCCATGGGGTCCCAGGCACACACACAGGGTCTCTGTCCCTTTGGATAATAGAAGACACGGTGGAGACGGGTGAGCTTTAAGAAATTTGACTTCTTCACCTATTTACACCTTCAGTCGGCATGGATGGCATCTAGATCTTACAGCATAGCCCCAAGTGTTGCAGGCAAACTTCCGTCTTCTCTCCAAGATGGATCCCAACCCCTCTTCCTCTTTCTTCTGCCCAGAAACCCTTGCTTCAAACGTCCCTTTTCCTGACTCCTCTAACACACAGTTACCCCAGCAACCTTTGTGGCATCTGACTCCCCAGGCCAAAGGATCAACACCTTGTTTTAAACGCTAACATTAAAACCAGGCTGGTGTGCATGGCCCAGGAATTCCTTTGCAGCTTGCATTCTCCCGTCACACCACAAATAGCCAAAATCCTATCCTTTATTAATTTTATGCTCATCTACAACAATAAATATTACTATTTACTTACTCCTTTCCAATTTGGCTGCACTTCTGCCATCTTTACACATGTAGTACTTGATAAGTTTGGGCCAGATCATGTGTAGGGCTCAGGCGGCATTCTTAATAATCAGATTTTATCTCACAAATCAGCAATATGAAAAGACCTTACGAACACTGGATTGCACACAGCTTAACCTGGTCAGGGGTGTAGAAAGGGGGGCGGAGGGGGCGGGCCGCTCTGGGTGCCATTCGGGGGGGGGTGACAAGATAGCCCCTGCCTCCCCCCAGCTGTAGAGCGGTCGAGGGCGTGTGCAGTCCGTATGGGCGCCGTTCACGCGGCGTCCGTATGGGCTGCCGCTCTTTTGCGCCGTCCATACGGGCTTCTGTACAGGCTGCCTCTTGTACAGCGACCATACAGGCTGCCATGCGTGCGCACTCCGTACGGGATGCCGCACATGTGCAGTCCGTACAGGATGCCACACATGCGCAGTCCATTCGGGATGCTGCTCGCACGGCAGCCTGTACGGTCGCCGTGCAAGCGGCAGCCCGTATGGACTTTGCATCTGCAGCATCCTGTACGATCGCTGTACATGCTCAGTCTGTACGGGATGCCGCTTGCACGGCATCCTTACGGGCTGCCGCACATGCGCACTCTGTACGGGATGCCGCTTGCGCGGCAGCCCGTATGGTTGCTGTGCAAGCAGCGGCCCGTATGGACGCCGTGCAAGTGGCAGCCCATACGGAATGCGCATGTGCGGCATTCCGTATGGACTGCGCATGTGCGGCATTCCGTACTGTGTGTGCACATGCGCAGTCCGTACAGGCTGCCCCGCCCTGGGTGCCGGAGAGGGTTCCTCTGCCACTGAACCTGGTACCTTCCAGATATTTTGGGCTACAGCTCCCCAGGGGCGTAGAAAGTGGGGGGCGGGGGGCGGGCCGCCCCTGGTTCCATCATGGAGGGGGGTGACAAATTATCAAGGAACAATTACTGCCCTACTAGGGTGGTTCATAAAAAAACTTTTTTTCTTTTTGAAAATGCCTGCTCCAAAGGTCTTATCTTACTACACTAGGGATTATATAGCTATATATGAAATTTCATGCATATCAGTTAATATCTTGACCCTCCTCCGCGAAAATAGCTGTTTACTTGGCTGTTTTCCTATGTTGTGAAGGCTGAAATTTCAATTCAGTGGAGCACTTACTGTTCCCAACCCTAACCCTGCGGAAAGCCATCTAATTAGACTTTAATTTGATTTTGACATGTTTTTAGGAGGTAATTTAATTATTGTTTGATTTTATATCAATGTTATGTATCTGATGTTAGCCGCCCTGAGCCCGACTTCGGCCGGGGAGGGCGGGATATAAATAAAAGTTTATTTTTACTTATTATTATTCCTTTGTAAGAAAATATGAAATAACGTAAAACCATTTTTGCAGGCAAAAAAATAAAAATAAAAATAAAAATCAATGTGTGTGTGTGGGGGGGGGGTGACAAGAAATTTTCCACACCGGGTACCACCTGACCTTCCTACGCCTCTGCAGCTCCCATAATCCTTGACCATTGGGCATGCATCTGATGGGAGTCATGCATCAAAAGCTCTGGAGGCAAACCATTGTCTGATGTGGTTCTTTGTTTCAATATTAAGCCCATCACCAAAATGTACAATGTTTCCAAATTTCTTTTGTAAGCTTGAAGGACTAGAAGTTGGACGATTCTGAACGAAAGTTTCTTTAGGCTTCCAGATGTACACTTAAGCAGTGAACTTCCAGGCTAGACTGAAAGAGTGAGGTGTTCTGGCTTCCGGTTCCACTCTGGTTATTTATTGGGACAGAGTGACTTTTGCAGCTGTTGTTAAAGTTGCAAAACAACAAAGGACAGGATGGAGCGATGGAGAAATTTCTGGAACAACAATGGGATATCAGCTCCACCCAAGGCATGATGGATAACAGCAACAACAGGGGGAAATTAAGACATAACATCTTACAAGGACAGGACAGGAGGAAACACCACAGACAGAATAATTGCTACACACAGGAAGTACAGGTTTTATAAATCATTTAATGTGTCAACACAAATAGAAATTATTAATATTGCAGTTGTTGTACGAGGGATTATTATTATGACCGAATGTACCGTACTTTTCTGTGTATAAGACTAGTGTTTTTTGTTTTTTTTTACTAAAAATAATGTTTAAAAGGGGGGGTAGTATTATACATGGGGGCAATCTCTCCCCCATTTTCTTAATCTTGAGTCCCCCAAAATAGGGGGCGTCTTATACACGGGGGCGTGTTATACACGGAAAAATATAGTAATTGAAATTAATAAGATTTTGGAACACAGAAATCAATAAAATCATCAAACCTTCAAATCTAGCACGCGGGGGGGCACTTTATCTAAATGACAGAATTCGGTATTTGAACGATTGGTATTAATAATTGTATTATAAATTGGTATTGTTATAATGAGGTCCTTATTGGACTGTAATTGAAAACCAATAAAAATTTATTGCGTGTCGAGGTCCCAAACCACTCCTCCAAATAATTCACACTTCAGACATAATTTTTGGTTTTGGTTTTTTTGCATGAATTTGGCCACAGCTTTATTAAATTACAAGAAATGTGAGTGGTTGTGTAGGCATTGGTCCAGACTATCTGTCCCCTAAGGACAGAACTGACAATTGTCAGTAAAGGGGAAAACCTTCCAGGTAGAGAAAGGGGGCCGGATGGGTCTGAACCTCCCCTCTTCCCACAGGCTCCCAGGGGCTCTTGCGTGGCCCTGGCCCCGACTGGGGGATACGGACAAAAGCATGTCGAGCCCCTGGATTCCTTTAACGGAATTCCCCACACACCATCATCAATTGAGAGGGGCAAATGAAGTCAACAGCCCCTTCCTCAATTGGGGAGGGACAAACGCAGTCAATAGTCCCATCCCCCAACCAACATAATAATGACCAATGCCTAACCGCCAACCTTACAAGTTGTGACTATTTGCTACGCAGTAGGCGAAAACCAGATGGCACAAGCCAATCAGCCAAATGGAAAAAATTCCTACCAGGCCCCTGCCCCAAGAGCAGATGACCCCATGACAGGCATAGCAAGGTCAACACAGAGGCCTAAAAATGGGGAGGGAGGGCGGGTGATCCGAAGCACGCAGCCAAAGAGTTATTCTGACTTGACATACCAGTCCTGCACGATCTACCATTCTATGCAGAATAATGCGACAGGCAAAACAATTATAAATGGAACTACAGATGCCATGTGCATTTCTGTCCTTCATCGCTGAAATAAGTTGCTGGTCGGGAGGAGCAAATAAGGCTCTGTTTTTATCTTTCCAAAACACCTAAGAAGACTCGCAGGAGGTACAAGCACGCTCCAGCAATTTTTATGTGGGATATTAATTTTCCTTGGGTTGGAAGCAAACCTGTTATAGTTTCCTTAATGAAAAGCTCCGAAAAACTAATTTCCATTTGTATGCAAGCAACATCTTCTGGTTTAGCATACAGAGGCAGTCATACATACTTACAACCCATATCTGCACAAGCAAAAAAAGAGAGAGCAGAATGTTGATTTATTGCACACAAAGTGAATGGATAAGAGAACATTTTATGAGTAAGATATCATTATTTTTATAATGATAAAAATGACTGTAAAAGGATGCTATACAAGGGAGATGGGGACTTATCAGCACAAATCCTCTGTATGTTAAGAGACAGTATATATTGTAATGAAAAGGTAATTAAAAGTCTTGAATCTCAGAGCTGTGTCAAGAAAGCTTTCAAACAAGAATCTCCTTTGGTATGAGTAGCTATATCGCCACTCTGATTTGAAAAACAATATTAAATAAGCCAATTTTCAGGGACTATTAAAAAGAGCCCTATTTGTCCCTATTTGTTCAGTGGTTTATGTAGGAAGCCAATATATCAATATATTGTATGGGGAATCAAATTATCAACAACAACAACAAACAACTTATTATTTATACCCCGCCTATCTGGCTGGGTTTCCGCAGCAACTCTGGGCGGCTTCCAACAAAATATTAAAATACAATAGTCTATTAAACATTAAAAGCTTCCCTAAACATTAAGACATTTTCTTTGATAATGGAGAAACCTGCCAAAATAAATTGTTTACCAGCACAAGTACAGTGGACGCTCGGGTTGCGAACGTGGTCCCTGTGGGAGGCGCGTTCGCAACCCGCAGCGCCCCTTCTGCGCATGTGCGCGTCACGATTTAGCATTTCTGCGCATGTGCGAGCACCGAAACCCAGAAGTAACCCGTTCCGGTACTTCCGGGTTCGGTGCGGAGCGCAACCCGAAAACGCATAACCCTCAGCGTTCGCAACATGAGGTATGACTGTACACCTGTCTTGTACAATTTTAATTTGGGGAAAAAAATCAAAACATTAATCTCACGTTTTTGAGCTTCCAAAACAATTAGGCTCAGTTCCTCTTTATAACTTTGGATGCAAATATTGCCAGGGTGATGAGGAAATTTCTTGCTGCAAAATGATTTCCTAAGAAGAGCATTTGTGTTAGGACGCCAACAAGTTGGTGCGCTGAAGAGCAGCAGTCAGTCTGATAAAGCCGAGGTTAAACAGTCCGGGTCAGAAGCCAGCCAAAGTCAGTTCAAGCCAGAAGTCAGGAAGCAGAGGTCAGGATTAAGCCAGGAGTCAGAAAGCCGAAGTCACGAAGCCGAGGTCAGGAGAAAGCCAGGAGTCAGGAAGCCAAAGTCAGGAACACAGGAACAGGACAAGCAGAAAAAACCACATGCTCCAGCACAGCAGTTGCAGGTGCTGGTGAATGGAGCAGCCGGCCTTCCTTAAGTAGCCGACTCATGACCACGCCTCTTACGAGCTGCAGCTGCCTCCAGTTGTTCCCTACGTCTCTCAGCTCTACGTTCTACAGCTGAGAAGGGAAGAGGGGAGGGGGTCAGCTAGCTCCTCTCCTCACAAGGGCCTGATTCTGGCTCGACTTCTTCCTCCACCTGTACAGGTGTTTCTTCTTCTTCTGTGGAGTGCTGCCACCAGTCTTCTTCAGGTAATAATCCCTCCATTTCTCCGGACTCTTCCGTGGTTGCTGCTTCGCCTAGGGGGGCTTGCCACCACTCCTGCTCATCTGGTGCAACCCTGACAATTTGTTTGCTAAGAAAACACATATTTTAGAAGCCTTAAATATGAAAATGTGGCCCAATATCTATATAAAGTTATTAAAAGTATGTTTAAAGAGAGTAGCTAGCAATACCCAGTGCCTTAATAGGTAAGGGAAACGTAAAGGACCCCTGGACGGTTAAGTCCAGTCGAATTTGACTATGGGGTACGGCGCTTATCTCCATTTTCAGGCCAAGGGATCTGGCGTTTGTCCACAGACTGCTTTTTGGGTCATGTGGCCTGCATGACTAAACCTCTTCTGGTGCAATGGGACACCATGACGGAAGCCAGAACGCACAGAAACGCCTTAATGTCCCCCATCAGCTGATATTCTGATTATCTTAATATATGAACATGCTGTTTAAATGTTGTTGTATGGAATTGAGAACGTAACATTTTTTTTTTGCTTAGGAGTTACTTCATGCAAAACACTGCCCCGCTGAGTGGAAATTTATCCAAGACATTTTGCTAGCAGCAAGGCTCCAGAGAAAACCTGATCAGAATACTTACTGAGATTTCTCGGTATTATTTTTTTTCTGAGGGTGTAGCAAGAGAGGAGTGAAGTATTAGATTTGGATTTCTCAGACAAAATATATGACAATATTAGAAGAATAGAAACTGAAAAATGAGAAAGCTGTTGATTTTTGGCTGCTTTCCTGCTTTGGAACGGTTTCCTTTCTTGTTGATATTTAAAAGCATTTTATACATAGATTTTTTGTTAACTAATCACTAACATTTCTGCTTCTCTTTCCTAACCACTGCTGCATTCTTCTAAGTTCAGGAGCTATTCTGTAGTCTTTCTTAAAAATGAGGGTGGGGGGTGGGTGAGTAAAAATGTATACATTCAGGGGAAAAGTGTATATATTTGTTAAACTAGCATACAGAAATGCATTATATTAGTGGAAATTGCTTTGCAAAAATATGCACATTAGGCAAAAATGCATACAAAATGTATATAATAGGAGAAAATGTGCACTAATATGCTGATGGATTTTATGAGGTGCCCCCCCCCCATGCAAATTGATGCAGAAATTGAAATTGTGAAAATGAGAGAACCCCAAATTCAGATATCCGTCAATCCGCTTTGAGACTCCTTCGGGTAGTGATAAAGCGGGATATCAAATCCAAACTCTTCTTCTTCTTCTTCTTCTTCTTCTTCGACAGGAGGTTAAGCTGCACCCAGCTTTCCTTCTCCTTCCTAGTTCAGCTTTCGGCCCAAATGAAAAAACAAAAACAAAATCTGAACAATCCAAAAACGAAGCAAACCAACCAGAATTTTTGTTGTTTAGTTGTGTCCGACTCTTCATGACCCCATGGACCAGAGCACACCAGGCACTCCTGTCTTCCACTGCCTCCCGCAGTTTGGTCAGACTCATGTTGGTAGCTTCGAGAACACTGTCCAACCATCTTGTCCCCTTCTCCTTGTGCCCTCCATCTTTCCCAACATCAGGGTCTTTTCCAGGGAGTCTTCTCTTCTCATGAGGTGGCCAAAGTATTGGAGCCTCAGCTTCAGGATCTGTCCTTCCAGTGAGCACTCCGGGCTGATTTCCTTCAGAATGGATAGGTTTGATCTTCTTGCAGTTCATGGGACCAGATGAATTCACCAAAAACCAAAGATCTGAATCCAATTGTGTCCTGATTTTGAACAGATTAAAGTATCATTCTATATTTAGAGAAAAGTTTAGAGAAATACCAAACCTAATAAAAAGGAAGCAATACCACCAGATATGTGAATAATAATAATAAATAACCCCAAAATGAAGCAATATCACAAGAAGCACAAATAACAGGCCAAACCAATGAAAAAACAAAAGCAAAATCCGAACAATCCAAAAACGCAGCAAACCAACCAGAATTTACCAAAACTAAATTCACCAAAAACCAAAAATCTGAATCCAATTGTGTGCTGATTTTGAACAGATTAACGTATCATTCTATATTTAGAGAAAAAGTGGTGCAATCTTAGAGACAACATAGCTCTTCCCATGAAACAAATAGGTTGATCTCCTACTGTTGTGTGCAAGATTCAGTTCGGTCTCAGACGTAAGGAATGTTCCTTGTATTACTGGGTTGTAATATGGGAATCAATCTTGCACGACATGGATGCCAGCCTAGAAACCATTTCCCACTTATGCTTTCTGTGCATCATATATTGAAATTAACATAGCAACTGAAAGTACTTTCCCATTTCTGCATTAAATTTGTGAGATTTGTGTCTGAGGGGGAAAAATCACATCTTGAGAGTGACATTCAGAATCCATAATATAAACTCGCCACCTCTCACTTCAACATACAGCAGCATGAGCCGCGAGCTGAAGATAATACTGAAGGACACATCCTGGACTATTTTAAATATATTATGGGAAGTCATTATTGTTTAGGCCGATGGTTTGCTAATTGTCCAGTATGATCAATATGTTTCATCAATAGAAGCTGATGACAGACGATAGCTGGGGATGTTTAGAAAGGTAGAATCATAGAATCATAGAGTTGGAAGAGACCCCAAGGGCCATCCAGTCCAACCCCCTGCCAAGCAGGAAACACCATCAAAGCATTCCTGACAGGTGGCTGTCAAGCCTCTGCTTAAAGACCTCCAAAGAAGGAGACTCCACCACACTCCTTGGCAGCAAATTCCACTGTCGAACAGCTCTTACTGTCAGGAAGTTCTTCCTAATGTTTAGGTGGAATCTTCTTTCTTGTAGTTTGAATCCATTGCTCCGTGTCTGCTTCTCTGGAGCAGCAGAAAACAACCTTTCTCCCTCCTCTATATGACATCCTTTTATATATTTGAACATGGCTATCATATCACCCCTTAACCTTCTCTTCTCCAGGCTAAACATACCCAGCTCCCTAAGCTGTTCCTCATAAGGCATCGTTTCCAGGCCTTTGACCATTTTGGTTGCCCTCTTCTGGACACATTCCAGCTTGTCAGTATCCTTCTTGAACTGTACTCCAGGTGAGGTCTGACCAGAGCGGAATACAGTGGTACTATTACTTCCCTTGATCTAGATGCTATACTCCTATTGATGCAGCCCAGAATTGCATTGGCTTTTTTAGCTGCTGCATCACACTGTTGACTCATGTCAAGTTTGTGGTAATACCCATGAGAGTTTGGAAGGTGAATGGGAGGAGGCATAGAAACAATTTGAATTTTGGAGCAGCAAAGATACGCAAAGAGAACTGCAATTTGGTTGATCCTGAAGACTCTTGGGGGGTGGTGGTGCTGTGGCTTTCCCTTTGAGGCCTAAATACAGGACTAGTAGGCGAGCTCTTCAAGTGCTTAAGATAATTTATTTATTGTCATTGCACAAGTACAAGCACAACGCTATACAAGTGCAACGAAATTGCATGCCATCCCATAAAAACTAGAAAGAAAAAGAAAAAAAACAGCACAAAACACACACACACCAAAAAAAGCCACACACGCACACACATACACCCATCACAGCTCTCCAATGTCATATTATCTGGTTACAGCATTTAAGATGGTTATAGCTCTTGGGTAGAAACTGTTCTTCAATCTATTTGTTCTTGATCTAATTGTTCTATATCTTCTACCCGAAGACAGTGGTGCTAAGAGACTATATCCTGGATGAGATGGATCCTTTAAAATATTGTTTACCTTTTTAAGGCAACGGGAACTATATAGTTCTTCCAGAGATGGGAGAGGATGACCAATAATATTTGGGGCTGTGGTTATGACCTTCTGAAGTACCTTCTTCTCCCTGGCTGTGCAGCTGGAGAACCAAGCACAAATACAGTATATAAGAATGCTCTCTATGGAGCCTCGGTAGAAGGACACCAACAGTCTCTCACTCAGATTGTTCTTCTTTAAAAGTCTGAGGAAATAAATTCTCTGCTGGGCCTTCTTTACCAGAGCAGTAGTATTTGCGCTCCAAGTCATACCCTGCTCTATAATCACTCTCAAAAACTTGAATACAGCCACCCTCTCCATCTGGTCCCCGCCGATATACAGGGGCTGAATATCCACCTTTCCCCCCCTATACACTATGCCCTGTATGCATGTGTGTAAATAAAGTATCCTTTGCTTAGAAGGATGCTGTATGGACCAAAGGAAATTAAACTCTGCTGGAAACTCTGCACTCACAGGGACCAAGGCAGTATAGAGCTTCGGTACTGCTCATCAGAGGAATGAACCTCATAGAATGCTCCATCTGCTGTTGAGAAGAGGTGTTGGAATACTATAGTGGATGAATCATTCAGCTAGTAACATAAAGATTAATTCTTCAAACAGTCAACCAAGAAAGAGAGGAGGTTGGAGGCGTTGCCTAGCAACCAGTCAGATCAGCATTATCCTTCCTAAGTTGAATACTGATTGGCTGGTTGGTGCTGAGAACACTTTCTTAATTCTTGAATACCTATCCCTGTTATGGACAAGGCCTGACCTAACTGAGAGCCAAAAGTTCTCTGCTTACTTCCCCTCAGATTAAACACTGTTATCGCTTAGTTTACTCAGTAAAGTAATGCCGTGATTTCTTTTCTCTCTAGACTCCATCTTTACTATTTAAGTGGCTTTGCCAGCAGTTAGCCCTGCTGACTTAAACAAAACTAAAAGGCCCAGTTGTTGTTGTTTAGTCATTTAGTCATGTCTGACTCTTCGTGACCCCATGGACCAGAGCACGCCAGGCACTCCTGTCTTCCACTGCCTCCCGCAGTTTGGTCAGACTCATGTTGGTAGCTTCGAGAACACTGCCCAACCATCTTGTCCTCTGTCGTCCCCTTCTCCTTGTGCCCTCCATCTTTCCCAACATCAGGGTCTTTTCCAGGGAGTCTTCTCTTCTCATAAGGTGGCCAAAGTACTGGAGCCTCAACTTCAGGATCTGTCCTTCCAATGAGCACTCAGGGCTGACTTCCTTCAGAATGGATAGGTTTGATCTTCTTGCAGTCCATGGGACTCTCAAGAGTCTCCTCCAGCACCATAATTCAAAATAACCAATTCTTTGGCGATCAGCCTTCTTTATGGTCCAGCTCTCACTTCCATACATCACTACTGGGAAAACCATAGCTTTAACTATATGGACCTTTGTCGGCAAGGTGATGTCTCTGCTTTTTAAGATGCTGTCTAGGTTTGTCATTGCTTTTCTCCCAAGAAGCAGGCGTCTTCTAATTTCATGACTGCTGTCACCATCTGCAGTGATCAGGGAGCCCAAGAAAGTAAAATCTATCACTGCCTCCATTTCTTCTCCTTCTATTTGCCAGGAGGTGATGGGACCAGTGGCCATGATCTTATTTTTTTTTATGTTGAGCTTCAGACCATATTTTGCGCTCTCCTCTTTCACCCTCATTAAGAGGCCTGAGCTGAGGCCAGCCCAAGCCGGGGAGAGAGGGGCATGAGCATGTGGGGCTGATGATGTTCCCACACCCCTCTGTCCCTGGCTCCTTGGCGGCCATGCCCAAGCCAACCCCCCCAATAAATAAATACCCCCGAAAACTGGACATTTCCTTCAAAATGTAAAAATCCCCCCGGATGGGCATGAAATAAATGGAAGTACAATATTTATTGAATCACTAAAGCTTGCAAAGAAGACTTTCTAGGTGGGTTGTACATTTTCAGTAAAGCATTCCAGCACATCTATGGATGAGATAAGAAAACAGAAGGAATTCTGCTGAAAATCTGAACTTGAATGCTCCTAACTAGATACTGATGAGAGACAGTTGTTTGTGCTCTCTTCCATGTGATTTATTAGTAGTTAATCCATCACATCTGTTCTGTTCCATTGGCAATAAATAAACATTTGGTGGTTTTGCTTCTTTCCTATTAGTTTTGATCGGTTTCTGGGTTTCTGGTGATCTTGCTTCTTTTTTTATTGGTTTTCGCGTTGTGGTGGTTTTGCTTAATTTTGGGGTTTCTGGTGATCTTTGCTTGGGTTTGGTGTTTTGTTGTTGTTGTTGTTGTTGTTGTTGTTGTTGTTGTTGTTTTGCATTGTGTAGTTCTGCGTCTTTTCCACCAGAAACAAAGAGAGGCACCAGAAGGCCAAAATCAGTTGCAAAGAAGCAGAACATGAAGCAATATGACGAGGAAAATCACCGGGAATGGACAGAGAAGGAAACCAACCAGAAATGAAGAAAATGCACGAGAAACACAAAACCCAGTCAAATGAATAAAAATGAAGGGATAGCAACAAAATTGCCAAGAAAACATCTCCAATATGAAGCAAAATAACAGGAAGTACCGGAAAGCCAATCTTTAATCCAACATTTATCTGGCAATAATCCTAATCCTAATTCTAATCATAAACTAAAAATAACCTAGCCCAAACCCTAAGCACTAACCCCAACCCTAACCCTAAACCAAATGAAACTTTTCCTTCATTTCTGGGGAATGTTCTTCCTTTTAGAGCTTCTATGAGTTTTCATAATAGTCCTATAAAATGAGGGAAAACACTGTAAATGAAGGAAACCACCAGAACGCAAGAACCAATTGCAAGGAAGCAGCAGGAACACCACAAGGAAAAATTCCAGAAACTGGCAAAGAAGCAAACCAAATGAAGGAATTTCACCAGAAATACCAAACCTAATAAAAAAGGAAGCAATACCACCAGATATGCGAATAATAATAATAAATACCCCCAAAATGAAGCAAAATCACAAGAAGCACAAATAACAGGCCAAACCAATGAAAAAACAAAAACAAAATCCGAACAATCCAAAAACGAAGCAAACCAACCAGAATTTACCAAAACTAAATTCACCTAAAACCAAAAAGCAGTGAAAACTAACATGCTACATGTTGCATGTTTTGGGGGTTTCTCCTGATTATGCTTTTCCATGAGTTGCTTGCTTATTGGGCTTCTGGTGGTTTTTATTTTTGATTTGTTTTTGTGTTTGTGGTGGTTTTGCTTCATTTTCTGTTTCTGGTGGATCTGCTTCTATCTGCTTGTTTTTCTGCATTGTGTAGTTTAGCTTCTTTTCCACCAAAACAAAGAAAAGCACCAGAACGCAAAAAATAAAATAAAATAAAAATCAGTTGCAAAGAAGCAGAAAATGAAGCAATATGATGAGGAAAATCATTGGGAATGGATAGAGAAGCGAACCAACCCGAAATGAAGAAAATACATGAGAAACAGAAAAGCCAGTCAAACGAATAAAAATTGATGCAGTACCACCAAAAACGCAAAGTCCAAGAACACATTGCCAATATGAAGCTTTTGGGGTTTCTGGTATATCTCCTCCCCCCCTTCCTTTTTCCTTGTGTAATTTTGCTTCTTTTCCACCAAACAAATAGAAGCACTAGAAAGCAAATCCCAATTGCAAAGAAGCAGAAGATGAGGCAATACCAGAAGGAAAATCATCAGAAACTTTTCCAGCTGGAAATGTAAGGAAACAGCTGGGCATGGAAAAAAAAAGTTAAAGAATATTGTGAAATGATATATAATGAGGTGAAAAGATGACATTCCCCCCCCAAAAAACCAGAGGCATTCCTGTTAGGAATGGTTCAGAAGGAAGTACCTGGGTGTCAGAAAAACTTATTTATGTATTCTACAACAGTGGCTTTGATTTTGTTTGCCCAAAAATGAAGGATGAGGTCCCTAGTAAGGAAGATTGGCAACTTAAGATGATAGAATATGCAGTTAGCAGGTCTAACAAGTAGAAGATGTAGAAGTAGAAGAAGAAGAGTTTGGATTTGATATCCCGCTTTATCACTACCCTAAGGATACCCTATCACTACCCTAACGGAGTTTCCATGCGCTGCTCTGGTTCGCTAGAAGCGGCTTAGTCATGCTGGCCACATGACCTGGAAGCTGTATGCTGGCTCCCTTGGCCAATAATGCGAGATGAGCGCCACAACCCCAGAGTCGGTCACGACTGGACCTAATGGTCAGGGGTCCCTTTACCTTTACCTTTAAGGAGTCTCAAAGCGGCTAACATTCTCCTTTCCCTTCCTCCCCCACAACAAACACTCTGTGAGGTTAGTGAGGCTGAGAGACTTCAGGGAAGTGTGACTAGCCCAAGGTAACCCAGCAGCTGCATGTGGAGGAGCAGGGAAGTGAACCCAGTTCACCAGATTACGAGTCCACCGCTCTTAACCACTACGCCACGCTGACTTTCAATAAGAGAGCAAGAAGAGCAGGTCTTTAAAGAGGATTGGGAATTTTTTGTCGAGGGGACTTGGAATCAGATGGCTGTTCCCCTAATCTCAAGGCAGGCACTGTAAGCAGTGGGGATCCAGTACCTCTATCCTGAGTTGACAGGTGGTGACAGATGAGAGACAGCTGGATCCCCAGTGCTAAGCGGACCACGAGGTCGCTGAAAGAATGTGAACATGATGAAAGACACGGAAAAATGGAGAGCAAGAAAATTATATGAACATTTGTCATGAAAGCCACGGAGGGGCAAAATTTGAAGTTTTGGTAATCTAATAGGGTCAAAGATATAGGAGTCAGGCAATGTGGTAGGGGGAAGTTTTGACCTTAAATAGCTAATGTATTAGAGGGACCCAGGTGGCGCTGTGGGTTAAACCACAGAGCCTAAGGCTTGCTGATCAGAAGGTCGGCGATTCGAATCCCTGCGACGGGGTGAGCGCCCGTTGCTCGGTCCCTGCTCCTGCCAACCTAGCAGTTCGAAAGCACGTCAAAGTGCAAGTAGATAAATCGGTACCGAACGGCGTTTTCGTGCGCTGCTCTGGTTCGCCAGAAGCGGCTTAGTCATGCTGGCCACATAACCTGGAAGCTGTACGCCGGCTCTCTTGGCCAGTAATGCAAGATGAGCACTGCAACCCCAGAGTCGGACACGACTGGACCTAATGGTCAGGGGTCCCTTTACCTTTACCTTTTTAGCTAATGTATCCTGTGCTTATTGAAAGCTTTCTTCTTTGAAGCAAATGCAAATTGTTACTATTACTTTTTTAAAAGTTGCCCTAGATTTAATATACAGGAAGAACAGTATTGTTGCCACCGCAAGTTGTAAGCAAGGTAAGTTTGATCCTGCTTGGGGAAGCGGCAGAATAACCACACGATGAAGACCTTGAATCGCTTTCGGGTGGCTGGATGTCTGAATTATTTAAAAGCATCTCTCCTCTCTTTAGAAGAAGCTAGGAGAGGTTGTGGTGAAGACTCTGAAATGCAATTATCAACCACTTCCTCAAATATGGAAGTGATATAATAGAATATAATCCTACTTTGTGCAAGGCCACTCTTTGGCATTGTGCAATCCAGAGAACAAACCAAATGCCTTTAGCTCTTAGGGAGATGAAACAGAAGGAATGTAGAGATGCTAATGTTCGTGCTTGACACTCAGGAGAGAGTGCAACTGAGACAATTAAGCTGCTCTTCATTCACATTTGACTGGGAAATGGATGTTCTAACGACATCACATTAAAACCTGATTTTTTTTTCAATATTTCAATATTCACTCAAATCCTCCCCACTCCCTTAATTATTGAAAGAGCCCTACGTCTTGCAAATGTATATATTGGCCAAGTGCCCCTCACAGGACGTATGTCTGGCAGCCATATGAAAGGGTCCTACATACATGTTGACACATATGTGAGAGTCTTCACCCGAAAGGAGATATCCTGATTGGTTCAAGATACCCCTGTCTATGCACATATGTATGTATGTACAGCCCCTCCACACAGCTGTCAAACGCACAGACTGCTGTGGCTCATGGCATGTGTAGTGGCAGCTGGGGAGGGCAAACAAATGACATCCTATAAGCCCTTCATGTATTCTTTCAATTTTCCTCCTCTAAAACCAACACATCAAGAAACATATCTAACACAAAACTATCAAGTTGCGGGTAGCTCTGGATTAGAGGCAGGGGAGCAAATTGAAGCTTGCTCCAGACAATCTAGATATATTGTTGGTTCTGCTCTGGCCTTGGCACAATGATAACAAAGGCTATAGGTCAGCCTTTCTCAACCTTGGGTCCCCAGATGTTGTTGGACTACGACTCCCATCAACCCTGACCACTGGTCCTGTTAGGGTTGATGGGAGTTGTAGGCCAAAAACATCTGGGGTCCCAAGGTTGAGAACCACTGCTATAGGTGAACTAAGCCATTAGGAGTCCCCGGCTCCATCCTGCTAAGCTCCACCTCCTTGCTTAAGAATAGTTTGGCTCGGCACCTAGTACTCCTGCTCCCATTAGTCCCTCTGGGTGCATTACCTGCACTGATGGGTTGACCGGGAGATGCTGATCCATGGAATGAAGATGTGGGCATGGATTCCAGGTGTCCTGACCCAGAAGTCCTGGACTCAGGAGTCCCTGATCTAATGGGGCCAGGGGTGGCCATAGCGGTGGGGCTCGATTGTCCTTTGGGTCTTGAGAGGTTGGAGGAGCTGGCGATCCTGGGGTCACAGTTTGTGGAAGCTTCTGGGTGTTGGATATCCTAATGATGCTTAGTTAGGGCTGATGGCTGGGAGTGCTTTCTACCAATTTTGCCTGCTAAGCCAACTTACCTGGAGAAATCAGACCTAGCCTCAGTCATTCATGGCATAGTTATCAAGGTGCACCCTAAAAATGTACATCTCAAAAGCAGGGTAAAGAGGTGCACTTCAGGGTAAAGAGGTGCACTCCTAATAAAGGTACCAGATGCACCTTACCTATTGATAATACATATTCTTTATTTTAGGATTTAGTTGAATGTTTTGTTTTTTGTTTTTATACTCTGTCCTGGTATCTGTTTTGAGGAAGGGTTTTTAAAGACATATTTTACTACATGAATAACAGTACCCATTAATCCTGACCACTAGCCATGCTGGTGGGGCTAACGGGAGTTGTCATCTACTAACATTTGTTAAGTGTGCTACATTGGGCTGGTCTTGGAGACTGTTCCAAAATTTCAGCTGGTCCAAAATGCTACTGTTGGAATTTTAGAAAGAGCCAGATGAGGGCAGATGAGTTGGGTAGTACCAATCAACTAAGTTTTACTCAGAGTAGATCTGTTAAAATTAATGGGCTTAATTTAATCATGCTCCTTGAGTTAAATGTGTCTACTCTGAGTAAAACCACCCACTATCCCAATCTTGTATCCACTACTCTGGTTACCATTTAACTACTGGGTTCAATCAAAGATGCTGGCTTTGATTTTTAAAGCAAACATCTCTCATTGAATGTTGAGTTCACTCGTTTCAGAAAGGTGTGGTGAACATTCTTGTAATAATGTTCTGAATAATAATTGCTCTGAATTCTGAAAACACATAGCTGAAGGTTTGTATGTAGGTGAAGGTCAGCTGAAATCTTCTGCGGGGAAAATGCATTTAAATCAACTCAGCTTTAAGAATGCACTGCTGTTTTTCACATGTTTCCACCAGTTTCCTCACAATTCTTTTTATTATTATACTGCATTTGTGAGATGGTAGCCATTCACAATGGGTTCTCTCTTTATTGTTTGTTAGACCAGCGTTTCCCAACCGGTGTGCCGCGGCACACTAGTGTGCCGCGAGACACCGGCTGATGTGCCGCGGAAAAAGTCAGGAAAGCGAGTGTGGGACCTTCGTCCCTCCGAGGGTTGCCCGGGAGCAGCCAGCTGCTGCAAGCCCAACCAGAGGCTCGCTCGCCTGCTATGACTACGAGGGCGAAGCAGGCGTTTCCTCGCTCTCTCGCTCACTCACCCGCCGGTGCTGTGCATCTATGCGCGCCTGGCCGCCGCCGAGCAGCGCAGCCCGACGCTTCTCTTCGATGCGCTCGGGCACCGTGGGCGCGCGCCGAGGGGGGCTGTTGCTGAGCCGGCGGGAAAACGCCAGCGAAACCCTCGGGAGCCGAATAGGCAGGATACGCAGGGCGGCCATGGCTGTGGACTGCGGGGACACATGCGCGCACAGGGCGTGGGGGGGTGGGCGGATGAGGCGGGCAGGTTCCTTAAGCGTGGAAACAGCAGCAACCATTTGCCCCGCCCAGGCTCCCTTTATATTTCTTTTACGCCTGCCTCGCCGCTTCTCTCCTCACGCTGTTATTAACTGTGTCAGAGTGCGCTTTCTTTTCTTTTTCCCCTGCGGGGTGCACACTGCGTATGAAGACGCCCCCGCCGACCGCTTAAAAACAGTCTTTTAATACGGAACAATGTTGTTGCATGTCACGCTGCTGGTATCTTCGTGCGCTGAGCATTTTAGTGTTTCTGCTGCGCAGGCCCGAGACCTCTTTTCCCCTTCAAGGTTGTGTTTTTATTGCAGAATGTAGGCTATCGCACTAGAGTGCGTCTCCACTAATTTGCAGTGCCCCGATGTGAGTGCACGTTACGGATAAGGTTGGAAATAAGGTGAGAAGGAGCTCTAGAAGAAAGGACTTCTGCACAGTGCATAGATGTCTGCAGAAGACCGAATTTGAATAGGTGCGTTTTGGCAAGCCACAGTGCTTCTCGGCGCATGGAGACTACCTATGCTTTTTTTTTTTTTTTACATACAACTATTAAAGATACAGACATCCTTTGTTCTTAATTTTGTTGTACCTTTTTTACCTTTTGTACATGTGCAATAACTGCTTAACTTAGAAGTAAGTGTCACTCTGGTAACTCTGGGTCAGGAGACCCGGCGCAGCCGGGTGGGGGAGGAGCGGTGTGCCGCGAGATTTTTTCATTGATTCAAGTGTGCCGTTGCCTAGATTAGGTTGGGAAACACTGTGTTAGACATTACTATAATAAAACCTCTAAATTGATGTTAACCAGGATCTATAGGGGCTATGCTTGTGGGCTTTCCAGAAGTGTTGTGTTAGATACTGCAGAAAACCAGATGCTTGCTTAAAAAGGTAAAGGTAAAGGACCCCTGACAGTTAAGTCCAGTTGCGAATGACTCTGGGGTTGCGGCGCTCATCTCGCTTTACAGGCTGAGGGAGCCAGCATTTGTCCGCAGACAGCTTCCGGGTCATGTGGCCAGCATAACTAAGCCGCTTCTGGTGAACCAGAGCAGCGCACAGAAACGCCGTTTACCTTCCCGCCGGAGTGGTACCTATTTATCTACTTGCACTTTGACGTGCTTTCAAACTGCTAGGTTGGCAGGAGCAGGGACTGAGCAACTGGAGCTCACCCCGTTGCGGGGCTTCGAACCGCCGACCTTCCGATTGGCAAGCCCTAGGCTCTGTGGTTTAACCCACAGCGCCACCTGCATCCCTTGTGTCATCTGTAGCAGACTGCTATTTATTCAAGAAGTACTTGTCAATTTCCAGAGGATGACCTCATGGTTTCTGGAACTTGAGCAGACAGAGCTAATGCAAGGTGGCCTGACCCAGGAAATATCATCTTCTTAGACAATAGTGCTTACTTAGGATCACTGCTCCTGCCAACCTAGCAGTTCGAAAGCATGTCAAAGTGCAAGTAGATAAATAGGTACCACTGCAGCGGGAAGGTAAACAGCGTTTCCGTGTGCTGCTCTGGTTCGCCAGAAGCGGCTTTGTCATGCTGGCCACATGACCCGGAAGCTGTACGCCGGCTCCCTCGGCCAATAATGCGAGATGAGAGTGCAACCCCGGAGTCAGTCACGACTGGACCTAATGGTCAGGGGTCCCTTTACCTTTAGGATCACTGAACAAAGATTAATTAATCTTTATGCCCCGTGCTTTTTTTCCGGGGGGGGGCGGCGCAGGGGGACACATACCCCTAAACATTTTATGAATCTAACGGGAGAAGAAACTATTTTTTTTTAAATAGTTGCTTCTCTAGCACAGTGAATTGTCAGTTCCATTGCTACCCCCGATGTTCATTTACTGTATTCATTTTTCCCAGTTTGAACTATAAAATGATGATTTTCTTGAGTCAAAATGGGGGTATGTCTGAACATTTTTTTTTTTAAAAAAGCACTGGTTATGCCTTGCACAGATAAGTCCCCTTTGCTTTCTGAATGGTGTGTGTGTGTGATACAGATTTTAGGTGTGTGTGTCTTTTATAATAATAATAATAAAAATCAAGAAAGCAGGCCACACAAGCCTGAAGTTGTGTCATCCTATTCCACAGGTATGAAAGTAGCAGGGATGCCCCCCTCACTGTGTTTCAGGCAACATGTGATTTATCCTTCAGGATAATTGTATACTGTTGTGGCAAAAAGACCAAGCTATGCACCAGGAAGGCAGTGGCATGAACTCACTATATGACTTCTGGCAAGTCAACTGTCTCTCCGCCTCGCTTTTCTCCTGCCCCTCACATCTCTAATGTGGGAATTAATGATACTGACTTACAGGGTTTTTTCTTTGTATGAATGACAGCTAAATAATACCTGTGACACACTTTGAACTGTTGAAAGCACTATACAAAAACGTTAAGTATTATTATTATTATTATTATTATTATTATTATTTATTACCTTGGCAGAGAGAAGAGAAGTAACCACAGCAAAAGCTGTTAAAATGCACAGCTATTCCCCCAATTTAATGTAAAATGCACGTGACACTTTCACTCCCCCCCAAAAAAAACTCTCTTTGCTCTTCCTTGATGTGACACTGTCCTGTTCTGTGAACCTGTTAAAAGCTGTTTTAAGGGCTTGCCACTATGGTGGGTGCTGCCTGAACAGAGCAGACGGAGAAACCTTGCCCCAAATTGCAAGCAATTTCGGAGGAGGACAAGGTTCAATTTACCATTTAGACAGACTGCATTCTAGTAAGGTGTTATGTGTAGGTTTAATGTTCAGGATTATAAACTGCTGTTCTATCATATAAGGGCAACACAAGGTTGATTCTTCAAAGGTTGAGGATTTTCAGTTAGTAAACAGGCTCAGTGCCTCATCGTCTTTGGAAATCTGCAAAGGACACAGTGGTCCAAGTTTTGCGCACTCAAAAACGTAGCTACAAATTAAAGTAAATGGCGCATTTTTAATATCTGTGGCAAAATGAGTTTATTTCACAACCACCACCACCATGGGTAATTCATGGCAAGTTGGCTTTCAGCTCAATTTATTAGTAATGTGTGATAAAGGGGAGAAGATAGTCAACTACATTTGGTAACATTTGTTGGTATGAGAGACAGTGGGGATAGTTTGTCTTGTTTTTGTGTGTGTAACATAGAATCATAGAGTTGGAAGAGACCACAAGGGCCATCCAGTCCAACCCCCTGCCAAGCAGGAAACACCATCAAAGCATTCCTGACAGGTGGCTGTTAAGCCTCTGCTTAAAGACCTCCAAAGAAGGAGACTCCACCACACTCCTTGGCAGCAAATTCCACTGTCAAACAGCTCTTACTGTCAGGAAGTTCTTTCTAATGTTTAGGTGGAATCTTCTTTCTTGTAGTTTGAATCCATTGCTCCATGTCCGCTTCTCTGGAGCAGCAGAAAACAACCTTTCTCCCTCCTCTATATGACATCCTTTTATATATTTGAACATGGCTATCATATCACCCCTTAACCTCCTCTTCTCCAGGCTAAACATACCCAGCTCCCTAAGCCGTTCCTCATAAGGCATCGTTTCCAGGCCTTTGACCATTTTGGTTGCCCTCCTCTGGACACGTTCCAGCTTGTCAGTACTGTATCTTTCTTGAACTGTGGTGCCCAGAACTGGACACAGTACTCCAGGTGAGGTCTGACCAGAGTGGAATACAGTGGTACTATTACTTCCCTTGATATAGAACAAAGAGATGAAAGCAAAGTTGGAAAATAAGCTGAAGACCCAACAAGAGAGCATTGCGTAGAGTTGAGCAATGCTGAGCAGATTACATATTGCTAGATTATTTATGAACTATCCACAAAGAAGGCGATTTGAATATTTTGATCCTTAGTTCACATTTGATGAAGTTCTTCTCGGTGGAGATAATATGCAAACGTTTCTTCCTGACATCCGTATGGCCAGCATATTGATTTACAGTGTAAATTTATAATACTGCAGGTAATAGATCTTTACAGTCACTTCCAATGAAAAATTGATATACAAACAGTATTCTAATTTTAGCTTTGGCAAATGATGCACGCTCCTGATTTAAATAGAATAATCCTCTCTTATACAAACTTTAAAGTACTTTCCTGTATGCTAGGTACTTTTAGACCAAATGACATTAAATATACTGTTGGGTTATTCTCTCCCCCCGCCCCCACCACATAATTTCCCCTCACAAGTGCAAGAGACTAGGCCAGGGGTAGGCAACCTAAGGCCCGTGGGCCAGATGCAGCCCAATCGCCTTCTCAATCCAGCCCACGGACGGTCCGGGAATGAGCATGTTTTTATATGAGTAGAATGTGTCCTTTTATTTAAAATGCATCTCTGGGTTATTTGTGGGGCCTGCCTGGTGTTTTTACACGAGTAGAACGTGTGCTTTTATTTAAAATGCATCTCTGGGTTATTTGTGGGGCATAGGAATTTATTCATTTTTTTCTCTCTCCAAAATATAGCCCGGCTCACCACATGGTCTGAGGGACAGTGGACTGGCCCATGGCTGAAAACGGTTGCTGATAAGGATAAAACATTAGAGTGAAATACAAAGATATTTAAAGATGTTAAGAGATTACTAAGAGGATATAAAATGAAACGCAGAGGGGGAGACGGGAGGAAGTCAACCCAAAGATGTGTAGAAAAATGGAGGGGAAATTAGGATATATGTTGTGTCTGTGTAGTTGATTATATATTAGAAGTTATGTTAGAAATGATTTCTTTTTTTGTTTGTTAATTGTTTGTTTAATTATAAAACCCAATTAAATTCTTTTTTTTTTTAAAAAAAAAGTAATAATAATAAAAAGAAAACGGTTGCTGACCCCTGGACTAGGTTTTTGGATGTAGGCATTGTAGGGAGGGAAGAGGCTATTTAAACAAGCATTCCTACATTCAAAATGGCCTCCCCTCAGTTGCTTTCGTCCCTCGGCCTTCTCTTATACAAAGGACCTTTTCAGACATGACCGAGCCGCAAACCCAGGTTTCAGAGTTGATATTCAGTTCCTAGAAGGGTAGCCATGTTAATCTGTTGCAACAAACACAACAAAGACTAGTCGGTTAGTTTTGGCATAAGCCAGGGGTGAGCAAACTTTTTCAGCAGGGGGCCGGTCCACTGTCCCTCAGACCTTCTGGGGGGGCCAGACTATATTTGGGGTTTTTTGGGGGGGGGAATGAACAAATTCCTATGCCCCACAAATAACCCAGATATGCATTTTAAATAAAAGGACACTGATTCCTGGACTGTCCACAGGCCGGATTTAGAAGGCAATTGGGCTGGATCCGGCCCCCGGGCCTTAGGTTGCCTACCCATGGCATAAGCTTTGGTAGGCAAATCAGACACATGGAGTGGACAACAAAGATGTTGCATAGATGACTGTGTTCTTCACGCACATGAATCCAATGAGTAGGAAAAAATTGCGGAGTTAACTACATATAGTGAAATTTGAGACACCACTTTATGAGTTCTGTCAGTAGAAGTGCATGGGCTGATGCTGACATCAGCCCATGCACTTCTACTGACAGAACTCATAAAGTGGTGTCTCAAATTTCAGTATATGTAGTGTATGAAGAAAAACAGCCAAGATGAGGGAACCTCAACACACGTTAGGAAACTGTTCTGTTGACAAAAGAACCACACATTTCAGGCATCTGAACCATCTTTTGAGATTGCAATCCTTATTTAAAATCCTCACGCATATCAAAGGATTCCATGTCTCCACAAAATCAACGCTGTACCTGCAAAGCCACCCTGCTGTGGCCAAAGAAGGGAACTGCAGAAATATCACACAAAAACTGCAGAAATTGTGAAACTTACCAGAAAGATAAGAAATCAGGATAACAAACTTTTTAATATATAAAAGAATGGAAATGGTTTATGGAATATTTACAAATAAACTGTAAACGGATAAGAACATTGGCGAGATTATTGCAATAACCTGCATTTTTATAAAAGTATATATTTAAAGTTGGATATGCTGAAAATATTAAAAATAAATTTAAGGAACCTTGGTTCTCAAACATAATCTGTTCCGGAAGTCCATTCCAAAGCCAAAGTGTTCCAAAACCAAGGGGCGCTTTCCCATAGAAAGTAATGCAAAACGGATAAATCCGTTCCAGACTTTTAAAAACAACCCCTAAAACAGCAATTTAACATGAATTTTACTATCTAATGAGACCATTGAGCCATAAAATGAAAGCAATAATCAATGTAATGTACTATAAAATAAATAAGACAGTATTGTAGATGATTAAAAAAAAAAATCTTACTGTACTGATGAGAGTCATTGTTTGGATGGGGGGCTTTTATCCATTTCCACAGTGACACAATCAATCAATCAGTAGCTGAACTGGGTTCCACACAGTCACAAAAACAAATTAACTGAAAAAGCCTCAAAAACAAAAACGCAAAATATTTCTTGTATGGATGTGTACTCTTTTAAAATACTTAATAAAGTTTATTTTTTTAAAAAAACCACGCAAGATAAATAGGAAAAACAAAAGCGCCAAACTTACTCCGTTCTAGAAGTCTGTCTGACTTCCAAAATGTTGGAAAATAAAGGCGCAGCTTCTGATTGGTGCAGGTGCCCCGGAAACAATAGCTGACAGCCTCATCAGACGTTCGACTTCTGAAAAATGTTCGAAAACCAGAGCACTTACTTCCGGGTTTTTGGCATTTGAGAACCAAGGTACAACTGTATACTTTCTGATGATACGATTTAGTGCAAAGTATTGGTCAATGTTGCTGAATCCTTCTCTAAACGCTGCTTGTTCTCCGTGCAGATTGTTATATGTAGCCAGTCAGTTAACTTTATTTGTAAATGCTGAGTGTATAACTTTGAAGGGATATCAAACAGGCTGGTGAGGTGGTAATTTTGTGGCAAAGATCTGTCCCCTTTCTTTAAGATTGGAGCAATGATGTTCATCTTCCAGCTGGGAAGAATTTGAGCCGGGTTATTTATATGTGTAAATTTTGTTGTTTAGTCGTTCAGTCGTGTCCGACTCTTCGTGACCCCATGGACCAGAGCACGCCAGGCACTCCTGTCTTCCACTGCCTCCCGCAGTTTGGTCAGACTCATGTTGGTATATGTGTAAATAGCCTGGCCAAAATAGGTAACCACCATTCTGAGTGAGTCTTGGAGCTCTGGAGGCCCCATGTCTTCTCCTGGGGCTAGAAATAATAATAATAATAATTTAATAATAATAATAATAATAATAATAATAATAATAATAATAATAATTTATTATTTTTACCCCGCCCATCTGGCTGAGTTTCCTCAGCCACTCTGGGCGGTTTCCAGTCAAATATTAAAACAATACAGCATTAAATATTACAAACTTCCCTAAACAGGGCTGCCTTCAGATGTCTTTTAAAAATAGGATAGCTGCTTATTTCCTTGACATCTGCTGGAAGGGCGTTCCACAGGGAGGGCGCCACTACCGAGAAGGCCCTCTGTCTGGTTCCCTGTAACCTCACTTCTCGCAATGAGGGAACCGCCAGAAGGCCCTCGGTGCTGGATCTCAGTGTCCGGGCTGAACGATGGGGGTGGAGACGCTCCTTCAGGTATACAGGACAGAGGCCGTTTATTATTATTATTTATACCCTGCCCATCTGGCTGGGTTTCCCCAGCCACTCTGGGCAGCTCCCAAGAAAATATTAAAAATACAATAAAACATCAAACATTAAAAACTTCCCTAAACAGGGCTGCCTTCAGATGTCTTTTAAAAATAGGATAGCTGCTTATTTCCTTGACATCTGCTGGAAGGGCGTTCCACAGGGAGGGCGCCACTATCGAGAAGGCCCTCTGTCTGGTTCCCTGTAACCTCACTTCTCGCAATGAGGGAACCGCCAGAAGGCCCTCGGTGCTGGATCTCAGTGTCCGGGCTGAATGATGGGGGTGGAGACGCTCCTTCAGGTATACAGGACCGAGGCCGTTTATTATTATTATTTATACCCTGCCCATCTGGCTGGGTTTCCCCAGCCACTCTGGGCAGCTCCCAACAGAATATTAAAAATACAATAAAACATCTAACATTAAAAACTTCCCTAAACAGGGCTGCCTTCAGATGTCTTCTAAAAGTCAGATAGTTGTTTATTTCCTTGACATCTGATGGGAGGGCCTTCCACAGGGCGGGCGCCACCACCGAGAAGGCCCTCTGCAAAGTATAAAGATATATACTACCAAGTATAAATATGAACATTGTGTCATAACTTAGTATTGAATGGTTGATAAATTCCCAATGTTAAAAAAATTCTATTTGGCGACTTTCCTTCCCTATTCCTTTTAAATGTAAGCTTAGAAGTGCTGTGTCCCAGATACATTATATCCTTGCATCGTCTCAATAGGCATTGATGATTTCCAGTTGCTAGCAAGGCCTTTTTGCCTAGCTGTTGCTATCAAAGACATCAAAAGACTGAGATCTATTTCTTTTAAAATAACCCAAGCGGCGTGTTCTTTGTGTTTCTGGAATAGCATAACCAGTAATATCTTCTCTTACATTCAGTAATTTGATCGAGATTACGTATCCATTCATCGCTCTTGGCGTTTATTCTGTAACAAATGAAAATAAGCCCCACTTGGTTCATTTTTTTTATTGCCCCCCAAAACAAATGCAAATATTAGGTGCGAATTCAACAGCCTGGGGCGGTACATTCTTAAACAATGCTTGCTGCTTAATTCTGCTGAGCATAAATAAGTTGTCACCTGTCCAGATAAGATTAGGTATAAGATTATGCATGGTGTGTAGAAAGCAGACAGAGGGGAGATTATTTCCTTCTTTCATAATAATAGAATATCCAATGCTGAATGTTGGAACATTCAGGACAGACAAAAGGAGATAGTTCGTCATAAGGTAAAGGTAAAGGGATCCCTGACCATTAGGTCCAGTCGTGTCCGACTCTGGGGTTGCGGCTTTCATCTCGCTTTATTGGCCGAGAGCCGGCATACAGCTTCTGGGTCATGTGGCCAGCATGACTAAGCCGCTTCTGGCGAACCAGAGCAGCGCACGGAAACGCCGTTTACCTTCCCGCCAGAGCGGTTCCTATTTATCTACTTGCACTTTGACGTGCTTTCGAACTGCTAGGTTGGCAGGAGCAGGGACCGAGCAACGGGAGCTCACCCCGTCGCGGGGATTCGAACCGCCGACCTTCTGATCAGCAAGCCCTAGGCTCTGTGGTTTAACCCACAGCGCCACCTGGGTCCCGAGTTCGTCATACAGTGCCATAATTAAACAACAGAATTTACTAACATACGGTATACTGGATGGCTTTAAAAGGGGGTTAGACATTTCCCCCCCCCCCCAGAGGATAATGCTATCGGTGACTATGATGGCTATTTACTACTGCCATGATATAAACGTTAATTTTTTTTGGAATTCTTGTTATTAGTTATTCTGAAAGGAAATACACACCAAGAGCTCTGGCCAGAAATTTCAATACTAGGAATGAATCCTACTCGTGAGTTACAGTTAAATAAAAGTGCCAGTATGTATTCTGGTAAGGATTACAACCTTAGGCAGAGAATGTGAATTCAAATAAGAAAAACAGTTTAAAGTTCACAATAGTATGTGTAAACAATAACTCATTACAGTATAAGAACATAAGAAATTTTAAGTAACAATAAATGTATATCATTTTTGAGTTCATGTTAATTTGTAGAGAACGTATGGATGTATCATGTAACTCTGTGTTTTTCAAGTATAGTGTCTGAGAATGAAGAGATCAGCATGTATCTGAGTTTTTCTGTGCTCAAAAATTAGCTGACGAAGACATCCATAACAAAACAGGGCCCTGTCCTGGTTGCTTTTCCTGAATCGACTCTTCACTCCGGCTTTACTTATAAAACAATCCTTTTGTATACTTTTGAATACGGACTGATATACATTTATTGTTACTTAAAATTTCTTACGTTCTTATACTGTAACGAGTTATTGTTTACACATACTATTGTGAACGTGAAACTGTTTTTCTTATTTGAATTCACATTCTCTGCCTAAGGTTGTAATCCTTACCAGAATACATACTTTTATTTAACTGTAACTCGCGGGTAGGATTTATTCCTAGTATCGAAATTTCTGGTGTGTATTTCCTTTCAGTATTTACTACTGTCAGCAGCAGAACCAGGATGCCTTAAAATATCAATTGCTCAGAAACACATGTAGGGGAGAGTGTTCAAGTCCAGGTTAAATTATAGTGAGGGGTTTTGAAAAAACAGCACCCACTGTAGTTTAACCTGGACTTAATTAAACATACTGTACAAGAATTTATAATTCTTTTCCATGTTTGTAGTAAAATGGCTACATGAAATAGCTGTATTGAATACAATACTCATCTTCTAATTCAATCATGAGCTCGAAATATAATGAAAAGAATTCAAATTCCCCTAAAAAATTAGGATAGTGGGAAAAATAGCTTAAAAATTTGAGACCGGAGGGAGGTAAGGGTGTAAAAAGAAGAAAATTAGGAGTTTTAAATTAGGTTGGAGTAAAGGAATTTGATAAGGCTTGAGGAAAGGACCAGAAGTAATGAGGTGCTGAGGTATGGGAAAAAGAAGTTAGTTTAAGTAAAATGATTTTGGTATTTTATGTTATTGTGAAGTTTATGAATTTGGAAAACTGATAAAGAGGATAGATAATGAATTCAACAGAGGGGAACTTGAGGAAGTCAACCGAAATATGAAATTGAGGACAGGAGGAATACCTGGCCCACAGAAATGGACCAGGCCTAAGCAATGATATTTAATATGTTAGCTACGTTAAATGTATAATGTTTACTGTATTCCCGGTGAGAGAGGGGGATGGAAATTTGCTTCCCTCAGTGAGAGGGGGGAAGGATGAAAATTTAACGGTATTGTTAAGTGCTTAAAATTGTTAAAATCAATTTTTAAAAATTGAAAAAAACAAAACAAATTCAAATTCCCCCCATTATATATCATATACAATTAAACAGGGATTCTTATGTAATCCTCCTCTGATAGAATCCTACCCAGATCTGGAGCTTCTGTTTACTAGGAATTTTTACCAATGATAATTGTTGGAATCCATAGTTCATCCAAATTTCTTCCCATCTCTGTTGAAAGGAATGAAACTGTCAGATATATGAAACATGCTTGGCTTTGCCCTTCTGGGCTGCAATCCTATACACACTTTCCTGGGAGTAAGCACAACTAAACTCAGTGGAACTTGTTTCTGAGTAGACATGTCTAGGATTACTCTGCGAAAAATAATTACATTCATTTCCCCACCCCCAAGAAAGCAAAATGATTTGTGTGTGATATGTAATCATAGGTATAGCACAATGGAATTGAAACTTGCCTTTCTAATGTTGCAGAAGGTGTACTGTAACTTACCTTTCAAAATATAAATATAAACAAAGCTGCCTACAAATGAATCCTTGGCAATGTTAACATTTTTATTGACTATTCAGAATGATCTTAGCACATAATTAAAATTAATATGGACTGGACCCAATATCTTTGAGTGGAAAAGATAACCCTTTAAAAACAAACAAGCACTTGAAAGATTGCTGTCGTGTAGTGCAATGTGTAAATAATAGCTATAGTGTGTATCCTGAAAAGGCATCTCCCATATGTAGACTTGACGACTCCATCCCTACCAGGAATGTAGGCTGCTCTGCTGGCTAGGTGAAACCTAAAAATCCCATTTTCACTAACACAAACCACATGGCGGAGTTAAGACACAAATGAACACTGAGCATTTTGTGACAGAAAAACTGGAACAGGAATCTGCACCAGCAGCCAAAACTTAGAGCAGAAAGGTGTGCGAACTATGTTAGGAAATGGTTTTTCCAAGAACAGATGGTGAAAAATGCTTGCGTTAGCTAGAAAACAGCATTTGAGCCAGTTTGCTGGCAAAATGGTTTCTACTGTTGTAGAAAAATCTGCCCTTATTCCCTTATGGGGT
This sequence comes from Darevskia nairensis, assembly GCA_034642065.1. NCBI lineage: Eukaryota > Metazoa > Chordata > Lepidosauria > Squamata > Lacertidae > Darevskia > Darevskia nairensis. The sequence goes on from JAWWNI010000558.1 coordinate 1,282,864, forward strand.
ACACAAGAGCCCTTGCAAGTTACCTGCAGGTTCTCCATCGGTAGGAGTAAAAACAGAGGCCAACCAGAGAAAAATTGAGAAGCAAAGCCTTTATTTTCACTGTTGCAACAGGGTGCTTTCCTCTCACACATGAGCAGGAAAAGGACCCAGAACAATGGTCGGCAAGCTCATATATAGACTTTGAAATTCCCCCCCTTCTGCTCAAGACCACCCCCCTATACATCATACATACATCACAAAAAGGGGTGTAACCCAGGACCACCCCTCAGATACATCACAGCTACATCATAGAAAAAGGCGGTCTCCAGCTCAGCAGAAATCTTGAGCTGTTTACCTCCTGTCTGCCACTTCATATGATAATGTCTTATCTGATTGCATTTCCTGGGCAGTCTGGCCATTCTTTTGTTATTATAACCACTAATTCCTGAATCTAGGTCACAGGTCACAGGCCCACACCCTGTCCATAGGAGACAATGGGGAGATTTTCCCACTCCCTTCCTCCTTGGAGAGAAACACCTGGTCAGTTCTTGAGAGTCAAAATGGTGCCAGGAGTCAAAATGGTTTCAGGACTGTGCTCTTCAGACATGAGGCCTGTCTTTCTGTGCTGCTCCCAGACACCCTGGCCCCAGTCACCCCTCTCTGCTCATGTCCCAAATAGTATACTGGGGTCCCAGTCACCCCTCTCTGCTCATGTCCCAAACAGCGCACTGGGGTGCCTCGAAAGGAGACTCCCCCCCCGAAATTCCTACAACACTACCCATGCTCTAGTTGTGGGAACAATGAGGCTGTCGCTGTCAATAAGAGTATAAGGTAAAGGTAAAGGGACCCCTGACCACTAGGTCCAGTCGTGTCCGACTCTGGGGTTGTGGCGCTCATCTCGCTTTATTGGATGAGAGTCGGCGTACAGCTTCCAGGTCATGTGGCCAGCATGACAAAGCCGCTTCTGGCGAACCAGAGCAGCACATGGAAACGCCGTTTACCTTCCCCGCCAGAGCGGTACCTATTTATCTACTTGCACTTAGACGTGCTTTCGAACTGCTAGGTTGGCAGGAGCAGGGACCGAGCAACGGGAGCTCACCCCGCCATGGGGATTCGAACCGCCGACCTTCTGGTCAGCAAGCCCTAGGCTCTGTGGTTTAACCCACAGCACCACCTGGGTTAAACACACACAAATCCTGACATCTGCCCATTTCTCCCCTGAAAGAAATGAGTTAAATCTAAGAGCCCTGGTTCACAATGTTGCAATCCTCAATATGCAGTACTTCCTGGGTGCAATGAACTTATAGGGACTTACTTCTGAGTAAACAGACAATGGATCAGGCTTTAAGTCATGGTGATTACATATAGTCTTCCCTCCACCTTTCACTTTCATGGTTCTGCTTTTTTATGGGATGTTCTCCTTCTTAGGTTATCTGCATTGTCTGGTATTGCTTCTTGAGCTGCTTTCTTGCTGAATGTGAAGGACCCCCTCTTTGTAATTTTTCTATTTTGAAAACTCAAATGCGTGGTTTGGCAATATTTGTTAACAAAGAGTCCTTGAACTTTAAGTGGGGAGATTATTCAGCAGGAGGGGAAGGCTTCAGGTTGGAAGCTGAATTCTCCAGAAGGACTAAGAAATGTGCTCTGTAGCAAAGGCAGAATTATCAGCAGAGAAAGTAGAAAATGCATCGGGTTGGAAGTGCTGTAGGTACAGAATTTATCTGAATTGTGGTGAGAAAATACAGCAATGTACGTTTGAGGATGGTACTAAAACTGACCTCATATACATTATCCTATATAATAATCTTGCTATGTCCCTGCGTCCACCAATTTTCTGTGTGTCACGGAAGTGCGCTACTGCGCATGACACACGCGGACGCAGGGATTGGCCAGCAGACAGGAAGTGACGGCCGCCCGCCCGCCTCCCTCACAGCCCTGCCGGAGGACGGCCGGCCCGGCCTGGAGGCAGCGGCGGCGAGAACGAGGAGCCCGTGCCAGGCCGTGGCGGCGGCGCCGGGGCCTTGCCGCGGCGGGGGAAGCAGCGCAAAGCGCCGCCGCCCGCGCACCTCCAGCGGAGCCTCCCGTTCCGGGAGGCTCCCGCCACCGCCTTTCTTCTACCGCCGCCGCCCGTGCAAAGCCGGGGGGGGGGGAGAGAGAGAGAGGGCGCGCGGGAACTGCGCACCCCGCGGGGCACTGGAAGGGCCGAGCGACGGACGGCAGCCCTGCCCCGCATGCACAGCCCAAATGGTCGCTGGAGGAGCCTGCAAAGCCGGGGGGAGAGAGAGAGAGGGCGCGTGGGAACTGCGCGGCGCCTCCACCTCGGCCGGGCTTTCGAGCGGCTACAGAGCCTGCAAAGCTGGGGGGGAGAGAGAGAGAGGGCGTCCGGGGTTGGGGGGCTCCCCGGCGCCGGCCTCCCCCGCGCGGGCCCCGCCAAGTCCCTCCAGGAGCCTGAGCAGTGTCTCCTGAGGGACTTTGCAGCCTCAGCCGCGCAGCTCCCCGTAGCTGGTGAGCCGCCAGCCCGGGCTCAGCCCCAACGCCTCGGGCTCGAAGGGCCGGCAGCCCGGCGGGACGATGGGGCTGGGGGCGGCCGCCGCCACTGCCGCGGCCAAAGAAGGAATACCGGCCGAGGGGGAGCCTGCGAGCGCCGCCATGACGCCGCCAGGCAAGCAGGGAGAGAGACCCGCTCGCCAGCTCCGTCGCCCCGCCCTCAGCGGCAGTGGCGCCGGGGGGGAAGGGAAGGGTTTGGGGCGATCTTCGGGGGCGGGGGGGGGGACCTTCAATGGGGCGCCCTCCCCGGCCCGCAATGGTGGCGAGGTGGAACAGCAGCAGCCGCCGCTGCCGCCGCCACAGTTGCCGGCGACCGCCGGGCAGGACAAAGGGGAAGCGGGGAGGAGCACGCGGGAGAGGACCGGGGAGGGTCGGGGGGAGGGAGAGAGAGAGGCGATCTATTTGTGGAGGTGTGGGAAGGGGGAGGTGGGTGGGTGGGTGTGAGAGAGAGGGGTGTGTGTGTGTGTGGCAGGGAGAGAGAGGGGCGAGCTGTGTGTCGAGGTGGGGGGGGGTCTGGGGGGGAGATGGGTGTGGGGGGGAAGGGGAGGGAGGGAGAGGCAAACTGTGTGGGGAGGTGGGGGAGGTGGGTGTGGGGGGAGGGAGAGGGAGACGAACTGTTTGTGGAGAAGTGGGGGGGGTGGGGGATTGACCGTGTGTGTGCGCGACGCACTGAGCCAGGCCGCCTACATCGGCGGGAGGCCAGGCACCCTCTCAGCCCTCGCGTCGGAATCTACCGCCCGTTTTTAACGGGCTAAATTCACTAGTCTTGCTATATAATCCTTGCAACAAACTCAGAAGGACAGTATTTTTACTGTCTCCATATTGCAGCTTATTGGACTTGTTGATTGGACTTGTTAATTTATAGCTTAGAGAACAATCCTAACCCCTTGCTGCTGAAATAAGGTTAGGATAGGCTTGTCTGCCAGTCTTGGCCCCTGCTGTGCCCACAGAAAGATTGGTTTCAGAGATTCTTGAACTTAAAATGCAAAACATCAGACAACAGATTTACTTTTGCACCATATTGGGAGTGGGGTAGACGATTTAACTGACACGTTTAATCGTTCCTGCATCAAACTGTTTTTACAACCAGGTTTATTTCTTACTTTTGTTCAAGCTCTTTGCATTCCAATTCAGCATTCCAGCATCCTGCTAGTTATGGCACTTAGTTATGGCAGAATAAAAAAAGCTTGCATTTTGGACCAGAGGACTTTTGGATGGTATACTTTATTTTGCTAGAATTGAGTAGGTTCGTACCATGGTAGTTTTGCATTTACACAGTTGGTCCATTACCTCTCTTACTCCACACCCCACTAGCAAAATCCCACCCACTACCATTTCCCATGAGCCTCTAAGCAAGCTGTGCATAGTTACCAAATGAGTCAACCAACCAGCTCAGGCCTGAAGCTTGAGTTCCTCTTGAGCAACCTGGCTGTTGAATTCTGCGCCAGCTGAAGTTTCTAAACCCTCTTCAGAGACGGCCCCATGTATAGTACTCTAACCTAGAGGTTACCAGACCATAGACAACAAAAGTTAGACTATCCCTGTCCAGATAGTCCCTATTCTGGGCCATTAGCCGAAGCTGATGGAGGACACTCCACACCACCGAGGCCACCTGAGCCTCGAGCAACAGCAAAGAGTCCAGGAGTACCCCCCAAGCTTCATACCTGGTCCTTCAGAGGGAGTTTAACCTCCCATTCATCTGGTCCAAGGAACTGCCCATTAACAGTGCCTCCATCTTATTTGAACTGAGCTTCAGTTTATTGGGTCTCATCCAGTCCATTACTAAAACAAGACATGTACATCCACTGCCACACCTGCAAATGTAAAGGAATAGAGCTGTGTGTTGTCGGCATGTTGCTGGCAACATACTCCAAAACTGTGGATGACCCCACTCATTGGTTTCATGTAGATGTTAAACAGCATAGGGGATAAAAGCAAACCCTGTGGAACCTCACATTGAAGGCTCCACAAGGCTGAAGAGCACTCCCCAAACATCACCCTCTGGAAGCAGCCATCAAAGTAGTAGGTCTGGGACCTCTAACTCGGACAGCCACTTCAGAAGGATACCCTGGTCAATGGTCTCGAAAGCCGCTGAGAGGTTGAGGTGAATTAGCAATGACACATTTCCCTTGTCTCTTTTCTGACAGAGGTCATCATAAAGGGTGACAAGAGCAGTTTCTGTGCCCGAATCCTAATTGAAATGGAAAATCAGTTTCCTCCAAGGGCGCCTGGATCTCTTGGGTCCCGGAAGACTATATATGCAGCTCATAGCCAATATGCTGAGTTGTTTTGTCCACTCTCACCTGAAAAGCTACTGTTTATTCCAGAAACATCTGGTGGTGTTAGTTTGGAAGTTTGCCTAATTCTAAGCCTCCTAGTGGGACGCGGGTGGCGCTGTGGTCTAAACCACAGAGCCTAGGGCTTGCCAATTGGAAGGTCGGCGGTTCGAATCCCCATGGCGGGGTGAGCTCCCGTTGCTCGGTTCCTGCTCCTGCCAACCTAGTAGTTCGAAAGCACGCAATGCAAGTAGATAAATAGATACCACTCCAGCAGGAAGGTAAACAGCGTTTCACCAGAAGCAGCTTAGTCATGCTGGCCACATGACCCGGAAAAACTGTCTGCGGACAAACGCCGGCTCCCTCGGCCTATAGAGTGAGATGAGCGCCGCAACCCCAGAGTCGTTCGCGACTGGACTTAAAGGTCAGGGGTCCCTTTACCCTTTACATTTAAGCCTCCTAGTGATTTTACTTAGAAGCAAATCAACCTTTTGTTCCCCCAGTACTCAGGTGTTCAAAAGCTCAATTTTCTGCCAGTCTGCCAATGAATGATCAAATCCTGACAAGGGCTACAAACAAACCCACCCTAATCTGCCTCTGATCAACCAGAGTTTATCCTATCACCAGTCGTAACCCATTAAATTTCTGCAGGATCCATCTCTGAACATTAGGTCCCCGTTCTGCCTATTAGTATCAGTGATGCAACTTTACTTTTGACGTCATCTGAATTCTACGTTCAGTACAGTCTACTTTCACATAAGGTATGCTTAGTATGCTTAGAATTCTAGCATACTAGCAACAATAACATGCAGATGAAAGAGATGGAAAATGTAGTATGACACACGGAAATATTTTCTTCGAAATGTCCAAGGAAAGTGAGTCTACAACCGACTTTAGACAGCTTGTCCCTTTGCTGAACTGATCTTATTAATAAAGTTAATCTAAATGTGCCATTCTGTAATAGAAACCCAGTTTAACAAAGGATGCCACGTTGAAGACTACTGTACCTTTGTGCAAAAATGAGATGTTTGTGTATGTGGTTTATAATCTTGTTGACTATGTTGCTGATTTCAGTTTTCTGCTGTGAAGTTGAGAATGGAAATGTCAAGGCAGTTTTTAGTAGAGTAGCTCTCCTCTTTCAACAGCATAAAGCATCTAGTTGTGGCAACTGCTACCGGGGGTGAGCAGATGGCACAGGCTAGCCCATTACCGGGTCATGAGGCAGTTTTGCAGTAAGCTACCTAATGATTGCTGTTTGTTGAGATTATTGCAAGGAAAGTCTCATACAGCAAGGTACCGTACCCTCCAACATTTCTCCGATGAAAATAGGGATGTCCTATCTAATTATTATTATTATTATTATTATTATTATTATTATTTTATTTTATTTACACCTCACCCATCTGACTGGGTTGCCCCAGGCACTTTGGCCGGCTTCTACCATATATAAAAACACAATTAAACATTTTAAAAGCTTCCCTATACAGGGTGGCATCCAGATGTCTTCTGAAGGATGTATAGCTACTTATCTCCTTGGCTCAGGGTTCGCATGACTTCATACCCCCCCGACATTTCTGCAATGCAAATAGGGACGTCCTAAGGAAAAGACGCAGGTGGCGCTGTGGTCTAAACCACTGAGCCTAGGGCTTGCCAATCAGAAGGTCAGCGGTTCGAATCCCCGTGATGGAGTGAACTCCCGTTGCTCGGTCCCTGCTCCTGCCAACCTAGCAGTTCAAAAGCACATCAAAGTGCAAGTAGATAAATAGGTACTGCTCCGGCGGGAAGGTAAACGGCATTTCCATGAGCTGCTTTGGTTTCGCCAGAAGCGGCTTAGTCATGCTGGCCACATGACTCGGAAAAACTGTCTGTGGACAAACGTCGGTTCCCTCGGCCTATAGAGCGAGATGAGCGCGCAACCCCAGAGTCGTCTGCGACTGGACCTAACGATCAGGGGTCCCTTTACCTTTACCTTTAAGGAAAAGAGGGCCATTTCAGGATCAAATCAGCAACCAGGACAGCTTCTGTAACTCTGGGACTGTCTCTGGAAAATAGGGACTGTTGGAGGGTCTGAGGTACTCCTTACAATCATTCTTAAGTTATCTCCTGTTTTGAGAATTTAAAATATGTAGGTGGGCCATAGGGAGTAATTTAATATTTTTTTAAAAAGAAAAGGGAAGATACAAGTAGCACTCGCCTGGTCTCCTTTTCTCTAGTCAAGGTGCACAGCACCAAAGGCTAGCCAAGTTGTTTTGTGATAGAAGAATACAAATACCTGGGCTTAAAATAAAACAAAGACAAATGAAATAATTAACCGTTTGCTGTCTGTGCTTTCGTTATACCCCCAGATGTACTGCCTGAGGCAGCTGCTTCACTCTAATGGTAGGGCCAGGTCTAGACAATGCAAATCTGAAATTAGTCAGCTGCATTAGTGGAATTGGTCATGGATGCTTTAGCTGAGATTCCTGCATTGCAGGGGGTTGGACTAGATGACCCTTGGGGTCCCTTCCAACTCTACAATTCTGTGATGCTACGTACACCCTCCTGAACCTAAACATTTGCACCTGCATGCCAGCTTAGGGCAGCTGTCAGAATATTCTTCACCAAGAGCATGAAACAAGTGTTTTGGGGGGCATGATCGGTCAGTCTGCTTCGTTGTAATTTGCTGAGGCGGCAGATCCTATTATAATTGGGCTGGGAAGGAAGCTCACATTAAAATCAAAAGCAGTACACAAAGAGAAAGAGGGACTTGTTTCTTGGTGTATTTTTGTTTAGCAAATGTTCTGCAGGTTTGTGGAGCAGCTTGGACTGGCGCCAGAGTGTATTTTTATAAAGCCATGTTTTTTCCATTACCCTGGAATGGTTTCCCTATTTCAGCTTTCTCATCCATCTCCAACCCTGCCCCCAACTCCTTTTTTTTTTTAAGGATTCTTGAGGTTTCCCTGCTAAGGCCTCCTCTCTGTCCTCGATAAGGTTGAATTCCCTGATGGTAGTTTTAATTGTAAGCATATGCTGTTACGGTGGTGCTGCCATTTGAATTGCAGTCCTTGGTATTAATGGGTGTGCTTGCATGCGCAGAATAGTACTTGAACTTACGGAATTAAAGCGCTGCAGCTTCCCCTTCATCAAGACAGATCTTATGAATAATGACATTTCAGTATCATGGTCAGAGAGAGTTAAACTTATTTAGCTTGTTGTGTTTTAGTCCAGCAACAATCGGTAGGGGAATACTACAGATTGATTATATCAGGCATAATTTTCTCCATTATAAAAGCTTCATCCACGGTCCAGATAAATCAACATAGTCCGACCAAAGTTTGTAATGCAATGGCTTGATGTTCAACTTAGATATGTTATTGAACAGCTGAAGCAACACAGATTTAATATCTTAAGGTATTGAGGGAAAAATATTAAGAAGGCGCGTTAAGAAGAAGGGAGGGAAAATAGGAATGCAATCCAATTACCCACTGTCTCCTCTTACTGGTATGTTGCATGTCCTGCCACTCAATGTGATTCTGAGCATATAACCCCAGTTCTGGCATTGCTGCATTGGCTGCCCATACATTTCTGAGCCTATTCAAAGTGCCGATTTTAACACATCTCTTGACTTAACACACCAGGCACCTGAGGCCCTTTTCTGAGTTTCAGAGGGTGGCAACATAGGAGCAAGCTTTTTCGATTGAATGAATCTTTATTTGTGTCAGACATCAGCCATGGCAATTAAACAACAATGCTGTATAAGCTTTTTTTGTTATTTCCCCCCTCTCCCACTGGCGGAGGAAGAGGGGGGGTGGGGGGAGCATACCGCCCCCGGCACCACGATCCCGGTGGGGTGCCATTGCAGCTGGGCCCCCCGCGCTGGGCGTCACGCCCCTGCGGGCGGCGTGCCACGCCCCCAGGATGCGTGCCAGCCATGCCCCCACCTGCTCTCCGCCCCCGGTGCCGGAGCATAAAGCTCCGCCACTGCCCTCCCCCCAGTCTATGGAGTGCGCTCCCCAGGGAGGCCTGCCTGGCTCCAACACTGGTGTCCTTTGAAGTGCCTGGCTGAGACATATCTCTTCTCCCAGGTGTGCCTATTACTATCCCTGTATTATATTTTGTTGTTAAACTCGATGTTTGGGCAACTTCAAATCCCCTGCTCTTATGGTTCTTTATCTTCAAACTAGGCTTCAACTGGAGGATCCCTCCAAACAGAGGATCTCTGTAAAATAGGACATACGGCCACTCTGCTCCCTCATTCCCACCAAATGTGGGTTCCAAGCTGAGAAGATGACTTCTGCAACTAATTTTGATGCATGGGAAGACTCCAAAGGGACACCCTAATACCAAACTGACTACTGCATTAAAAAGCCTGACCAGCATTTTAAAATGGGTTCAGAAAAAAAGATCCAGTGCACTTCCTTGGGCAAAGCTGTATTATGTGCATTATTATTATTTAATTAATATATGAAGCGGTCCCAAATACAGCAGCAAAGCCAGTGTGGTGTAGTGGTTAAGAGCGGTAGACTTGTAATCTGGTGAACCGGGTTCGCGTCTCCGCTCCTCCACATGCAGCTGCTGGGTGACCTTGGGCTAGTCACACTTCTCTGAAGTCTCTCAGCCCCACTCACCTCACAGTGTTTGTTGTGGGGGAGGAAGGGAAAGGAGAAGGTTAGCAGCTTTGAGACTTCTTCGGGTAGTGATAAAGCGGGATATCAAATCCAAACTCCTCTTCTAAACTGCCCAATGCCAGCCATTGCTGTCCATGTGCAAAACAGGTAGGCTTCTGCTTCGTTTGTATCATTTCCCTAACAACTTTACAGTGGGCGTGGTGAATAGCGTCACTGTAAAGAGAATGCCTCAGAGGGATTCAGACAGCAGTGTCTATCTAGGTATGCATGAGATGGGATTCGAACTTGCTACCACCAAAACTCAACTGAAGAAAATGATGATGAAGGAAACATTTGTTTTAATTGAAAGGTGGGTTAGAGATGTCTCAAATGAATGCCTTGGAAGCAAGAGGTAAAATATGGAAAGGTTAGAATTTAGTGCCGAAGACTGGTGACATTTGAACAGCATTTGAAGGCACAGGGCATTAACTGTGGGTATTGTACTGTAAATTCTATCAAGTAATGGTTTAAGATTCACCTCACTCCAGCTAAGGGCACTATTCAGGCAGAGGTAGACTTCCAGCTGGCTGTGGATCTGTGTATTTGCAAATAGGACTTCTGTGTGTAGTAGTTCCTCCTTTGATCCAGTAGCAGGAGTCGCATGCAAGTAGTCCCTTTGGAAATGGTTACAAACACACTCATCAAGCGCTCAAAAGAAGGAGAGGGGTGGGGATGGATTCTTTCTTCCCATGCAGCTGATTGTTGAAGTTTTAGTTGTGTGGGCTCAGGATTACGTGTGCCTCTGAATTTTTTTTCTTTTCTTTTTTTGCATTCTCTCTTTCATGGCTGAGTAGCAATCTGTACACAACTTCCTTCACACTCATTGCATATTGCTTTGCTCTCAGGTTTGCTTATCGGTAGGCAAACAGTATTCCTTCTTGAGACTTTAATGGTAGCTATGGTTTTCCCAGTAGTGATGTATGGAAGTGAGAGCTGGACCATAAAGAAGGCTGATCACCGAATAATTGATGCTTTTGAATTATGGTGCTGGAGGAGACTCTTGAGAGTCCCATGGAGTGCAAGAAGATCAAACTGATCTGTTCAAAATCAGCACACAATTGGATTCAGATCTTTGGTTTTTGGTGAATTTAGTTTTGGTAAATTCTGGTCCCATGAACTGCAAGAAGATCAAACCTATCAATTCTTAAGGAAATCAGCCCAGAGTGCTCACTGGAAGGACAGATCCTGAAGCTGAGGCTCCAATACTTTGGCTACCTCATGAGAAGAGAAGACTCCCTGGAAAAGACCCTGATGTTGGGAAAGATGGAGGGCACAAGGAGGAGGGGACGACAGAGGACGAGATGGTTGGACAGTGTTCTCGAAACTACCAACATGATTCTGACCAAACTGCGGGAGGCAGTGGAAGACAGGAGTGCCTGGCGTGCTCTGGTCCATGGGATCACGAAGAGTCGGACACGACTAAATGACTAAACAACAACAACATTCCTAATCTTTAGACCTCTTTTCTACTGGATGTCAGACAAAGCCCCAAACAGAAAGTCTGGTGAAGAAATGCAAGATTTTGGACTCAGCTACATTAGGGTTTTTTTTTTTTTTAATCATTTAAAATGCGTTATAACACTGGGGCACCAGATGGCACTGTACAGTTCGACCCTTATGAGCTTTACAATGCGTTTTCCTGAAACGTTTTTTTGATGTGTCCAGATCCAGCCTTTATTGCTGTTATTTTAGCAAGCCACTGGTGCCTACAAGGAGCTCTTTTAAGTGTCTAATTTCAATTTTTATAAAAAATTAGTCTTTTTAACAGTCTCAGTGATTTTTCAGTGTTGCTTCTCCTTGCCCGCATGCCTTGAGGGATGGTGCAGGTTAAAAAAATAAAAAATTATTTGGAAATGGTTCTAAATAAATGAAGAGACTGGAGCTAATTAGAAAAACAGCAGTAAAGAAGCAAGGAAGCCTCCATCCGATTTTACCTCAAGCACCAATATATTTTAAAGATGATTACTGAAATAGAAGTTGCTCCTCTTGAGCTAACCTGGCATTGCCTGCGGTGTTTGGTAACTGATTAGATGCTAGCTAGCAGCCCATGCTTGAATCACTCCTGAAGCTGCAGTTCTTCTGCAGTAAGTTATTGATAGAAAGCAAACAGCATTGTGCTCCCGCATGGCCATTATGGATGCAGATATACAGAGACACTATTAGCAAAAATCCTTAAGCCAGTGAAGTCTATCCTCCTGGGTTTCTCTCTTGTACACACACACAAACATTTTTGTCTGGTTTCTCTCTCACTTTACAAACCGAATGTTATATATAGGAGTTGCATGTGGTTACACTGTTGTACTTCACAGATGCCCCCCAAATAGCTGATGACCTTACAGTTTGTGGGTACCAGACCTCTCTAATTAATCCCTGGATCCAGCAAGTGTTAGAATTTAATCAAGCCCAGCTAGCTTCTTCATGAGACGATAGCCTGGGTGATGAGCCATTAATGAGGATTAAGGAGCTCAGTGCAAGATGGCAAATGGGGAGGGCCTCTCTCAACAGATCAAGCCAGAGTTTAGAGTAGAGAGGGGTGTAGTGTTTGTGTGTGGGTGTAAGAAGTAAAGCAGCAAGCTGCAGAGTCAGAGCATGGTGTTTGATTTCTGTTTGAATCCGAGGCTGTGGCTATGGGAGAAACAAGATCCTTTTGGGTTGTTGATGCTGTGCACTCCTCCATTGTAGGCTCAGGTTGGATATCAAAGAATCATAGAGTTGGAAGGGACCCCAAGGGCCATCTAGTCCAACCCCCTGCAATGCAAGAATCCCAGCTGAAGAATCCCTGACCATCCAACCTCCATTTAAAAACCTCTAAGGAAGGAGAGTCCACCACCTCTCATGGGAGTCTGTTCCACTGCCAAACAACTCTTACTGGTTCTTCCTGCCTAAGTGCAGAACCTTACATTTGTCCTTCTTGAAATCCATTTTGTTAGTTTGGGCCCAGTTCTCCAATCTGTTAAGGTCATTTTGAATTCTGATTCTGTCTTCTGCAGCATTAGCTACCCCTCCCAGTTTGCTGTCATCTGCAAATTTGATGAGCATCCCCTCAATTCATTCATCCAGGTCATTTATAAAGACGTTAAACAACAATGGTCCCAGGACAGAACCCTGTGGCACCCCACATGTCACTTTCCCCCCAGGATTATGAGAAACCATTAATGAATACTCTTCGGGTTTGGTCAGTCAACCAGCTACAAATCCACCTAACAGTTATCTCGTTCAACCCACATTTTACCAGCTTCCTTGCAAGAATATCATGGGGGGCTTTGTCAAAAGCCTTACTGAAATCAAGATACACTATGTCTACAGCATTTCCCTGATCCACCAAGTTTGTAATTCCATCAAAAAAAGAAATCAGATTGATCTGGCATGACTTATTTCTGAGAAATCCATGCTGGGTCTTAGTAATCACCGCATCCTTTTCTAAATGCTCACAGACCGACTGTTGAATTATCTGTTCTAGGACTTTCCCTAGTATCAATGTCAAGCTCACCAGTTGGTAGTTACCTTTTCCTCCTTTTTGAAGATGGGGACAACATTTGCCCATCTCCAGTCTATAGGGTCCTCACCTGTTCTCCAAGAATTTTCAAATATAATAGACAAAGGCTCTGAAATTACATCCGCAAGATTCTTTAATATATCCTTGGATGCAGCTCATCAGGCCTTTGTGCTGGTCCCGTGGGTTACCTGAGAGGCAAGGTCGAAATCCAGTCCGTGGTCCAAAGGTTCAACGTGGAGACAGTCTGATGTAGCCGAAGCTGGGTGCAGGGCAGGGAGTCAGGCAAGGTCAGGAACAGGTACGCAGGCAGGAAACCAGGGCAGGGCAGGAACACAGGCAGGAAACCAAGGCAGGGCAGGAACACAGGCAGGAAACCAAGACAGGTCGGAAGCAGGAACACCGGCAGGATCTAGCAACCAACAATGTTGCTCCCACAACCTGGGGCGGGGTCTGACCGCCTTTTATCTTAGACGGGGTAACGGTTGGTCCCGATCCCCTGGCGACTCATCACCCCGTCTCGCCTGAAGGCAAGCACAACTCCTGTGAGTACTCAGGTCTCTCCTCCTATCAGCCCTTAGTCTCTGCAGCTCGGGAGACGCTGGTGGGTTACTGGACCCAGGAGCCGCCTCAGCCGGTAGCGGACCAGCTGCTGGTGACGACCTGGCTGACAGCAATGAGGTATTCCCCGCATCTGGAACCAGGTCAGTCTCAGGCCCCAGACTCGGCTCAGCTGGTGCTTGTTGCAGGGGAGGTTGTGCAGACTGAGGCTCCTCAGAATCAGGCCCCAGACTTGGTTGAGCTGATTCCGAGGCAGAGGATCCGGTGCAGGCTGAGACTCCTCCAGTTCAGAGTCCGAGCCCGAGTCCCAGGCCATCACAGCCTTGGAGATCTGAATTCATTTAAACTAGGTGTTCCCAAACTATCTCTTTTCTTATCTTGGGCTGCAGCTCCCTCCTTACATCATTTATTCTGTTAACACCAGAAGAAATAATATTTAAAGATGAGAGGGAATTACTAAAGATGAAGGACAATGGAATGCAGAAGGGGAGACGTGAGGAAGTCACCCTAACATGATAAGAAAAGATGAATGGGATATTATCATATATAATAAAGTGCAAGTGTCTCTGCGTCCAGTCCCTGTGTCCATGGGATTGCGCTACTGCGCATGTGCCCCACGGACAGCCGTTGGGACTTGGAGCGCAGAGACTTCGTGAGAGCCACTCAGTCAGCTCTGCACGTGTCCCCGATGTTGCTAGGGCAACAGGGACGCTATGCGCAGAGCTGGCCACATCATGCGGCTCTCGCGTTGTTAGAAAAAAAACGAGATAAGCGAGAGCCGCTCAGTCAGCTCTGCGCATGTCCCCGACGTTGCTAGGGCAACAGGGATAGAAAAGTGAATTTTTTCACATTATTCTTTTTTATCATTTCTAAAGAATAAATACGATAAGATAGAAATCAACTGCATGGTTGTCCACTTTTTTTTGTACTGGAACAAGTCTGTTTTTACAAATGTTTCACCACATATGTTCTAGCGCCCGTTAATTTAACGGGCTTAATGTCTACTAGTGATATATGTTTGTGTTGTTGATGTATTTGATATTGTGTTTTTTATTGTTTGTAGTTTTGTAGTGTTTTGTTTTTTCCTTGTTAAAAAATTTAATAAATATAATTTGGAAAAAAAATATTCTGTTACCACCAGGTTGTATTCAAAACAAAATAAAAAAAATGACTGCACCAGGTTGTATGTGTAAATAAACCATCTATCCCAAAGACACCACTGTCTCTGCTGTGCCTCATTTCCAAAAGGAAACACAAACCCTGGGAAAGCACCTAGAACCCCTGGAACCTTGCCCTGCTCTGAGATTGCAGCGGCTTGCAGCAATATCGAACTCAACCAATGTATTGATCCAGTCCACAGACCTCACAATAAAAGCTACGCATCCCTTAGCATACAAAAGCAGAATGCAAAATCAACAAAATCCCCGTGAAATGTTCAAGATAAAGAAGAGTGGAGTGGAGTGGGGAGCGGGGCATAGAAACACTGAATGCTAAGATATCAGGACACTAACAACTTGGTGAGACTGGAAGCTGATCATGCAACTGCTATTTTGGGCAACAGCCATGATAGTAACCTCTTGTTTAGCTTCAGCTTTGCAGATAAACAAATGTTAACTTACTTCTCTTATAGTCTTCTTGTAAAAACATTTTTGGAGCTCTAAACCACCCTGTACCCCTTTGTAGACAATTAAGATAAAGAAGAGCAATGTACAAAACATAGTCCCCTAAACAAGCAAAATGTAAGTTACATGCCTCTTTTTGTTGTTGTTGAATTCTGCCGCAGCAGGTATTTAATATTTTATCATCTTTGTAAAAGAAGCAGGTCGTCCATAAGCTAATCATGATGCCAATTAAGCCTGATAGGTTGATTTAAATCACTGGAATTTAAACAATAAATCTTAATCATTACTTAAATCAGCAATTCATAACCCTGTATATTAATCATTCCTTTGATTTTCTGACTTATTTTCCCTAAGAAAGAATCATTCAAACATCTTGTCTTGATTATTTAGCACAATATATCAGCATTTCCTCCTGTTAACCAAGACCTGCATGTCAATGTATAAGCTATTATATATGTGTTTAACACACACTTATTTCAATTCTTAAATTTAACACCCCCCTAAAAAATGGCATTAGAAATACATCTAACTAGAAAATCTAGTTAATAGAGCTGGAGTCCTGCAAAATAGTATTGCAATATGTAATATAATAAATTACTGTTGTTGTTGTTGTTGTTGTTGTTGTTGTTGTTGTTGTTATTACAACCTTGGGTCTCCTGCTGTTGTTGGACTACAACTCCCATCATCCCTAGTTAGCAAGGTCAACGGTGATGCAAATTGTGGCCCAACAACAGCTGGGGACCCAAGTTTGAGAAACACTGGTATAGACCAGGCTTCCTCAACCTTGGCCCTCCAGATGTTTTTGGCCTACAACTCCCATGATCCTTAGCTAGCAGGACCAGTTGTCAGGGATGATGGGAATTGTAGTCTCAAAACATCTGGAGGGCCTAGGTTGAGAAACACTGGTGTAAACAATACTGAGTTGGATGAACCAATGGTTTGACTTGGTATAGGGCAGCTTCCTAAGTTCCTAAGCTTAACATGGATCCCAAGGAGAAGACACTCTGCCCAGACCAGAGCTACATAACCTTTCCCCACCCAGATGGGAGCATCCAGATGACATGACTCCAGCCTCAAGCAGCAGATAGAACTAGTGTGGCCACTTGTTAACTAATTAATTAAATTTGTATACCACCCTATACCTACAGGTGTCAGGGTGGTTACAACATAAAATCACAATGTGAAAACACAAAACACAAAACAAAAATACAAAAAACCCTTACACATCACCAGAAAAAGAGGAGCACATGACCACATAACATTTTTATGTGCTTTCTATAGGTATAGCTGAAAAGTTAGAAATAACCGGAAGAGAACTTCATCTCAGTTTCCTGTGGAAGACTGAGCAGTCGATTTGATTTCCTGCTCAATCTGTTGTCCGGTGGTAACTCTTGATGAGCAACTTCATAGCTGCCCATTGGCCCATCTACCCCTGTATTGTCTACACTGACTGGCAGTAGCTCTCCAGTGTTTCAGACAGGACATTCCAAGCCATACTTGGAGAGCCCTGGAATAGAACAGATGCTGTATCACTGAGCCATGCCTATTCAAGGCTCCTGCTCTGCCTTCTTAGAGGACTTTTCTCCCTAATCTGCACTTGGAACAGACACCGCTTTGGATAGAGGACTATCCCTTACAAATAAGAACAGGTGTCCGCCCAAGCAGGTCAAGGAAGGGAGGACCAGTCAAATCTAGTTTGCCTAAGTCACCAGCAGAAGAGTGAGAGCCAGAAATATGCAAAATAACTAAACAAATATGAGAAGTCACCCCACTACTGAACCCTACTGAATATCTTCCAAGATAATAATGTCTACTCGCATCATAAAGAGCTCATAAGCCAGAAGCATAATAGCCAGACACTGGAGAGACCTGTCAGGAGTAAGCATGGACCAATGGTACCAAATAGTATGGGAAATGGCCTTATTAGAAAAGCTAATCAATAAACTGAAACTGACATGGGGCAAATAGAAGAAGACGTCTTCACCCGGGTTTGGTTCCCCTTTATCACATACACAGCCCAACAAGACAACAACGAGAATCCGCCGATAGCATACGAATAAATCTGGCTAACCTGATTCAAAAATACACACTCATACCCCGCTCTCACACAAAAACAATTCTCACTACAGACAACCAAAGACAACCAACCACACCCTAAGCCACTCCCAACCTCTCTCACCACCAAGGAAATACAACAAGCGAATAGTAAGAGAACCCATACAACCTCCCCCCCACTAAGTAGAATAAAATAATAGAAGTAGAATAATAGAAGCATAGCCATCCGACCTCACCCCACCCCACTCCCCCTTTTTATTTTTCTTCTTCCTAATTGTTTAAACCAATTCATGAACCAAGGACTTATACACTGACCACTAATAATGAAACATATGTTGCAGATATTCTTCCACATTTATTATGCTATTTTGTGATATGCAAATGGCAGGAGAGAACTTGGTATACTTATAACATTATTCTTGTTTATAAAACCCAATAAAAGAAAAAAGAAGAAGAGTGAGAGCCAGTGTTTGATTCTAAGGGTATGGAACCCAATACCTGAAGCAATACTCAGACAGACAGTTCCTCCAGAGCTCAAAACAAAGTAAAAAATAAAAAATTCCTTCCAGTAGCACCTTAGAGATCAACTAAGTTTGTTCTTGGTATGAGCTTTCATGTGCATGCACACTTCTTCAGATACACTGAAACAGAAGTCACCAGACCCTATATATAGTGAGAGGGTGGGAGGGGTATTACTCAGAAGGGTGGTGGGAATGGGTGATTGGCTGATAGCTGTGGTAAACCTGTTGACGACAGTTAACGACTGCAATTAGTCTTACAGGAAAAAGCAAGGGGTGAGAAGGTTAAAAATAGCTTTGTCATGTATAATGAGATAAGAATCCAATGTCTTTGTTCAGACCAGGTCTCTCCATGGTTTTAAGCTTGGTAATGAGTTGCAATTCAGCAACTTCTCTTTCCAGTCTATTTCTGAAATTCCTTTGCAATAAGACAGCTACTTTGAGATCTTGTATAGAGTGTCCTGGGAGACTGAAGTGTTCTCCTACTGGTTTCTCTGTCTTGTGGTTCCTGATGTCAGATTTATGTAGATTTATCCTTTGGCGTAGGGTTTGGCCTGTTTGTCCAATATAGAGAGCTGAAGATGGCATACACAATGTTAGACGATTAGCAATTAAATAGTCCTGAGATGGTATGTTTGATGTTGTTGGGACCAGTAATGGTGTTGTCCGGGTGTATGTGGCAGCAAAGTTGGCATCTGGGTTTATTGCAGGCTCTGGTGCCAGTGTCCGTGTTAAGTCTGGTTGTAGTATTATTGTGGGTGAGGAGTTGTTTAAGATTGGGTGGCTGTTTGTAGGCGATGAAAGGTCTTCTTCCCAGAGCTTGAGAAAGAGAACTGTCCCCCAGAGCTCAGTTTCCCTAAGCCATCGTATCCAAACATGCCAGGTCCCTCTTTCTCCTGATGCAAACTTAACCAAGAAAGGAAGCATACCAGTTTGGAGATGAAGTGAGTGAGTGCTTGACTCTAGGCCTACTGGAGGGTTGTCCCTTTGTATGATCTCTTCTTCTCCTCCATCAGGGGAGAATGGGGCCTGGGAGGTGTGGCCAGGGCCTATAAGGGTTTAAAGGGTGAGCTAGAAATAAAATTCTGTTGGTGCTAACTGCTCACACTGAGGGATCTGTCAATGAACCTGCAAACCATCTTCTCTGAACCTCACTCTTCTGCATTTGCATGTCCGATGGCTCTGCAGCATTTGCCCTCCTGAGTCATGCTCACCTCCCCAATCACTTTCTTCTCTCCAGAATCCCAGACTGTAGACAGGACCTCCTGCATCTTTGGTTGCCTGACCCAAACCAGGCACTGGACAGATAGAATTCCTGGGCCTGATCTAAGCCTGTGGAGCCTGTTGTTGTTGTTGAATACTGAAATATTTTTTTCAAGTTTTCTGTGTTAGTTGACGATTCTCCTTCTCCCTGAAATTAAAAGCCAGGAATCACTGAGAGAACAAAACTTGCAATCCTGAACAAGGATCCCTGTGGGCCCCTTTATTACTGAGTGCCCCATATAATGAATCACAGATGCCCACTCTGAGGGTCCGTTCTACTTCTGGGGATCAAGCCTCAACTCTACTGCATCGCTGCTAAGAGAACTTCCGGAGATTCTATGAAAACATGGAAAGTTGTCCATACTAGCAAAAGCATTTTAGAGAAGAGGCTCTCAGAACAACTCAGAGAAACAAAAGAGTGACAGGCGTCTGATCTGAACATGTGGACCTGCCTTCAACTAAATCAAACCACTGGTCCATCTCGCCCGGTTGTCTGCTCAGACCGAAAGCAGCATTCTTCTAGGATGAACGTTTCCCCAGGTGAGAGCCTTTTTAAGCAGAGAGGTCAAGACTTGAATGTGGGCCTTTCTGCTTCAAGAAGCATGTGGCCAACCTACCAAGCTATGGCCATGGGACACTGAGCCTGGGAGTAGAATCAGCTGAAGCGTATGCGTCGCTAAACGCCTAGGGAACTTGTGCTTATACATCTGAGAAACAAGCAAACAAAACAACAGTGGCACTGGTGACCCTAAGAAGACAACCTGGGGCACGGAGCAAGCAGTCGACGGAGACTGGATTCCACGTATTGATTTGAACTAACTGGTAATGCCTTGGCTGCAGCCTTCCAGTTTAATTTCAACATTAGCATGACAGATGTTATTAACACCATAGCAGTTCTGTTCCTCTTTTCTTTTGGTGTTTATGTAGGATTGAAGTCAACAGCCATTCCTGTAGCAACAGGAATTGTAGCTCGAATGCAAGCTGTGTGGATCACTGAGCCCTACAGTGACTCTCCTCCCTTGCATATCTGCCTATTTAAGTGGGCAGGCATTATCATGAGAAGTCATTTCTCATTATTTCCCATCTGCTCAAGTACAGAGCAATGTGTCAAGGATAGAGCGGAATCCAAAGTGAGGGGAAGCTACCAGTTGATAGGAGTGAGGGGGTGCACGGCAATGCCTGACAATGATTCAGAGATATATAAATATATATATATATAGCATATACATTAAATTCAAGGATATTAGAACAACAGTTTTGATACAAAGTATAAAAAGTAATGGGGCTATGACCATATCACTTGTTGATGCAGCCTTGACAGTGCAGCTCTACAGAGACTCATCAGCTATTTTTGCCCAAGCCTGCAGGGAGTTCAGTCTTGCAATCAGCTTGACGAAGACCAACATCCTGGGTCAGGACATTGGCAGCAATCCACAGATCAGCATTGGTGATCATCACACGCTTGAAGTGGCAGACAATTTTGTCTACCTGAGTTGCACCATAACCAGCAACCTGTCCATTGATGCTGAGCTGGAAAAAGTATTGGCAAAGTCAGTTATGGCAATGGCGCACCTCTCCAGAAGGGTAGGAGAGAATGTGATGCCAACGTTCAACACCAAGATGAAGGTCTACCAGGCTAACATGCTGGTTGAACATGCTGCTATATGGATGTGAGTCGTTGGCAACCTACAACCTCCAGGAGCAATGCCTCCATGCCTCCCACATGTGCTGTGTCATGAAGAATTTGGGCATCACATGGCAGGACAGAGTCTCAGACAAAGATGTGCTCTCCCAAGCCCACATTCCCAGCATGTTCGCATTCCTGTCTCAGCACTGGCTGCGCTGACTTGGTCATGTCCATAAAATGGAAGATGGCAAGATCCTCAAGGACATGCCCTATGGCAGGCTTCCTCAACCTCGGCCCTCCAGATGTTTTGAGGCTACAATTCCCATCACCCCTGACCACTGGTCCTGCTAGCTAGGGATCATGGGAGTTGTAGGCCAAAAACATCTGGAAAGCTGAGGTTGAGGAAGCCTGATATAAACCTTCTACTCGAGTGTATCAGTGGCTTCCCAAGGTCTTGAACAGAGGTCTTTCCCTATCACCAGATCCTTTTAACTTGAAATGCCAGGGACCGAAGCTAGCACCATCTGAGTGCAAAGGATGTGCAAAGCATATCACTGTGCTACAGCCTTCCCCGCTCCCGCCACACTGCGAACTGGAACAAGAATATTAAAAATTCAGCTTAACATATTCTGCAATGAGGTGATGAGGCATAGCTCCACTACCAGTTAAAGATTCACAGCAAATCAGTAGAGGAGGTATGTTGAAAAGGCAGGTGTGCTGCGTGTGAGGCAACACAACCTCAAAACAACTGCTCATACTTTCTGTCAAAATGGCTGTTGTTTCCTTAAACATACTTTATGTGTTGCTAGATACTACAATTCTCTTTCTTTTGCTCACAAGATAGTCTTAACCTTTAATCCTTTCATCTCAGGGAGAATTATCTATCTGGGGAGTCATTTCCCCCTCATAAATAGTATTGTTTTCCATCTTGCTTTTGGAAACCCTTAAGCTGTCAGTGGATGATACATGGTGATCATGGGAGTTGTAGGCCAAAACATCTGGAGGGCCCTATGGGAGCTTCATGCGCCAGGCCACTTGGCAGGCCAACTCTGCCTCACAAAGATAATAATAATAATAATAATAATAATAATAATAATAATAAATTTTATTTATACCCCACCCTCCCCAGCCGAAACCGGGCTCAGGGCGGCTAACATCAGTAAAAATTACAATAAAGTATAAAAAGAAAAACCATTAATTAAAATACAGGTTAAAAAGCCAATTTAAAATTTAAAATGCCGCTTCATTTGTCGCCCATAAACAAAACCAAGGGGAGGAAACCATCAGACTGGGTCCGACCCAAAGGCCAGGCGGAACAGCTCTGTCTTGCAGGCCCTGCGGAAAGATGTCAAATTCCACAGGGCCCTGGTCTCTTGTGACAGAGTGTTCCACCAAGTTGGGGCCAGAACTGAAAAGGCCCTGGCCCTAGTTGACACCAGTCTGACAGCCTTGTGGCTCGGGACCTCCAACAAGTTGTTATTTGTGGACCTTAAGGTCCTTTGCGGGGCATATCGGGAGAGGCGGTCCTGTAGGTACGAGGGTCCTAGGCCGCATAAGGCTTTAAAGGTCAAAACCAGCACCTTAAACCTGATCCTGTACTCCACCGGGAGCCAGTGAAGCTGGTAAAGCACTGGATGAATGTGTTCCCGCGGCAAGGACCCCGTAAGGAGCCTCGCCGCGGCATTCTGCACCCGCTGGAGTTTCTGGGTCAGCTTCAAGGGCAGCCCCGCGTAGAGCGAGTTACAATAATCAAGCCTGGAGGTGACCGTCGCATGGATCACTGTGGCCAGATCAGGGCGAGAAAGGTAAGGGACCAACTGCTTGATACGTCGAAGATGGAAAAATGCCACCTTTGCTGTGGCTGCAACCTGCGCCTCCATGGAAAGGGAGGCGTCGAAGGTTACACCCAAACTCTTGACAGAAGGCGCTGGCACTAATTGGGCCCCCGCAAGAGATGGGAGTTGGCCCCCCAACCCCATGTCGTCCCGACCCAGCCAGAGGACCTCTGTCTTCGAAGGATTTAACTTCAACCGGCTCCCACGCATCCATCCAGCCACAGCTTCCAAACACCTGGTCAGTGTGTCTGGGACCGAGTCAGGGCGGCCGTCCATCAACAGATAAAGCTGGGTGTCATCAGCATATTGATGACAGCCCAGCCCAAAGCTCCGGACAATCTGGGCAAGAGGGCGCATAAAGATGTTGAAAAGCATCGGGGAAAGGATTGCGCCTACTCCACACACCAAGGAGTGCCGCGGCGACAACTCCTTCCCTAGTGCCACTGTACCCTGTACACATGACCTGAAGGCTGGAAACATTAACATTAATCCCTTCAAATAACTGCAGTGCCTAGAGACAGTCAGTCAGTTCATGTATCCACAGCAGTGAGCAATGGAAGGAAAAATGGGTACAAAAACTGGTGGAATATGCGGAAATGGCGAAACTTACCGGAGAAATAAGAAAGATAACCAACTTAAAAAAAAAAATGGAAATGGTTTGTTGAATATTTACAAATAAATTGTAAACAGATAAGAACATTGGCCGGATTATTGTAATAACCTGCAGTTTTGTAAGAGTATATATTTAAAGTAGATGAATAAATGAGTAAATTAGGTGAATTTGGATATGCAGAAAATATGAAAAGCAAATTTAAGGAACCGCAAAAAGAGGAGGAAGGAAGCCAAGTTTTGAAATGTTAAAATGATTATAAAATTATTGAAATGTATAAAATTGAAAATCATAAATAAAATAATAATAAAAAGCCAAGGAAGGAATGACTGCTGCGAGGAGTATGGGGAAAAGAAACGCCATGGGGCACCTGTAGCAGCAAAACCAGATGGCATCATCTGCCCCACATGTACCTCCTGTGTCGGTCTCTACAGCCACAGACGGATGCCAACATCTGCACTGCAGGTGAAGTGTGGAATTCGGTAGGATTTGCAAGCTAAATTTCAGGGGAGCTTGCTCACATTGCCAACCTAGAAATCAATGAGATAAAGAAGTAAATTACTGATTTTCATTGAAGAAGAAAAGGGTTCTCCAGAATAGTTTTGAGATCTGCTCCTCCAGGGGATCAATCCTGTAGTCGGATTCTGGCTCTGATGCTTCTCAGCATCAGCCAGTGTGGTGTAGTGGTTAAGAGCGGTGGACTTGTAATCTGGTGAACCGGGTTTGCGTCCCCGCTGCTCCACATGCAGCTGCTGGGTGACCTTGGGCTAGTGACACTTCTTTGAAGTCTCTCAGACCCACTCACCTCAGAGTGTTTGTTGTGGGGGAGGAAGGGAAAGGAGAATGTTAGCCGCTTTGAGACTCCTTCGGGTAGTGAGAAAGCAGGATATCAAATCCAAACTCCTCCTCCTCCTCCTCCTCCTCCTCCTCCTCTTCTTTTTCTTCTTGATGCGCAGCGGGAATTATTTAAGCAGAGTTTTGATTGAAACAAGTAAAAACTTTTATTAAGCTTAAAATAAACTTCTTCTTAGAATAGATCACATATAGAATCAAATATTATTTATTGCATTAGCCATATGGCCATAGCACACAATGAGAAACCAGGCGGAAACCCGCTGCAAACGTACACAAAATACAACAGATACACCCTGCACACTTTGCACAAATACATCTAAAAACTTTAAGTATAAAATCATGCTGAGTGAAACAAATAAAACAAGAAGCAATAACAGGGCATGTCGACAGTGACTACCGGTATGTCAGGAAGTTACATAGGTCTAGGTCTAGGGCAAGTTAGCCGAAGAGGTGGCCCTGAGTTTCAGTGTATGTAAAATGTAGATAGCCACACCATGTGTGACCAGAGGGGTGGCGTCTACCAATAAGTATTTCATGCGGTCGTCGTCCAGGGCGATGGTCGGCGGGAATAAGAGGAAAAGCCTGGGTCTAACTGTAACATACAGAGGGCAGTAAAAGAAAAAATGGATAAAGTCCTCTATCTTTCCCTTGTTGCATGGGCAGAGTCGAAGCTCCAGTGGAGTATTGGAAAATACACCCTGGAGGAATGCTGTTGGGATGGCATGGAATCGTCGTGCTAGTGTGAAGGCCCTTCTTAACATGGGATTTATCAGGTCACTCAGATAATGTGCCAGCGATCTGACTGCCTTCACGCGAGGAAACCACGTGGATAATCTGGCCGAGTTGGATAGCGCCAGATTGAGGGCTTCATCCCTAGCTAAAATCCAGTCGCGGATTTTATCTTTGTCCCATGAGGACAGGGCAGCGAAGTCTGGAAGGGAGTAGCGGTCTCAGATGGTCATATAGTAAACAGGCTCTTATCTATACTGGCACACACTCTGAGAGAAACTAGTCACCACAGTCAAGGTAAGTAGCTCACACAGCCATGGGCGTAGCCAGGGGGGGGCAGACGGGAGCAATTGCCCCCCCCTAGAAGGCAGCTGCCCCCCATAGCTGCCACCACCACCACCCTGTCTGTCTCCTGGGTCTGGCTGCTACCGTTGCTGAGTGCTGCTTGTTTGCTGAGACTGAGCGAAGAGGGAGTTTGTTGGGTTAAAATGATGAGATCTCCTTGATTCCCCCCCCCCGGAAGTTTCCTTATCAGTCTCCACTTGAGACTGCTTGATAAGGCTACTCTGTGAACTATTAACGCCTCGCTAAAACTGCCTCCTGCCCCTCCCCCTCGTCCCACCATTCATTGTTGTTATGATCTCTGGAAGGGAAGGAGCTTTCTCTGCTGCTGTTTTGATCCACACTCAGCGATCTTTTTGTGAGTGACTTTACCCCTTTGTCCTTTGCCTTTAGCCCCCCCCCCAGCCTTTTTTAACCCCTAAAAACACGTGTTTGCTTGGGTGATTTTTCAAATCTTTCGTGTGCATGCACACTTTTCAAATCTTTCGTGTGCTCAAGAAGTGTGCATGCACATGAAGGCTCATACCAAGAACAAACTTATTTGGTCTCTAGGGTGCTACTGGAAGGATTTTTATTTATTTATTTATTTTGACTATGGCAGACCAACACAGCTACCTACCTGTAACTTGCTTGCAAGTAATTAAAGTAAATTATAAGCTATTTAGCCATAAAGTGTTAGTGTTCTGATATGCTGCTGCATGGAAGAGGTGTGAGTTAATAAATATAAATAAATAGCTGCTGTGGTTTTTTTGTTTTGTTTTTTATTTTGCTAAACCACTTTGCAGGTTTTTAAAAATAATTTTATTAAATAAATAAACAATACAGTGGTACCTCTGGTTAAGTACTTAATCCGTTCCGGAGGTCCGTTCTTAACCTGAGGTACCACTTTAGCTAATGGGGCCTCCCGCTGCCGCTGTGCCGCCAGAGCACAATTTCTGTTCTTATCCTGAAGCAAAGTTCTTAACCTGAAGCGTTATTTCTGGGTTAGCGGAGTATGTAACCTGATGCATATGTAACCCGAGGTACCACTGTAAATATAAATAAAATAACACAAGCCAAAACAGTCCATCCTGTAGATTTAAGTATCTGTCCATAGTCACCTACTTGTTATCAGAGGCCCAGAATCCACATTCGTTTGTAAGAAAATATGAAATAATGTAAAACCTTTTTTTGCAGGCAAAAAACAACAACACACAATGTTGGGGGGGGGATGACAAGAAATTTTCTGCACCGGGTACCACCTGACCTTCCTATGCCTCTGTGCCGAGCGGAGCGTGGCGCCCGGGGGAGCTTTGCGCACCGCTTGGAGTGAAAGGTGCTGCCGCGCACAAAGTTGCCCTTGCGCCCGCCCAGGCTTGCCCAGGGAAAAGGCTTCCCAGGGATCGGGAGAGAGATCCCTGCCTGCCTCCAGTCTGGTGCCTCCGCCTCTGGCTCCCTCACGCTGTCCCTGCGTGGTGGCTCTGTGGGGCAGCCCAGTGCTCCCTCTGCACAGCACTGCTCAAGGAGAACCCACAAGCCAGCCAAGGCGGTGTAAGCTTCCCCTCTCCCTCTGCTCCCCAACCTGCTGCCCAAAGGGAAAGGGGTGAGCAGGAAGATGGCAGGTTATTTTATTTTGATTTTGTTACAGGAATTTCTATACTAACCTTCATTGGAAACCCCCAGGATCATTTGTGTGTCCGTGTGCATGGATTAAAATGCAGACAATATATAGCAGAACAGTAATAAAACCCAGCGAATTTATGCAAGGAAGCAAAGAATCCACAGGGATAAAATCAGCTCTAAAAGGGCTGGGGAAATGGAAAAGTCTGCCTGGTACTGGAAGGATGACAAAATAGGTACCAAGTGGACCCCTCTACAGATAACACACACTTCACAACTGAGGCACCACCACTGAGAAGGCCCTTTCTTTGTGGAGCAGCTGCCTTGTCTCAGTTTGTGGGACCACCCCCAGAAGACGTTCTGTTGAAGTTCTGAATGTTTGGGCCGACACATAAACTATTCTGGGTCCTAAGCTAGAAAAGGCTTTAAAAGTCAAAGCCAGCACTTGGGCTCAGAAATTGGGAGCCAATGCAACTGGCATAGCATCACTGTTACATTATCCTAATAAGCCTATCCCAGTTGGTGATCCAGCATTCTGAACTAGCAGCAATTTCCAAGCCATATTTCAGAGGCAACCCCACAGAGAGTGTATCACAGTAGTCTAACCTGGTACAGCATAATCAATCACAAGACACGGCACACACACACACACAATTTCAATGGCAATGCCTATGAACTTTGGGGGGCCCCAGTCCTCTCAAATATTTTAGGGGAGCCTAAGGGACCTCAGTCCCTAGGAGTTGGCCCCTATGAATTTGGAAGTTATCAGAGTACGGATCACTGATGCTAAGCTCAACGTACAATTGCTGCTTGCTTTCAATTTCCTGCTATACTGCCCAGAGACAGAAGATGAGGGGACCTGGGGAGCTAGTGTCTGCTCCTCTCACTTGCCTTTGAACTCACCGTAGGCGGTGGGGTTTGGCTCCACAGGGAGAGCACAGGCAAAGTGCAGAAGCCATGGCTTCCAAGGAGCGCCTCTATGGGCTCTGGATGCTCTATTTCGCCAAAGTAGGCGCTTCTCCTTTACACTTCCAGACTGGCTGCGCCCCTATTTTGGGGGGTGAGGCTGTGCCCCTATTTTCTTTTTGAGGGGGTCCGTTTCCTTCGCCTTTGGAAACACCTGCACCGACTCCTCGGGGATTGAAACGAAAGTTTTGAACAAGTTTTCTTCAAACCCAATAAAAATGATATTAGCATAAGACAAGTAACTAGAATTTTTTTAAAAAAAATTCAAGCAAATAATTTTAATAACTACCGTAATAAAGCACTGCTATAATTATATATAATTTTCTTAAAATTTTGGTTTCATTCGCCTTTTCCATGCTGAAATGTCACAACCTGAACGACCATGGCTTGCCCCCCCCCTAGTTTTGATCCTGGCTACGCCCCTGCACACAGCACAGACACAGACTAGACTGGCAGTTACACCTTAGAACGTCAGCTATGGCAGTTGGTCACCAACAGCTGCTCCTGCTCTCAAGCGTCTTTGTCACATGACACTTCTCACCTTGGGTCCTGCTTTACAGCAACAATTTGGGGTACTTTTACCCCATTGTATCTATTTCTTTTTTTAAAAAAAAAACCTGTTGAAAGATCATGAAATAATGTTTACGGCCAACACACACAAACACTTCTGTTTTGTAAAATTTTAAGTGTACACACACACACACACACACACACACACACTTAATTTAAGTAATTACGATTGCTAATATAAATTGTATAGCTAATAGGAGTCCTGCACTGCTAGTCTGGTGCTCCACATAAATTATTTTCATTGTTCAGACTGGGGAAGGGAATCTTTTCTGGCTGTAATTGGTTACAGTGGAGAAATACCACCCACTAGGCAAGATCCATTAAAAATATTTCCTGCAGGTGGTGGAATGGGACACACCGCCCCTGAAAAGGCATGATAGAGGCTTACGGTTATTAATGTTGTGAAGAGAAGACCTAGAGGCATTTTATCCTTTCAGAATAAAGGTCACCAAAATGAAAACACACTGGAAGCAGGTCCCCAAGACTAGCAGAATCAACAGGACTACAGCACACAATTAACATGCAGAATTCAAGATGTAGCCATGACCTGCGGTGTAGATGGCTTTATAAGGAAATTAGACAAATCCATGGGAGATAGACCTATGAATGACTCTTAACTATGATAGCTAAGTGGAACTTCCATGGTCAGGGGCAATGCCACCACTAAGTACCTGGGAATTGTACCCTCTCCGTGCCTTGTTTTTAAGCTTTCAGAGGCACCAGACTAACTGCGCTTGAAAAAAGAATTCTGTGCCAGGTCAGTATTTGGTTTGATCCAGCACAACAGTCCTTTTACATTCTTTATTCTATATATTCTATATATTTATCACGTAACAATTTTATGCATCAGCATCACTCTTAAATGTGTAATCGAAAACCAGCAGCTTAAGTTTCATTGTCACACATACAGATATACTGGAAAGATACATTATTAACGCAGGTCTTTTTTGACATCACGTTGTTTATTTGAGTGGCAGGAGTGACTGCTGTCTGTGAATCTGCTGGCTTGTAGGTAATGTGTGTTTATGTTGAGGTTGGTAGGGAGAGAGAGAGAGAGAGAGAGAGATGCTCAGAATCTCCTGCAGATGTCTCAAGCAATCTTTGTTCCCGCACAACCTTAATACCACATGGCTCACCCACCCACACAAACCCTGTCACAGCCTCACATTTTCAGCAAATAGAGTTTGACAGCAAGGAAAATTGGGGAGGGAAAAATAATGTCACCAGCAGAGTAAGGGATATCCACATGCTTAAAATATATCAATTAGAGTCAGGAGGATTAGGAAGACATTTGATGAGTGCTGCTTTTTTTTTTTTTTTGTCTGTTCAGAAGAACTTAGGAAACAATCTTCTGGGATGTTGTGCTGCGCAAGATCCTTTTGAAAGCAGCTGTGCAAACTCATATTTATTGTACAGTGCAAGAGGCTAGTGCAAGAAACCTTCCTTGTGCTAATAATTTAGAACTGGGATCTCTCTCTCTCTCTCTCTCTCTCTCTCTCTCTCTCTCTCTCTCTCTGGCGGTGTACGCACT
This sequence comes from Darevskia nairensis, assembly GCA_034642065.1. NCBI lineage: Eukaryota > Metazoa > Chordata > Lepidosauria > Squamata > Lacertidae > Darevskia > Darevskia nairensis. Next base: position 1,312,488 of record JAWWNI010000558.1, read on the forward strand.
CCTGTTTATTCTGCATCTAGTTCATTCCCACGACTTGCTTAGGAAGCAGTGCACATACAATGTTAGTCACAATCCAGATCTATCTGGCTGTGCCTTGTGAAATATTGCATTTTGATGTGTTTTTCCCCAAACCAGCTTCAATCCAAATTGAGAAAAGAAGAAGGTAGCTGCTGTTTAAGCTGGTAGTGTATATACTCTCTCTGTGTGTGAGAGAGGAAGGGAGAGGGAGAGGGAGAGGGAGAGGGAGAGAGAGAGAGAGAGAGAGAGAGAGACCCCTTCCCCCTCTTACTTTCTGGAAGAAAAATGCAGAAGACACCTCTTGCTTCACTTACCTCATTTTTATTGCTTTGGATGAAAGCCAGGCAGTTTTCTTGCCAAGCAGTCCTGTCCACCAGTATAGAAATTCTCAAGCCAGCAAGAAAAAGAAAGATATTTAACATTGATGGTTGGACCTCAGAATCAGCCAACCCAACATCTCAGCATACTTAGTAAGGAGACCTGGAACATGGTCCAGGGCTACCGGATACTGCAGCATTGCTGAAACAGCTTAGAAACCTAGATGGGACACCACTGGGAGTTCCAGAGAAGATAATTATTTTTCAAAAAACAACACCAACCCAAACCCTCCTTGTCATAATAATCACTGAAAGGTTTATCAATTGAAGCCACAATTTCAAAGCGGCTGCTTCTCTAGATTTCAATTATCTGCTGCAATTCTCCCAAACTTATTCCCCTCATGTACCCACTACAAGTGGGCTTCTCTCTTTATACATGGCACCTCTGCCTTCCCTCGCTGTGCTCTGCTGTTTAAAGACATTTTCTCCCTATTAGCTTACTTCCATGCATGAGCCTGGGCTGAGGAGAAAGCAGTGAGGAGGAAGAGAAATCCAGTTCACATTTAAAGGTGAGCCTACTGAAATGGCGCTTTACAAAACAATACATGAATTGAAACACAGCCCGTCTTCAGAATTCAAACTTCCCTTGAATTTTGTGGCGCAGTTCTCCAGCCAAGTAATGTGCAACAAAAATGCACATGCTTAGGTGGCTATGAATGCGCACAATGAAAATGACATGAAAATGCATTCTATTTGGGGAAATTGCTTTGTAAAAATGTGTATATTAGGCAAAATCGCATACAAAAATGTGTGTAGGTTTTGAGAAATTAGCAATAAAATGCTGATGAATTTATGTAAGGACTTTTTTTTTTAATGCATACTGAAATGTGAAGAACCAAACTTCAGACTGGAAAAATGAGAAACAGAGATAAACTGAAATTGGCATGTTTATATATGGCTAATGGTCAGGGTGGAAGCTGAGGGGGGTTGGGACTTCAATCCTCCCTCTGCAAGACCTTTTTTAGTAGGAAAAGTTAAATCCCACCCCCTCCATTTTTTACCTCATGGGCAAGCAAGTGCTTAATAATCTGAGGCGGCAAGGATTCTTTTCTGTCAGTTATGCTATCATTCACTTTCCTGGGAAAAGGAACTAATTATATGAGGTAAACTTTCTCCATAAAAGCCTCACAACGGGTAATGTATAGAACAGACGTCTTAATTCCTTTAAGTATTAAAGTATTAAATGTGTTTTAGACATTTAATAAATTGACCCTCCCAACAAAGTATATGTGGTGCTGTACTTTTATCCGCCAAAGAACCCTCTGAAGTACGTTGGGCTGAGAGAGATTGGTGCAAGCTCGCAGGGTGGGGAGGGTGGCCCCTCTTGTGCTTCCGCTGCCTGAGGCAGGTGCTCTGCCTCACCTCATCAGTGGGCCGGCTCTGCTGAACTAAATAGTGGCCTTTCAAGGTGCTGCCTCTACAACCATAGCTGTCAACCCTCCCTTTTTTTGCGGGAAACTCCCTTATTCCAATGCCGTTTCCTGCTGCTATCCCGGATTGTTGATATCCCTTAAATTTCCCGGATTTCAAAGGAAGCAGCTCCTCTCCCTCCCTGCCGGCCAGGGAGACTCCTCAGCTGCGTTGCTCGGCTGCCAATAAGGAGTCTGAGACCGACTGGGGGCGGAGCTTGCATGCCTTGTGCAGCCAGACCCTCATGCCCAACCAGACAGACAGCCTGCCTGCCGTCTATGTGCTCGCTCTTTCGCTCACCCATTCGCGCGCAGCCTCTGGAGCGCAGGGTGGCGAGGTTACTTGGTGCCATTGCACCGCCCTTGTGGCATCCCTTATTTTCAAATCCGAAAGTTGACAGCTATGTCTAGAACACACAGTCTCCCTCATCCCATATGTTGCATTATAGCGGTGAGGGATTCTTCTATAGTTTTTACCATATTTATCATGTTAAAAAAATAATCATCAGGGGAAAGTGGTAAAGGCCTACATTTGAACGTTTTCACATAGTTGCCCCCCCCTATTTAGTTTTTCAATTATTATTATTTAGACGTTTATAGTAATTTACAGCACTTCGCATTAATCTTTAGGGCATCTTGAAACATTCTGGAACATTGGATTTCACTGGTTTATATAACAAAATATTAATAAATGGTATTCGTGCCTTATAGAAAGTATCTAATTATTGTCCGGGAGTTTCTGAATATGTATGTTGTTAATTAATTTTGATATTTGTGGCATATTCCCATACTTCATATAGCCATTCTTTTACAACTGGAATATTTGCCTCTAATATCTTGCAAAAACAATTCTAGTGGCATTTCCTGCAAATGCTGCTGAGGCTCCAATTCAGATTTAATTCTGAATAAACATATATAGAACCAGGCTGTAACTAATGTAAGATTTAAACACTCCTTAGACGTATTTATATCCCCACCACCAGTACTGCTGAACAGCATCTTTATTTTCCTTTACAGTGTTTATGTGACTTAGGTCCTTTGTGTCTCTACGTAGCTTTTAGACTAGTTTCGAAAATAAAAATACCAGTATGTTTGCCAAAATGCCAGTTCTTGAGAGCCACAGTGCAGTTCCCTTCTCCATAACCAATGCTTCAATGCTATATGTGCACACTAGTAGATTTCATTAGCTACTGTTCGACACAACAAATGTTTGAAAAGGGATAAGAGAAGACATCTTAGGGTTTAAATACATTTGCTGAGCAGTAAATAGAAGTGCAAGTATACAGTTTTTCTCAATCTTTCAGAAACTAAACCTGGTTCTGAAAGGCAACGATATTTCAGTTTTGCACTGCAATGCATGTGTGATGCATCTAATTAAAATGACCTGCATGGAATGATATAAATGAAGAAGACAATCAATTATGTTTCAATTAAACCTCATATTAGCACTCTGAAATAAATAGCCAGCTAATCCTTATTTGCAAAGAATAAAGAAAGAAAGAAACCACATCTGTAATTCAAAACAGATGAAATTCTGTTTAGAACAGATTTCCGCCCTTTCAACTATCTCAGGAGAATTTGTGCATTTCTAAATAAAAAGGATGTCTACAATAAAGCCCAGATACTTTTAAAAGTTGAACTCTTTGTGTATTTTGAATCACCCAAATATGTTTATACACACACACACACACACACACACACACACACACACACACACAATCTTTCCTCTTACAGTACTATATTGGCAAGTGTATTTGTGATTTAATTTTTTTTTAAATAGCTGGGAAAGTATTTTAGCAAAAAAATAAAAAGGGGCTCAGGAAATGTCACCCACTCACAGCATGTGCCCCAAGCTGCAAATGGCCTCACCCACAGCAGCTGTGCAGCTGAAACCAGTAGGATATACAGTACACATGTACTCCCCATAGTGTGGAAAGTTTACTGCAATTTGATTTGTAGCTTACAATGGTAGATGAATAATTGGGCAGGTCTAGGAGCCTCCTGGGGACGTGGGTGGCACTGTGGTCTAAACCACTGAGCCTCTTAGGCTTGTCGATCAGAAGGTCAGCGGTTTGAATCCCCGTGACGCGGTGAGCTACCGTTGCTCGGTCCCAGCTCCTACCAACCTAGCAGTTTGAAAGCACACCAGTACCAGCAGATAAATAGGTACTGCTGCGGCGAGAAGGTAAATGGCGTTTCTGTGCCCTGCTTTGGTTTTGCCAGAAGCGGCTTAGTCATGCTGGCCACATGACCCGGAAAAACTGTCTGCGGACAAACGCCAGCTCCCTCGGCCTGTAAAGCGAGATGAGCGCCGCAACCCCAGAGTTGTTCGCGACTGGACTTAACTGTCAGGGGTCCTTTACCTTTACCTTTACCTTTTAGGATCCTATCTAGAAGCAGTCCTGGTTCCATGATCCTGATAAAAAAAATGTCCCCCCACTTCTTTAATATATTTTTTAAAAATAAGGTGATCCTGTTTGACGATTGCCCATGTCACATTTAATTTGCCCTCTATGGCCTTCAGTCCTAAAGAAGCCCATACTAGTCCCATTGGTCACAAATGCCTCCTTTCTGGCAAAGATGTTCAGGGATGTAGTGGCACAACTGCAGAGATTCTTGGGGGATACTGATTACCTTAGAGGACTAATTTCAGACCAAAATTGGCCTTGGTCACCTTGATGGATGGCTTTTATTGGGAGAAGGATATCGGATTATGCTCTGGCTACCTCTTGACTCTTGAATAGCATATTTTCAGAACCCACCCTATTCTCTGTGTTTGCATTTTATTTTATTTTATTTGTAATTTTAAGCTTTTAAACTGTTTCTAACATTGTATTCTAAATTGTTGCCACCCACCCTAGGACTTTTCGATGAAGGTTAATAAAAACAAAAGCGGTAGGTTAAAACAAATAAAAACTGCTTTTAAAAAGAAGAAGCAGAAATTCTGGCAAATCAAAACTGTTAATAATGGTAACAATAATGGAAACAAAGAAATTTGTGGTGCATCACTATTGTTCCTGAGTATGGTTGTTTACTACATGTCAACTCCTCCTGGGAGGTTAAATTTGTTTTTTTAAATACTATTTTTATTAAATTTTCTATTTTACAATTTCAGATAAACATTTTACATATGTAAGATATCAATGACTTCCCTTCTCCTGGCATGGTTCATTTTGCATATGTTATATCCCTGCATATTTTACAAAAACTATACCAATTGGTTTTCCATTATTACATCCATCAAGACTTATTTACACTGTTGAATTTATCTTAATGCTGCCAGCGTTTTCAGCTGTACACAATTATTTCCCATATATTCAATCAACGTTTTCCTGTCGTATTTAAATGTATGTTCTTCTTGTTCTTTTATTCTATATGTTAAGTCGGCAAGTTGTGCATATTCTGTCAATTTAAGTTGCGAATCTTCTTTGGTTGGGACCTCGCTCATGGGCAGCAGTTGTTGCATACATAAATAACCTTTTCTGATACCTTACATTTGGGAGAGGGGGAACCTCAACAGAACTCTCAGGATGGTTTCCATCATGGCTGGTGCTATGAGATGCGTTCAGAGTGGGCATCACAATAAAACACATTAGTGTATTATGCCGGTGTTAGGAGGTGGGGGATATTCTCATAAAATAAATATGCTTTTCTGAACCCTCGTCAAGAAAGCTCATAAATACCAAGGTGGTTCTGAACAGAGCTGAGGGGAGTTTGCCTATCACTGTGTGTCTTTGTTCCTGTGGGAAATTTTGCACTCAGATATAAGAATGCAAATTCTTGCCAGCTAGTGTGTGAAGGGGTTAAGACCATATAGCTGTATTTCAGTTGGCAGACTCAGACCATAGAAATGATTTGTAAGAAAGGCTCTGTGTGATGTCATTTCCTCTTCTCTCCTGAGGGGAAGTAGCAAGGAAGTGTGTCTGCTCCTTTTTTTTCTCTCTCTCTCTCTTTTCAACCAGCCATGGGAGTAGCAATATATTACTGTATTTTAATGTTCTGTTGAAAGCCGCCCAGAGTGGCTGGGGAAACCCAGCCGGATGGGTGGGGTATAAATAATAAATTATTATTATTATTATTATTATTATTATTATTATTATTATTATTATAGCTGTCAACTTTCGGATTTGAAAATAAGGGATTTTTCCAAACTTTCGGATTTGAAAATAAGGGATGCCCCAAGGGCGGTGCAATGGCACCAAGTAACCTCGCCACCCTGCGCTCCAGAGGCTGCGCGCGAACAGGTGAGCGAAAGAGCGAGCGCATAGACGGCAGGCAGGCTGGCTGGCTGGTTGGGCGTGAGGGTCTGGCTGCACAAGGCATGCAAGCTCCGCCCCCAGTCGGTCTCAGACTCCTTATTGGCAGCCGAGCAACGCAGCTGAGGAGCCTCCCTGGCCGGCAGGGAGGGAGAGGAGCTGCTTCCTTTGAAATCCGGGAAATTTAAGGGATATCAACAATCCGGGATAGCAGCGGGAAATGGCATTGGAATAAGGGAGTTTCCCGCAAAAAAAGGGAGAGTTGACAGCTATGGCCGGAGTAGACGTCTGTCTACTTGCAGATTGCCTTGCCAGAGTGGTGCATGCTCTGTTTATCTTCCGCTTGGACTACTGCAATGCGCTCTATGTGGGACTACCTTTGAAGGTGACCTGGAAACTACAATTAATCCAGAATGCAACAGCTAGACTGGTGACTGGAACTGGGTGCTGAGACCATATAACACCGGACCTGAAAGACCAACATTGGCTCCCAGTATGTTTCCAAGCACAGTTCTCCCCCCCCCCCGTTCCCTCCTCCTCATTCTTTTCTGTTTTATACTATTTTTATTAATTTTTGTAATAACAGAAAATAAAAATATCACATCACAACTCCCCCGAGTGGGATTTCCAAAATCCCCTGACTTCCCTCCACTTCCCTTCTTGGTTCTTTCATTTTACAGTTGTAAATGCACTTCCTTAAAATCTTCAATTCACAATAATTTCAAATTTTATACATTGTTCATCATATTACAAGTGTTTTTCGAAATCCTGCTGGCGTGTAATATTGTACACAATGCTTTGAGAAATATGTAATAAAATTTCAAGTTCATTCATCATTCCAGCATAGTCAGTTTGTTTGTTTTGCCAATCTTCTTTGTCTTCTCATCCTTGCTGTCAGTTTGGATTTTTTTAGGAGAAATAACTGATGCTCTGGTTCACCAGAAGCCACTTAGTCATGCTGGTCACATGACACGGAAGCTGTCTGCGGACAAACGCCGGCTCCCTCGGCCAATAAAGCGAGATGAGCACCGCAACCCCAGAGTCATCTGCGACTGGACCTAACAGGCAGGGGTGCCTTTACCTTTACCTAACTGCTGTAGAAGGCTGGCACAGAAGCTTCGCTCCTCAGGGTTGCGATGTCGCCTAACTGACCAGGGTTTTTTTGGCTCCCCCCCCCCCCCTGTGCTTTCCAGCATGGAGGCAGAAACCGGAGCTTGCCGAACTGCCATTGCCAGTTACGGGACTCCTCAAGATCCCAAGATCCTTCCTGGGGCTTTCTTGGGGGTGCGTGTAACTCTCACTCTTCCCCCAACCCTCTGCGGAGCCGAATCTGATAGCTCTCAGCTGGAGCTGTCAGATCCCTGTCCATCCGCCTTCTCGCGGCTACCCGGAAGTGTTTCCAAGCACAATTCAAAGTGTTGGTGCTGACCTTTAAAGCCCTAAACAGCCTCAGCCCAGTATACCTGAAGGAGCGTCTCCACCCCCATCGTTCAGCCCGGACACTGAGGTCCAGCACCAAAGGCCTTCTGGTGGCAGAGGCGTAGCAAGCCCCGGTGGTACCCAGGGCGGAATTTTTTTTGTCACCCCCCCCACCACCACTTTAATTTAATTTTTTTTAAAAAAAATTAAAAAGTGTCACCCCCCTCTGATGGTGCCACTTTGCGAGGTGTGGGGGTTGTGTGTGTGTGTGTGTGTGTGTGTGTGTGTGTGTGTGTGTGTGTCTTATCTCTTTTTTTCCAATAAAGTTAAAATAAAATAAAAATAAAAATAATAAAAATTTAAAAAAAAATTAAAAAATTAAAAAGTGTCACCCCCCTCTGATGGCGCCACTTTGTGAGGTGTGTGTGTGGGTGTGTGGGTGTGGGTGTGTGGGTGTGGGTGTGTGGGTGTGTTTTATCTCTTTTTTTTTCAATGAAGTTAAAATTTAAAAATAAAAGTGTCACCCCCCTCTGGGGTGGAACCCGGGGCGGCCCGCCCCCCCGTTGCTACGCCCCTGTCTGGTGGTTCCCTCACTGCGAGAGGTCAGGTTACAGGGAACCAGGCAGAGGGCCTTCTCAGTAGTGGCACCCGCCCTGTGGAACGCCCTCCCATCAGATGTCAAGGAAATAAACAACTATCTAATTTTTAGATAGGTATCTGAAGAAGTGTGCATGCACACGAAAGCTCATACCAAGAACAAACTTAGTTGGTCTCTAAGGTGCTACTGGAAGGATTTTTTTTATTTGATTTTTAGAAGACATCTGAAGGCAGCCCTGTTTAGGAAAGTTTTTAATGACTGATGTTTTATCTTATTTTTAATATTTTGTTGGAAGCCACCCAGAAGTGGCTGGGGAAACCCAGTCAGATGTGCGGGGTATAAATAATAAACTATTAAACTATTATTATTATTATTATTATTATTATTATTATTATTACCCCAGCATCAGGCACATGCCTGAAGCTCTTTTTGCTGTAAATGCAAGTATTTTGCCTGCACTCATTTTGCTGCTAAGGATGAATGCATTACTGTGAGTAGCCTATATGTTTTAAACTTACTTTTCAGCCTGTAGCCCATTCCATAGCTAATTCCTATGCTTTCAATTAAAATGCTTAAGAAATTGCTGAGTGAGCTTTCTCCCATGGGGGACTGCAAAGGCCCTGTATTTTGAAAAAGCCTTGCAGCTGCGCTTTCTATTTGTCTCAACGCACACGTGGGGCTGTAGAGGGATAAAATATAGTTAATAGATTCCCTCGCCCACCTAATAAAACCCACCAGTTTTCTGGTGTTAGGCTGAAAGACCATGCCAGGTATACCTTGTGACAAGGTGTGTTCCAACAGTGTGTTGGCGTGTGATGTTCTCTCGAGGAGGGTGTGTGGCATTTCTCTGCTTCATGCCAGGTTTTTCTCCTGTCTCAACAACAGAGGAAAATAAAAATAAAATATTTCAGAAGGGGAGCTGAGTGGATAAGTCCATTAATGATGAATGATTGTGCAGTACTGATGATTGTGGTGAAGTGTATCCTTGAAAGAAATCAATAGTTCTGTGTACTAGGCAGCTTGGCAAGGGGTTGTAAGTGTTGTGAGTCATCGGGAGGGTCTCTAAAGTTTCGCTCTGGTACTGGGCAACAGCTTCAGACTCCCTGTTAGAAGTGTGAAACAGTAAAAAAGGGGGGCCTATAGATGTGCTCCTTAGCTTCTATATTGAGATTCTAACAGCGATGGGCATGATTTTTAAAACAGCAGTCACAATGGGTCCTTCCTCTGCAATGTGAGCCTGACTGCTCAGTTTGCATGATAGGCAGGCAGGCAGGCAGACCAGCAAGCTGAACTTGCTCCAGCCAACACACACACACACACACACACACACACCATAGCTGTCAACCCTCCCTTTTTTTGGAAATTCCCTTATTCCAATGGAAATTCCCTTATTCCAATGCCGTTTCCCGCTGCTATCCCGGATTGTTGATATCCCTTAAATTTCTCAGATTTCAAAGGAAGCAGCTCCTCTCCCTCCCTGCCGGCCAGGGAGGCTCCTCAGCTGTGTTGCTCGGCTGCCAATAAGGAGTCTGAGACCGACTGGGGGCGGAGCTTGCATGCCTTGTGCAGCCAGACCCTCACTCCCAACCAGACAGACAGCCTGCCTGCCGTCTACGCGCTCGCTCTTTCGCTCTCCCGTTCGCGCGCAGCCTCTGGAGCGCCGGGTGGTGAGGCTACTTGGTGCCATTGCACCGCCCTTGCGGCATCCCTTATTTTCAAATCTGAAAGTTTGGGAAAATCCCTTATTTTCAAATCCGAAAGTTGACAGCTATGTTTAATTCCCTCAAGGACTCCTGGGGAATTATAACTGGTTATGTGCTGTGTTTGTGATCTTCCCTGTCACAGAGCTGTATTTCCCAGCGTCCTCTGGGAAAAGAGAGAAGGGGCATTAAGGGCTAGTTTAACTCTGTTGTGAGGAGTTACTTTCTGAAGCAGGAGGGTTGGAAAAAGCAGGGAGCTGTAAACTGGAAATCACGGAGGCCTGTGTATTCCAGATGCCAACAGTGGCAATTTGGCGAGGAATTTACTGGTGCCTCTGCTTCTCCCATAAAAGGAAATGTTAATGCTTTCCATCTCACCTATTAATATAACCATTTACATTAGTGAATGTTTAGGAAGACTCTACTGTGTGAAGATTGTTTAGATGGATTATTATTGTAAGTCGTTCCCCCCCACCCCCGTCTGCCCGCTTACATGGAATTTATGGCCATCTAATTCTGATGGGAATGTTCAATTCCCTCCTCACCTATGATAAAGACAGTTAGGTAGCTGTTAATTAGCAGTTGGCTAAAATAGCTTGAAAGCCAAGGTTTACCACCTGAGTCCAAAGCAGCCTTTCTGTTGATTTAAATTCAGCAGCAGGAAAGAAATTTGAAAATGCATTCCCATCTCTAAACAGGCTTTCCCAGCTTCAGGGTTTTCCGTTTAAAGGTAAACGGTAAAGGGACCCCTGACCATTAGGTCCAGTCGTGTCCGACTCTGGGGTTGCGGCGCTCATCTCGCTTTATTGGCCGAGAGCCGGCGTACAGCTTCCGGGTCATGTGGCCAGCATGGGTCATGTGGCGAACCAGAGCAGCACACGGAAACGCCGTTTACCTTCCCACCAGAGCGGTTCCTATTTATCTACTTGCACTTTGACGTGCTTTCGAACTGCTAGGTGGGCAGGAGCTGGGACCGAGAAACGGGAGCTCACCCCATCACAGGGATTCGAACCGCCGACCTTCTGATCAGCAAGCCCTAGGCTCAGTGGTTTAACCCACAGCGCCACCTGGGTTTACCTGGCTACTTTTGTTGATCATGCTTCCAAACCTCTTCACTTATTTCTCTCTTCAATCCCTCTCTCCATTTTCCTGACAAAAATCTGCACTGGACAGTAGACAATCTCAGTTTTCTGCCATTCACAATAACATGCAGCTTTAATTTATTTAATGTACATCAGTTACTTGTTTAACTTAATAAATATGGGAAAAAATAAATAAATTCTCCAGCGTTGTCCCATTATAAAATCAATAAGAAATTTGGTGCCTGGATATAGGATTGTGGTTGCAAGATCAAGGGAAAGCAAATGGAAGCTACGGTAAGTTGTGGCACCTAGTGGATAAACCTGGATTTTTATAGAATTAAGCAACCTGTAAATTGAGGCAGCAACCATTACTTAGATTTTCCACGCAGTGGTGAATGTGAAAGCACTTTTGCCCTTCTGTTAAAACTTAAAGGTGCACTCTTAAACCTTTAGGGCATAATATTTATATCATGATTCATATATGTAGAACCTTGCAAAGTTTCCCAAAGCTTCTCATTGGAGAGCTCTTCTTATTATACAGTTTTGCAGGCAAAGTGTTTCCTTTGACAGACGTCTTATTATGGGAAGCTTGCAGGTTTTTCTTCTTGACATTGCTTCAGGCAGGGGTGGGTTGGAGGATTAGCAGCCATCACAGACCTGTTCCTGTGGATAATTGTCTCTTATGTCAGGCAATTACTTAACAATAGGGGGCAGGGCAGGAGTTGATAAGGTTATCACAGAAACCTCTCAACAATCCAAGAGGAAAAACTACTGGAATGCTCCATCTTTGTCAATCAGTTGCGCAACATGTGAAAAAGGCCTGCGAAGCCTTAACCCATTAGGAATCCCCTTGACTCTAAAGGGCTCTCCGAAAGCAGCATCCAAGGTTAAGAAGAGCAGACCCAATGCTCCTCAATCTGATATTTCATGTTGTTCCCTGCGTATGCTGTCAGTTTGCCCCATGAAAGATGGGCAAATGATACAAAATTCCCATAGAACTTTTATGTACAATAGAAGTTCTTGATTCGTTTCATTATTTTTGCATGCAGATATCTGATGGGGCAGCTTTGTCCTCAAAGTCAAATGACCTTCTGCTGTGTTTCTACCTGGAGCTACAGGTATGTACATCATTTGCCTCTCACTCATCTACAGCCCTGTGAATTCCAGAGAGAGAGAGAGAGAGAGAGAGAACACAAGGAGTCGGAGCTACTCCTAGACACACAACAATAGAAAATAGGTCAGGTTTAATCCAATCATTTTCTATTTGTTTTGGGGGCCATGTGTTTTCGAGTTACAGAGATAATTTCTGTTGGTAGAATGGACACATTTGTACCCTTTTGTACTAAATATGAGGATTAGCTACTGTTCCATCCTACCCTAGTTGTTGCAATAGTTACATAACAAAGTGGCTGCTTGTTGTTAAATCTGTGTGTAAATCTGGGGGTTGTGGACTGGAATATCTGCTGGAATAAAGGTAGAAGTCATTGTATGTATTCCATATTTACTGTGGCACCTAGTGGATAAACCTGGATTAAACCTGGATTTTTATAGACTTAAGAGACCAGTCCAAGAGGCATAAAGACGGAGGAGCAAAAGTCTTACTGTTGCATGCATCCTGTTTCCTACCTTGGGCGAACAGATACCTCTGGAAAGCCCACAAGGAGGGCAGGAGGGCTATTGGGGCAAGAGGCTCCAGGGAGACCTGGATATGTGTTGTGATCACATACAGAGCGAAAGGGATTCTGCAAATGATCAGGGAACACTGCTTTTGTCAGCCAGACGACAGAAGTAAAGAAATAAATTGGAGCTATTGCAAATAAGAACTTGGCACTATCTTCTGAAATACAGTGGTACCTCGGTTTACGAATTTAATCTGTTCTGGAAGTCTGTTCTTAAACCAAAGCGTTCTTAAACCAAGGTGTGCTTTACCATAGCAGCGGGGGACTCAATTTACACTCAACAGGAAGCGGAACATGTTCTTATTCCAAGGCGAAGTTCACAAACCAAAACACCTACTTCAGGGGTTTGTAGCGTTCTTAATCCAAGTTTTTCATAAACCAAGCTGTTCTTAAACCAAGGTACCACTGTATACCAGAACCGAACAGTGGCACGTCCCTAAAACGATTAATGGCTGAAGCTGCTTCTTCCTTTGTTGGTCTGTGTCCTGCTCACACCCAGCCAAGAAAGACAAATGGCCGATAGTTAATTCCTGATTGACGAAAGCACAGGCTTACAGCAGCTCCTAAACTGCACTGGATACACATGCACACGTTTCTAGTGTTTATGTAGCTGGCGTTAGCTTTTCCGGGTTTGTGTATCCATGGGACCATGCCCCTCTTTAAGCCCCTCCTGGTTCTAGGAGGCAGCAGGACAGGGAATGGCAAAGATTCAACAAGTCCTGTGCCCCCTCCTCTGTCTCTGACTGCTCAGAACCGCCCCTTTCTCCCCAGTCTGGCTCCTGCCTCGCAGGTGGCAACAAGCCCCCCCCCAATACTCCCCGTCTCTCCTGGGTCAGCCTCCGCCCCCACTTGCTTCTGTCATGCACTTGTCATGTCCCCGATGCCCTAGCTATGAAAGTGACCGACACACCTAACATAAAAGGATTGCCTTACTCCTTTCCCTGCTTCCGCGAGACTTGTTACTCTAAAGCGCATTCAAGGCACATTGAAAGCACATTACTTCCCCTGGAAGAATCCTGGGAAATTTAGTTTCCCCTCACAGCACCACAATTCCCAGCCTCCTTAACAAACTACAGCCATGGGCTTTAAATGTTTGATGGCTATTCTTTAAATGCACGGAGTGGATCTGCCAATTGTTTTCCTCCCTGGGCCCTTCTGCCTGCTTTGCAGGTCCCTGCTGAGGCTGACATTAGGCCAGTTCAGTGTATTTAGCCAGTAGCAGAAACAACTGCTTCTAAAATATCTTATAAAATAATGCTACAGGTGACTGAAAATTTGAACTAACAGCTTTGCTCAATGCCCTGCAAATGCTACCATATACAGGTAGGTAGCCGTGTTGGTCTGTCATAGTCAAAACAAAATAAAAAAATTCCTTCCAGGTATCTGAAGAAGTGTGCATGCACATGACAGCTCATACCAAGAACAAACTTAGTTGGTCTCTAAGGTGCTACTGGAAGGAATGCTACCATAAATACCGATTTTGAAATGGCTGCTGCCATAGGTTTTCCTCTGCTCTCTTCTCTGTTGGTGCTCACTAGGTAGACCTCTCTGTTTCATGCTCTCACAGTTTGCTTTGTTTCCTACCACCATTTAAATTACCCCCATGACAAGTTCTGCTAGTGCACTGCAGCACAGAAATTCCCCTGGGTTATGCGGCTAAGAGTCCTTTTCATATTTTAGCACATTTCTTAAGAACAGGAATGTGCTGCTGGAGTTATGGGAAACTGGTTTTCTTTAGGATGCAATACCAATGCAAAAGGCATTAAAACTTTTCAGGCTGAACCCTAGGACTATTGAATATGTTTGTGAGTTGCGCTTAAGTTAGAATTAAGACCTGGAACATAGTGGCTTGCTTTATCTAGCTTGTGTGAGTAAGCCCTATGTCATTCAGCTATAGAATACCACATTGCTACTTCCCACACAACACAGCTGAATCAGATTTCCTGCAATTTCACTGGTTGTTGTTTTTTCCTTCCCCCTAGCAACTCCTGAACTTCTATTTGAGCATTAATGTAATGCAACTGTGGGTGAGTAGTTGCTATTGAAGAGAGCCAGAGGGGGGGGGGAGAGAGAGAGAAATCCCATCAACTCTATATGTTGACTGCCAGCTATGTCCTTCATGACAAGTATTTGGAGGAAAATATCTACCAAATAAGTCTATACTTTAAAAAAAAATGTTTTCACAATTAGACTAAATCTGCAGTGCGGTTTTGCGCACGATCTGATTTGAGAATGCAACCCATTCCAGAATATTGGTGGTCCAAAACTGACAGATTTTTCAAAGGGGCTCACTTTTCCCTTTTGCAGGAAATGTCAATGGCATCAAGAGATGCTGTCAAGGAGCCAACATCTTCTTCAGTCAAGGAGCAGAGTGAGAGGTGGCGACCACTGGAGGTGCATGATAGCAACCACGGCATGTGCGCACCATTGGAATGGCAATGCCCATCAACTTTGCCCCCCCCCCAATACAGTGGTATCTTGGTTTAGGAACTTAATCCGTTCTGGAAGTCCGTTCTTAAACCAAAGTGTTCTTAAACCAAGGCGTGCTTTCCCATAGCAGCGGGGGACTCAGTTTACAAATGGAACACACTCAACACGAAGCGAAACATGTTCTTATTCCAAGGCATAGTTCACAAACCAAAACACCTACTTCCGGGATTGCGGCGTTCTTAATCCAAGTTGTTCCTAAACTAAGCTGTTCTTAAACCAAGGTACTACTGTATTTTATTGGGGGGCTGAAGGGACCTCAGCCCTAGAGGTTGGCTCCTATGACTCAGGGTATGCACACATTAGCACTTACCCTTCATATCCATTGTGCTCCCACTGCTAATTTTGAAGCCA
Organism: Darevskia nairensis; assembly: GCA_034642065.1. Classification (NCBI taxonomy): domain Eukaryota; kingdom Metazoa; phylum Chordata; class Lepidosauria; order Squamata; family Lacertidae; genus Darevskia; species Darevskia nairensis. Next base: position 1,327,867 of record JAWWNI010000558.1, read on the forward strand.
TGTACACATGATGTTAGGCAAAATTCATGCCCTTGGGTGTAGCCAGGATCTATGTTGGGGGGGCAGGACACCCACCTGCCATTGTCCTCTGTCTGGCTCTGTCTAGCAGATTTGGAATGAAATGTCTCAACAGCAGTTGTTTGAAATTACATTCTTTTGACCTCAAGTGCTCAGAAAAATCTGCCAAAAACTTTCTACAGTTTCTACTTTTAGCAAAGTCTTTTAATTTAGCAATATAAAATGACCTTGCTGCATCTTAAGCTGCTATTGTGTACATCTCCTAAGCCTTTTGAACATTCCAGCTTTGTTTGTGTTGTTTCCTGATATTACTTACCAGTGTTCCTTTTACCTATGGTTCCTGACGTTTCATTTTTTCAAAAACCAGAATAAAACTTATTCCTGAACTTCTTTTCCTTTTTTTTTGCATAAAAAACTAATGAATATAAATAATTACACTTCAAAAGAAAATAATTTTCTTTTGTTTCCAGGGCATAGGACAGATACTTAATATTTCATTTTGTGTTTCTAAGTAGGTATTCAAATCCTTTCTTGTTTTTGTAAATGCAACCTAAGGCTGCAATCCTATACTCCTTTTTTTTTTTTTTTGGAAGAAAAGCACCATTGGATTCAGTTGGACTTACTTTTGAGTAAACATGCATAGGACTGCACAGTACAAGATTGTAGTGGTGTAGACCAGGGATGGGGATAGACAGGAGTGTTTGTATCAAAATTAGCCTACTGTACAAAGGGGAAACTTGCATTTATTGCTTTGCCTACTTTTATCTTTTGCCTGCCCACTACTGGAATGTTACCCTGACAAGGTTGCCCAGATAGGAATGTGGGTTTTGGTCTGAGAAAAACTCCCCATCTCTGATATAGACACTGAAATGACAATATCATCAGCTTCTAATGACATTTTATTTAATGATATTCCACCCTTTGTGTCATACATTAGAATTTAGTTTTAACTACCAGCTAGGATTGTAATTGTAGTAATAATAATAATAATAATAATAATAATGGCACAAGGTAAAGTTTTTGTACCCCTTTCTCATGGGTACCCCTTTCTCAAAAATCATAGATACTCATTTATAAAGAGTCCAGCATGAGGAATATTATACGATGAGCTCTCAATCAACATGGAAACACAGATTTCTATTCTACTTAGTTAAATGCCTTCTCTGTGTTGATAAATGAATCTGCTTTTCTCTTCCATATTAATGTGGTGAATAATATCAATAGATCTTCTGGCGTTTAAACATAACACTAAAACATTATTTAGCACTACATGCACAAACAGAAAGGAGCCCCCATAAGCCTCTCCTCTCATCCTCTGCAAGACCAGGAAAAGGATTTAAGCAGAATTTAGTTACATCTTCCACATAGCTTGTCTTGCCATTTCATAAGAACTAGCAGCTTTGGTGGTTTAAAATAAATACTGTTCACTTGCTTTATCAACAGGTCCTAGTCCAACACACTCACCACTGTTCCATGCGGTCAGGAACTCAACACAATCAGATGCCATGGACTGGTTGGATGCCGAGGAAGGGCGGGGCAAGCTCAGGTGCAGCAATCAAGATTGGAAAGGATAAAAGGGAAGCAAGGCAGAGACTCTGCGCCTGCTCAGCTTTCTCCATTGACGGATCATTGCTTGGCCTCTTTGGGAACTCTACTGGACTGTGACTTTGGGACTGACCTAGGTGGTCCAACCCTGGATCCTCTGCAGGGGCGGGAACTTGACCTTGCAGCTTGACTTCAGATCTTGCTGGTTGTGGGATTTGACCATTTGGACTGTCTGAAGGCACCCTAGTATTGCCCTTGGGACTGTGTGCACTACCAAGACTTAGCTCAGGGCATTAGGAGAGGGATGAAAAGGGCGGAGGAAAAATTGGCTGCATGCAGGCACAGTCTCTGATTGCTTGGGGAAAGCCCTGGAGAGGAGGAGACATAATCAGCTGTGGAGAGGCGGGGACCTTTAGTCTTGGCAACTGATTCCATGGAGTAAGACTGCTATGATCATTAGGCCTGACACTCAGCCAAGTCTGTGGAGATCATGTTTTTGCTAATAACTCCAATGTTGGACTGCATAATTACTGACTGGCATGGTTCTGTGACATCAGGTGTCCCAATCGGGTGGATCTCCTAAGTGCAAGCAATTGCTCACACATAAGGATCAACCACACAGTCAATACATACTTGTGAGATGGAGGACCTAGCACAGCAATGCAGAGTTAAGGCAAGATTCATGGCCCTGCTCCAGCTTGAAACTGTGAATGCATCACAGGAGGTTGGACTATATGGCCTTCGGGTTGCTTCCAAATCTACAATTCTATGAGTAACATGTAAATAGGGCTATTTTGCCATCTGAAGCTCAACCTTCTGAACAAGAAGTTTTTATTATGCCAGTTAAATGACAGCAACATAGAAATGTTTCTTAAATTGGGCTGTTTGTTAATCTGAATAAGTGTGGCCTCCTCTTACGAAAAACAGCACTTTAAGGTCTCAGTCAGATTTTTCACACTACTTCAGTCTAAAATACCTAATATTTCAAATGGTGGATGGATGCCAGACTTTGAGTCTCTGATTTTTCACATAGAAAACATATGCTCTACCACTGAACTATGGTTCTTTCCCCAATATTTTAGTTTTAGCTTTATATTCTCTTGATAATCTCATTCATGTTTTGAGGTTACGATGCTTAACTAATTTTCAGATTCTAAATAAACAGACTAGTAAGTCCAAAAGCTTTGGTATTTCTTTTAACGTAAAAGCTAACAAATTTCCTGATCCTTCACTTTCCAGGAATATCCCTGAGAATTAGGCTACCAATAGATTAAGTTGAGGTTTCCAATCTTCATTTTAAATTGTTCAGTGATACTTCATATATATTATTCAGTTATGACTTCATGTTATTTCATTTTTTGATATCTATATTTCTGTTCAAAAGCTTTTTCATTTCCCTGTTTTCCTCTTATTTATACAATGAACTTTGCTTTGGTTTTGCCCTTATAATACACACCTTTACTTTAACCTGAAAATTAAGCTGATAGCTTCCACATTATTATATATTCAAAACAATTCAGCAAGTCTAAAAATGATAAACTAAAATAACATTTATCAGTCTTGTTCAGTATACTGTTTTTTCAGATAATGTCATTTGTTCAAATTTAAGTCAAAATTGAAGGTATGTATTATAGTTATATAATGTTTACAGATCCATTACATGTCAATTTGCTAAGTCTCAAATTCTGTCTTGCTCTCTTTAGCATTTTAAAAATATTTTTACTCTCATCACAATCTCACACAGTCTCTTTCGAACTGCTAGGTAGGCAGGAGCTGGGACCGAACAACGGGAGCTCACCCCGTAGCGGGGATTCGAACCGCCTACATTCTGATCAGCAAGGGTAGGCAAACTAAGGCCTGGGGGCCGGATCTGGCCCAATCGCCTTCTAAATCCGGCCCGCGGATGGTCTGGGAATCAGATTGTTTTTACATGAGTAGAATGTGTCCTTTTATTTTAAATGTATCTCTGGGTTATTTGTGGGGCCTGCCTGGTGTTTTTACATGAGTAGAATGTGTACTTTTATTTAAAATTTATTTAAAATGCATCTCTGGGTTATTTGTGGGGCATAGGAATTCATTCATTCCTCTCCCCCCCCAAAAATAGTTTGGACCCCCCACAAGGTCTGAGGGACAGTGGACCGGCCCCCTGCTGAAAAAGTTTGCTGACCTCTGTTCTGAATTATAAATTCCCAGATTGCACAGCAATAACTGCTATTATTGCACTGTCCTGGTTTTATTACACTATAATTTTTGCACATGTTGCATTCAATGAGTGTGCAATCTGTGTACATCTATACACAAAGAGCTGCGCTGCACACCTGTGCAGTGATTCACATGTGACTTCTAACAAATGTACACCCTTTCACACAAACACTCATATACGCATAGAGAGAGCTTGTACCTTGTGTTCGGTGTCATGTGTTACTTGCATAGAAACTGATTATTCTTGTGCTGTACTTAAGAGAATAATTTTCAGTGTGGGGAATTGTTTGCTGTTGTTTTTCTATTGTCCTTGTGTGTGTGAGTCCATGTGTGTGTTTAGGAAATGCACTTGGTGCATTTGTGAGGCATGTGCTATGCTACTGAGTCTCATGTGCTACACTGTTAATGAAGGGGAATAAGTAGAATTCCCTCCCCCCCTTAATACCAACAGTTATCTGCTCCTAGTCCCAAGATGAGTGTGGATGGTTCCACCTTGCAAATGGGTGTGGTGATGGAACAGTGGAGCCCTCATTGATTATCTTTTATTGCCTCCTCACCAATCATAAGAATGAACAAATACATTTACAAAAAAAACCCAGACACACAAAAAACAGACAGTATGGAAAAACTTTTTTTGTCTATCAATTTCCAAATCGCACCTGCATTCACCAAACCAATAAACAGGCCCAGGTGGATTTAAAAGTCATTATTTACAGCACAGTCCTATTTGTACGTGTCTACTTGGGACGCGGGTGGCGCTGTGGGTTAAACCACAGAGCCTAGGGCTTGCCAATCAGAAGGTCGGTGGTTCGAATCCCCGCGACAGGGTGAGCTCCCGTTGCTCGGTCCCTGCTCCTGCCAACCTAGCAGTTCGAAAGCATGTCAAAGTGCAAGTAGATAAATAGGTACCGCTCCGGCGGGAAGGTAAACGGCGTTCCGTGCGCTGCTCTGGTTCGCCAGAAGCGGCTTAGTCATGCTGGCCACATGACCCAGAAGCTGTATGCCGGCTCCCTTGGCCAATAAAGCGAGATGAGCTTGCAACCCCAGAGTCGTCCACGACTGGACCTAACGGTCAGATGTCCCTTTACCTTTACCTTTACTTGGATGTAAGTCCCACTGAGTTCAATGTGACTTACACCCAAGTATATGTGTGTAGGATTGTAGCCCCAAGCAGATATATTTGGTCAGTTTTGACACTTTCTTCCTATCTTTTAATGGAGAAGTAACCTCACTCCATTTCTTGGCAACAACAATTTCAGCTGCCACTAACATGTCCACTAAGTTCCTGTTTTCTTTATTCAAACTGTCCTTCAAGGTGCCCAGATAAAATCACTATTAGGTCCAAGATGTTAGGCTGTTTGAACATTAAGACAACTATGTCCTGAATTTTGCTACTGGGTGGATATGGTTGGGCTTTGATGGGAACTTGTTCGCTGTGTTGGTGCTTGAGTGAGGTTGGAACAGGGCAGTGGAGCAGATTCATGGAGGCCACTGTATGTCTCCTTCTTCTCTACCATAAGGTCTCTCAGGCTCCTCTGATATAGGAATCATAGAACTGAAGAGTTGGAAGGGACCATAAGGTCATCCAGTCCAACCCCTACAATGCAGGAATGTTTTTGCCAGCATGCGGCTCGAACCCATAACCCTGAGATTAAGAGTCTCATGTTCTGCAGTCTGCTCTGGGCGGGTTAATAAAACTGAGTATGTTATACATACCGGTAGATTAATTCAATCGTCTTCTCTTTCAAAGGACCGTGATAACCATATAATGGTTATTTTCGGCGCAACAGCTGGGAATACAAATATTTCTTCTCAAACACTTTTCAGGGACTAACACATTCCCTGTAGGAGTCGTTTATGAAAAAGGTTTGAGAACTTTGGGGGAAATTATGTAAGGAAGAATTGCAGTCAGAATATATTCCAGCCAGTTAGAAATGCCATTGTGGGTTACGCTCAACTCAACAAAATATTCTGTGTAGCTAAGGTGCTCATCTGCGAATTAGGAAGCCCTTCGTCCAAATCTCACCCGTGCCAGGAATTCGTGCATTAGCCTTGAACCAGCAACTTTCCCATGCCCTCATCTCTCCATCTGCAATATGGGGGTGGTGATAATATGGATACGCTTTACAGACATAACGGGATCAAACATGTGAAGTACCCAGGGTGTTCAAATGAAAGCTCTCCATAAATGCTAAATTATGATTAAATCTGTTCATTATTTCAAATGGACTGTTTCCCTTTCATAACATATGCCAGACTCAGCGGGGGGGACGGGGACGACTTGTGCTCAAAAGTTCTGGCTAGTTGGGTGTTTTGTTTTGTTTCTGTTTTAACCGTGTTGGTTATTATACCAATAAGATTCCTTGGAGGGTATCCAGGCTTCATTCCACAGGAGAATATCTAGGCTCTCCTACGTAATCCAGCCCCTACTTTGCTGATTTCCCTCAACGGGGGGCTTACATTCTTCTTCTTCTTCAGCTTTGAAGGATATTTACCAAATTAATATTTCCACCAGGATCTGAACCACGGATGAACCCCTTTTGCAACCGTCCTTGTCACTATTCTTAATCTGCTGCTATGGCCACCTAAACACACACACACAAATCCTGGGGGGCTACAGAAGATCATATCCACTCACCAGGTCAGATGGTGTATGGGGTTTGCAGTATGGGTTCCCGCCAAAACCCGTTTTTAAACCGGCCTATCCACGGTGGCCTGAGGGGCGGGGCAAAGGGAGTGGACCGGGACTGAGCAGTCTTCACTCCAGTCCACTCCTAAAGAATAAAAGGGGACTTGCACTGAAATCAAGCTGTGCAGAGCATCACCCCCCATCCCTCCCTGTACTTCTATCTTTTCTTTTAGGCTCACCTTTTCCTTTCTAGGTTCATGGGCGATGGTTGCTGTCTTTCGAGCCGGGAAGGGATTTCTCCTGCTCCTCATTGTCACAACTTTGGCGGTTTTAGGCCTTGGGCGGAATCCTTTAGCCCCATATTCAGTGAGGGCTTGATGTGGCGACTCGTCCCTTCTGCGATATCAGGGTTCCCCATCAAAGGGGTCTTGAGGGGAGCAGGGGCGGAGCGAGGTGGGTGCGGTGGGTGTGGCACACCCCAGGTGTCATCACCTAGGGGGGTGACATTCGGTGCACTGCCTGCCCACCTCCTGCCTACCCCCAAAAGCTCAACAACTTTGGTCAGTCCTTCCTTAAAAAAAGCTCAGCAACTCCTGGCAATGACAATGGGCAGATCACAGTCAGTATTTTCATACTGGGAGTAGATCGCAGTCTCTTGGGAGTCCAACTAGATTTCAATGTGTGTGTGTGTGACAAGAAATTTTCCACACTGGGTACCACCTGTCCTTGCTACGCCACTGGAGGGGAGTCTCTGTCCACAAGCGCACAGTTGTGGGTCATAGTCATAGCTGTCAACCCTCCCTTTTTTTGTGGGAAACTCCCTTATTCCAATGCCGTTTCCCGCTGCTATCCCGGATTGTTGATATCCCTTAAATTTCCCGGATTTCAAAGGAAGCAGCTCCTCTCCCTCCCTGCCGGCCAAGGAGGCTCCTCAGCTGCGTTGCTCGGCTGCCAATAAGGAGTCTGAGACCGACTGGGGGCGGAGCTTGCATGCCTTGTGCAGCCAGACCCTCACGCCCAACCAGACAGACAGCCTGCCTGCCGTCTACGCGCTCGCTCTTTTGCTCACCCGTTCGCGCGCAGCCTCTGGAGCGCAGGGTGGCGAGGCTACTTGGTGCCATTGCACCGCCCTGGCGGCATCCCTTATTTTCAAATCTGAAAGCTTTTAAAAATCCCTTATTTTCAAATCCGAAAGTTGACAGCTATGGTCGTAGTCCTCCCCTCAGCTGTGGGGATAAAGGGAGCCAGCTGTGTAAACGCACGTTTTGCAGTGTCCAGTCCCTGACTGACCCCCAGTGCCCATGCCAAGGTTTCCTACATGTGAAATTTAACCAAGTTGTGTCCATTTTAATCCAACAGAAGATGCTGCCTTGCGTTTCCCTGAGGGACTGCGCCTGGGCCCGCAAAGCACGAAACAAGCCAACAAACTTTGAAGGGGCAGGATGAATCTCTCGAGGCACGTTAATGGTTGGGGGCGCGATTGTACCGTGTGTGTGTGTGTGTGTGTGTGTGTGTGTGTGTGGTGTTGTTGGCGACTTGGCTGGGTGGGGAAGCCGGGAAAGCGCCGACCCTGCTGCCCCCCACCCAGCCCAGTTCCTCACAGGAAACCTCCTTTTGTGTCACCCTGAGGAGAAAAAGAGAGAGGGAGGGAGGAAGGGGGGAAACCCCGCGTTGTTTTCGCAGGAGGCGGACAGGAAATGACCCCTTCTTCGCCGACGGCGCCTTGAAAAACAAGCTCCCCGACCAGCCTCGCGCCAGCCTCGCTTCCCGCCTTCCCCTCCCCGCCCGCCGGCCTCGCTCGCGCTCCCTCCCCGCCGCCGCCGCCGACTCCGCGCGGGGAGCAGCAGCAGCAGCAGCAGCAGCCGCCCGCCCCGCGCAGCCCATGTGCTCGGCGCGGCTGTCGGCTGCCGCCTCCCGCGCGCCCTGAGCCTCGCCAAGATGTCGAGCGCGGCGCCGCACGACCCCTTCTATTCCTCGCCTTTCGGCCCCTTCTACCGGAGGCACACGCCGTACATGGTGCAGCCCGAGTACCGGATCTATGAGATGAACAAGAGGCTGCAGACTCGCACCGAGGTGAGTCCTCTTCCTCCTCGGGAACTCGGCGCGCCGCTCTCCGCCCGAGGGGGCTCCGAGGGGGCAGCGGAGAGATGCTGCCGGCTCCGTCGCCCTTCTTCATTGCGGAGCAACTCTTCGCCCGCGAAAAAAGCGCAGGCTGCACCGGGCGGAGGGGGGGGGGGAGAGAAATGCAATGCAGCCCATGAGACGGCTCGGTTTCCAATGGCCCCTTCTGTGCAAGCGCGCAGGTTTGGGCCAGGTACCTGACCTCTTTCTCTTTTTTTGGCATTTGCAATCGCAGCGTCCTCGAGGCGTTGTGTGCATTGAAGGAACGCGTGTGTGTGTGCGCGCGCGTGTTTAAAAACAAACAAACCACGTTTCAGCGGCGATGGATGTTACCTGTACTTCTCCCACCCTGGTTTATCAGCACTGAGCTTATGAAGGCAGAAACTAGAGGGCTGGAGTTGGACAAACTTATTGCCTTATGCTGATGACAAATGCACACAGCAATATCAACACCAGACCCTTCCAAGTGTCCCTATTTTCTAGGGACGTCCCTGATTTAGAGAAGCCCTCCTGGTTTCTGATTTGATCCAGGAATGTCCTGCGTTTCCTTATCCCTAGCTATCAGGACCAGTGGTCAGGGATGATGGGAGTTGTAGTTCCAAAACATCTGGAGTGTCAAGGTTAGCCATCACTGCCTTAGGATGTCCCTGTTTTCATTGGAGAAATGTTGGAGGGTATGGAGCCGTCTGAAGGAATCCTGTACAGGGAAGATTTTTTTTTTTAATGTGTAATGTTTTATTATGTATTTTATATGTGTTGGAAGCTGCCCAGAGTGACTAGGGCAACCCAGTCAGATGTGTGGGGTACAAATAGCAAAATTATCATTATGGAATGGGACATTCCTTGTTTTGATTGGAGAAATGTTGGAGAACCTCAATGAATGAGGTTTCTATTATTCTGTTAACGGGAGGAATAAACAGTCCGGCATTTAACCCCACAAAGGGTAACAGAAGCTGCACCCAGTGTTTGTCTTGCTTTGTAATGTAGAATCTGCTGGTTTTGTACCACAACATGAGTGTGTGTGTGTGTGTGTGTGTGTGTGCATGTATGCATGTTTGACTTGAGTGATGCATAGCTGAGTAGAGAATCTCTCCACTGAAAAGAAGAATAGAAACATTAGGTTTGTCTTTCCTCTAAAGCTGCTTCTCTTAATCAAAGAAGTCATAATTCTGGGATGTTCTTACATGAAGGATGTGTGGGGTGATAAATTTAGCAGGAGGGCTTCATTTCTTCCCTGTGTGCCTTGAACTACCGTATGCACAGTTACTTTTTTGTTTTCCTCAAGTGGTTTCTTTGAATGGGCTCAGCTGGGGAGCAGAACATTTCAGAGAACTCAGACTTTTGGAAGTGAAAATGTTGACAATGTTACTGAATAATTTTGGCGTATTTTGTGAGTTCGGCTGGTGGTTATAATAGCATAACTTTTCAAGGGATCCCCAGGTTGTTGTAAAAGAAGCATACTCCTTAATTGTCCACTGCAGCTATAGACTGAATGTATGGGATCCAGTTAACAAGATGTGACCTGCTTTATGATTGGTGAATTGGTAGGCAGCAATTGAGTTCCAAGCACTAATAACATTACTGTTTGGATCACCTGCCCTTTATGTTTTAAACTGAGGTTGTGTTTTCCGTTTTGACTCTGGTTGTTGCTCCTGCAGTCTAGTTAATAGTTATTGGGTTGCTGGAAGCTTGCAAGAATGAATGCTTTAAGAAGGTGACTTGCTTTAGGATGTTGTTTGTCAGTGTTCCTTGAATTTTTATGAAATTGCCTCTCAATTTTTCCTGAAGTTAAATTCTGATGTGATTTTGAGGCAGACCCCCTGACAAATTTCAAGGGGAGCAAAAGTAGTTTTGAAATTTCTCTGGGGTGTTCTACAAAGGATGGCAGACTCTCTGCACCTCTTGAGTTTTTAAACTATAGTTTGTGATTTGTGGAAATTAAAATCAATTTTGGCTGCTGCAGTTTTCCATGATTGTAGCAAGTTTGCTTGAGTAGACCTACCCTTTCTTATGCTGAATGAATCTTCTTCTTGTTGTTGTTTATTGGACTTGTAGGAAGACATTTCCCTATACAGTAATTTGATTCATGAGAATTGATTCAAAGTAAGACAGTGGCTGGCTTAATTTGTTTGCTGTGTGCACAGGTGTGCCACTTTGTGTTTAGGGGACAATGATAGTTTATTCTGACTTTCACAGACTTCTTAAACTTTGCCCTTCCTCTTTGTGGGATTTGAGGTTTACTACTACATCCGTTCCCATGTGCATGCAACTATAAAGAAAAAAAGAAAAAACCCAACATGACACCCCCCCCCAATAAATGTATATTCAAGATCATATTGGTTAAACTGAAGAACGTAGGAGATACTGCCCAGGTCATGTGGAAGTGGACTCATGTCTGTTTTGTTGGAGCAACTTCATATTGCAATCCTATTTTAAATGTGTGGATGCTATGAAAACATTCTGGAGAATCATTTAAATTTTGCATCTAGTAGTGAGTCTTTAACACGCAGCAGCTTTTTCTTCCATGCTAAAGAATTCAGGATACAGGAGTTTTTATCAGTATCTGATCTGATGTCAGCAGTAAATTTGGTTAGAGAACTCATTGCATTTTGTATGGCAAGATAAATGTTTGTCTTCTAAAAAAGAGTATCTGCACATTCATTTTATAATGGGAATTCTCCCCTGGGATTTAACTTTGGTGAATTTCTCAGAAATCTATGACTTGAAAGACAAGTCATTTCAGCAACTGACAGAGCCCTGGCTGAAATTCAGCCTCCACCTTGGAACATGCTCTTAATGCTGGTTTTTTATGTTAAATAATGATAAAGTGTCTTTATCAAATATCAAATAGCAAGGGCCAGCATGCATACTTCTGTGACTGGAAACAAAGCTTTTAGGTAAATCTGAACCCCTGTGTCTTTTTACTTTGGGTTTTGCTACTGGCGAATAATGTGGAATGAAATCTGGCCAATGATACTTCATACTTTTCCTTAAAGTGTGTGCCAACATGGCTTGCCACCTAACTGATGTGCCAAACAATGTTCATAAGCTTCTTCCCCCATGGCATGTACCCTGTTCCTGACTTCTGGACTGCCATGTACATTCAGGTCATGACATCTTCTCTTGATAGGGGCAACAAACCCAGGTTTGCCACAAAATACCGTAGTCACTCAGGAGTGAGCTGTAGCCAATTTCACTTCTGGAAAATAACACATTCTGTTTGAGATATTATTTAGGTGTATATCTAAGAATATTTACATTTACATTTATATTTATTTACACACAGCGGGTGACGCTGTGGTCTAAACCACAGAGCCTAGCGCTTGCCAATCAGAAGGTCGGCGGTTCGAATCTCCGTGACAGGGTGAGCTCCCGTTGTTCGGTCCCAGCTCCTGCCAACCTAGCAGTTCGAAAGCACGTCAAAGTGCAAGTAGATAAATGGGTACTGCTCCAAGTAGATAAATGGTACTGCTCCAGCGGGAAGGTAAACAGTGTTTCTGTGCACTGCTCTGGTTCGCCAGAAGCGGCTTAGTCATGCTGGCCACATGACCCGGAAAACCTGTCTGCGGACAAACGCCAGCTCCCTCGGCCTGTAGAGTGAGATGAGCACCGCAACCCCAGAGTCGTCTGCGACTGGACCTAATGGTCAGGGGTACCTTTACACACACACACACACACACACACACACACACACACACACACACACAGTATATACTCTTAAAATGTATACGCCTAAAAATGAAAAATGTGAAGAGCTTCTGCAACAGTTTGTCATGGTGATTAGCAATTCCAAAATATTAACTGCAGGGTCAAGAGCTGGTGTAGCTTTATGCCTACACTAAGAGCCTGAGATGTGGAACTGGAGAATCCCCAGGTTCTGCTAAGTACTTACAAGATGATCTTTAGCAGGCCATTATTCTCTCAGCCTTGACGTTCCCATCCCACCCGCTCCACTGCTACATGTGGATAATACCGATAACTGATGTCATTAGAATCATAGAACCATAGCGTTGGAAGGGACGCTGAGGGTCAACTAGTCCACCCCCTGCAATGCAGGAATATGCAGCTGGAAGTGAGTGTTCCGGTTTGCGAACGTTCTTTGGAACCCGAATGTCCAACCCGAATGCAGCCAATCAGAAGCCGGGCCTTGGTTCACGAAGGTTTTGGAAGTTGAATGGACTTCTGGAACGGATTCCGTTCGACTTCCGAGGTACCACTGTGTAGGAATTTTACAAAGGTCTGCTATGCAGGCTTCACAGGAGACTTGCAGGTTGTACTAACAGGACCTTGATAGAGGAAATGCTGAACTTGCTACCAATTATGGGGCCACTTGTGCACTAATGCAATATTTGCAGCTCTCTTCTGGGCGTCCTTGCCGTCTGGAGGGAGGTGGGTGGCAACCAGGAGAGCATCTTCTATGTGATAGCACGATATATGTGGAATGCTCTCCAAAGGGTTGCTCATTTGGCACTGAATGTGACTACCCTGTGGGGAAAGGGCATGGTTCAGTGGTAGACCGCATGCTTTGCATTCGAAAAATCCAAGCTTCAGTCTCCTGCATCTCAAAGTAAGGCTGGGAGTAATCCCATCTGAAATATTGGAGATCTGCTGCCACAACATTGGCCTAGATGGTCTGATCTGGCATAAAGCAGCACCCTCTGGCTTCAATCCACCGTTTTGCTTTCACGTCGTTTTGTTGTCATTAGATTTTATGTTCAAGTTACCGTATTTTTCTGTCTATAAGATGCCCCCCTGTATAAGACACACACCCCTATTTTGGGGGACCCAGATTTAAGAAAATGGGGGTGGGGAGGAGATGGCTCCATGTATAAGACACCCCCTAATTTTTGACATTATTTTTTAGGGGAAAAATCTAGTCTTATACATGGAAAAATACGGTATATCAAGAATTATTCCTTATGGAAGAGTAGAAGATAACTGGCTAAAATAGATCAACAAATGAGAATTTTAATTCTCCACTCCAGGTGTGTGTGTGTGTGTGTGTGTGTGTGTGAGAGAGAGAGAGAGAGAGAGAGAGAGAGAGAGAAAGAAAGAAAGAAAGAAAGAAAGAAAGAGAAAGAAAGAAAGAAAGAAAGAAAGAAAGAAAGAAAGAAAGAGAGAGAAGGGCTGATTTTTGGAATGGTACACTCACATCTTAAGACTATGCAAGCACAAGAACAGCGTTTCCCAACCGGTGTGCCGCGGCACACTAGTGTGCCGCGAGACACCGGCTGATGTGCCGCGGAAAAAGGGACCTGCAGCCCAGGGCTGCACAGGACCGTGGCGGCGGCGCTGCTGGAGCCCGGCGGCGAAGCAGAAGCCAGGGCGGCGCTGCTCCCTTGGCTGCTGCAGCAGCAGCAACAACAGCAGCCTCGCGCGAGAATCCCGACCGGAAGCCTCGCGCGCGCCGCGCTACAGCTGATCCCAGAGGTAACTCTGGGTCAGGAGACCCGGCGCAGCCGGGTGGGGGAGGAGCGGTGTGCCGCGAGATTTTTTCATTGATTCAAGTGTGCCGTTGCCTAGATTAGGTTGGGAAACACTGCACAAGAAGACTCTGGTGGATCAGACCAATGGGCAATCAGATGTAATGGAAAAATACAGTCTTGCATGTCTAGGATTCATTCTTCTTGTATTGTGAATAAGCTCACAAGAACTACCAGCCTGCAGTTGTTTTACTAGGCTGCTTAAAAGCCTGCTAGCTTGCATTTCCACACTGGAAGGAAGAGAACCCCCTCTCCCCAGCAGTCACATGGAAACACAGGCTGTAGCCACTGATAAAAACAAAAAGCTTCTACCGACCTGCTACAGGATTCCTCCTCTTCACTTGCATGCCAGTAGTTACTAGATGAGCTGCTAAATACTAGACAGGCTCACACATTTCCTCCTGCTATAGTTAAGTTTGGGATAGAGGGGAAATCTTTCGCTATACACTCTTCCAAATTTTATAAACCCATTAGTAACATTTCCCCTGAACTAAAAAACCCCCACAAGTGCTTTAATTTAGGAATCTCCCTTATACTGAGCCATGCCATTGGTCCTGCCCTTTGTCCCCATTTGAAGGGATGACCAGTTTGCTGTTGCTCATGAAAAATCTGACTGGGTTGTGTGTGTGTGTGTGTGTGTGTGTGTGTGTGTGTGTGTGTGTGTAATCTTGGCAATCCATATTTTCTTCTTTCTCATTGTTTGGTCAGCATCTTTTACAGCTGTCTTTCTGCTAGGATTTGTTGTTGTTGTTTAGTCGTTTAGTCATGTCCAACTCTCCGTGACCCCATGGACCAGAGCACGCCAGGCACTCCTGTCTTCTACTGCCTCCTGCAAACTCATGTTGGTAGCTTCAAGAACACTGTCCAACCATCTCATCCTCTGTCATCCCCTTCTCCTTGTGCCCTCCATCTTTCCCAACATCAGGGTCTTTTCCAGGGAGTCTTCCCTTCTCATGAGGTGGCCAAAGTATTGGAGCCTCAGCTTCAGGATCTGTCCTTCCAGTGAGCACTCAGGGTTGATTTCCTTCAGAATGGATAGGTTTGATCTTCTTGCAGTCCATGGGACTCTCAAGCACAGGCATAGGCAAACTCCGGCGCTCCAGATGTTTTGGAACTACAATTCCCATCATCCCTAGCTAACAGGACCAGTGGTCAGGGATGATGGGAATTGTAGTCTCAAAACATCTGGAGGACCGGAGTTTGCCTATGCCTACTCAAGAGTCTCCTCCAGCACCATAATTCAAAAGCATCAATTCTTCGGCGATCAGCCTTCTTTATGGTCCAGCTCTCACTTCCATACATCCCTACTGGGAAAACCATAGCTTTAACAATACGGACCTTTGTTGGCAAGGTGATGTCTCTGCTTTTTAAGATGCTGTCTAGGTTTGTCATTGCTTTTCTCCCAAGAAGCAGGAGTCTTTTAATTTCGTGACTGCTGTCACCATCTGCAGTGATCATGGAGCCCAAGAAAGTAAAATCTCTCACTGCCTCCATTTCTTCCCCTTCTATTTGCCAGGAGGTGATGGGACCAGTGGCCATGATCTTAGTTTTTTTTTATGTTGAGCTTCAGACCATATTTTGCGCTCTCCTCTTTCACCCTCTAACCTGCAGTAATAAGCTTGTGGTGAACAAAACATTCTTAATTTGGTCAAGGCGGTGACATTGTTTTGTTTATTTTGCTCAGGATTGCAGGACATTCCTCCCTAGCAATTCTGTACTTGTATTTTCAACATTACCGTATTTTATACGCTTAATCAATGGGAGTTTATTGATCTCGGCTGGGCCACTCTAACTAGAATCAGATTTCTCTCCAAACTGAAAATGAGCAATTTGAAATGTTCGTAAATTCTTTCCTACCACGTTCAGAGACTTTTTTTTTTAAAATGAATTGTAGCGCTATAAGTATTTTATATAGACTGAAAGGTAGTAGAATCTGGCTTTTCTTTTTTACCTCTACATTCTAATCATGCTTGTTTCTGGAGTAATTCAGAAGCTAACAGTAATAACGCCACACTTGCCTTTCCAATTGCAGTGTGTTTCATTGCAGTATGTTTGCATTTCTGCAACTTTTTGAACTTGCTTCCCCTTTGAATTTGCCTTTCCTGACAGTAGTACCTTGTATAAGATAAAGCACACAATCTTTGAATTGCCTAGGCTTATCCCTCATTGTACGAACGCTAGTCAGATTCTAGGAATGGGATTTCTCAGATCTTTTCTCCCAAGGCTTTAGAAATTAGTCCACACAGTTGGGTTTTTTTGTGTGTGTGCAGCAAATGTGTGTGATCAGTTTGTGCACACAACCTGCTTGCCTGTGTAAAAATAAATTTTATTGTTGTCAGAACATACACTTTCTCTTTCATATTGTATCTTACTTTTCCATTTCACCAAATCAGCCACAGCAAGGCGTGGCCGGGTCAGCTAGTTAACTATATATCATTTCCCAGTAAGCTTTAACCTTATCAGAAGACCACCAACGCCCCAAGGATTCTTCTGCCATCTCACACCCGATGGAAGACTGGCACCAAACTTTGCCACCTCCAGTTAGCCGTGCTAAATCTGATAGGTATTGGATTCCAAGGACTGGAGAGAGATTTCCTGTAATCTCGGACTGTCAACATGCTTCTGTGAAATCCCCGATCTCTGTCAGCCAACATCGTAGGAAATGATAATAGATCCATTTGCAGTAATCAAGAATCTCAACAGTATCATGAAATTCTCTCTTTGCTGCAAGTGGGCCCTCAGTTTTGTATGGCTGCTACTGCAAGGTTGTTGCTGGTCTTATGAATTTATCCCAACACACTATAGTGTGTTTACCCAGTACGGCAACCTTCACTACTGGTTTCTTTCCAGCTGTTTTGGACTAAAGGTCTGATCAGTATTATAGCCCCAGACAGCCAAAGCGTCACCAGTTTGGTGAATGCCACAATACAGGAACTTCAGTTTCAGCCTGAAGTTTGGCATTCTGCTAACCATTACTTGCATTTCTAATAAAAGATATCAAAATTCTTACAGCAGGCAACTGGCAAAAATACAGAGATTAAACAAGGACTAGCGGTGGGGGAGGGGAATTATTCATAAAGTCACAGGAGGAATCCATCAGTGGCTGTTCTGTGAGAAGAAAGAATTGAAATATATCAAGTATGCTAATTATTCCAAATTAGCTTTTTGCTTGAATATGCTTGGCACCTCACAAGCCAGCAAGGGGGCTTTTGTTTGTCCTCCCCCCTGTGTATTTTTATAATTGCTAAGTAGCATAGCAAGAGGACATTAAATGAGTAGATTAGGGAGTAGAATATTTTCTCTCCCTCCCCTTTTAGGTCCAGTAAATTGGTTAATTTATTGATCATATATGCTAATCCCAGTGAGATTCTTCCTAAGCGTGCAGAGCTTTGGGAGCCAAAACTGCATCTCTGCACACAGCAGACAAATATCAACGAACACACAAATCTTTGGTGGAAGGAAAGACTCTAAGGGGGCAAAACACCCGAAAGCTGCCCCATAATAATTCAGTGCCATGGCCAATTGAGCAAAAGACTACCAGGTAGGTAGGAAGGGTGACTAGAATAGAGTCACTGGATAATAATAATAATAATAATAATACGTTGCGCATCTGGCTGAGTTGCCCTAGCCACTCTGGGTGGCTTCCAACACATAAAAACATAATAAAACATCAAACATTAAAAACCTCATGATACAGAGCTGCCTTCAGATGTCTACTAAAAGTTATATTGTTGTTTATTTCCTTGACATCTGATGGGAGGGCATTCCACAGGGCGGGCGCCACTACCGAGAAGGCCCTCTGCCTGGTTCCCTGCATCTTCACTTGTCGCAGTGAGGGAACCACCAGAAGGCCCTCGGCGCTGGACCTCAGTGTCCGGGCAGAACGATGGGGGTGGAGACACTCCTTCAGGTATACTGGGCCAAGGCCGTTTAGGGCTTTAAAGGTCAGTGCCAGCAGTTTGAATTGTGCTTGGAGCCAGTGTAGATCCTTTAGGACCGGTGATATATGGTCCTGGTCAGTCGCTCCCAGTCACCTGTCTAGCAGCCGCATTCTGGATTAGTTGCAGTTTCCTAGTCTACTTTCAAAGGTAGCCCCATGTAGAGCGCATTGCAGTAGTCCACGCTGCAATACACAAAGAGAGAGGGAGAGAAAGATTGAGATTCTCTGGGTATAAAGCACCAGCTCATCCCTTCCACATTTTTAAATGCAGGACTGAAAGAGAGAGCTGCCCAAATATGTTGATGAAGAATGTGGCCCCTCCCTCCAGTCTCCCAAAGGCAGCAGCAAACTACGGTAACTCGGACTTAGTGTGAAACATTTTAAAAGGAAAACCCTTGCTAAGGGAAATTCCAAGGCAAATTCAGCTCATTGTCCCCAAATTGCAGGTTCAAAGGAGCAGCTGCTGGAAGAGAGAGACTTATAGCATGCCTGCTGTGAGAGCTCTAAAGGAAAGCTGCAAGTCAGGCTCTCTTGTGCTGCCCAGAAGTAATAGGTTGGGTTGAAACTGGTAAAATAATTTATACAACAAACCTGCGTTGCTAAATAGCCCCTTAGACCTGCTTCCGGACCAAAGCAAACATTTAATTGTATGCAAAAGCCTCATGCACTATTGACTCGCTTGCCGACACGTTGCACTATTGAAATATTCGATAGCTAAAATAAATATATAAATTTTGCACAATTCCCCCTGTTAATCCCCTCTTGCAATATGCGCGTCCTAAGGTGTACACACAGTTTGTGGAAGGTGACAGTGAGGCTGTAGAGGTGCCCCCATTTCAACGGGGTTTGCAGTTTTGAATTTGCCTTGCAATTCTCTGTAATGTGCAGGGATTCTGTAGCAGTTGCTCAGGGGTTCGTTGTAGAAAGCGTTCTATGAAGATGGGGCGTTTGAGGAACCGTTGCCCTTGAATGTTCAGTTTTGCACAGAGCTTTCAAAGTGAAATGTGGCAACTCTAGGCTGCAGATGACAGTTGTATGTTTGGAGGAATGAACCTAAAGAGTGGGACTGCGGTAGCAGCCACCCCCAACCTATGTGGGATCACTAAATTCTCTATATAGGGCTGTACATATCTTATATCAGTAGAATTTAGAACCATAGAATTGTAGAGTTGGAAGGTACCACAAGGGTCATTTAGCTCAACTCCCTGCAAAGCAGGAATCTTTTGCCCACCATAGAGCTCAAACCCACAATCTTGAGATTAAGAGTCTTGTGTTCTACAGACTGAGCTAAGTGCATCGTTTGGTGTGCCCAGAGCTTGCTGCAACAACCCTCCTATCTGTATGAAATTGCAAAATGTCATTGCCACCTGATTTTAACTGGGACGCAGGTGGCGCTGTGGGTTAAACCACAGAGCCTAGGGCTTGCCGATCAGAAGGTCGGCGGTTCGAATCCCCGCAACAGGGTGAGCTCCCGTTGCTCAGTCCCTGCTCCTGCCAACCTAGTAGTCCGAAAGCATGCAGTACAAGTAGATAAATAGGTACCACTCCAGCGGGAAGGTAAACGGTGTTTCCGTGCGCTGCTCTGGTTTGCCAGAAGTGGCTTAGTCATGCTGGCCACATGACCTGGAAGCTGTACGCCTGCTCCCTCCGCCAGTAAAGCGAGATGAGCACCGCAACCCCAGAGTTATCCGCTACTGGACTTAATGGTCCGCGGTCCCTTTACCTTTACCTGATTTTAAGCACTTACGCGGAGGCCACCATCATGTTACACAGTTTTACATGTTTGTATATTCCGTGGCAGTAGATGAAAGTTTCCAGCATTGAAACATCATCATTTGTAGCACCTTCCAACATGGTAAGAATTGTGGTCCCTGCTGCTAATCAGGTTCCTGGTGAAAATTCTCCTGGGGGGATGCTGCAGACAGCTGCAGACATGGAACCATTTCATAGCTGTCAACTTTCGGATTTGAAAATCAGGGATTTTTCAAACTTTCAGATTTGAAAATAAGGGATGCCGCGAGGGCGCTGCAATGGCACTAAGTAGCCTCGCCACCCTGCGCTCCAGAGGCTGCGCGCGAATGGGTGAGAGAAAGAGCGAGCGCATAGATGGCAGGCTGTCTGTCTGGTTGGGTGTGAGGGTCTGGCTGCACAAGGCATGCAAGCTCCGCCCCCAGTCGGTCTCAGGCTCCTTATTGGCAGCCGAGCAACGCAGCTGAGGAGCCTCCCTGGCCGGCAGGGAGGGAGAGGAGCTGCTTCCTTTGAAATCCGGGAAATTTAAGGGATATCAACAATCCGGGATAGCAGCGGAAAACGGCATTGGAATAAGGGAGTTTCCCACCAAAAAAGGGAAGGTTGACAGCTATGAACCATTTAAACATGGAACCAGGCTAAACATATGGAACTAACAAAGTCATCCAGTTTGGCTCTCTCATGCACTAGGGTGCCAGCCTGTATTAGTGCATTCTTCATTCTGACACTGCTGCTTTTGAATGCCTGTAAATTCTTGCATCGCTCTACCTTCCTCTAGTTTTAGGGAAATGGTGAAAAAGATTTGCCTGTTTGGCTAAGCCTTTAGAAATGTTTTTAAGATTTGGCTGTTTGGATTTGCATGTGTCCCTGTGCTTTGTACCTTGCCATGGGCAATTAGTAAAGCGGAAAAGCAATAAATAGAATTGGCTGGGTTAACTGGGGGGGGGGGGGGTGGTTGCCTGGATAGAGATTTGGGAGGTGAGGGAGGGAGGGTAACAGACCTGATAAAGGACAGGGGAGAGGAGAGTAAAAATAAACACTCTCTTGAAATTTAGTAACAACTTTTGGATAATGTTGATCCCTGTCATAAGAGGAAATGAATTCTGTTC
The DNA here is from genome assembly GCA_034642065.1 of Darevskia nairensis. Lineage (NCBI taxonomy): Eukaryota > Metazoa > Chordata > Lepidosauria > Squamata > Lacertidae > Darevskia > Darevskia nairensis. The sequence continues at coordinate 1,348,663 of JAWWNI010000558.1, forward strand.
ATCAACATCTTCCTGAGAACTTAATTTTAACTAACAGGCATTAAATGCAGCATTGTAAGAAAAATTCAATGAGCTCTTCCCTTTCCTTTAGATTGCCGAAAGGAAAATATGAACAGTGCTATCAATGAATTGGCAAAATGCTCCTTTGGATTTTTCCATCCAGCTCTGTTCAAATGGGATTTGGAAGGCTACATTGCTGATTTTGCATTGGCAAATTATCATTTTTGCCAGTCTTATAGTCTCCCCTCCCTCTGCTGCCTTTCTCCCTCAGTTTTCTCAGCACAGCATCCAGACACTCAGATATTTTCCAGCTTATTTCTAAGGCTTCAGCCAGAGTAGCCTGGTGCTTAGCTGTTAGGGGGGAAAGGCAAAATTCAATTAAATGCCTAGCTGCTTAGACTGGGGTTCAGACTTTGACTGGTAGTATCTACAGCTTGTTGCTGGTGACTTGGCAGGCCCACAGTCTCTGCAATATATCAGGCAATAGACACTGTGGAATTTTCTGTGAAGTTAAAAATAGATTTTAGAAAATAAGAGTCCTAGGAGTATGTATGACTTTACGTAAGAAAAGGGAAACAAAATACAAAACAAAAACAAGCTGATGGTTACAGTAACGGTTTTGAATGTATTTTTGAAAGGGAGTTTATGGTTGACTTTTACATTTTCACAATTATGGGGGAGGCAACCTCCTCCCAAAACGGTGGGGGGGGGGAAGCTTCAAGGATAACCTTTGATAGGTCTAATGCCCCCTTCCCTTCCACAAGTTCTCAGTGTGGCTTGCAAATGATTAAATCAAATTAAAACATAAACACTGAAGCAACACCATTTATAAGAGAAGTATATACACAGCAGTTTCGTGGAAAGCAGCTTTCTGTCTTGGTTAAAATAAATTTTGTCGAGCTATCAAATGACCCCAGTGTAAAGTTGTATTGCTTCGGATTTTTTTGATTTAAATTGGATTTTTAAAATAAAATGCTTTTGGAGGAAAAATCTTTCTAAATATAGTCTTCTATTTAAGTCACATTGTAGTCCAAAGGCTATTCATCAGGAAATAAGGATTTGTTTTAAGTTTATCAAGTGTGCTAAAACTCAGTCTAAGTTTTTTTTTTTTAAAAAAAATGTTTAACCACATCAGTTAACAAACATGGATACATATGCTATCATGTTATTGTTTTAGTTAAATTAATTTTTTAATGGTTATTAAGGAAATGATTATTTTTCTCCTTCCAATAAAGTACAGCAGAAAAGTTGTCCAAATATAAACAGTTAACTTATTAAACCTCACCATAATTTCATAATTATCTGTCTATGTATTTCTAGTAGTATAACCAAATCCATAATTTTTGATATAACTGTAAAAACTACTCTGAAAATTTATTATTCCAAAAATGAAACCTTCATATGGTTGTAAATATTAAAATTATATCAGCAAGAATGAGTCTTTCTGTAAAAACAATATTTAAATCAAGTCTTACTGACTAGTGATTTAAATCAAGTCTTACTGACTAGTGATTTAAATTGTGATTTAAACCGTGATTTAAATCAATTTGATTTAAATCAAATCCACCCTGCTTCAAATCCATTTTTTTTTACCTTACAAATCTATTGCTAGTTCATTGATGGGTGCATTTCAGATTGCTCTTAATAGGAGAGAAAGGGGCTGAACTAAAGAAACTGATGTGCATATGTGAATTAGTAGCATAATTCAGACACCATAGCTAAATGTAAAAGTTGCTACTTCTACCAGAGGGGTGCATGTGTATGCAAGACAGCCAGTGTTAATTCATTCACATTAATTCTCTTAAACGTATTAAAAAAAACTATTCACTGCCTGTTATAAGCTTGAAAGAAATGGTCACGTGGCAGTTCTGCTAATAGTATGATTTGGATTTCTTCACACCGAGTTATCATTCTGCCAAGATAATATACTCATTGAGATAGAATTGCCAACATCATAGTAAAGGTAAAGGGACCCCTGACCGTTAGGTCCAGTTGCGAACGATTCTGGGGTTGTGGCACTCATCTCGTTTTACTGGCCGAGGGAGCCGGCGTACAGCTACCAGGTCATGTGGCCAGCATGACTAAGCCGCTTCTGGTGAACCAGAGCAGCACACGGAAACGCCGTTTACCTTCCCGCTGGAGTGGTACCTATTTATCTACTTGCACTTTGATGTGCTTTCAAACTGCTAGGTTGGCAGGAGCTGGGACTGAACAACGGGAGCTCACCCCGTTGTGGGGATTCAAACCGCTGACCTTCTGATTGGCAAGCCCTAGGCTCAGTGGTTTAGACCACAGCACCACCCGCGTCCCTGCCAACATCATAACCAAGCCTGAATGTTGCCATACAGCTGTGGTTCAGCTACCTGGAGACCAGGTTCTGACTTAACCTTTGTGGCTTACTAGTAAGTAGACATTCAACCAGCTGTAAGTAGTTTGAATTGGGACCTTTAATGATTGTGCCTCTAAAATGTATGGCAGTTATACCGGTACTTGTGCATCTTGGAGGGGCTCAACAGGGTAGGGGATACGTATGGCATACCTATAAAAGAGAAATGGGTATATTTCTCATTTTGAGGCATGATTCAGTCCGATGGTTTGCGAGGTTTTTACACTAATTCTACCCTTTTCACATCCCTTTACCTGCTAAGTAGTTGCTGTACCCTAGCCACAAAATCTCTGCATATTGCAAAGGATTCTTGGCGGTTTTAGGGTATAGTCTCAGTTCCCGTAAAGCACTGACCAAGCTTTCTGGGCCTTGCTGTTCCGCATAAACAGAGAGAGCGTCCTAAACATGCTATGGCTATGTGTTACAGAGAAGTACTATTACCAATCTTACGTTGCACACAGTCTAAGATTACACATAAATGCATCAAACAAAACTTCTACTATTTATTTTTGATGAAAAGCAGCCTCAAGAGGTTGCTATTCTGAGCAGGGGTGCAAATGGAAGGGAGAGGGTGTTCAGCCCCTTCCCCCCAGCTGATTTCCTATTCAAAATCAACCTTCCAAAACCACTTTCCTCTTGCAAGGTCCCAAATGAGTTTTTACCTCGGTAAGCAACTAAAATCCAGGCAGTGGGGTAGTCGTTTGGGAGATTTTGAGTAGGGAAACAGATTGTGGGGAAGGGTTAAGTAACCTGTCCACCACTGTTCACAAAGCCTTGGGGCTACTTTGTCATAATCATCATTATTACAGTGGTACCTCAGGTTACATACGCTTCAGGTTACATACGCTTCAGGTTAAGAACTCCGCTAACCCAGAAATAATGCTTCAAGTTAAGAACTTTGCTTCAGGATAAGAACAGAAATTGTGCTCTGGCGGCGCAGCGGCAGCGGGAGGCCCCATTAGCTAAAGTGGTGCTTCAGGTTAAGAACAGTTTCAGGTTAAGAACGGACCTCCGGAACGAATTAAGTACTTAACCAGAGGTACCACTGTATTTAAAACAACATCTTAGAGCAGTGATGGCTAACCTTGACACTCCAGATGTTTTGGAACTACAACTCCCATCATCCCTAGCTAACAGGACGAGTGGTCAGGGATGATGGGAGTTGTAGTCCCAAAACATCTGGAGTGTCAAGGTTAGCCATCACTGTCTTAGAGGCTGCATTCCCTGTGTCTATGTGCAAAATGTAGTTTCTCCTTCACTGAGGAGCCCAGGATTCTTAAGAACACCGTTTGAAAATTACAGTACTGACCAAGTCAGAAATGGACTGGTTGATACTAGCTCCGTTGTCTGTGCCAAGGCAATTTCACATAGGCTCTGATGTTGTACAAACACTGGGGAAGGAAGGCTTATTTTACGAGAGGACGTGAACAAGAAGATGACATAGTTTTGTAGGCGATTAGCAATCCTTGGTGAGAAATACGGTGTAATCGAAGGAAACTTGACATTGAGATAGGGGAAAGGAGAATTTGTGTATTAATGAGCGGCGGTTACTTGTTGGCCTCTGAGCGTTGAGGAACAGAAGCTGTGTTTTTATGGATATTGAAACACTTCTAAACAATTGTACACCGTGGAGAAAGAGCACAAGGTTAGAATGCTTCCAGCAAATGCATATGCTAGTGTGTACATTATGGAAGACACTTGTAATACAACGAAATACAATGTGCAGGCATGTACAGAATGAGGATACTGGCAACATGCATGTGGGTTGGTGTTTTATGTTTTATGTTTTATGAATGTAAAACATTTGTGACATGTTTGTGCCTTTATTTGCTCTCTTCATTCTCTTTATTTGCTCTCTTCATAACTTATTTCTGAGACATTGTAACTTTTGCTACAATTTTTCTCATGTCTTGTTTTAAAAATTGTGATACTTTTAGTTTTTAATTTCATATACCGGTAATTTAGTTGCCATTAAGTGGAGAGGAAGAGTACAAATGTTGCAATAGATCAATGAAATAAAGAAGAGTTTGGATTTGATATCCCGCTTTATCACTACCCTAAGGAGTCTCAAAGCGGCTAACAATCTCCTTTCCCTTCCTCCTCCACAACAAACACTCTGTGAGGTGAGTGGGGCTGAGAGACTTCAAAAAAGTGTGACTAGCCTAAGGTCACCCAGCAGCTGCATGTGGAGGAGCGGAGACGCGAACCCAGTTCACCAGATTACGAGTCTACCGCTCTTAACCACTACACCACACTGGCTCTTAACTTTCCTATTCTTAACTTAACTTTCCTATTCTTAACTGCTTAACTTTCCTCTTCTTAACAGGGCTGGGCTGGGACTAGGAAACACCATGTGGTGGGAACTCCAGCGCCTTCATGATCTCCCAGGCTAGTTTAATTCACAAGGTTATTAAGATAAAAGGATAATCCCACAGCTGTGGTGGCTCTGGAATACAGGATGGGAGGCTTGTTAGGATCCTGAGATCAGCAAGGGGGAAGTACCCTGAGAAGCTTGACCATAAACCAAGAAAGCTTTGCTTTCCCGTTAAGATTGTTACTGACCACACTTGAACAAAATGGATGCCAAAACGGTACTCAAACATCCCAAACTGTATTGTATTTGGTGTGAAGCTTGGACTGCATTGTTGAACTTGGTACATAACTTGACTAGCTTGCACAGATTATCTGGACAGAGTACATTCCTAGTTAAAAACTTTTACTGATGTTCTTTCATTGGAGGCTTCAAAATCTTGAAGCTGGCGTTTGCTGCCCAGATTAGTGGAACATAGATGTGATAAATACAATAGATGGTCTCTTATATTGATTTTGTTAATACAAAAAACCCTTACTTTTTTTTATAAAAAAAAATCTTTATTGTCAGTGTACAACCTGTGTACAATGAAATGAAACAAGTCTCCCCCCCCAAACACACAATCTCTTATTAAACAACACGCAAGTCAATTTCACTATGTTATTTTTTTATGCATACATACATGCATACATACATATGCCTTCTCGGTAGTGACGCCTGCCCTGTGGAACGCCCTCCCATCAGATGTCAAGGAAATAAGCAACTATCCTATTTTTAAAAGACATCTGAAGGCAGCCCTGTTTAGGGAAGCTTTTAATATTTAATGCTGTATTGTTTTTAACACTCGATTGGGAGCCGCCCTGAGTGGCTGGCGAAACTCAGCCAGATGGGCAGGGTATAAATAATATATTATTATTATTATTTACATTTTTATGTCTGTCTGTGCATGCTTCATTACAATATCAACGTGGAAAAAGGTGCTTCCTTGAAATTTCCCTCCCTTTTCTATCATTACAGAGTACATAGAATGTTAACCATGCAATGTGCATGAACTAATGCCTATGGCTAAGCAGTGTTTAGTAAATCACATATCAGATCTTTCTTATCTAAAGCACCTTTAAGTTTGGGTTGTGAGCATGCTGCTACTGGTATTAAGCGATCTGTTGAATTGCTTAATTCTTAAGGGGGGAAATGTGATAAAAGCTAAACACATTCCTGATGGCCGAAGTTGTATTACTCACTAGTGACTCATAGCTGCCCCCCCCAATCTCTGAAACATTAAGCACAAATGCAGAAAATACACTGAGCTAATTGCTAGGAAGTGTTCGCACAAACACCCTACCTCTGCCACTTTGAGATGCAGCAGCTGAAGGATGGTTGTGGATTGAATCACTGAAGCGATTCTGGATTCTATGGCTCTGCCCATCTCATGTATAAGCTTTTGCGTGAGATTCACTGGTTGTGCTAGGAAATGCTACTGTGCCAAAGAAGAACCACTATCGAAATTAGTGCTGCATTCATCAAGTCTAGATTCTCATAAATTTGTATAAGAGAGTGCAAAAGGACTTGTGTTCATATGGACAGGTTCTTGTCGATTCTTGCAAGTCATGTGTATGTGTGGCCTCACATTCTGGAGAATAGAGTTGTCTGGCTCTGGATATATCATGGTGGATTCAAAGCAGTGCTGATTAGGAAGAGGGGGAGTACCACATTCTTTTTCTGGAGTCCTCCACTGGTGGACACATAAAGTTCCTTGCCGTGGTAAAACACCACATAAAATGGAATCTTGTTATATATAATTACAGTTACAGGTAGGTAGCCGTGTTGGTCTGTCACAGTCAAAACAAAATAAAAAATAAAAAAATTCCTTCCAGTAGCACCTTAGAGACCAACTAGGTTTGTTCTTGGTATGAGCTTTCGTGTGCATGCACACTTCTTCAGATACACTGAAACAGAAGTCACCAGACCCTTATATATAGTGAGAAGGTGGGAGGGGTATTACTCAGAAGGCTATTTTTAACCTTCTCACCCCTTGCCTTTTCCTGTAAGACTTAAAGTCTTTAAATGTATCTGTACAAAATATATAAAATGCTTCTGTTGTATTTTATGTATATTCGCGACAGGCTTCCGCCTGGTTTCTCATTATGTGCTATGGCCATATGGCTAATGCAATAAATAATATTTGATTTGATTTGACTAATTGCAGTCGTTAACAGTCGTCAACAGGTTTACCACAGCTATCAGCCTATCACCCATTCCCACCACCCTTCTGAGTAATACCCCTCCCCACCCTCTCACTATATATAAGGGTCTGATGACTTCTGTTTCAGTGCATCTGAAGAAGTGTGCATGCACACGAAAGCTCATACCAAGAACAAACTTAGTTGGTGTAACGATCACCTTAGAGAGTGGCTTGGTTATGAAAGGGTTAACCATTTTGACAGTTTAGAACCCAAGGGGAGGGGCTGAGGCGAAGCATAAAAACCCACCCTGAGGGAGAGGGAGTTAGTTGAGGAGTTTTAGATTAGGAGGAGAGAGAGAGCTGGGAGTGTGGTGGTTTTGAGAGGTGGTGGTGGTTTAGAGATTGGACAGTTTGAGATAAGGCAGGATAGTGGTTTGAGAGAAACATTAGTGATTATTTAGAGGTAATAGGCCGGTAGTATATTTAGAGGTATTAGGCCGGTATAGGACATCTGAGTTAAGCATATGAAAGACAAGTTTTATTCTGTAACCATAAGCATCTGTACTTTCAATAAAGCAACTTGTTTTTAGTTCCAAACCATATCCGTGTCTATATTAACAAACAGGTACCAGTGAGAGCACTGGTTGGTGGCAGCAGAGTACCATTTGTCGTAGGTGCAGACATCAATAGACCGTAAGACGTCCGGGGGTGCTGCACAGGTCGGGGTGACCGCGACAGTTGGTCTCTAAGGTGCTACTGGAAGGAATTTTTTTATTTTTTATTTTGTTTTTATATATAATTACGTCCATGATATATTGTCATATTATTTATACTAATTGATATTTTAACTTAGGTTTCTTATGAGAAGTTTGAAGTGATTTTTTATGGATTAGTAGTGAATGTTAGTGTTAAAGATTTAATTCATACAAACCTTACTTTGTTGAGCTTATAGCTTAAATATTTTATATACAATGTCTGCTCTGAAATTGTCTGGTTTGTTATGCCTAATAAAGGTTATTGAATTGAAAACAATTACGTTCAGAAAAAAAAAAGAATTTTGATATGTGCTGTTATATACTTTCGGAAGCACTCTTAGTGCTAATACAGTGAATCGGTGTTTTTGAAACTGTCTCTTCTTTACACAAAAGCTGACCTGTGGCACAGGAATCTCTGGGTGTTGCTAAGTTATTCACAACTTTGAAGCAAGCTATAGCAAAACGTGATACAGTGAGATCCATATAGAATCAGTCCAACCTGGAAACGTACCCGGGAGGACCATCTTGGGGTTGGGATCAATTAAACCAGTGCTTGTGCTAATTTTATAACGTATTTCATTCCAAAGCCAAAATATGAACTTGCCTTCTCGCTGCAGGTGGTAAACTGTGCCAGATGTTGCACTGCCCCCAATATGTTAATTTCCAAGTGTTTTCCTTTCTTTCAGAAGAAACGGATGTGCGAGGGAGCGGGGCTAAATAGTGCTAAGGACTTCGTTGCCATAGGCCTCTCTCCCAAAGAGCCTTTAAACCCACAATCCTCACACAAGGCTATTATTCAGTGGCTGCTAAACCATTGGGTGCCGTGTGAGTGTGTTTGTGTGTGAGGACACCTTTGTTACCCTAGTGTCTCCTGCATCTGCCACTAGAGCCAGCAGCTGAGAGAGATGGAGAAGCAGGCCAGGGATGAAGCCCTGGTTTGAGAGGGCCATCAGAATGGCAGCTAGAATACCCGATAACTAAAGGGGATACCTTTGGCCCAAGCAAGTCTTGGCCTTTTTTTTTTTAGTGCATTCAAAATAGATTGTAAACCACCTTGACAGCTTTTGTTAGTAGGTGGGTGTAAAGTCTGACTTTTCCACAGCTGCCCTGTAAGGGAGGCCAGTCATAGAATAGAACCATTGAATTGTAGAGTTGGAAGGGACTGCAAGTGTCACCTAGTTGAACCATTCCCTGCAATGCAGCTAAAGCATCCATGCAGGGACGTCTTAGCCATAGAGGCTAGTGGCGCGGTGAACCACGGCGTGCAGCGATCCGCCTCCATCCAGGGGCGCGCAGCGATCAGCCTCCATCCCTCCCTCCCTTCCTCCCTCCGTCCCTCTCTGGCTAGTGTGCGCGCCCTGCCCAGGAGGCGGGCGCAATCCCCGGGGGCCGCCCCTCCTCTTGGTCGCAGCTGCCCGCCCGGAGGGAAAGGTGGGTGTGGGGGGTGCCGGATGGATCCCTGCACCAGGGCGCTAGATAGGCTTAAGACAGCCCTGCATCCATGACAGATGGCCATCCAGCCTCTGCTTAAAAACCTCCAAGGACGGAGAGTAAATCACTTTCTGCACCTCCTTCACCACCACCTCCTCCTCCTCCTCCTCCTCCTCCTCCTCCTCCTCCTCCTCCTCCTCCTCCTCTTCTTCTTCTTCTTCTTCTTCTTCTTCTTCTTCTTCTTCTTCTTCTTCTCAGTGCTTTTTTCTGGGGGTACACGCATACCCCTAAACATTTTGTGAATCTTTGTACTTTTGTCCATTTACTGTATTTATTTTCCCCGATTTGAACTATAAAATGGTGATTTTCTTGAATCAAAATGAAAGTACCCCTAAACCTTTTTGTAGAAAAAAAGCACTTCTCCTTCTCCTTCTCCTTCTCCTCCTTCTTCCTCTTCTTTAAATAATCCACCTGATGTGCTCTCTAATGCATTTAACATCATGTCTGAATTTGGTCCTTGGATAAGATTTCTAAAGAAATCCTCAACTATCCCTCCTTCATTTATGGTTTAGATGCCCGTTATTCACCTTTAAGCAGTTCTGTGTGTGTGAAAAGAATTCCCATATTGTATCTTCATTGTATATAATTCCTGTTTAGATGTCTATGGCCTTGGTTCACAGAAGCAGATACCCGCAGAGGCAGGATATGCCTACAGTCACTGCCAGATGATTGATAAGTCCTCCATTGAACTTGCAGAGCTTTTCCTTCTTCTCTTCCCGCTCTGTGTATCTTTTCCTTTTCCGTTTGACGACATCATGTGGGACTAAATTCAGAATTTTCGTCATTTGCTCTCTTCAGCTATTTAAGTTTGGCAATGAAGGGAAGGGTGGGTAGATAAATAAATGTGTGTTCTGTTCCACTTGGTCTCTTGTTTAAATGTATGTTGTCTCCCCCTTCATTTTCTTGAACTTCCTTGGGAAAGAGGAAATCTGAGGGACAGGCTTGCTGGGTCGGGAACATGATTTGGTAAAGGTGCATATAATATGCAATTTGCTTGAGTCTGCTGCCTGTCCTCTTCAGTTCCCTCCTTTCACTCCCTCCCTCTTCCATCAATCTCTAATACAGGAATAACAATTCTGAGCGACGTTGCAGAGTTGCTAAGATTATTGAAAAAATATATGTGGAGGACTGTGAACACTCGATGAAGCACTCTATCAATGCTAACCATATACATGCACGCATGAAAAATACAGTAAGTGTAGTTACATTCTGAAGCATTGTCAAAGATTCTGCTGTGGGTGCTCATGTAGCTGAATGGACAACTCATTTTGAAACAGAACCTCTGCTTGCCTGTTTCGCTGTGCAAGCTATTGCATTAAACACTCTTGTATCTCACTCGGTTAAAGCTTTCAAAGATGTATAAAAATGTCTCGAACAAATGCTGGCGATGTGGGGAAAGTGAAGGAAACATGTGCCACATGTGGTGGACATGCAGGAAAATCAAAGAGTTTTGGAATCTTATCTGTGATGAAATGAAAAAGATTTTTAAATTAACATTCATAAAAAAAAAAAAAACACCAGAAGCTTTCCTGCTTGGAATCATTGGCAGAGACATACCAAAAAATGTAAAAGATTTTTTTCTATACACAACAGTGGCCGCCCGAATGTTAATCGTGATGAACTGGAAAGGGGAAATGGTTCCAACAAGATTGGAATGGCAGAATAAATTACAGTGGTACCTCTGGTTAAGTACTTAATTCATTCCGGAGGTCCGTTCTTAACCTGAAACTGTTCTTAACCTGAAGCACCCCTTTAGCTAATGGGGCCTCCCACTGCCGCTGTGCTGCCAGAGCACAATTTCTGTTCTTATCCTGAAGCAAAGTTCTTAACCTGAAGCATTATTTCTGGGTTAGCGGAGTTCTTAACCTGAAGCGTATGTAACCTGAAGCGTATGTAACCTGAGGTACCACTGTACTAGAATATGCAGAAATGGCACAATTGACTAATTGGTTGAGAGGTAACACAAAACAATCATTTATTCAAAAATGGGACATGTTTAAGAGATATTTACAAAAATATAACAGTGGTGTGACATCTATGGCGGCATTTGAATGACCTCTGTATAAAATAATAACAAAGAAATAAGGACAATTGGTATGATACGTTGTTACAACATATTAGAAAATATGAAAAGATGATGGTAATAATCATATGTACTGTACATTCAATATTAGAAATTTTAAATGCACCGGGAGTTGATGGGATACTATCACACATTAGTAAGAACGTTGAGCAAAAGAGACTGTATAAGATTGGATCAATTTTTATTCGTATATTTACATAAGATTACTTACACAATATTGTTTTTGGTTTATATAAGTTTGTTTTTGTTATGTATGAAACTTAATAAAGCATGGAAAACTTTTTTTTTTTAAAAAAAGAATCTCTTGCAATTCATCTGCCCCGTGCATGTAAGTTGCTTTGCAGAATGGCAGCCTCGGCTGTTAGGCATGAAAGTTGCCATTCTGTGCATTGGGTATCCTTGATGCCATCACTGCCGTTTGAGGTTTTTGACTGACTTGGAAGCAGTGTATATAGTTCTCATACATTTTTGTTTGTAGTCTCAGGGCACTGCAGAGTATGAAGTCAAGGGATATTTGATTCAGCTCAAAAAGCAGTGCTAAAAAATTAAATCTCTAAAATGGCACTAGCATTACAGTCATATCTCGGGTTACGGCCACTTCAGGTTGTGCGATTTCGGGTTGTGCACTGTGCCGAACCCAGAAGTAACGGATCGGGTTACTTCCGGGTTTCGGTGCTCGCACATGCGCAGAAGTGCTAAATCGTGCTTTGCGCATGTGCAGAAGCACCGAATTGTGTCACGTATGTGCGCAGACACAGCAGCTCATGTTGCGAACGCTGCAGGTTGCGAACACTGCAGGTTGCGAACGTGCCTCCCGCACGGATCGCTGTGGCAGGAAGGTAAACGGTGTTTCCGTGCACTCTGGTTTCTGTCTCACTGTTCTGTTGCGCCAGAAGCGGTTTAGTCCTGCTGGCCACATGACCTGGAAAGCTGTCTGTGGACAAACACCGGCTCCCTTGGCCTGAAAGCGAGATGAGCGCCGCAACCCCATAGTCGCCTTTGACTGGACTTAACTGTCCAGGGGTCTTTTACCTTTACCTATTAGCAGAGCCTTGGGCATGAACAGCTGTTCCAGAAGGATGCCATTGTTGGTGGCATCAAAAGGTAAATCAAATCAACAACACTTCAAACAATACCCGAGGGTTTATATTTTTTAATGTATGGTGCAGAAGGATGGAGAGAAGGAGAGGGAGATGGAAGTGCAATAAAGTAAACATAAAGTTAAAAAGTGTAGTATGTAGCCTCTGCTTTCGTAACTGTCTCTGATGGAAAGAGCATAATTATGACACGGTGTGATAGTGCACTTAAATTCATGAAAAGATAACAAAAAAAGCAAAAGGAAAACAATGAGCTAGTCTTCTGACCATCAGGAAGCACCAACAATGCTCCCACCTTTTTCCTGTGACTTACCCAGAGTTCCTTCCAGGCAATATGAATAACTGATAATACTTTGACCTGAACTGAACTGAGTGCCAAGTGGAAATTGTTTTTAAAAAATCACATTTCTATCTGATCAACACCGGGTTTTGGCAACACCCTTCCCTTTCTGCAAAGAAAAGCACAGTTGGCCAACTTATCGACTCCCTTTGTTTTATATTTTTGTCTTCCAGCTAAAATCCTGATTGCCATAGGTGTGTACTTTTAGGAAAGAATTTCCCCTATTTTTCAGCATGCAAGGAGCTCTCCCAACAACTAACAGCCCAATCTTATGCATATTTACTGAGAAGTAAGTCCCGTGTTGCCTGCTCGCTGCTTCCTCCAAATGAAACACGACGACACAGATTTAATGTTCTTTGGCATTTGGCAGTACACACCCAGAAAATACAACAAACAGAATATCCAAAAACTTTTAAGGCAACAAGAAACCAGATTGATATTCCTCTTTAAAACATTACACCCATGGGGACTCAATTCAGACTTTGACTTGTCAGTGTTTATTTAAGATACTAGAATTTGAACACACAGCAGAATCTCAGTCACTGTAAGTACGGTCAGAATTTCCCTCCTATCATTAATAACTTACACCTGCTAGATCACCTCTTTCAGAGCAACTATATATATGGGAGCCATAGATAGCATCTTTGAGAGAACACACTGAAGAAGCCCAGGGTGGCGAAACAGGTTTTAAACGCCGGCACCCTGTCTGTGCTTGTGGGATAACATCTACAGAAGCTGGGTCAACAGACCAACAATCTCACATACTGAGAAGTTTTTGTATAAGAATAATATCAAGGAATTTCCTCATTTATTTCTGGCTTCTGCTTTATTGTATCTCTCTCTATTTTAAACTATCTATATAAGATTGTTTGAATACATCATTGCTTCTGAATATTTGTTTGCGCCTGCACATGTTGCTTTAAATTCACTGGTTACCACGAGTATTAGCAACATAGGTTCATTTTTTCTGCTTGCTGTGAGGGCATAGCATTGTACCCTAACTACAATAAAACACCCATCAAAAGCATTAAGAAATATTTAGACTCTTGCTGTCCTGGCCTACTGTCTCACTGAGTTAGAACTGAGAGACGTCAGCCTTGTGTATGGTTGCCCAGTGTGATGAGTTAGTTACCTTGAGCCTCTCCTTGAGCCATCATTTATTCCCACATTCTGGACTAGCCACATCAATCAAGGCTCTATTATGGGCAGGAAAAGCTACAAAAGACCTCCTTTTGTGTTGGGCTTTTCTCTGGGCTACAGCAGTCCAGAGGGTGGCTTTGTACTGGCTTCTGGCTTGATGCCCCTGCCATGACTCTATGAATCTGGTCCTGGCTCCCAGCTCTGACATGTTTTCTAACACAGAGTGGCATTGGTGGGACTTAACTCACAATGACTAGGTTAGGCTGAAGGAACCCGAGTCCTCCGGAGACTGGGAGAAATGAAGGAAGTGGAACTGAACGACCAGCTTAACAATGACCAGGAAGCTGTATGCCGGCTCCCTCGGCCAATAAAGCGAGATGAACGCTGAGTGACTTGACGAACCCTATGCAAAGAAGAGCTTTTACACTTGCCTGCTTTCACTCCATTCCCACAGCATTCCTACAGGGCATATTCTCCAACACTCCTCTCGACCTCCGCCTTTGTCCGTGCAACAGGGGAAAGATAGAGGACTTTACCAACTTTTTCTTCCATTGCCCTCTCTATGACTCAATAAGATCGAGGCTCCTGCTACTAATTCCTCCGACCATTGCCATGGAAGATGACCGCTTGAAATATATATTGGTGGATGCCAATCCCATAATCACTCGTGGCGTGGCCATCTATATCCTGCAGGCCCTGAAACTCAGGGCCACCTTGATAGGTTAACCTCCTTTAGCCCTGGACTTGTAAACTTTCCAATAGTTTACATAATTGCTATTGTTTTTATCATACCTGTTTTATTTACCATGATTTTATACCTGATGTTCGCAAATGTATAAGAATGGCAGGCTACTGCCGGGACTTCTTACTTGTGCTATGGCCAAATGGCTAACGCAATAAACTTTGATAGTACAGTGAGATGAACGCCGCAACCCCAGAGTCGTCTGCGACTGGACCTAATGGTCAGGGGTCCCTTTACCTTTACCTTTCTTTAGTGTGTCTAAAAGCTTTCTAAACAGAAAACCTGCGCAAACATTATCTTATTGCACTGGTAGTATCTAGCAGGCAGACAATATTATTTTTAGTAATTTCAGAATGTAAATATGATTCTTCTTTGGCTATCAATTATATTGACCCAAGTTGTGGTTTTCAATATACTGTACAGTAGTCACAAGATTTTCTTTTTTTTAAAAAAAACATAACTTTACTTGCGGACCCTTTTCTTGTAATAGAGAGAATGGAGCTTGCTATCTTGTTCAGAACTCAATTTAATCTCGGTGTTCTATAAATAAGGGACAATAATGTGAGAGGAGTCCCACTGGTTTTCTTGATAGTAAGAGCCAAAGTATACATTACACTAATACATGAGTCATGTCCCACTGGTTTTTTTAAATTTATTATAGATTTTCTTCGTTTTCAAAAGTACATGCCTTGTCTCTTTTTTCAAGTTGTACAGTCTTTTCTATAGATGAGCTACATTTGTTATGAGACATAATATGAGTGTTGAGTACAGTATAAGGACAGGAAGAAGAGGGAGGGAAAGAAGGGGTGGTAGTGAAATTGATATATTTTACAGTGTACATGTGGGGTTTTGTGTCAGCATCAATTAGATAGGTTCTCTTTCTATTTACTTGTTACGTTTCCTTGGTAGTGAGAGAGGTTGGGGGCCCAGTGTATGGTTGGTTGTCTGGTTGGCTGCAATGGGGTTTGTTAGAATGGGGGGTGGGGCTTGTTGGGTCATGTAAGCCAGATTGATTCATATGCTGTTGGTGGGTTCTTCTTGTTGCCTTGTTGGGCTGTGTGTGTGATAAAGGGGAGCCATACTGGGGTGAAGGCAGTATCTATTTGTCCCCGTGTCAGTTTCAGTTTATTGGTTAGCTTTTCTAATAAGGCCGTTTCCCATACTATTTGATACCATTGGTCTATGTTTACTCCTGACAGGTCTCTCCAGGGTCTGGCTATGATGCTTCTGGCTGCTGAGAGTAGGTGGGTTATGAGCTCTTTGTGTTGTGAGTGGTCATTATATACAAACTATACATTACACAGCGGTTGGCGCTGTGGGTTAAACCACAGTGCCTAGGGCTTGCTGATCAGAAGGTCGGCGGTTCAAATCCCTGCCACGGGGTGATCTCCCGTTGTTCGGTCCCAGCTCCTGCCAACCTAGCAGTTCGAAAGCAAGTCAAAGTGCAAGTAGATAAATAGGTACCGCTACAGCGGGAAGGTAAACGGAGTTTCCGTGCGCTGCTCTGGTTCGCCAGAAGCAGCTTAGTCATGCTGGCCACATGACCCAGAAGCTGTACGCCGACTCCCTCGGCCAATAAAGTGAGATGAGCGCGCAACCCCACAGTCGTCCGCTACTGAACCTAACGGTCAGTGGTCCCTTTACCTTTACCTTATACATTACACTAGGACATGAGTCATGGTAGCTAGGTGGCAATTTTTGTACTGGAAGAAACACTTCCAGAGGAGGCAGTTGAGTGTGGAGACATGAGAGGAGAGTGCTTGATTTCTGCCCACCTACAATGCACCTGCCCCAAAATGATGCTTTGAAGACATGAGTTGAAGCTAGAGTGAGGGGAGGGGAGGCTCTTGGGAGAGCAACTCTGAGCAGGGCAACAATGAGTAGGGAAAGGGTTAAGCTTTCCTCTCCGTTGCTTAATTCTGCTCTCAACTCCCAACCACCCCTTTGGGAAGCATCCTTTGCTGTGCAAAAAAAGGCAGTGTGCTTACCACTCTGTAGTTTGGCTGAAAGTGAGCAGTCTTACACCCTGGACCAATGACGCTTATTCAGATGCCTGAAAGCAGAACACAGGGATATGGCTGCCAATATGGTCCCATCAGCCTCAGCCAGTGTGGCCAATTGTCAGGGATGATGGGAGTTGTAGCCAGGTAACATCAGAAAAGCAGGTGCATGTTCTGTGCCACTGAAGTGAAGAGAAGCCAGTTGAAGCAAGCACTGCCTCCTGCCTTCAGCTATCAGCATAGAAGTCATCAAAGCAAACCTGTTTTATTTAGACATCTGGAAAATGTACTTTGACAAAGATCCACCTGATGACTGTCAGTGTCTTTTATAAAGAGATTTTCAAATCAAAGATTCTTTAAAACCGTCGGTGTAAAGCATACCATCTTTATGACACATACTACTCTTTCTTCCAAGCTGCGGTTGTGGATTGTTTAGTCGCAATATTTACATCTATACAAATGAATTTCTTACCACCAGTACAAGCGAGTGGTTTCGGATTGCTAATTTTAAAAGCTGATCAAAGAGGTGGACCATAACTTTGCCCTAGTTACAGGTAGATAGCCGTGTTGGTCTGTCATAGTCAAAACAAAATCAAAAAATTCCTTCCAGTAGCACCTTAGAGACCAACTAAGTTTGTTCTTGGTATGAGCTTTTGTGTGCATGCACACTTCTTCAGATACACTGAAACAGAAGTCACCAGACCCTTATATATAGTGAGAGGGTGGGGAAGGGTTTTACTCAGAAGGGTGGTGGGAATGGGTGAAAGGCTGATAGCTGTGGTAAACCTGTTGACGACTGTTAACGACTGCAATTAGTCTTACAGGAAAAAGCAAGGGTGAGAAGGTTAAAAAAGCTTTGTCATGTATAATGAGATAAGAATCCAATGTCTTTGTTCAGACCAGGTCTCTTCATGGTTTTAAGCTTGGTAATGAGTTGCAATTCAGCAACTTCTCTTTCCAGTCTATTTCTGAAATTCCTTTGCAATAAGACAGCTACTTTGAGATCTTGTATAGAGTGTCCTGGGAGATTGAAGTGTTCTCCTACTGGTTTCTCTGTCTTGTGATTCCTGATGTCAGATTTATGTCCATTTATCCTTTGGTGTAGGGTTTGGCCTGTTTGTCCAATATAGAGAGCTGAAGGGCACTGTTGGCATTTGATGGCATACACAATGTTAGACGACGAGCAATTAAATAGTCCTGAGATGTACAATCTTTGGGACTGTACTTCTAGCACTCAAGAGTCACATAGACAGGGTTGTCTTAAGCATATGCAGTGCCGGGGTACAAAGGTCCACTCCCCCAGGTTGCCCAGCCCCAGGCGCGCAGGAGGGCGGAGCCAACCGGCCGCCTCAATGTCTCGCTGGCTCGATCGCCCCCAAACTCGCGGCGCGGAGCCACCTTCAGCAGAAGAACCCACCGCGGCGCTCCAACCGACGGGTGGGCTCTTCCCCAGACTCAATTCTTGGGCCCTGGACTCTCGGCCTGGTGCCCCTGAGAGCCTGGCGCCCGGGCGCCCCGCACCCCTAGCGCCTATGGGTAAGACGGCCCTGCACATAGATACGACTTCCAGGCATTCTCTCATCCAAGCACTACTCAGATCCACCCAACACCCCCTACTTTCACCACTTGAGCTTCAGCAGTTGGGTCACATCATGTACCTTTGGAATTACTCACTGGCGACTGCTGTGGGAACTATCATGCTGCAATACAGCTTTGTAATTTTTTTTTATTTTAAAAAAAATTTTCATTAAAGATATTGGTTTACAAAAGTACGTGCATTGTCTCTTTTCTCAGGTTGTAAAGTCTTTTCTATATATCAGTTACATATGATGTGAGACATTAGTTTTGTATACAGAATAAGGTTGGGGAAGAAGAAGAGAGTTGGGTAAAGGGGGGAAAGTAGTAAACTTACATTTCTATGCATGAGGAAGATGCTCAAGCATATGATTTCCTCATTTCAGTTACTGAAGAATTTAGTGTCAAATGGAACCTGCTAAATTTACCATATTGTGCCAGTGGTCCCCCCCTTTTTTGCTTTTGTTTTTAAAATTCCCTGGCTTCCCTTATGTTTAGGGCAGGCATGTCCAAAGTCTATTTCAGGGGCCTAATCCGGCCTGCTGGTCAGTTTAATCCAGCCCCTGTGGCAGTTTATTTCCTGGGGTAAAATTCCCCCAAAAGCTCAACAACAACTTTGGGGTAAAATTGTAAAAAAAAAAGCTCAACAACTTTGGTCGGCCCTCATGCATGTCCACTTCATCAATTCTGGCCCTCTCTGAAAAAAGTTCAGGCACCCCTGGTTTAAGGCATAATTCAAAATGAAATTGAAGTTTCCAAGCAATATTCAGAGCAGCGCTATGTCTAATGCATTACTGTAATTCTATAATTCAATCTCAATTTATTGGAGTGAATGGCAATACTTCATGCCGAATGCTATGACAGCAAAGAGCAACAGCTTCTGGTTTGTACATACTCAGTAGACTTAACCTTGCAAACAGATACTACCTCAGAAGTAATACTCTGCATACTTGTACCTACCTATATTATATTTGCACTGTAAAAGAAAACAAAGCCAACTTTTGTAAAGAATCGCTTTCTGGTCACCTGGAGGCAATTTCTACTCACGACACATGACAAGGCAGGGGGTTATTTACAAGCTTGCATTAGATATACCTCATAGTACATGAGAAGCAGTCAGCAACAAGAAATGTTTACCACCTAAGCAATGTGGGCTATTTAATAAGTGTTTTGTTTTCCAGGCATAAATAAATTCTGGGTTTTTAATTGTGGTCTTTTCTGGCGAAGCAGCTTGCAGGCTAGTCTGCTTCCATGTCTCTCTAAGGATAGTCTGGATTGTGGGTGGAGAACTTGTGGTTCTTCAGATTTTGTTGGACTCCCAACTCCCATCAGCTCGGCAGCATGGTTAGGGGCGATGTGTCAGGGGTAGGATTGAGGAGGAATGGTGGGGACCGCCCCACCCCTACCTGAACCTTTCCGAGAAGAGGAGGACAGGATAGATTCACAACAGTGGTTTGCAGGAGGTCATAGTTCAGAGGCTGCAGAGGGGAGAAGCTGGGAAATATTGGGAGAGCAGCAGGAAGAAGAGAGACAGCTGACAGACTCAGTGTATTTGGAAAGCATTCCAGACCCCCCTTCTCCCAGGACCCGGCGTGCATTGAGAGCACTAGAACAGAAATCTCTGATGCAGAAAGCACAGATCAGCCGACGCAGGGATGACGTTGAATAGGAGAGACCGAGGGGGTGGGACTTTACTCAGAGCAACGCCATTATCTGAGAGGCGCCACCACCCATCTCTCTCTGTGAATATTGAATAAAATATCATGGTATGAACTTCTTGTTTTCCCATTTCTGGGTTCCAGCGGTTAGGGAGAGGGATTGAATTCCCTGAAGCCTGACATGATGGGAGTTGCTCAATAGTGTGTGAAGGGCCCATAGGAGGTGAAAAATCTGTTGTGATTGTTTTCAGTCACAGAATCATGCCATTGTAGAGTTGGAAGGGACCCTGAAGGTCCTCTAGTCCAACCCCATGTAATGCAGGAATCTCAGCTAAAGCATCCATGGTCCCATCATTGTCTACCAGCCCAGGCTGCTGGACTGCTAGACTCTGCTTGTTGCGCCACCGTTTCATTTCGTGCACAGGACTGTCCCTATATAAGTTGGATAAGTAAAACTATGTTTGCTTTTATGGGGTTTTTTCAAACCTGTAAAATCCTTACGCTAATCTTCCAGTGTCTCGCTGGCTGTTTGGACTGAGCTACAAGTCCAATCTAGTTTGATACAATATTTAATCAATCCAAAATTGCGACAAAATGTCAGCATTTCCCCCTCAACATTCCATTTCCCTCCAGTCCATGTGACTTAATTTGCTTTTCTGAAGTCAAAGGGGGTGGGGGGAGAGAAAAGAAAATGCACAAGTTTAAATGAAACCAGCTTGTTTAACTGTTTACAGCAGCAACAAAATAGCCGGGCAAACTAGATTTCGAATAGCTTAGAACAAAAGTCTCCTCTTAAAACTGCTTGCCGAAAAGCTGAGATTAAATTTTAAGCTGTGTTTGCAGGACCTGATCTATTTCTATGAAGCTGTCTGCAGGAAAATGTTGTGCACCAAGAGAGAGGGATTTTAGTGCATGCAATTGATATTGCCCCTTGCATAACAATTTACCTGCGATTGCTGCTGCTGAATATTCATAATGCACAGTAAGGCTCTTCCAGTGTGAGATGCCATCAAGCCCTCTAGCGTATTGTCAGGGTAGATAAGTCTCTCTCTCTCTTTTTTTCCCCTGATTACCCCTTAGCATAATGAACTAATATCACAGTCCTGTTCTTCAGTTACGCCTGCTGGATAGGAATAGAACCATCTCTAAATCCCTTGGCACTGACCAGCCCAAGAGATGCCATAGAAAATAACGACAGCAATACCTTGCATTTATACAGTACTTTCCAATCTTCGAAGTACTTCACATACATTATCTTGTATTACAACAAACATGCATTAGTCCCATATTGCAGATGGGAGATTGAGAGAGAATAGCATGTCTGAGGCCACCTAGTGATAAATGATATCACCAAGACACATATAGCTGGGCACAGAAAAAGGAATATTAGAATCATAGAATCATAGAGTTGGAAGAGACCACAAGGGCCATCCAGTCCAACCCCCTGCGAAGCAGGAAACACCATCAAAGCATTCCTGACAGGTGGCTGTCAAGCCTCTGCTTAAAGACCTCCAAAGAAGGAGTCTCCACCATACTCCTTGGCAGCAAATTCCACTGTCCAACAGCTCTTACTGTCAGGAAGTTCTTCCTAATGTTTAGGTGGAATCTTCTTTCTTGTAGTTTGAATCCATTGCTCCGTGTCCGCTTCTCTGGAGCAGCAGAAAACAACCTTTCTCCCTCCTCTATATGACACACTTTTATATATTTGAACATGGCTATCATATCACCCCTTAACCTTCTCTTCTCCAGGCTAAACATACCCAGCTCCCTAAGCCGTTCCTCATAAGGCATCGTTTCCAGGCCTTTGACCATTTTGGTTGCCCTCCTCTGGACACGTTCCATTACTGACTTCTCATGCTCACCTGAAATAAGGGGTAAGCATTGACTCCCAAATCTGCAAGTTTGTTTTTCTCCGCTACAAAAGGTGAAGGCAGTGTTCGAAATTAGCCAGGCACCAAAGATAAGGAAGGTACATTCTTTCATATGTGGTGGACGTGCCCCAAGGTGAAAGGCTTCTGGGAAATGGTTTATAATGAATTGAAAAAGGTGTTTAAGAACACATTTATTAAGAAACCAGAGGCCTTTTTGCTTGGAATTGTTGGAGATGAAATACCCCAAAAAGATGTTAGATTTTTCCTGTATGCCACAACAGCAGTGAGAATTTTACTTGCCAAAAATTGGAAGAACACCGAAATACCTACGATAGAAGAATGGCAAATGAAGATGATGGACTTCATGGAGCTGGCAGACCTGACTGGACGAATCCGCGACCAGAAGGAGGAGACGGTGGAGGAAGATTGGAAGAAATTCAGAAATTATTTAAAGAAATATTGTAACATTTGAATTTAGTATGTTTCAGAAGATTAAAAGAGGCTCAGACTAGAAATCGATGTCTAGCAGACATTTTTTTTTGGAAAAAACCAAACAAACGAAATTAGCCAGGCACCAGGTGCATTTTGCACCTGGCTATCGACCACTTGCGACCGGGTGAAGATGCCAGGGCGACAGGATGGCACCTGACATCTCTACCATTTGGAGGTACACACCTGGGGATCATTGGATCTGGACTATTTTCACACACTGAGACCACATCCTGTAGAATTCTATCAGTTTTATTTTATCTGCACAATCAGAATGAATTTCAGGAACCAAAAGGCTTTTTCTGTGCAGCCTGGGCAGGAGCAGTGAAGGATGTTGTAGCTTGTCTTCACTTCCCCCACCTCACCGCCCTGCTCACAGTTGTGAAGAATATTCTTGCATTATGAATGGTCTGTGTCACCATTAAGAAAAATAGGTAGAAATAGGACAATATATATGTGGACTGTCCCTGGATCAAGTGACTTTTCTTCTTTAAGTTCTCAAAGTCCTGAACCTAATTCACGGTTGTCCTCTGAACCAGCCAGATGTTTAACTGAGAATCAATCACAGTCCCTCCATCATTTGAAAAACAAGACTTTAGACCTGTCTTTGGTCTAATGGCAACTAGACATTCCATTTCGGCGTCTGTAACTTCGGCTTAAGGACATGTAACAACTATGATTCTATATGTTGAGTATTTGTGTCTGTTGGTGAATACAAGTGTAGTCAATAGAATTTCCTTACTCCCGCAAGTGAAGGAGGGGATGATGAGTTAGTTTCTGACAAACTAGCATATAGGAAATCAAAGGATGAGGAAAACCCACAGACCGAATACTTCTTTCTTTTTCCTTTGATAGGGTTCCTACTTTGTGCATATTTGGATGAATAAGGCTGTCTGCATTTTGGGGGCAGCACCGTGAACTCATGCATCTCTAAATGCACAAGTGTACTACTGCTGTTTGAATAAATTGCTTCTCCAAAGCAAAAATCATGCAGGTTGCTGCAGCCTAATTATGAGGGTCGTCTTAAGTTGCAGGCTGATGGCTAGTGAAAAGTGGCAATAAATCCTCGCTGCCTGGCTTGCTGTTCCCCATAAACCTCTGAGCAAGCTACCATTTGGCTCTCCACCTACTATTTTGGAAGCATGCCTAATTATTCAATTCTGAAAAACATTAGTTAATCTAATGTACATAGTTTTAAGTACTGCCTATGCTCTGAGACCCATTATTCCATTATGCAGGCTGTTCTAGGGCACATGGTTCTGTCACTCCTTCCTAGAAACACGTGTGTGTGTGTGTGATAGCTGTCAACTTTCGGATTTGAAAATAAGGGATTTTTTCAAACTTTCGGATTTCAAAATAAGGGATGCCGTGAGAGCGGTGCAATGGCACCAAGTAGCCTTGCCACCCTGCGCTCCAGAGGCTGCGTGCGAATGGGTGAGTGAAAGAGCGAGCGCATAGACGGCAGACAGGCAGGCTGGGTGGCTGGTTGGGCATGAGGGTCTGGCTGCACAAGGCATGCAAGCTCCGCCCCCAGTCGGTCTCAGACTCCTTATTGGCAGCCGAGCAACGCAGCTGAGGAGCCTCCCTGGCCAGCAGGGAGGGAGAGGAGCTGCTTCCTTTGAAATCTGGGAAATTTAAGGGATATCAACAATCCGGGATAGCAGCGGGAAATGGCATTGGAATAAGGGAGTTTCCCGCAAAAAAAGGGAGGGTTGACAGCTATGGGGTGTTTGTGTGTGTGTGTGTGTGTGTGTGTGTGTGTGTGTGTGTGTGTAAGATTGAAGCAATGGTACTTGGCTTTTTTTCCAGCTAGTTTTCTCCTTCATTGCTAGCATCACTTCAGCCATTAAGGGATCAACCAATACGATGATTACCAAATGCACCACGCCTCTTTCCTTTTATCTCAGATGAGAAAAAGGAATCGCTCTGCACTAGTCTGGCTGCTGAGCATGTATGCAGTTGCCTGCCACTTTCTCTGATCTACAGATCCACCCCACCCCACCCCACCCCCTGGCGTTTCCCCCAGTTAAGGGCTTAGCAGAGGCCAGCTAAATTACATCACCGAAGAAAGCTACAAGTAGAAAACATGCAAATGCAGTTCTTCCCCTCTCCTGGCAAAAGCCCCGCATTTGTAAGCCTGATTACATAACCACAGAAAAGGTGAACAAGACAGGCTAACATGCAGATGGGATCTCTGGCAGGGGAGGTTCTTTTAGTGGAGGAAAGAGGTGGAAGCTGCTGTGCATTTAGGAAGAAATTATTGTTCTCTGGCTTTGAGAGATGGAGGGGGGGGGGCGAAATTCCAGCAGTAAAGGAAAGCACATAACCCGAAGGAAGCAGAATGCAGGCTGTCTCTGGCGCAAAGACTGTAGCATATGATGTCTTGACTGGACACAGGAAACCTGTGGATAGTTTGAGAATTTTATAGTTCCGATCACACGCACCCTGTTTGGTTTTTTTGTTTTGCAAATGATAAGACAAGATATTTTATAACAAGCAGTTTCCAGGCTGGTGCGTATGAACCAGCGGATGAGAAAAAACACAGAAAAATATACGCTTGTGAAGTTGTTCTTATACATATCCATTAATGGGTTTGGATGATTGTTGGGTTGCCCTGACTGAGTGACAGCTATAAATAGTAAACACTGCTTGTTGTTGTTTAGTCGTGTCCGACTCTTTGTGACCCCATGGACCACAGCACGCCTGGCACTCCTGCCTTCCACTGCCTCCCGCAGTTTGGTTAGACTCATGTTGGTAGCTTCGAGAACACTGTCCAACCATCTTGTCCTCTGTCGTCCCCTCCTCCTTGTGCCCTCCATCTTTCCCAACATCAGGGTCTTTTCCAGGGAGTCTTCTCTTCTCATGAGGTGGCCAAAATATTGCAGCCTCAGCTTCAGGATCTGTCCTTCCAGTGAGCACTCCGGGCTGATTTCCTTAAGAATGGATAGGTTTGACCTTCTTGCAGTCCATGGGACTCTCAAGAGTCTCCTCCAGCACCATAATTCAAAAGCATCAATTCTTTGGCGATCAGCCTTCTTTATGGTCCAGCTATGGGAAAACCATAGCTTTAACTATACGGACCTTTGTCGGCAAGGTGATGTCTCTGCTTTTTAAGATGCTGTCTAGGTTTGTCATTGCTTTTCTCCCAAGAAGCAGCCGTCTTTTAATTTCGTGACTGCTGTCACCATCTGCAGTGATCATGGAACCCAAGAAAGTGAATTCTCTCACTGCCTCCATTTCTTCCCCTTCTATTTGCCAGGAGGTGATGGGACCAGTGGCCATGATCTTAGTTTTTTTGATGTTGAGCTTCAGACCATATTTTGCGCTCTCCTCTTTCACCCTCATTAAAAAGGTTCTTTAATTCCTCCTCACTTTCTGCCATCAAGGTTGTATCATCAGCATATCTGAGGTTGTTGATATTTTGAACCAATCAGTTATTCCATATCCAGTTCTAACTATAGCTTATTGTCCCACATAGAGATTTCTCAGGAGACAGATGAGGTGATCAGGCACTCCCATTTCTTTAAGAACTTGCCATAGTTTGCTGTGGTTGACACAGTCAAAAGCTTTTGCATAGTCAATGAAGCAGAAGTAAATGTTTTTCTGGAACTCTCTGTAACTACTTTAGAGCAACCTTGTGGTTTCTGTGAAGAAATTGTGGCATTGCTCCTTTGAACTTAATGGCGGGGAACGGACTATCCAATGCACGTGCTTACTCAGAATTAAGTTCCACTGGAGCTTCCTTCCAACCAAATGTGGACAAGGTTACAGCCTTTGTATTCCTTGCCCCCTATTTATATAAAAGCCAGCTTCTGTCTTCTAGCAAAAGGGTGTGTTCTACGTTCTAGCTCAGTGGTAGAGTTGTGCTTTGCGGGAGAATGAAGTAGTAGCATGTGGATTGCTGAATTATTATTATTATTTTACTATTCTCCTACAAGAGAATAGTAAACTCCCTGCAAGTAGAAAGTCAACAAAGCAGGCAGAGGGCTGGACTAGAGCCTTTCTCCACAACCAGCTAGTATTTACTTGCAGGGAGGGTGCTTTTTAAAAAACATGGGAAGCATTCAAAAGTGTTGTTGTTTGCAAAAATTGGGGGGGGCGGGGCAAATTTAATAAATAATAATCCCTGGAAAATAGGGACACTTGTTGGAGGGTCTGTGCCCCTTACTCTGGCCCAGTTTGCATGTCACAGTAAACCATAGTTACGCTTTGCTATAAACCTGCTTAATGTTATACTTAACCTGCTTAGTGTTATACTCAAACTGTGGCTTTTCACTCCAGTATACCAGGAAGCGAAGAAGAAACATTGGTTACAGACCATGGTTTGTTGGGGGCTAAACAACCGACTGTCCTTAGTTTGGACATAACTCTGAGCCAGGGATCTTCCAGCATGAGTGGGGAGGAGCAAAGTGGCTGAGATTGACACATTCAGGGGAAACTATTATTTTTTACCTATGCTTTACTGTGGCATGTGAACAAGGCTTCAACTGAAAGTGGCCCATTCACACCCTAACACAGTAGAACACTAGCATTTAATTCTTCTGCATGTATACACTCAGCCTAAAGCAGGGGCCAGCTTTTTCAGCAGGGGGCTGGTCCACTGTCCCTCTGACCTTGGGGGGGGGGCAGACTATATTTTGGAGGGGGGGGAATGGACAAATTCCTATGTCCCACAAATGACCCAGAGATGCATTTTAAATAAAAGCACACATTCTACTCATGTAAAAACACGCTGATTCCCGAACCGTCCGCGGGCCGGATTGAGAAGGCGATTGGGCCGCATCCGGCCCATGGGCCTTAGTTTGCCTAAAAATGTAAAGGGACCCCTGACCATTAGGTCCAGTCGTGACCGACTCTGGGGTTGCGGCGCTCATCTCGCGTTACTGGCTGAGGGAGCCAGCGTACAGCTTTCGAGTCATGTGGCCAGCATGACTAAGCCGCTTCTGGCAAACCAGAGCAGCGCACGGAAACGCCGTTTACCTTCCCGCCAGAGTGGTACCTATTTATCTACTTGCACTTTGACGTGCTTTCGAACTGCTAGGTTGGCAGGAGCTGGAACCGAGCAACGGGAGCTCACCCCGTCGTAGGGATTCGAACCGCCAACCTTCTGATCAGCAAGCCCTAGGCTCTGTGGTTTAATCCA
Organism: Darevskia nairensis; assembly: GCA_034642065.1. Classification (NCBI taxonomy): domain Eukaryota; kingdom Metazoa; phylum Chordata; class Lepidosauria; order Squamata; family Lacertidae; genus Darevskia; species Darevskia nairensis. The sequence goes on from JAWWNI010000558.1 coordinate 1,375,926, forward strand.
CAGCGCCACCTGGGTTCCTTAGTTTGCCTACCCATGGCCTAAAGCATTGTACTTGAGGCTGCAGCAGGACCGCAGTTTTTTCTTCATCCCATCCCAAGTTCTACTAACAATGCAATTAATAGGCTCTCCACGCTGCACTTATCACAGTTGAAAACCACTCTGGTTCCGAATGTCAATCAACCTGTTAAGGTAGAGGGGCTGGAGATCTCTGTGAAATTTAATTGCTCAAGGAGTTCCAGGGACCTTTGTGCCTTTCATGATCACAACCTTGATATTTTTTTCTTTGGCTTGTGGATACTTTTAGTCCTCTAGCTTTTACAGAAATTACCTCTAATTGATTTCTATTTCTAAATTAATTTCTAATTGCTCAAAATGTTTTGATATGGTGTTAAGTCTGCCTGCAATTCTCTGTTAGATGTGCTGCTTGATTTTTTTATTCCCTCTCTTAAATCTGTTTCAGGTTTGTTTGTTTTTTGTCCTAAAAAAATAAAATAAAGCCAGATTGCAAAGGTTATTAAAACATTCAAATATAACTTTGAACACCTGAGTGCCAAATCGTAACCTGTCATTTTGTGTTTTGGAAGCCTAGCTTTCATCCCTTTGTCAGCAAAATGTGAAACTAAACTACCAGTGGCGATGAGGCTTGCCTGCTTTAATGCTTTCTCATCACGATAATTTCACTTGGCTAATTGAAATGCTTCCCTCATACAGCCTCTGTAGAGCTGGAGACTGATGAAGTCTCAAAACTCTTGCTACGAGTTCAAATGCACACGGACACAGCAACCCTGCAAAGCCAGTGTGGTTGTATTGGTTGGAGCATTGGACTAAGATCTGGGAAACCAAGGTTCAAATACCCACTTAGCCTTGAAGCTCACTGGGTCACCTGGGGCCAGGCACTTTCTCTCAACCTAACTTAACCTCACAGGGTTGTTGTGAGCATAAAATGGAGAGGTGGGGAACCATTTACGCCAACTTGAGCTCCTTGGAGGAAATGTCATAAAAAATAAAGAAGCCCTACACATAGGAGTAAAATACAGTCGTACCTTGGTTTTCGAACAGCTTAGTTCGAAAACCTAAGAAGCGGACACGGAGCAATGGATTCAAACTACAAGAAAGAAGATTCCACCTAAACATTAGGAAGAACTTCCTGACAGTAAGAGCTGTTCGACAGTGGAATTTGCTGCCAAGGAGTGTGGTGGAGTCTCCTTCTTTGGAGGTCTTTAAGCAGAGGCTTGACAGCCACCTGTCAGGAATGCTTTGATGGTGTTTCCTGCTTGCCAGGGGGTTGGACTGGATGGCCCTTGTGGTCTCTTCCAACTCTATGATTCTATGATTCTAGTTCTCAAACTTTTTGGCTCCCGAACGCCACAAACCCGGAAGTGAGTGTTCCGGTTTGTGAACTATTTTTGGAAGCCGAATGTCCGACGGGGCTTCTGCGTCTTCCGATTGGCTGCAGGAGCTTCCTACAGCCGATCACAAGCCGCACTTGGGTTTTCGAACGTTTTGGAAGTCAAATGGACTTCCGGAACGGATTCCGTTTGACTTCCAAGGTACGACTGTAATGGAATTTGCTCCTTGGTAAGTGTCACCCTAAATACCCTCTTCATTTAAATAAACACTTCAGTTTTTCTTCAGAGAAGCATACACCAAAACTATACAAACCTTTTGTGTCTTGTGTTGGTTTTTGGTAATTGGGTTAAAGAATAAAATGAGGATTCCCTGGATGCCTAGATCCAGGTTTGGGGGCAAGTGCTCTTGGGTGAAAGAGCCCCAGCAGAGATTAGAATCACAAAACATGCGACTTCCGGCGGCGCTGCGGCCATCGCTGGGTGCGCGAAATCTCAACCTTGAAGTTTCGAGCAGCACGGTGGATTAGAGGTCGCGCAAAGGCTATGCGGACCTCGTAACCTCGAGGGGGGCTATCTCGAGGGTCTGGGTACCTGGCAGTGTCCGTAACTGCTCTCCGGACTCCCCGGCTCTTTCGGAGGTTTGGGGAAGGAAGAGCGGAGGATGCGCGTGGGGCTCATCCCGACCACCGTGCTGTGCAGTCTCGAGCGCCCGATGAAAGCAGCCCGTTTCCAGAAATTATAATCAAATTGGAATGCAAAGCGAAGGTATCGACAACATCTAGATACCAGCATTAGAGAAAAGAGGCTGGATAATGCGGACAATTTGAAACAGTCTGGGACGAAAAAAGGGAGTCCGTCCCGACAATGGCGTGGAAAATGGCGCCGGCAGAACGGCAGTAGGAGAAGATACGTGACGTACCTGTGGTGTGAGTAGAGATCTGGAGAGGCCCCGCTAACCCTATCTGTAGATAGGCGCAGGGTCGAACCGCATTTTACTTTTTTGATATATAATTGCTTCCAGTTAAAGCGGAACCTCTTGAAGTCCTGGGCGGCAGAGACGCTAGTTTTAAAAGGGGACCCTTATTTGATTCCTCCCCTCTGGCGCCTATATTGTTTTATTTCAACGGAGGAGAAACGGAAAGGGTCTCAAGCGACGGGAGGGAGAAGCAGCTGATGTCTATAAGACGGGGGAGATAGAGAACTGCGTCGCAGTAAAATCTAGACCCCACTTGGGAGAGACGTACAAGGCGCCCGCGGGAGAGAGTGGCTTGCAGAAGATGGCGATGTTGGCGAACGCCTCACTTCCTTTCTTTTGGAGCTCCCTTATGGAGATGGATTAAGCCAGCAAGTGGCCGAAGACTCGTTTGCAAAAGGGGGGATACCGACCCTCCTCAGGATTACAAATAACTGGTTCTTCTTTTGGAATTTTATTGGGATGTTTATAGAACGTTAAATAGCGGGGGACTCACTTGGACTTGGAATTTACTTATTTTTCTGGAACTTGTGGGTTTGTTTGAAGGACTTTGATTCTGGAAATTGAAAGACTAATATCGGGGGGTGGGGGTTTCTCCCTAACACTGAGAAAGTTGAGAGAGTGGTGGGAATAACGTGCTGACTTTAAATTAGAAAGAGGAGGCAGATTAAGGAAACTTTGTAACGGAAGGTAGCAACAAAGAAAGTGAAAGCAATTGGGTCAAAAGCTACATTGAATAAGGGGGAGAGCTGCCATCTAGGGGTAAGAAGTAGTAGTGTGGATATTTAGAAATTTGGATATTGTGGAAATTGTAGTGACCCCAAGTGGCAGGAGAAAGATAGGACAGGAGATTCATACAAAATCATGAAAGGTGCAAAGGCAGCAGGAACACCAGGAGAAAAAAGACCATCAAAGCAGGAGGAACTGAAAGAATGGGAAGGGCTGTTGTCTGAAATTAGGAAGGAAATTAGACAGAGTGAGCAGAATATAGAAAAGAAAATAATGGATTTACAGGGGTCCATTGACCAAAAAGTGGAAAAAGTGGTAGGAGAATTATCAGAACAAATAAAAGATTTGGCAGGAAAATATAAAACAACTGAGGATGCAGTGAAAAAAACGCAGAAAGAACTGAAAGAAGCTAAAAAAGAGACTGAAAAAGTGAAGGGTGAAATTGCTGAATTAAGTAAAATCCAGGAAGATATCCTGGACAGCATTGCCCTCCTAGAATTGAGGCAGCGACAGAAGAACCTGAAATTTAGGGGGATCCCAGAGGAGGCAAATGAGAATATTAGAGTGAAACTAACAGAGGAATTAGCAAAATGGTTAGATGTGAAAAGTGAAGAAATAGACAATGTGATTGTAAGTGCTTTTAGAATAAGGGTGAAATCAGCCAAAGCGAGAGCAAAAAAACTTCCGGGAGATTGTATAGTAATGTTTAATAACATGGAAGTAAGAAATGAGATTTTGAAACTGAATTATGAACGAAAGCTATACATAAATGGAAGAGAGATCACAGTCTATAAGGAAATCCCGACGAGATTTATACGTAAGAGGGAAGAATACAAACAACTGGCTGGAATCCTGAATAAAATAAGAGTGCAATATCGCTGGGAGTATCCGGAAGGTCTATCATTTTATTTCAAAGAAAAAAGATTCAAAATAACGAACCCACAAGAACTAAAGAAATTCAAGAGGAGATATCCCAAAGAGTTAGGTCTGGTAAAGAAGTCAGAGGAAATAAGTGGAGGAGCGACAGGAGGAGAAGAAGAAGAAGAGGAGGAGGCGGAAGTAGAAGAAGAAAGGGAAGAGCCAGAGCAACAAGAAGAGGTTTAAAATAAAGCAACTGAAGAATAAAGGAAGATCGGAATTTGAATAATTAACAAAATGACGCTGAAATTACTGTCATGGAACATTAACGGATTAAATTGTAAAATTAAACGAAATAAAGTTGAACATGTTTTAATTAAACAAAATCTAGACATTATATGCTTACAGGAGACACACATTACAAAAAAACATGAAAGAATTTTGATAAATAAGAGACTGGGGTTGGAATTTGTAACAGCAAGTGAATGTAAAAAGAGAGGAGTGGTGTTATACATAAAAGCAAAACATGAGCCAAAATTAGTTTATAAAGATGAGGAAGGAAGGGTGTTGGCAGTGCAAATAACCGTACTAGGACAGAAAATATTGGTAATAGGAGTGTATGCGCCAAACGGGAAAAAAGCTGATTTTTATGAAAAGTTAAAAGATAACTTGATGGAATATATGGATTTAAAGATGATTTTGATGGGGGACCTGAATGGGGTAATGGTACCCGAGCTGGATAGATCGGCAAGGAAGAAGGACACCTTTGAAGGAAAGCTACCTAAATCCTTTGTAACTATGACGGAAAATTTTGACTTAACAGATATTTGGAGATTCAAACACCCTACAATTAAACAGTTCACATTCTTCTCTGAACCGAATCAGAGCTCGGGGAGGATTGACTATATATGGACCTCAAAGGAATTAGTGACAAGAGTAAAGAAAGTGGAAATCCTTCCCAGAACACTGTCAGACCACAATGCAATCTATATGGAAATGTGCGGAGAACAAACTTCATTTCGGTGGAGAATGAATGAAGGACTAATGGATGACCAGAGAGTGGTGGATAAAGCGAAAGAGGTGATTAAAGAATACTTCAAATTTAATCTTAACGAAGAAATTGACTTGAACACGGTCTGGGATGCAAGCAAAGCTGTTATGCGGGGTTTTATGATACAGCAAAACAGCTTTAAGAAAAGAGAAAGAGAGAAGAAGAAAGAAGAAATCTTAAAACATTTGAAGGAAAGTGAAAAACAACTGACAGCAAAACCAGGATGTATCCAGATCAAAAATAATATCAAGATTATTTCTCAATGCTGGTAAATCAGGAGATAGAATGGAAGATAAAATGGATGAAACAACGAAATTTTGAATATGCAAATAAAACAGGAAAACTTTTAGCGTGGCAGTTGAAAAAAAGACAATCACAGAATGTAATAATAAAAATAAAGAAAGGCAATGAAGTGACAGAAAATCCCAAGGAAATCAGGAGAATTTTTCATAAATTCTATAAGGAACTGTACCAGAAAGATGAAGAAGATGAAGAAGAGATGGAAGAATATCTGAGAAAACATGGATTGAAAGGAATTACTAAAGAAATGTATGATCAATTGAATGAACCAATAACATTAACAGAAATCCAAATGGCAATAAAGAGAATGAAAGTAGGGAAAATACCAGGGCCGGATGGATTGTCATCAAAATACTATAAAGTATTAATGGACCAAGTGGCACCAGTATTAATGAAAATAATGAATAATATCTTAGAGAAAGGCCAAATACCAAATTCGTGGAGGGAAGCTTATATAACATTGATTCCCAAGCAAAATTCCGACCCACTGGAGGTGAAAAACTACAGACCGATCTCACTATTAAACAATGACTACAAGTTATTTGCGGATGTTTTGGCAAATAGAATGAAAGAGATTTTGAAGGAAATAGTTCATAAGGACCAAAATGGATTTTTACCAGGGAGACAAATGAAAGAGAATGTACGAAATATAATAGATATTATTGAATATTTGGATTTAAAAATCAATAGACAAGCAGCACTGGTTTTTATTGATGCCGAGAAGGCATTCGATAAGATATCTTGGTCCTTTATGAAAAAGAACTTGGAGGTAATGGGCCTAGGCGGAAAATTTGGAAAAGCAATTAATGCAATATATTCGAACCAAAACGCTAAATTGATTGTGAACAATAACTTATCAGAAAGCTTTGGTATTTGGAAAGGAACTAGACAAGGCTGCCCATTATCCCCGCTGTTATTCATTACAGTGTTAGAGGTATTAACAAAGAATTTAAGAGAAGCGGAGCTAGTAAGAGGGATAAAAGTGGGAACAAAAGAACACAAATTGAAGGCCTTCGCCGATGACCTGGTCCTAACAGTAGAAGAGCCACAAACAAGTGTAATAGAGGCGTTGAAAGAAATTGAAGAATTTGGAAAATTAGCAGGTTTAAAATTGAACAAGAAGAAAACCAAAATGCTGGTCAAAAATATGAGGAAGGAAGAAATTGATTATTTACAACAAAACTCTGGGATTGTAGTGACAAAAAAGATTAAATATCTAGGAATTTGGCTTACCCCAAAAAATATTAATTTGTTTACAGATAATTATGTACCAATGTGGAAAGAGGTGAAGAAAGATTTGGAGAATTGGAATAAACTGAGTATGCCGCTTATGGGTAGAATTGCCGCCATTAAGATGAGCGCCTTACCTAAGCTGCTATTCCTCTTTCAAATGATACCTATTATAAAAGGAACAAGCCAGTTTAAGGAATGGCAAAAGACGTTTTCTAAATTTGTCTGGCAGGGTAAAACACCCAGGATAAAACATAAACTAATGATTGACAGAAAAGAAAGAGGGGGATTCGCCATGCCAGACATAAAACTATATTATGAGGCGTCTTGTCTATGCTGGCTGAGAGACTGGTTAAGACTCGATGATAGCGACTTGCTAAATCTAGAAGGCTTTAACAACCGTTTTGGATGGCATTCCTACATTTGGTACGGAAAAGTAAAAATGCATAAAGAATTTCTAAATCATACTATAAGAAAACCTATCTTTGAAGTGTGGGAGAGATACAAGAACTTATTAGAAAGAAAGACTCCTAAATGGCTCTCACCCATCGAGGCGATAACGGTAAGAAAAATTAATATGGAAAGGAAATGGGCCACTTATGAAGAAATATTGACTGAAACAGAGGAAGGAGTGAGACTTAAACCATATGAACAAATTAAGGACTGCTTTACGGGCTGGTTACAGTACCATCAGATCAACGATATTTTAAAGGCGGACAAAAAGAATAATGGTTTTGAGGATAAAAAATCAAAATTTCAAGTAGAGTTAGTGGAAGGCGGAGGAAAGAAATTGTTATCAAAAATGTACAATTACTTATTAGAGTGGTACACAAAAGATGAGGAAGTGAAAGAAGTAATGATCAAATGGGCTATGGATTTTGGATATAATATTGAATTAGATACTTGGATAAAATTATGGAATCAGAATTTAAAATTCACGGCATGTACCATCCTAAAAGAGAATGTAATGAAGATGATGTATCGTTGGTACTTAACACCAGTCAAAATTGCAAAGATGTATAGGACAAAAAACAAGTTATGTTGGAGATGTAAGGAGAGAGATGGGGAATTTTTACATATGTGGTGGACGTGTGATAAAATCAGGGTGTTTTGGGAATCAATATACAACGAACTAAAGAAAATGTTTAAATATACCTTTCCCAAGAAACCGGAGGCGTTTCTGATAGGATTGATGGGAGAGGAAGTTAAAAGGTCAGACCAGAGGTTATTTATGTATGCGACCACTGCAGCCAGACTGTTGATTGCCCAAAAGTGGAGAACACAAGAGGTGCCGACAGTAGGAGATTGGCGGCAAAAGATGGTGGATTATGCCGAACTGGCAAAGATGACGGGTAAGGTTAGAAACCAAGACAACCAGAGGTTCGTTAAAGAGTGGAGTAACTTCATAGATTATTTAAAAGAAAATTGTACAGGCTTAAAAACACTGACAGGATTTTTGTAATTCCTACGTTGTGCGTGATAAATAACGCCTGATCAAAAGGTGAGAAAGGGAAAGCGGAAAAAAAAAAAAAGGCATCAGGGGTGAAAAATTAATAAAACGCCAAAACAGATTATGATAAGAAAACCATTGGAGGGAGGGAAGGAAGTCGTATACGGTTTGAAAAAATAGAATGTAAAGTATATAGGTAATGTAATGTAACAAGAAAATGAATAAAAAGCATTTAAAAAAAAAAATAGAATCACAAAACATGCAGCAAAGTAGAGCAGGGAAATATAGGCTTCTAGATCTCTAAATATGCCTTTCTAGGGACGCGGGTGGCGCTGTGGTCTAAACCACAGAGCCTCTTGGGCTTGCTGATCAGAAGGTCGGCAGTTTGAATCCCCGCGACGGGGTGAGCTCCCATTGCTGGGTCCCTGCTCCTGCCAACCTAGCAGTTTGAAAGCACGTCAAAGTGCAAGTAGATAAATAGGTACCACTCCAGCGGGAAGGTAAACGGCATTTCCGTGCGCTGCTGTGGTTCGCCAGAAGCGGCTTAGTCATGCTGGCCACATGACCCAGAAGCTGTCTGCGGACAAACGCCGGCTCCCTTGGCCTATAGAGCGTGCAACTCCAGAGTCGTCCGCGACTGGACCTAACAGTCAGGGGTACCTTTACCTTTACATTATGTTTATTCCAAAGTTCCCCATTTCTCTTAGCAGAGAAAGAGACCACACATTTGGTAAGTTTAAAATTGCTTACTAATAAACTCTTCAGAGGTCAGATTCATGTGCTTTTCCATACAGCAGCAAGAAAAGACAGGCAGTGCAGCTTAGTTTCAAAAAGTGATAAATGTTTCTAAATTACTTGTATCAAAGCACAGAGATGGCTTGTTTAAGCCACACCGTTTGAGACTGGAACATTCAGTCTACACATCCTTGCTGGTTGGTTCATGTGGTAGAAAAGGAAAAAGAACCAAAGAGTTTTCTAGCCCTTCTTCCCAAGGTGAAGAGGTGTGACCTAGCTAAGCCTGGCAGGGCAGCTTGCTCTATGGTTTTAACCCATTCATGCATTAAATAGAATTATATGAATTGGTTATATGAGGCTGATCTATCCCACAACTTGGGATCAGGATACCTGAGAGATCATCTCACTCCTTACATACCCAACTGATCACTATGCTATGCAAGAGAGTGGCCTCCTGTAGATCCCATCTCATTAGGAAACCTTTGGGGTGGCAGCACCAACCCATTGGAATGCCACCCATATTGTTTTTTCAGCACCTATTGAAAAGCTTCCTTTTTTCAAAAAGCCTTTTGAACGGAGATTTTTTTTTAAAATCCCAGCCTATATGTATATTGAATTGGACATTGTTTTCAATATTGATACTTTTAATTGTTAAGTTGGTTTAAGATGCTTTGAGAAGAACGTGCATCATTTATTTTATTTACTTATTGCATTTAAATCCCACATTTTTCCCTCCAAGGAGCTCCAGGTGGCATAACATAGTCCTTTCCTGCCTCATTAAATCCCCACAACAATCCTGTGAGGTAGGTTTTAGGCTGTGGGTGAAATAAATCACACTACTGCCCCAAACACAGTATATCGGTCTGAGATGTACAGTGATAACATGCTTACGCTAGGAATGTTAAACATTTTAAATAATAATAATAATAATAATAATTTATTTATACCCTGCCCACCTGGCTGGGTTTCCCCAGCCACTCTGGGCGGCTTCCAACAAAACATTAAAATACAATTGTCCTTCAAACATTAAAACCTTCCCTAAACAGGGCTGTCTTCAGATGTCTTCTAAAAGACTGGTAGTTGTTTTTCTCTTTGACATCTGGTGGGAGAGCATTCCACAGGGCGGGTGCCACTACCGAGAAGGCCCTCTGCCTGGTTCCCTGTACGTACTCAAATTTCTGCTGTAAACCACTCCTTCCATGATGTATGTATAATATGTTGGGAGGCGGTCTCCCTTTTTATTATTATTCCATAAACATACTGGACAACACATGACAATAAAAACTATACAGGGTTCAGGGGACATGTGAATATAATTATATAATTACTAGTAGACATGAAGCCCGTTAAATTAACGGGCACTAGAACATGATGGAAAGCGGGGACGGCGAGAACTTGCTGAAGTGCTCGATGTACTTTGGCGCCCCGGCCAGCGCCGAATGGCCCTTCAGCAGGCAGCGCAGGAGGCGCATCGCGGCGGCGGCGGCACTGGCACCAGCCAGGCACCGGCAGGCCAACTCAGCCGCCACTTGTAATGGCCGCTGCCGCTTAGAATGAAGTCCACGCGAGCGTGCACCCGCCGCTTCAACAGCCCGGCCGGCCGAAGTCTCTGCGCTCCAATCCCTGTGCCCATGGGGCACATGCGCAGTTTCGCCCGGCCGCCCGAAGTCTCTGCGCTCCAATCCCTGTGTCCGTGGGGCACATGCGCAGTAGGACACAGGGACGGACACAGGGACTGGACGCAGACACACTTGCACTTTATTATATAGGATAAAATGACATGATACGCAATTGCACTGTACAGGGTACCTTTTAATAACCTAAGATAATGAAAAGGGAATCAGACTGTCACTAAGCAAGCCACAAGTGCAGGTAATTTTGCATAGGTCTGCAAGCAGCCACTTGTCTGATTGCCTATGGTGACTAAAAATCAGTTCCAGGCAAGCCAGAGGATAGGCTGGAGAACAGGTTGTTTTCTTCTTCTTTTTCACCATCAATGTGCCACTGCTATGTCCTGGCTGGTAGTCTAGCCAACCTTTTTGCATTCCTAGCAACTCTGATGAATTTATTTTCGACGTTGGCTGTGACTATTATATGTCTCTGGTGAACATTTTGAATTGCTGTCAACGTTTAATAACATTTACACTCGCACTGAATCGGAGGAGCTGCCGTTGAACAACAAAACCAGTCTTTCTCCTTGATTTCCAATGCCCCCCCCCTCCCCAAAAAATCCTGTGGTCCTTTCATCCTGACAGAAGTGTCACTTTGTCTGGTTCAGGGTCTAAAGCTCTGTTTTATTTTGCTGCTTGTTTGATTTAATCTCATCCCTCTCCTCTTCGAGGACACAGAACGCTGAACACAAAAGGGATGAGTGGAATCTCTAATTGTACTATTAGGCTGCATACAAAACACCAGAAAACTGTATTAAAGTGCAGCTAAATTGAAAGCTAAATATTGAATGGAACAGAGCCGATTAGGGTGCAAATATTCTATTTTCTCATTAATTGCACTTTGCTATTAAAAATTCTGAGTAATTAATCAACCTCGTAACCTTAAAAAGGAGAGAGAACGTATTACTGTATGTTATTAATAATTAGCTTATGACTGGATCACATTTCATAAAATTGGAACTGTAACTACTGTCTCTCGGCAGGGGGTTCTGTATAAATTAAACCGCGCAATGTTGACGAAGCGGGTGCCGAGATGTTTCTGCAAACCCTAAACATTCTGGAAGGTTTTTGTTTAAATAAATAAAAAAAATGTTATCAATTAAGCCATTGCAGGAAGGAAATGGGAATAAATCTTGGGCAAATGCATTCAGGAGATCCTGAAGAGTTTGCTGAAAACCATTTCTTTGCTCCCCTAGACCCATTGGCCCACTGCTATGTACGTATTTATGAGTATCTATTTGGTTTTGGTTTGAGGTCATCATCATTTTTAATTTGTATGCCGTCCTTCTATCTTACAATACTCAAGGCAGTTCACAAGCGGAAGAAACAAAAAAAGGACACCTTATAACAATCTAATGCAATACAAAATGTGATAATAAAACAAAACTTTAAAATAAGCAACCCACATCAAAAAAGTAACATTCAACCATCATAATTGTATAACATAATAATATCAACATATAAAAGTTAAACAGAAATCCACTCAACAGTTACAATAAATAATTTCTAAACTATAATCAATAAAACAATGGTAAGCCACAGTACATAAAATAATACAATACAAATTGAGAAGCAGAGACTAGAGGGCAAAGCAAGGCAGGTGGAAGGAGGCCTTGACTGACAAAGTCTCTCCCCTCACAGTTCTTCCTCCAGGAACAGCTCCCTTATGAGGATTCCCAGGGCCGGAGGGTGGGGCAAGGGAGGACCTACTTTCAAATGCCAGTGTGGTGTAGTGGTTAAGAGCAGTAGACTTGTAATCTGGTGAATCGGGTTCGATTCCCCGCTCCTCCACATGCAGCTGCTGGGTGACCTTGGGCTAGTCACACTTCTCTGAAGTCTCTCAGCCTCACTCACCTCACAGAGTGTTTGTTGGGGGGGGAGGAAGGGAAAGGAGAATGTTAGCCGCTTGGAGACTCCTTCGGGTAGTGATAAAGCGGGATATCAAATCCAAACTCTTCTTCTACTTCTTCTTCTTTTGCTATATTACATTGCTAATCTTAGAGAATCGTGATGGTTATAAACATGGTCAATGGTGAGTGGGAATTGTCTGCAGGTGACCAGGTAAGAAGGCTTTTATGAAGAAAGTTGGCTCTTTTTTCTATGGAAGATGGTTATATCTAGTCCGGTCCCTGCAACGCAGGAATCTGCAGCTGTCCCATATGGGGATCGAACCTGTGACCTTGGCATTATTGATGCACATAGAGACCTATAAGCTCAGCTAACTAGCCAGGCTAGAGGCCTTGTGCCTATTGTTTCTTTGTAGTGCCTTATCTTGTGCTAGGGACCCAGGTGGCGCTGTGGGTTAAACCACAGAGCCTAGGGCTTGCTGATCAGGAGGTCGGCGGTTCGAATCCCTGTGACGGGGTGAGCTCCCGTTGCTCGGTCCCAGCTCCTGCCCACGTAGCAGTTCGAAAGCACGTCAAAGTGCAAGTAGATAAATAGGAACCGCTCCGGCGGGAAGGTAAACGGCGTTTCCATGTGCTGCTCTGGTTCACCAGAAGCGGCTTTGTCATGCTGGCCACATGACCTGGAAGCTGTACGCCGGCTCCCTCAGCCAATAAAGTGAGATGAGCACTGCAACCCCCAAGTCATCCACGACTGGACCGAATGGTCAGGGGTCCCTTTACCTTTACCTTTATCTTGTGCTAGGAGCAGCTTTACTCCCAAGGTTGTAAACACATTCCTAAGGGTCTACATTTGAAAAGGAGACAAGCTTTGCTCAAATGTCCTAACCCCCTCAGGTAGAAAGGAATGCAAAGAGATCAGTTCTTTGCTCGCTTGCTCAATGAATAGGTAATGAAGGAAAGACCATGCATGGTATAATTAGTATTGTGTTGTAACTTTAGATTGGAGGAAGTTTAGGCATATGTATTGCTTTAATAGATAACAGCTATGTATATTAACCCCTTTTGGGGTTTTGCTCAGATTTTGAAGAGTGATTCCACTGAGCCGTGATTGCTAGCAATAAACACCATTTGTTTTCTCACCGCCATGTGGAGATTTCCTTCAGCCTCAAACGTTGATTTTTGCAACATTTCCAGTACTGTGCTCTAACCCATGGGTAGGCAAACTAAGGACCGGGGGCCGGATGCGGCCCAATCGCCTTCTCAATCCGGCCCACGGACGGTCCGGGAATCAGCGTGTTTTTATATGAGTAGAATGTGTGTTTTTATTTAAAATGCATCTCTGGGTTATTTGTGGGGCATAGGAATTCATTCATTATTTTTTTCCCCAAAATATAGTCCGGCCCCCCACAAGGTCTGAGGGACAGTGGACCGGCCCCCTGCTGAAAAAGCTTGCTGACCCCTGCAGTCTAACCAACTGAGCTATCATGTAATACAGGCACGTCCAATTCCCAAGAGACTGTATCTACTCACATTATAAAAATGCTGGCTGTGATCTACCCATTGTTATTGACAAGCAAAGTTGTTGGGGGGGGGAGATCTACCTGTTGGACATGCCTGGAATGGTAGAACTGAAACAGGGCTGCGTGTGTCAGAAAGGAAATGGCTGCCTTCTCAAATCCCCACTTGTAGTCCCTCAATTCCCTGGAAGACCCAAGCAGCTTCCATTGCCTCCTATCCTTGAAGGAACCTAAGCAGGATCACCATAGAAATGGACTGGGGAGCTTCTGAAAGCAATTGATGCTGGGGGAGGGGATTGGCACAAAATTACCTAGGAGGAAGATCCTCCCTTCTTCCAGGTTGATTTCACAGATTTCATCCTTGTTGAAATTAATTTCCTGTCCATGAGAAAAGAGAGAAAAGAAACAGGAACGCCAGAATGTGAGGAATGGATCAGGCCCCCAGGCAGGGATGTCACATTTTTGACAGCAGATTTTTGTGAGAGCCAGTGTGGTGTAGTGGTTAAGAGCGGTAGACTCGTAATCTGGGGAACCGGGTTCACGTCTCCGCTCCTCCACATGCAGCTGCTGGGTGACCTTGGGCTAGTCACACTTCTCTGAAGTCTCTCAGCCCCACTCACCTCACAGAGTTTGTTGTGGGGGAGGAAGGAAAAGGAGAATGTTAGCCGCTTTGAGACTCCTTCGGGTAGTAATAAAGCGGGATATCAAATCCAAACTCTTCTTCTTCTTCTTCTTCTTCTTCTTCTTCTTCTTCTTCTTCTTCTTCTTCATATGCTAATATTTACACTGGGAGGTGCGTGGGATGGAGAACCTTTTCACAAAATGGGGACAAGGAAGGTTTGCATTAAATGGAAATGGCATTCATTCTTCTCTTCTAAAAACTTGCCCAAAGGTCAACACTTTCTTTGACCTTTGATAGCTCATTGCCAAACCTGGTGGTACCTGAAGTATATGCAGGTTCTAGCAAGACCCAAGGCAGTGATTCAGCTTAAAGGTTTTACTGCGGCCCCAGGAACAGACTGGGGGAAAGGGGGAAAGGGTCTGATTTCTAAACTCTTCAGCCAGCCCCTGGTGACACCCACCTAATGTAAGGTTACCAGATGTCCCCGTTTCCGGGGACAGTCCCCGGATTTACAAATCAGTCCCCATACAAAATCCATTGAAATTGAAAAGTGTCCCCGGACTCATTGAAACAAATCTGGTAACCTTAACCTAATGCATGACTGGCTGCTTTGCGCCAGGCAGTGAATCACAATGCAGGTTTGAGATTCCTGGCCTGCCTTGTGATGCGGACTCAAGCTCAGAGCAGGAGACACTAAGAAACATACATAACAGGACCAGCATGCTATGTTCTAGAGCCAAGTCCACAGGAAATGCCAACATTCACTTACTGCCAGGAGTTTTTCAGATGCCATGTTCTATACCGATGCCATGTTCAATAATAATAATAATAATAATAATAATAATAATAATAATAATAATAATAATATATTATTTATACCCCGCCCATCTGGCTGGGTTTCCCCATCCACTTTGGGCGGCTTTCAACAGAACATTAAAATACAATAATCTATTAAACATTAAAAGCCTCCCTAAACAGAGCTGCCTTCAGATGTCTTCTAAATGTCTGGTAGTTGTTGTTCTCTTTGACATCTGAAGGGAGGGCGTTCCACAGGACGGGTGCCACTACCGAGAAGGCCCTCTGCCTGGTTCCCTGTAACTTGGCTTCTCGTTGTGAGTGAACCGCCAGAAGGCCCTCGACACTGGACCTCAGTGTCCGGGCTGAACGATGGGGGTGGAGACGCTCCTTCAGGTATACTGGACCGAAGCCATTTAGGGCTTTAAAGGTCAGCACCAACACTTTGAACTGTGCCCGGAAACATACTGCGAGCCAGTGTAGGTCTTTCAAGACTGGTGTTATGCGGTCTCGGTGGCCACTCCCAGTCACCAGTCTAGCTGCCGCATTCTGGATTAGTTGTAGTTTCCGGGTCACCTTCAAAGGTAGCCCCACGTAGAGCGCATTGCAGTAATCCAAGCGAGAGATAACTAGAGCATGCACCACTCTGACGAGACAGTCTGCGGGCAGGTAGGGTCTCAGCCTGCATACCAGATGGAGCTGGTAGACTGCTGCCCTAGATACAGAATTAACCTGTGCCTCCATGGACAGCTGTGAGTCCAGAATGGCTCCCAGGCTGCGCACCTGGTCCTTCAGGGGCACAGTTACCCCATTCAGGACCAGGGAGTCCTCCACACCTGCCCGCCTCCTGTCCCCCCAAAATAGTACTTCTGTCTTGTCAGGATTCAACCTCAATCTGTTAGCCGCCATCCATCCTCCAACCACCTCCAGACACTCACACAGGACCTTCACCGCCTTCACTGGTTCTGATTTGAAAGAGAGGTAGAGCTGGGTATCATCCGCATACTGATGAACACCCAGCCCAAACCCCCTGATGATCTCTCCCAGCGGCTTCATATAGATATTAAAAAGCATGGGGGAGAGGACGGAACCCTGAGGCACCCCACAAGTGAGAGCCCAGGGGTCTGAACACTCATCCCCCACCACCACTTTCTGAACACGGCCCAGGAGGAAGGAGCGGAACCACTGTATAACAGTGCCCCCAGCTCCCAACCCCTCTAGACGGTCCAGAAGGATGTTATGGTCGATGGTGTCAAAGGCCGCTGAGAGATCCAGCAGAACTAGGAAACGGCTCTCACCTTTGTCCCTAGCCCACTGGAGATCATCGACCAGTGCGACCAAGGCAGTTTCAGTCCCATGATGAGGTCTGAATCCCGATTGGAAGGGATCCAAGGGGGACTTAAGCAAGGGTCACTATAGCAAACCTCTGCAAGCCTCTACACGCTGAGGATGCCAGAACCTCTGTTCAAGTGGCCACACACTTTATTGCTGGGCAACAGTCCTTGGTGACATGGAATGCAAGCCACCATACCAAGATTCTAGAAGAGACAGTGTGTCATAGTAGACTTGGAGCTGGGAGAGCCAGGGTTAAACGCCCCACTCAGCCAGGAGACTCCCCGGGTGACCTTGGGCTAGTCACTCACTTTCAGCCTAACTGGCCTCACCAGATTCTTGTGAGGAGAAGACAGGGAGAAGGAGAAACATGGACCTCACCTTGAGAGAAAGGCAGGATATACACGTCATAAACAGATACATAAACCACCAGTTGTGAAAAGCTGACCCATACCAGCTGCACAGTATTTCTTCCACAGAAAGGCTGAGAAGACCCCTTCCGACTTGCCTGCATTTAGACACAGCCACAAGATTGAAAGTGAAGTAAATTTGGGTTCAAACAAGACCCAAGGCTTAATGGCTTTACTGAGGCCTCATGAACAGACTGGGGAAACAGGGAAAGGGTCTGGTTTATATAAACCTCAGCCAGCCCCTGGCAACACCAACCTAGTGCATGACTGGCTGCATTGTGATGTGGACTCAAGCTCAGAGAAGACAGAAAACACCTGCAGGCAGCACTGGATACAACCCTGTGTTTTCAGCAGGGGCTGTTAAGTGCTGAAGGGACAACAAGTTGAGCTTTTCTACGGTATTGTCCCCACCTCCCACAGGCAAGAAGACCCTTTTCAGCCCTGCTTCCCAGTTTGAACAGGATGGGTAAAATGTGGATTAACAGCCTGTAAACGGTGCTCAGATATGGACAAGTCTGTAGACGAAAGGAATAGCTGCTGCCATGCTCTTTTGATTGCAATTATTTGTATGGGTTTACCGTAATAGTTTTCACAAACACACACAAAATAGTTTTAGTTCTAAACGAAGTTTGTTTTTTAAATTATTGTTTTTTCTATGTCTTTAGTGGTTCTTATTTTTATCTGCAAGCCGCCTTGAGTCTCTGTCAGGGAATTTTTTTTATTGATTTTCTTTTCTCATAACAAATGTTCGGTGTCATCATTTAACAACCATTTTCTGATTTCCCCCTCCCCATTGACTTCCCCCAACGTCCATTTCTGGTTTATTAGACCCAATGTTACATTCTGCTGTTTATACATAATATTCTAATTATATTATCACTAATTATATTTCTTGTCCTCTGTAAATAAAGTTGTAAATGTTTATTTAAATCCTGCCAGTGAGTCCATGTTGTTGTTGTTTTTGTTTCTGCAAGTAATAATAATAATAATAATAATAATCTTTAATACGGTCAAAGACCAGCAAGAAAATTATACAATCCAATTCATGGAATTGGTATTTACTTAATAAAATTACAATTTAAAATTTGCAGATTTAAAATTTTTTTATAGATGGGTCTTAGCCACCTATCGACATTCCTACAGTAGTTCAACTAGGATATCAGTCACTGGTATTTGCTGCCATCACTTTTTGTCTTACTCTTGTCGATATATAGCAACATTCTGCAATAATCCTGGTGGTCTCTGTATCTTTATCAGCTAGAAGGTATCTAGTATAAACTTCCTCTGATCGACTGGTATCTGCAAGTATGTTGTAAAAGGTTCCTATTTTCCCCCCAAGGTCACTACTGTCCTTTTCGCACAGTTTGTCCGTTAACTAGTCCTCCTGTGTTTGATAAGGTAGTCAGCTGTTTTGCAGCTGACCTTTTGCAAGAAAGGGCAAGTAGCTTCGGCTTCTAGGGTCTTAAACATGCAGGGGAATTATTTAACTAGGAAGCCATACAGCCATGTGCATTAGCAGAGTGCTCCTAATCTTCAGACGAGACTTTTCAATTGATTGCAGGTGAGCAGTGGCAACGGTTCTCTACTGAGAGAGATTGGTTAAACCTCTATTTGGAAGAGTTTCATTTGGAAAGCGAGCCCAGCAGCCGCTCATTTAGACCATGAACTGTTTGTCGATACTAACAATTAGTGAAGTAAAGATTCCATTGACCGCACAACAAGAATCGATAGGCGTTGTACTTGTTAAGTTATTTACCGCAGAGTGTATTAAAGCTTGTAGATTTCCCATAAATCCTTTAAAGCTCCCCTGCCAAGTGAGACCCTACATGCCTCCACTGTACACACATTTATGGTTGGGCACGATTGATAGGGTGGTTTTAGTAGACCAGGAGCTCCCAGATCCTGACCCCTATTTGAGGAATGTTACTTTTTCATTCACAGCGCAGGTGGCGCTGTGGTCTAAACCACTGAGCCTCTTGGGCTTGCCCATCAGAAGGTTGGCGGTTCAAATCCCTGCGACGGGATCTCGTTGCTCGGTCCCTGCTCCTGCCAACCTAGCAGTTCGAAAGCACATCAAAGTGCAAGTAGATAAATAGGTACCACTCTGGTGGGAAGGTAAAAGGTGCTTCCGTGCGCTGCTCTGGTTCGCCAGAAGCAGCTTAGTCATGCTTGCCACATGACCTGGAAGCTGTCTGCGGACAAACACCGGCTCCCTCGGCCAGTAAAGTGAGATGAGCGCCACAACCCCAGAGTCATCCGTGACTGGACCTAACGGTCAGGGGTACCTTTACCTTTACCCCTGACCGTTAGGTCCAGTCACGGACGACATGTGACCAGCATGACTAAGCTGCTTCTGGCGAACCAGAGCAGCACACGGAAATGCCGTTTGCCTTCCCGCCAGAGCAGTACCTCTTTATCTACTTGCACTGCGTGCTTTCGAATTGCTAGGTTGGCAGGACATCCCTATTTTCATCAGAGAAATATTAGAGGGTATGGAGTTATCAGACCCCCAAGCCATAGGGATTTTTTTTAAAAAATGTTTTATATGTTGGAAGCCGCCCAGAGTGGCTCTGGCAACCCAGTCAGATGGGCAGGGTATAAATAGTAAAATTCTTGTTATTGCTGTTATTACTAGTATTATTATTCTTATTACGGAACGGGACGTCCCTGTTTTCATCAGAGGAATGTTGGAGGGGAGCTGGTGTGATTTGTGAATTAGCTAATGAATTAATTTCTGCGAGGTAGTATACTTTCCCCCCCTTTTTTCTACAACGTTAATCAGTCTGTTCCTCTGGACGGACTGCATTGTTCTCATTTTTAAAAAATAATATTTGGAAATCTGCATTTTAAAAACCATGTAGAAACAAAAAGGTGTTAAAAGTGCTAATGAACACAAGGCAGATGCTGTTTCATAATATGTTAGCTCCTAAGCTTAAAGCTTTGCCTCATTTAAATTTGGGTTTTGTTTTGTTTTTTAAGCTATTTACTTCACAACAGCTAACACTGCATTTCCAAAGAGCAGCCCTTCCTGGAATCCACCCCCCCACCTCCCCGTTTCTATGCAGACACCATGTAATGGCCCTCCTCTATCTCAATAGTTTATCATGGGTCTCTCAGCACACAATAAGAGATTCTTCCGTCTGTGTTTGGGGTTGCAAACTGAGAAGTGAGATAAGGGAAAGCAGTCGGAATGAAATCCTCCCAAACAAGTGAAGAACAGCCATTTCTGAATGAAAAACAAGGTAGCTCTCAGCAACAGATAACCCAGCCTGGCTCTGATCTTGACAGTCTCTGACAGTGTTGCTAACCGAAGGGCAAACTCCTTTAGTGGTTCCTCCATCATATCAAGGCTCGGCGTTTCCTCGTTACTTTAACCAGAGCTGCACTGGTCCAAATGCTTGTCGAACTGGTATGCTGCAGCAATGACAATGTGGCTGTCTTTGGAGTCAGGCCACACAAGTAGATTATTTTTTATTCTTATTATTTATAAAATGTGCACACTGCACTTCACCCGTAGATCCCAACATAAATCCACAACATGAATTGGCTCTCAAGAAGCCAGGAATTCTTCTCAACTGGTGTCCAAACAACTTACGCATCAGTCACAGCTCTGACTTTACTCATTGGCAAAAGATGCACAAAGGCCAGGCTGGCTCATTCACAGAAATCACTTAGAAATTTGCCTGCACAAATTTTCTTCCTAGGAGGGCAAGAGAATCACTTTCTCTTAAAATGGAAGCTCAGAGTTTGGGGGGCTCGGTTGTGGCCTCTACATCAGTACTCCTTGTGGTGGCATGTCAGTGGCATGTGTTGTCAGAATACCAAGGTCCTATATATATATATATATATATATATATATATATATATATATATATATATATACCCTGTTTCCCCTATTTTAAGATGTAGTCATAAAATAAGCTATAGCAGGATTTTTTCGCATTTGCGAAATATAAGCCGTACCCCGAAAATAAGCCATAGTGATAGGTGCCATTCTGGAGGGTGCCAAGGAAAACGCGGGGCTGGGCTTACGTAATAAAAATAAGACATCCCCTCAAAATAAGCCATAGTGTGTTTTCTTGAGGGAAAAAATATATAAGACGGTGTCTTAAAATAGGGGAAACACGGTATATATATAATTGTTCATAAGTGTGCCAAGCAAAACAAGGCCACATGTCTGAAGCAGCACAGGAAGACAGGCCTGTCTCCATTTTGACTCCCAAACTGACAAACTGTATCTCTGCAAGGAAGGAGGGGGTGATTGTCTCAGGAAAATAAAGTGATAATCTCTGGCATCCTGATGCCTGAGTGCCAGACATGGGCCATTTCCCTCACAAAGAACCAACCACCTAAAATGGATTTGGATCGTTAGCCCTACATTAGCCCTGCCAGGCCAGGGCAGGAAACAAGAAACCTTTTGTTTTGCTGAAATGTGTGTCTGGGAGGGGTCAGGGAGAGATGGCACAGGTGTGAGAATTCTCAGGTTACCTCCTCTGACCCTCCCAATCTGTGATGCAGCTGTGATGTATCTGGGGAGTGGTCTGGGGTTACACCCCTTCTGTGATGTATGTGGGAGATATCTGGGGGTGGGGCTGGACTCGGAGAAGGAATTTTTGAAATGTCTTGATAAGAGCATGTGCTCCTTTTGTTCGGGGTCCTTTCCCCCCTACTCTTTGGTGTGTGGGGCAAAAACGCCATGTTTGCAACAGAAATAAATTCTTTGCTTCTCAATTTTTCTCTGGTTGGCCTCTGTAATTTACTCCATCCGATGGAGAACCTCAAAAGGCTCTTGTGTACCCCATAAGGGAATAAGAGCAGATTTCTGATTATTTCACATGTTATAATACATATATGCTATTAATTATTTCTCTTGTTTTAGAGAAAGTCAATTTAAGCATTTCAATTAGGAATTTAGAAAACTCCCAGTCCCTGCTTGATTCCGAATTGCCTGATTTCCTTTGCAAGGTGGCACTGGCGTGTCAGCAATCTGTCGTTCTTTTGTTTCCGATTTGTTGACTCGGTTCAGACCATTGTAGAGGCATAGTTTGCTACGGTGTGCAGTTCCCATACTTCCGTTACTTATGTGCCTGCACGTTTATGCTTTGATTGAATCAAGGCAGAAAAAAAGTATCCTGCTGAGAGTATGCGATCACATCAGGGTTCCTTTTTGCATAGTATATAATCAGCGCACACAGGCAGTGGTGCACATCAGTAACCTGTAAGAGAGAGAGAGAGAGAAATGACACCTGAATTGAAAACTGTGACAAAGTAAGCATGCAGCAATTCAGGTATTAGTTTTAATGAAAAACCAGTAGACATGCGACTGTTGATTGTCTTTGGTAGCATTGCATGTGATAAGTTTTTGCAGTTCCTCACAAAAGTCCACATGGCACCATGCAATCGAAGATCTTTTGCGGTAAAGATTGGTTATTTACCTATATAGGGAAAGTAAACACGACTGGACCTAATGGTCAGGGGTCCCTTTACCCTTTACCTTTAGGGACGCGGGTAGTGCTGTGGGTTAAACCACAGAGCCTAGGGCTTGCCGATCAGAAGGTCGGCGGTTCCAATCCCCACAACAGGGTGAGCTCCCGTTGCTCGGTCCCTGCTCCTGCCAACCTAGCAATTCGAAAGCACGTCAAAGTGCAAGTAGATAAATAGGTACCACTCCGGCAGGAAGGTAAACGGCGTTTCCGTGCGCTGCTCTGGTTCTCCAGAAGCGGCTTCGTCATGCTGGCCACATGACCTGGAAGCTGTACGCCGGCTCCCTCAGCTAATAAAGCGAGATGAGCACCGCAACCCCAGAGTCGGTCACGACTGGACCTAATGGTCAGGGGTCCCTTTACCCTTTACCTTTAAACACACATGCTAATCCCTTTTACTTGGCAACAGAATATACTGCTCAACAGAATTGAGACCTTTCAACAAGTACCGGTAGCTATTGTGCAAGCTGACAACATGATAGTTACCAGCTAGAACAGAACTTTATCCCCAGCTTTTAAAAGACAATTAATGTTTTTAAAAAGAAGGAAAGAAAGAGAAACCAGCACTGAAGTCCCATTAAAGCTTTAGTTAAAACTGCAAAGCCAGAAAATTCAAAAGATCAAGTTTGTAATTCTGTCTTTAATTCCTCTTCTTGCAATTATACACTTCATCTCAGGAGTCCTTAGAGCAGTAGGTGATCTTGCCTAACCTGTAATTTCCATTTACCTATGCACAATGGGTAAGAGAAGGACAAACTTGATTTTGAAATTCCTTGCTGTTGTAGGCTTCAAGCAGCCAACTTCTGCTATTAAAATGCACTTTGGAAACAATCTAACATGCCCAGGCACTGGTTATTATTTGCTTGAAGCTATTAGCAAAGTGGATGGACTCATTAAGCTTTGCTTTTCAGCTCTGATGGCAAGCACTTTTTCATTTTAATAACATGTTACAAAATAAAAATAAAATATATTGTTAAAGTACCATGGAATTCAACTGCTACTCAATTGCCCCCGTTACCAAAATCTGCATGGTGCATGCATTGAAATAGCAAACATGTGGCTTTTAGTACATTTTATTTTCCTTGAAAATACATAGCTTTTCCTTTCTCCAACCCCCTACAAAGTGTTAGAGCAGGGTTTGCCAGAGCAATCCCCTTCAGATGTTGCTGATCTACAAACCCTGTCATCCTATGATGGCTGGGAGTCTGATAGAAGTTGGATTCCAGCAGCGTATGAAGTTCACCCCCACATTAAACTCTAGGGAGTCCCGGGTTCAAAATGCAGCTCAGCCATTAAACCACTAATTGCACCATTGTATGCATGCCATTGTATGCCACGCGGGTGGTGCTGTGGGTTAAACCACAGAGCCTAGGGCTTGCCGATCAGAAGGTCGGCGGTTCGAATCCCCGCAACGGGGTGAGCTCCCGTTGCTCGGTCCCAGCTCCTGCCAACCTAGCAGTTCGAAAGCACATCAAAGTGCAAGTAGATAAATAGGTACCGCTCCGGCGGGAAGGTAAACGGCGTTTCCGTGCATTGCTCTGGTTCGCCAGAAGTGGCTTAGTCATGCTGGCCACATGACCCGGAAGCTGTACGCCAGCTCCCTCGGCCAGTAAAGCGAGATGAGCACCGCAATCCCAGAGTCGTCCACGACTGGACCTAATGGTCAGGGGTCCCTTTACCTTTACCTTTATGCATGCTTACTCAAAAGTAAGCCTCATGTGTCCCTTGAATTTGGAGGCACTTGGATGAAAAAGTGGTATCAAAATAAGAGATGAAGATGAAATCTCTGAAGGAATCAAGGTATGGAAGAAAAGGCGGCTATAAGAAAATTGTGTTCTGAACTGTTACTTTCCTCTGAGTGGTTATTTACTTACCGGTATGTAGAATATTTTCATCCTAGATTTCTAGAGATAGTGTAGCATTTGTGACTAAGAAACTAACCTTTGAACCAAGAGGTCTATAGTTCAAACATTATCTCTGCCATGAACACACAAGAAAAGACACCAGAGTCTTGTGGCACCCTTTAAAGACCAACAACTCTTATTATGACAAATACTGTGAAAGATTAGAGCTTCCATGAATGTTTATTCCACAATAGCATTTCTAAATCTTTATTCTCTGACTTGATACTGGTGAGAGAATATCCACCTTGTAAATAAGTCCACAGGTGGGTCTAAAGCACTGAGCGTATTGGGCTTGACGATCCGAAGGTTGGTTGTTCAAATCCATGTGATGTGATCAGTTCCCGTTGCTCTGTCCCAGCTTCTGTCAACCTAGCAGTTTGAAAGCATACCGGTGCAAGTAGATAAATAGGTACTGCTGTGGTAGGAAGGTAAACAGCATTTCTGTGCGCCCTGGTTTCCGTCACGGTGTCCCATTGTGCCAGAAGCAGTTTAGTCATGCTGGCCACATGACCCAGAAGGGGATGCTATTCTATTCTGCATCAACATAAGTCCAGGTCAAGGGAAGTAATAGTACCTTGGACTATTTTGCCTTGGTCAGACCACACTGGAATACTGTGTGTCGTTCTGGGCATCACAGTTTGAGAAGGATATTGACAAACTGGAATGTGTGCAGAGGAGGGCAGTTCAAGGGTCTGCAAACCAAGCCTTATGAGGAATGGTTGAGGGTGTTGGGTAAGTTTAGCCTGGGAAAGAGGAGACTGAGAGGATATACGATAGCCATCTTCAAATATCTAAAGGACCCGAATCAATGGCTTCAAGTTACAAATAAGGAGATTAAGACTGAACATTGGAAAGAACTTTCTGACAGTGTTAGACAGTCAAACGGACTCCCTTGGGAAGTTGTGGACTTCCTTGGAGATTTTTAAGCAGAGGTTGGATGGCCATCTATCCATGTGTGCATTAGTTGAGATTGCTGCATGGCAGGGAGTTGGGCTAGAAGACCCTCAAAGTTCCTTCAAACCCTACAATTCTATGATTCTACGATTCTGTGTTTATTTTATTTTATTTTAAAAAACGTAAATTATAGTCAATAGAACTTTTTGGTAAGCTTTTACAGATTGTGAAAATGTGAAGCCAGTATTTGATCCAAGTTTGTGCTTGAGATTTTGGGCCTGTGATTAATTGCCTTCCTGAGCCAAAGCTGTGTTTTGCCTTAAAGACAGCAAGCATTTTTAGAAGTTCATACCACACTTCTGCAGAGTGTGGCAGAAGGTGTTAAAGAAATATTGTTCTATTGAGGAGATGCATTTCCCCCTCAAACACCAGGCAAACTGCCGTCCAGCATGCTGAGTTACTGCCTGCAAATAATTAGGCCAGGGTGTTGGGAAAATAATATCTAAAATCTCAAGTAGACTCTGGTGTTTATAAATCAATACCAGCTGTTCCTGTTTATGTAATAGCTTGTAACAAAACAAGAGGAATTAAAAAGATGATTTGATAATGCATGCACCCAAGTTTTAGTCAGCTGCAAATACAAAGCAGACAATGTACTAAAGCTAAAAAGAAAACTGTGGCCTGTCCTACAGACTGGTCTGTAGCTGTGTTAATTTTGATTATAATACCTAGAGCAGCGGTTCTCAAACTTATTTCTCTGGGCCACCCTTTCAGAATAAAAATTTGCTTGCGCCACACCATTAAAAAAAAAAAAAAGATAACAAATGCACTTGAAATCAAAATGAAGCAACTCCTAGCAGTGCTTGATTTAGAACACAAAACACCCTACTTTATAATACGATCATGGGACAGCCAGGATGAAACAATTCAGTTTACATAAGAACATGAATCATTCCTAAAATATAATATAAACGAGCCTACGGGGGTTCTGGATCACAACTAGGATTGTCCTCAGTCTCACTTGATGCTTCTGCTCTCATTTTGAAATGTTACCTTATCTACCTGTGTTCTGCAAAGAAATAAATAATAATTTGATACTATACTGTACTACAGGGACCCAGGTGGCGCTGTGGGTTAAACCACAGAGCCTAGGGCTTGCTGATCAGAAGGTCGGTGGTTCAAATCCCTACGACGAGGTGAGCTCCCGTTGCTCGGTCCCTGCTCCTGCCAACCTAGCAGTTCGAAAGCATGTCAAAGTGCTTCGAAAGCACGTCTAGGCACACCTTGAGGCAGTAGGAGACTACTGCTGTGGTGAAGTGACATTTAAAATTTCATGTCATCTTTATGGACCCGGGGTGAAGTTCCAATAGAGCCTGAGACATAATGTAAAGAATTACTATTTTAAAAAATATCCTGCTAAAATCTGAACTCTTGTGATCCTACATCTTAATTATGTAAGTATTTGGTAGCAAAAACGTCCTTTCTGAGTGAATTTCCTGGCAAATGATTTACATTTGGCCTAGTATCATTTGTTAAAATGCCCTAGACATTTTTCATGGCTTCTCACACTGGAACAGCGAGTAACTGAGCTTTTTGGTAAGTAGTTGCTTGGGCTGCCACTATGTGAGTGGAAAGAGCTGAAGGGTTTTGTGCATTTCAGTGATGGTGATAACTGCTAAAGTGGACGCTTGTTACAAGACAGCTGTGTTTGGCTAGAATTTTAAGTTATTCATTAAATCATAGTTTTCTCTAATTGCTTCAGTGGCAGCCAAACTCTACCCGATGGAATGTGAGAGCAAACAGATTTGTGTCACACTCCATATTGATGTTTGTTTTCTTAAATGGGTCTGCCCTCCAGGGACTCCCATAGAAATTTCAGGAGTTTGCAATGGATTATAGTATTTAACAATTGGCTTCTGTGAACGGAGGGCTCTCTGATGCCGTTGACTTTACTGTTATGACCCCATGTTGTGAAACTGAGAATATAATGAGCTGACACCCCACTTAGTGAGGGCCAGGGAGACTGTTGCACCCCCCATCTTCCCCGGCTTCAGACTACGTGTGATTATTCCCTATATTTGACTATATTTTTTGTTAATTAACCTGTTTTTCTTTTCATGGTGAGCGACTTTTGTTATACACATGGCCAAGCTGGAACTTCATGGATTTTTGAAAGCATTTTGGCACTCCCCTCTTCAAGATTTTCAACAACCCTTGTGTCGCCTTGCTAGTTCACGGTGCTGTCACCTAGTAACACCTGAGGGAAACCGCAGGATCCTACAGGCTGCCCATATGACTGTACCAGTAGACAAAATCCTGCAGCCCACATGTTCTATGTAAATCGAGCACGTTGAATCATTTGCCTTACTTTGCATAATTCATTCTGGTTTTCCTTATCAAGCAGAGTGTAAAGCTATTCAGGGAACAAAAGCTCCGCAGTAGCTAGTCATAATCTTACTTAGCCACCTTTCTGGCTTTTGAGATTTCAACCGGCATAGCCATGCTGGTTAACTCCTTCTTGAGCATATTTTCACAGCTATAAGGACTAGAAACTAAGGATTTGTTTTTTTTTAACACAATGTAAACTGAGAATTGACATAGGAATCTGCCTTATACCAAGTCGGGGTATTTGTCCACTTAGAGTTTCAGACAGGAGCCTCTCCTGGCCCTACCTAACACCTGGGATGCTCTACCACTGAGCTTTGGCTCATTGCAGGAAGCGTATTTTTTGCTCCATAATACGCACTTTTTTCCTCCTAAAAAGGAAGGGGAAAAGTCTGTGCGCGTTATGGAGCGAAGGCACTGGGCGCTGCTTCTGCTGCTGCCCGCCTCTGACGCTCCCCTGAGGCGGGTAGCAGCAGAAGCTGTGGCCGCCTGCCTCTGATGCTCGCAAGAGATCGGAGCCGGGGCTGAGAGAGGCACAGCGCAGTGCAGCACCTCTCTCAGCCCCAGCTCCGATCCCTGCTCCGGCGAGCGTCAGA
Source organism: Darevskia nairensis (assembly GCA_034642065.1). NCBI lineage: Eukaryota > Metazoa > Chordata > Lepidosauria > Squamata > Lacertidae > Darevskia > Darevskia nairensis. The sequence continues at coordinate 1,404,056 of JAWWNI010000558.1, forward strand.
GGCGGGCAGCAGCAGAAGCCTGCTTTTGGGATCGGCAGGCTTCGTGGGGTTTGGTGAAGGAACTAGCAGCAGCCCCGCTACTTCCTCCACCACCACCCCGCGCTGCGCGCCGATCCCAAAAGCCTGCTTTTGGGATCGGCAGGCTGCGTGGGGTTGGGTGGAGGAACTAGCAGGGATGCTGCTACTTCCTCCACGACCACCCCAAGCTGCGCGCCGATCCAAAAGCAGGCTTCTGCTGCTGCCCGCCTCTGACGCTTGCGAGAGATCAGAGCCGGGGCTGAGAGAGGTGCTGCACTGCGCTGAGATCTCCGATCTCTTCCTTCCTTCCTTCCTTCCTTCCTTCCTTCCTTCCTTCCTTCCTTCCTTCCTTCTCTCTCACCCTCCCTCCCTCCCTCCCTTCCTTCCTTCTCTCTCACCCCTTCTTTCCTTCTTTCTTTCCTTCCTTCTTTCCTTCCTTCCTACCTTCCTTCTCTCTCTCGCACCCTTTCTTTCTTTCCTTCCTTCCTTCCTTCCTTCCTTCCTTCCTTCCTTCCTTCCTTCCTTCCTTCTCTCTCTCACCCCTTCTTTCCTTCTTTCTTTCCTTCCTTCCTTTCCTTCCTTCTCTCTCTCTTCCCTCCCTCCCTTCCTCCCAGCCTTTTAGAGGAGGAAAACCAGAAAAAAAAATATTTTTCTTGTTTTCCTCCTCTAAAAACGAGGTGCGCGTTATGGTCCAGGGCACGTTATGGAGCGAAAAATACGGTAACTATACTCTGAATTCTGCACTTGTCAGGGACTGGGCAGAGGAGGAATGGAGGAGGAATGGTGGAGACCACCTCCTCATCCTCACCCAGGGAGGAGGAAGAGGAAGGCAGTATAGATTTACAACAGGGGTTTGCAGGAGGTCACAGCTTAGAGGCAGATGAGGGGGAAAGTTGGGAAATCATGGGAGAGCCAGAGGAACACCTGGCTGACACGTTGTCATTAGAAAGCATCCCAGACCCTTCATCTCCCAGAACCCGGCAATCCTTAAAAGTAGGAGAGCAAAGAGCTCAAAGACAGAGGGCACGTAGCAGCACCCATAGAAGTGACGAATGAGGAAGTAGGAGAGACTGGGGGGAGTGGAGATTCACTCGGGGCAACGCCATTATCCAAGAGGCTGGGTTCTATAGCCCCTCTCTGTAAAGATTGAAATAAAAAAGGGCGGTAAGAAACTTTCCCTTGTCTTTATACTTTCCTGGGCCAGTATTGCCGCTCACAGCATCTTGACAACACCCAAAACTATACCCTTCTTTTGTTATAGTGTATGAAGCTGCCTTTAGTTGCCACCCAATAATAGGAAAGCGAATTTGGAGGCTACAGCATTTTAGGGAAAGGATGTGTGGTCCACATCTGTTACTAAGCCTCACATCACAGCAATTTAATATTTATTCCTTGAATCATGTTGAATCCTAAGATTTTGTTGTCTAGTGTGAGCTGACTTCATGGAGTATGTAGGCTATAAATGGGGCTGTGAGTTTTCCTGCAGAAATTGAGGCAAGATGGAAAATCAGATTAGACCCAGCTTAGGTGTCCCACTGTGTGTCATGGGAAGTTGTGAAATGCCAACTCTTATCATTGTGTTAATTTGTCAGTTAAAGTGGCAGGTTTTTTATGTTCACAACTGTTTGTTAATGCTTCTCAGCATGCGAGTGTTCAGAACAGCATGCTAAACTCAGTGGATAACACTGGCTTATCGATACACAAAGCAGAGTCACACCTGTGCAAATTGAACTCTAAATTACTACTTCACCACAAATACTGGGTTGTGCTTCCCCCATTTGATCTGTGCAGTGGGGGGTGGGGATCACATTATGGAGAAGTGGTTGCTAGGAGTTTTTTTTAATGGGCTAGACTTGAAAGATATGACTTGTGCTGGGAGGTTCTTTGGAAATAATTTACTTATGAAAGTGTAATGGTGAAATTTTTGTGTGTGGCAAATATTCGAATTAACATTTGAGTGCTTTGAGATATTTCCAAACAAATAATCTAACCATGCAACAGTATTCCCCTACAACAGGACAGCACTAAATGTTTGCAGTGCTCGGTTTTTTGCTACACACACACACACACACACGAGGGAGAATTATAAACAGAACTTGATTGCGTGTCGAGGTCCCCCATTCACCCCCCAAAATAACACACACCACAGACAGTAATTATGGTTTGGTTTTTGGCATGATTTTGGCCACAACTTTATTGAAATACAAAACGATGTGAGTGGTTGCATAGGCATTGGTTCAAGCTATCTGCCCCCTAAGGGACAGAACTGACAGCCGTCAGTATGGGAGAGCACTTATTGGAGTTGAGATTATGAGCGGGGTCAAGACTCTACAACCTGCCCCACACATGCTCCCAGGAGCTCTTGCGATGGCCCTGGCCCCCAAGCGGAGGGATACGGACAAGCAAAGGTGAGCCCCTGGATTCCTTTAACGGAATTCCCCTAACACCAGCAACAATTGGAGGGGCAGACACAGCCAGGCTTTATCCCCTCCAGCAACAAACACATACGAACCACAATGCCTAACCGTCAACCTTACAAGTTGTGACTAATTGCTACGCAGTAGGCGAAAACCAGAAGGCACCAGCCAATCAGCCAACTGGAAAAATTCCTACCAGACCCCTGCCCCAACAGCAGACGACCCCATGACAGGCATAGCAAGATCAACACAGGGGCCTAAGAAATTGGGAGAGGACGGGCGGGAGATCCGTTGCCCGCAGCCAAGAGGATTTAACCAAGCGTGCACAGGGGTTATAAACCCGAGCAGACCCGGACAAAATTGCAACATTTAATTTCCCCCAACAACAACCCAGGGCCAATCAGAGCGGAGACCAAAGTCCAAAAAAACCCCAGCAACAGTGAGGGGTGAATTAGCCGGCCCCCACCGCAACGCGTGCTCTCCTCAGAGGAGAACCCGATTTCTCCCCCCTTTCCCTGTGGAGTGGCTGCAATTCATAGCATTTTCTTCAAAACCTTTTTTTTTTGGCTGTGATCTTTAGCAATGACTTCCTCAAAGAGCAACTCGTGTGAATCAAGAGAAAGTAGCATCCACTCTGGCACCTACAGAACTGCAGGCTGTCTAGGGAAAAGCTCTGTGCCATATTCCGTGGGCATCCCCACTGCTTCCACTGATGTAGACAACTTTTGCAACTGACAGCTCTAGGTTTAATCAGAGGGAATGATTAAGGAAAGTTCTTGTTGCAGTCACCTTGTCGTCTCCACCGTGTCTGTTCAGTTCTCTTTTCCAGTTCTGCTGGAAAGGAAGAAATGCCAAACGTTGTGCTTCTGCTTTGATGCCATGGGCTCACACATTCTGTCAAATGAACATTGCATATAATTTGGCTTTTAGTGCCAGTTGAGAAGAAAACAAGGCCGAAGCTGCTTCCCCCCCCCATTCATCATAACCCCCAAGCCCCTAGTCCTACATCCTTCTGATATTTTGCAGGTTTTCTTTTCCTGGTTGCACCTCTGTGACATGTGCCGTTTCCATAATAAAATTGCCGCCTGCAAAGCTAGATGGAGGGGGAGCAAATCCATTTTTAATGATTCCCCCCTCTATGTTTTTAGCTGTTCTTATTTTATCTGTAAGCTGCATTGAGTCCTTGTCAGGGAAATTGGCAGGGTATAAATAAGTAAATAATAAATAAAATCATGCACTCCCACCAACCTGGCACAAAAGCCCCTGGACCTGCTTGTCTGTAATTTGGCATACACTGTTCACTTAGAGGGACGTGGGTGGCGCTGTGGTCTAAACCACTGAGCCTCTTGGGCTTGCCGATCAGAAGGTCGGCGGTTCGAATCCCCGCGACAGGGTGAGCTCCCGTTGCTCTGTCCCAGCTCCTGCCAACCTAGCAGTTCGAAAGCACGTCAAAGTGCAAGTAGATAAATAGGTACCGCTCCGGCGGGAAGGTAAACGGTGTTTCCGTGCGCTGCTCTGGTTCGCCAGAAGCGGCTTAGTCATGCTGGCCACATGACCCGGAAGCTGTACGCCGGCTCCCTCGGGCAGTAAAGCGAGATGAGCGTCGCAACCCCACAGTCGTCCGCGACTGGATCTAATGGCTGGGGTCCCTTTACCTTTACCTTATTCACTTAGGAGGGGTTAATATGCCTGCAAATTTCATGCATTTCTGTCAGATGGGATAAAAATATGGCTATTTTTATTTTCCCAAAGTGACTGGGATAAGCATGAAGCTTCCTTTTTCTGAATCTGGATTTAGACCCTGAGCCAAGTTGGACAGCCTCCAAAGCATTTCAGGCAAAAGCTTACTCTATTCCAGTGATGGCGAACCCTGGCACTCCAGATGTTCTGGGACTACAACTCCCATCATCCCTGACCACTGGTCCTGTTAGCTAGGGATGATGGGAGTTGTAGTTCCAAAACATCTGGAGTGCCAAGGTTCGCCATCACTGCTCTATTCCAAAGCACCAGAGTAAGACTGCAGTGCTGTGCCCACTTACCTGGGAGTAAACCCCAATGAGACTTACTTCTGGGTAGGCATCTATGGGATTTCATTGTAAATGTTGTAGAAGATAAGCTAATAGCTTTATAAACCTGGTGACTTCACTATATGCTGTCTTGTAATCTTGGATATGTCATTTTTGATTACAGTTTCTCCCAGTTCCTTTCTAGTCCTGCTCTATTCTATTCTACACATATGTGGTTTAAAAACAAAAACATCACCTTCAGTCCACTGGGGAAAAGGCACACCAAATCAAAAATAGCTTGGTCTGCGACATATGCTTTCATTTAACAACTCAGGTTATTGTTGGTTCCGAGTAGCAAATAATTCATTCTCCTCTTGCCTGTCTGCTCCCCTGAATTGTAAGGAGTCAAAGCGTACTGGAAACCAACCAGTGTTGCCCATCATATGTCTATCTAGATCTATGGCTTCGTAATAAATAAAGGCAGAACTGTGTGGTATAAGAGAGGTTGCATTGCTGCAAAGAACAGCGGGCTTCTGTGGAGTTGTCCCTCCTCCTGCGTAGTCCTACTCATAACATGTTCTGACTCAGTTTCTCACAAATCAAAACAGATAAAACCTAATTCTCAGCATAATGACATGTTGCAAGCTTAACAGGTGCCATTTGGGGTAGGTAGGTTGAGTAATAACCCTTTTTGTTCTTACAATAGACCAGGCACCCCCAAACTTGGCCCTCCAGATGTTTTGGGACTACAACTCCCATCATCCCTAGCTAACAGGACCAGTGGTCGGGGATGATGGGAATTGTAGTCCCAAAACAGCTGGAGGGCCACGTTTGGGGATTTATGCAATAGACAGTTTCACCTTAGTGGATCTAGCAAAACAACAGGGCTACATCATGGGTAGGCAAACTAAAGCCAGGGGGGTAGATCCGGCCCAATTGCCTTCTAAATCCAGCCTGCGGACGGTCCGGGAATCAGCGTGTTTTTGCATGAGTAGAATGTGTCCTTTTATTTAAAATGCATCTCTGGGTTATTTGTGGGGCATAGGAATTCGTTCATTCCCCCCCCCCAATACAGTCTGCCCCCCCAAGGTCTGAGGGACAGTGGACCGGCTCCCTGCTGAAGAAGTTTGCTGACCCCTGGGCTACATCCTCCCTGGCATTTTAGATTTTGCCATTTGCCATTTTAGATTTTGCCATTTGGAAGATTTCCTGTTTGAAAGAGACTTAGCAAACATAAGTGGGAATAAACCAAGAAAAGGCTATTTTGTGCGTTTTTGATACTTCCTGATGGCATGTTCACCATGCCAGTTTATCAGTCGCAGAAAAGTATTACTGTCTCTGAATGTGCAGAGTGTCTGTTCCAGAAATATGATCCATTTTTTCCATTGCATTATACTGCTGCAGTAGTTTCCTGTGCCAGAATATGGTGATGCAACAAGCCAGATTGCATGTAATAAGATTATTTGCTCCCTGAAAGGGTAGCTTGTTTCAAGCACTTGATCATTTCTCTCAGTGGTATTCTTTTTAAAATAAAAAAGTTCACACAATACTGGAGGTTAAGTCTTTAATGGGTTGATTTGTCTGAATGTCAGTATAATCATACTGACATTTCCTGAAACATAAATCCCGCTTGGAATTGCCTTGCTAGATCTGCCTTTTTGGGGCAAGCACACAAATAGGGCATGAACAGACAGCCATTCTCTGTTTTCATACCAGGTATTCACACATACAGTTATTCTGAACATGGAAGTTCAGTTTTGTTACCAACAGTGAATAGCCATTCATAAACCTAATCCCTCAAAAGGAATCAATTCCTCCTTTTAAAAATCATATAGATTAGGCACTATTGCATCTTGCGAGAATTAATTTAAGTTTTCATTGTTGAAGAAGTACTTCATTTTTTCTGCCTCTATCTATTGCGTGTCGAGGTACCCCAAAACCATCCCTCAAATAATTCACACATCAGACATAATTTTTGTTTTGGTTTTTGGCATGATTTTGGCCACAACTTTATTAAAATGCTAATAATGTGAGTGGTTGCTTAGGCATTGGTTAAGACTATCTGTCCCATAGAGGACAGAACTGACGACCATCAGTAAGGGGAAAACACTCAGGAGATATAAAGGGAGCCAGATGACATGACCCTCCTCACACTCCACAGGCTCCCAGGTCTCTTGCACGGCCCTAGCCCCCAACCGGGGGTTTGGACAAAAGCATATAGAGTCCCTGGATTCCTTTAACGGAATTCCCCTAACACCAGCAACAATTGGAGGGGCAGACGCAATCAATCATAACCCCTCCTCCAACCAACATAATAACCAATGCCTAACTGCCACTAGAGTATAAAATGGGAGAAAGGGGGGGACCTTTATGCGAAGGAAAGCCCCTAACGGGGGCTCTCACTATAGGGAAAGGCAAGCCAAGGAGGATTGTGCACAGGCAGCGCTCACAGGTACAGGGAGAATCCTCCCAAAGGGCAGGGGTGGGAAATTAAACAGGAAAAGGGGGAATTGAAGTAATTAAGGGATTGGAGGGGATTAGAAAGAAAGGGGGAAATAAAGAAATTTAACCAGACAATGAGAAGATCGCTCCACTGTCCTCCAGACGGTCCGAGTGTTCCAGGTGCTTCGAAGCACTCAGCCAAGAGGGAGATCACGTTGCACACCAACCATTATATACGGTATACGCTGGGCTGTCCATCATCAATTTGCAACATACAGATCTCCCCAACAACACCCTGGGTCCAATCACAGCAGTGGCCATCTAAACGTTCCCGCCCAGCACCAGAGGGGTGACTTGCTGGCCCCCACCGCAACACGTGCTCTCCATGAAGGAGAACACGCTTTGTCAATCAATTTCACCGGGTGATCCCAAGCTGTCATTTTAGTTTACTAGTGAGCATGCACACAGAATTACATGCACAGAGAATTACAGGCGATATCTCAGAGTGCTTTGAGAGATCTCGTATAGCGCCGATTCAGGGTTTTGTTTTTAAAATGAAACCTGGAACCATGTTTCTTGCAGAAAGCTCAGATGGATTCCAAGTTGGAACCTTAACAAAAATGTAAGTTAATTAATAAGGCACTTACAAAACTGGTGTTGTGCTCTGAGTATCAAGTAGATTTTCTGGCAAGAAACTGGATGAGTATCGTTAAATAGAAAACACATTGCTCCTCACGCCAAGCCTTCAGATCTTGCTGCCTGTTTAAACATACATTGTTCCAGAGATGGCATCTAGCCATTCTCCAATAGGATATGAAGCAAGCACTGGCGCTCAAGCCAAGCCGTATCAAGAGATATGTGAAACAATGATCTGCAGGAATATAATCCAGACTGCTGTTTCAGATTTTGGGATAGTTCAGTTCACGTGTGATAAGGGATAAGTTTCAAATGCTTGCTGTTGGAGGTACTCAAGATTGAATTGCAAAACCAAAACCAAACTAAAGCAAAAACATTAAGAGCATTTGTTGTAGTTGCTTTTTAAAAAAATATATATACTATACCTCTATGAACCGTAGTTCTTGACACAAACCAGTCAGTTGCCCTTTTGAAAAGTAATGTTGGCATGCATATTTTATGTCAGGAGACAGCAGAGCCCTCCTGCCTCTCCAGCTTTGAGCGAATACCGTGAACAGCCACCCATTCTGGAGACTGATTCCAGCGGAACGTCTGGAGGGAGCTCTGAGGAAGAGGAAGCGGTGAGAGGGCTTTCAACAGCATCTCAGAGCCATCGCTCCGCACCAGGGGGAAAGAAAGGGAAAAGCACCAGGTGCTTCCGTTTCCCGAGATGCTTTAGAAAGCCCGGGAAAACGCAACATCCGTCAGTTGGGGCAACTGATAGCCAGGAAGATTGATGTGTTTACAATGTGCTCGTTGTTGTAAACCAATTAGCTAGTAATAAAGCTTTAATGGCTTATCTCTGGGAGTCTGCTTGAATGCCTAGCTGAAAAGGAGCCCAGCGGGGTTCTGACACTTTACCACAAAATGAGCTCCTCTTACATATCGGTCTCTGAAATAAAGTTTTCGTATGTATACCTCCCCCAAACCCAGTGCTTATTAAAATCCATGATTTGTTTTTATTCTTAACAAAACATAATGATAATTCTTGAAATAGTCTGGCCGTTTTCAACAATGCAAGAGCCAAGTTAAGTGGAACAGAAGCATAGAATCGTGGAATTGTAGAGTTAGAAGGGACCTCCCAAGGATCATCTAGTCCAACTCCTTGCAATGCAAGAATTTCTGCTAAAGCATCCAAAAAGTTATGGCCAAAATTATGCCAATTACTGTATGAGGTGTGCGTTATTTGAGGGGTGGTTTGAGGACCTCGACACGCAAGTAGTCTACTCTGGAAATCACCAGACATGATCTTCATGGTCTTAAAGACCTTTTGCCTTGGCCTCATCCAGCAAGGGGGAACAGCCTTCGGCATGTAGATGCACACTGGAAACATGTCTGCCTGTATTGTAATGGTCGCCCAGACCCCAAAGAGCTGACTGACTGTGCCTTTTGAAGTACAGTGGTACCTTGGGTTACATACGCTTCAGGTTACATACGCTTCAGGTTACAGACTCTGCTAACCCAGAAATATTACCTCGGGTTAAGAACTTTGCTTCAGGATGAGAACACAAATCGGGCAGGGAGAGGCCCCATTAGCTAAAGTGGTGCTTTAGGTTAAGAACGTTTTCAGATTAAGAACAGACCTCCGGAATGAATTAAGTACGTAACCAGAGGTGCCACTGTACATTTAAAGCCACCAGTTGTTACCCATGACTCACAATGAGAGCATGGTTGCGGTAAAGAGCTCTTAAAGAGGCAACTTCTTAATATTATACATTAAGCTGAAATTGCAAAAAAAAAAGGGGTGGGGGTAATTTAACAGTTTTAACAGTCGGACTTTTTATCAGCAGTGCAGAGTAATCTTGCATCGTCCAGCATCCAGACATTTCGAAATACGGTGACAATGAAATCCAGCATTTCTCTTAAAATCATCTAAATAATTTTTATTTGAAGAAAATTCATGATAGAAAATAAAAGGAAAAAAATAACACAGGACTAAATGGAGTGCAATTTTTATGGAAGAAAAACGGACGTGTGGTGGATATCAAAGGTCACTGGTCACTTCTCCTCTCCTGACCCTTCGGTCTAGTTTCTTCTGCTCATTCCTTCCTTTTGTCCTCTGCTTTAAATGCATTTTTAAAGTACTTTTCAAAGTATTAATTTTTTGGTCCATTATTTCAACGTTTGAGAGCAGGAGTGTGCTATGTGAAAGGAGTGTTGCCATGGTAATATCTCATTATTGCTGAAATGGAAAATAATTACTTTGCCAAAATCCCAGGTAACCTGTCAGTGCCTGAGTTGAGGATGCCTGGGGGGCAGCCTTGACTCTTTGTTGGAAAAGTGGAATTTTAAAAACCATCTTTCCTCCTTATAATTATACTCCCCACCCACCCCGGTTTGGTTTCCTACACCATTTGGCTCCGAATGCCATTTGGCATCCTGGCAAATTTCAGAACATATGATTGTAATTGGGTATAGGCCTTCACTACCGAACTTTTTGCAGTCAACTGGCTTCAATTTCTCTTCTTCTTCTTGATTTAAAGCATGCCGAAAACATCTGATTAAAAATCTGGGATGGCTTTCAAATTGCAATAGAAAATGGATGTTTATATTTTTTTTTCCATGTAGAACTCCATAATTGAATTACTGCACTTTCCAGCCACTAGGATTTTTATATTCATACATAAATGAAAGCAAGAAATACATGACATGACCAGAAGCCACGTGAGTTTTGTTTCCCCTGGGGCCGAAGTTCTCAAACTCTGCTCCCCACCACCACCACTTGAAGGCTGCTGTGGCTTCTTACTGATTTCCCCTTTGCATCAGTCAAACCTGTGCCATATTGCAGATATCCTGAGCTGTAAGTCAGGGCCTTTTTGATAAATTTGATCTTTGTCCTAATGAACTGGATCTTATCTTAATTGTGAGGGTGTGGAAACAAATCAAGAGCAGTGCCAAATACATATACTTTCGACTCTTCCACAATCACAGTTTGATAACCTCTGCCCAGCAGTTCTCTTTTTTATTTATTTTATAAATATTTTTATTGGTTTTGACAAAAACGAATCCAAAATAATAAAAAGAAAAAGCTTTTACCGTATCCATATACGAGATTCTCTGAATCTCGCGACTTCCCCCCGGCCCCTGCATGGGTCCTTAAAATAATTCTTCTAAAACTACCGGTACATCTCATTACATTCTCCACATTTTCCATTTCTCTAATTTGTCCATATTTTTCATTTCTTTACCAGTTATTTTTACAGTCCAGCTAACGTTTTGTTTTGTTTACAATGGTCTCCTAAGTAAATTAGAATTTTTCCCCATTCTTTTTTAAAGTCCTTACTGTATCTTCTTAATTCCTGAGTCTCCGTGTCAGTTTTGCCATTTCAGCATCATCCAGCAATTTGATTTGCCAATCTTCCTTGGTCGGAACTGTTGGTTCTTTCCATCTTTGGGCTAGTAACATCCTTGCAACTGTTGTCACATACATAAACAGTCTTTTCTGGTCTTTTGGGATATCGGAACCTGTAATTCCCAACAGTTCTCAAAGCCCAGTCAAACTGACTGACTGAGAATCTTCCAGTTGTCATTGGAGATGAAGTACCTTATTTTTCGCTGCATAAGACGCACTTTTTTCCTCCTAAAAAGTAAGGGGAAATGTCTGTGTGTCTTATGGAGCGAATGTGTGGTCCCTGGAGTTGAACTGCCCAGGGGCAAAAGCAGATCGTGCTTTTTTAAAAAAAGAGAGAGAGAAGGGGGTGTTGAAAGGAAGCCCGCTGAGCAGCTGCTCAGCAAACGATCGGGGAGAGAGATAAGGGAGAGAGATTCCAGCCCCGCCCCCTTGCAGAGGGAGGCTGTTTCCCCAGCGACATGTGACTGGCTGTTTAGATTATCTGACTGGAAACTGTATAAATGGCTCCCTCTCCTGAAGCTGCAGAACTGTGAGTTAAACCCCATAAAACAGGGTTTTTTCCCTTTGCAAAGTAAGCTCAACAACTTTGAGCTGATCCTCAAAAAATGGGGCTTTTCTCCTTTGCAAAATAAGCTGCAGAAATTTGAGCTGATCCTCAAAAATGGGGCTTTTCTCCTTTGCAAAAGAAGCTACAGAAATTTGAGCTGATCCACAAAAAATGGGGCTTTTCTCCTTTGCAAAAGAAGCTGCAGAAATTTGAGCTGATCCTCAAAAAATGGGGCTTTTCTCCTTTGCAAAAGAAGCTACGGAAATTTGAGTTGATCCTCAAAAAAATTGGGGCTTTTCTCCTTTGCAAAAGAAGCTGCAGAAATTTGAGCTGATCCTCAAAAAAATTGGGGTTTTCTCCTCTAAAAACTAGGTGCATCCTATGGTCAGGTGCGCCTTATAGAGCGAAAAATACGGTACCCAAAAAAGATGTTAGACTTTTCCTGTATGCCACAACAGCAGCGAGAATTCTACTTGCCAAAAACTGGAAGAATACTGAGATACCTACGATAGAAGAAAGGCAAATGAAGATGATGGACTTCATGGAGCTTGCAGAACTGACTGGACGAATCCGCGACCAGAAGGAGGAGATGGTGGAGGAAGATTGGAAGAAATTTAGAAGCTACTTAAAGAAATATTGTAATATTTAAATTTAGGAATGTTTCAGAAGGCTAAAAGAGGCTCAGATTAGAAATAGATGTTTAGTAGTTAGGATAAGTTTAGAAACTAGAAATTAGGGAGTATGTTGAATAAGTTTATTAATAAAGATAATGTGAATTTGAAGAGGAGAATTGAGAATAAAATAGGAGTGAGGTAAATAGAAGTAAGAAATTGGACAACTGCTAAAGAAGTAAAGCATGGAACTTTAGATAGGGAGGTTCAGAGGAAGTCAATTCTTAGGTGAATTTAAATGGAATAGAACTTAGGTTTAGATATTCTTTTTTGTTTCGTCTTTTTGTATGTATGTGTTTTAGGTGTTTATGTTCACGTAATTTGTGATTGTTATAAAAACTGTGGAAAACTAATAATTTTTTTTTGGGGGGGGGGAGAGAATCTTCCAGTTTTCTGCAGGACTCTGACTAGCTGAAAGACCCACACCTAGAGATGTAAACTCTCTGGAGGTTTTGAAGCCATGGGTTGCAGGGAGGGGATCAAGTTTATATTGCAAATGGAAATTTGTGGCTAATGGAAAGATATGCAATACTTGCTTATTTTTAGCACCCTTCATTTTTTTTTATCTTTTTTTTAAATCAGATTTCTATACTGCCCATCGTCCTAGGATCACAGGGTGGTTTAACAATATAAAAACACAAAAATATGACTGATAGCCACATTGTTACTTTAGGAACACAAAACGTATGGTATATAAGTTTGTTTGCCCACAAAATTATAATGTTTGGTATATTCATGCTACCTTTTCTTCAGTCAATAATTACAATTTGAAATTACCTTTTGAATGCTTTGTTACAAATGGAGCGACGGGGAATTGAACTGCAAGGAACTAGCATCTCTTTGGTTTTGCCAACTTATGAAGATCGGGCAAAAAACAATAATAAAAAAGAACCCATCAATATTATACTAAAACAAAGAAAACTAATATGCATTTTGAAAATCATTATCTCTCCTTCAGCGTTAAGCAACCACAAAGCACCTATCTTCATTCAAAAGTGCTGGGAAAGACTACATGAAACTTGATTAGCCTCAGAGCATCACTATCAGTTTCTGTTTCTTCATATTTGTTGCTGTATTTACCATGGACTTCTAAAAATTGAAGGTTTACCTGGATTGAAAAAAGCTTCTCTACCTTTTCGCATGTCAGTTCATTCCTTGATTTGAGCATTTCCAAACATAGGCCAGTTTCTTTTATACGCTTCAGAAGATGGAAGAACCTAAAGTAGATGAGAAGCAGAAGGAATCAGAGGCTGTGTTGTGCAAAGAACTTGTCACCATGTTACAATATGTTTGGCAGAATCCCAGACTGCATTCCTGGTTATGTTCTGTGCTCTGCAGTGTTCAAAAGTTAAAAATGTACTTTAGGTATATTTTTCAGCACCTTCGTGTTACTCTGCACTTCCTTCCACTTTCGGGGCCTATTCAAGAAGACAAACATATCCACCTACTACGCTCACAAGCAAAGAAGGAACCAAATCCTTCTCCCTTCTCTTGTGATGATGGTTAAAAAGGTAAAGGTAAAGGACCCCTGACAGTTAAGTCCAGTCGCAGACGACTCTGGGGTTGCGGCGCTCATCTTGCTTTACTGGCTGAGGGAGCCGGCATTTGTCCGCAGAAGTTTTTTCGGGTCATGTGGCCAGCATGACTAAGCCGCTTCTGGCAAAACCAGAGCAGTGCATGGAAACGCCGTTTACCTTCCCGCCGGAGTGGTACCTATTTATCTACTTTCACTTTGACGTGCTTTCGAACTGCTAGGTTGGCAGGAGCTGGGACCGAGCAACGGGAGCTCACCCCATCGCGGGGATTCGCACCGCCGACCTTCCGATTGGCACGCCCCTAAAAATGCATCTTACTCTTACATTTGAGGTTTGTCATCTTCAGGACTTGCTTGTCCTCAGTGTACAGGAAGAAGAAGAAGAAGAGTTTGGATTTGATATCCCGCTTTATCACTCCCCGAAGGAGTCTCAAAGCGGCTAACATTCTCCTTTCCCTTCCTCCCCCACAACAAACACTCTGTGAGGTGAGTGGGGCTGAGAGACTTCAAAGAAGTGGGACTAGCCCAAGGTCACCCAGCAGCTGCACGTGGAGGAGCGGAGACGCGAACCCGGTTCACCAGATTATGAGTCTACCACTCTTAACCACTACACCACACTGGCTCACCACACAGGAATTGGAACGATCTGATTCTGCACACCGGCGTCCCGAAAAGTCTTCCCAATTTATGAGAATTGTTTTGGAGCAGTCGATTTGGGACACCTCGTCTTATTCTCATCTTATTCATCTTTCTCAAAGAAAATATTTCACAATGCACCCCCCTTTTTGGGGGAAATTTCCCCCTTTTTGGGGGAAATTAAGACTTAACTCAGTCTTAATTTCCCCATTTTAAATAAAAGGGAGCATTCTACTCATGTAAAAACACGCTGATTCCCAGACCATCCATGGGCCGGATTGAGAAGGCAATTGGGCCAGATCCAGCCCCCGGGCCTTAGTTTGCCTACCCATGTACTAGCCCAAAGATGGAAAACTGATGAAATACCAACAAAGGAGCAATGGCAAGAAAAATTGATGGAATATGCTGAAATGGCAAAGCTAACTGAAAGACTTAAATATAAGGAAAATAGAGACTTTAAAAAAAGACTGGGAACCTTTTATGTTGTATTTACAGAAACAATGTAAGGAAATGGACACACCAGCAGGTTTTGACTAAAAACATTTACAACCAACAAAACAACTGTAGAAAATATGAGGTTAAAAGGATAAGAATATAACAATGGTTAATTTAAAGATTATTATACTTAGGGACAGATAGCAAGCAGGACAAGTTAATATGTTACAAACCAGAAAGGGAAGTTGGGGAAAGTCGCGGGGGGGGGGGGATTTATTTTGTGATTATACTATAAGATGTAATCTTGTTAAAGATGAAAAACCCAATAAAAATTATATTAAAAATAAAATTATTTTTATGTTTTCACTTTTATGTGTAAACCACCTTGAGTCCCATCATGGAAAAAGGGGTGTAAATAAATATAACAACGACAACAACATCGTCTGAAGCAGATTTGGCAGGGTGGGCGGTTAGTTCTGTCAGACAACATTGGCTATCACCAGTGCTTTTTTTAGGGGGGTGGGGGTGGGCAGGGGTACGCATACCCCTAAACATTTTGTGAATCGAAGTTTGGCCTCATACAGGGGCAGTATTTCAATATGAATAGGAAAATGAGAGTACCCCTAAACATTTTTTAAAGAAAAAAAAAGGGCTGGATATCGCCCATATACTTTGTGTTGAGTGTGTGTGTGTGTGTGTTTTAGTATCTCAAAAATTGGATTGACACTGCACTGTCCAGATTTAGAAAGTTTATGCTTTGGAGCTGATCTAGGGTTGCCATATTTCGAAAAGTAAAAACCAGGACACCACGAAATTGTTGAGTTTTTTATTTGGTTTTGTTTTTTAAAAACAAAACTCTGCCTTTCTCCTCGGACGTCAATTGAAATCCCGGTAAGGTCCGGGAAGATCAGGACGTATCACAGCCCTAAGCTGATCAGGAATTATTTCACTGTGGCTGTCTTCTAAGATGGAAGTGAAATTCACAAAGGAAAATAATTGTCTGGAAATATTTTTTTCTGAAGGGGGTGTGTGTCATTAATATTCTTTTCTCAAGGGGGCCAATTACTAGGGAAAATCACTGAATTTGGGATTCTAATCTTGAGATTATCATTGTCATTTACAATGTTTTTAAGGGGCGGTGGGGTGGTTAGGTATTGGATGCAATAATTGCAGAAATATATGGTTGGTAGTGGTAGTAATAAATAACAATAATTATTATTAATAGTTATTTACTAGTAGTGATAAATAATAATTGTGAGGGTTATTGTTTTTGTTTGTTACTATGTATGTATTTTTGTGTTTTTATATTGTATATTTGTGACCCTCGGATGAAGGGCACTATAGAAATTTAAAAAATAAAATAAATAATAGTACTTGTGATGCTGATAACACCATTTAAAGTGTTACTACAGTGCTTATTCTAGTGTGATTTTACACTATCCGGTGGCAGATTATTTATAAATATAAAATAAATATTATATAAAAATAAATATACTATTTATTTTTTTAAAGTTTTTTTAAAAAATAAAAAATGACTTAGCAACCTTATCTTATGCACCACAGGAACAGATCGTATGGACAAAGTGATATTGATGGTGTGAGGTAATTTTTTATGGAAATGGCAGCCAAGGCTGACCACTTGTCAGACAGTGTTTACAATCCTGGGCAAAACACTATGTGACCAAGCTCAGCCAAAAAGTACCGTAAGCCAAACCTTGAAGTTGTGGGATGCCAAAAATTGGTTGAGTTTGTGTCTTAAATTGTGTTTTGATTTAATGCAGAATCGCTGTTTTACGGAAGGTGTTTATTTCTATACAAATGAGATTCTTCTTTTCAATTCCCAGCCATAGTACTGAATTACTGACAACAGTTTTTCATAATTTTTCTTCGCTGAGAATATTTTAAAAAGAAAGTGCACTTGGGGGAAAAAAAAGAAGGCAAATTACAACTGATTTCTTTCTGTTAAAAGAATGATTTCTTCCCTCATAGGACAGTGACAACCTCTGGTGGGATGCCTTTGCAACGGAGTTTTTTGAAGATGATGCAACCTTAACTCTTTCATTTTGTTTGGAAGATGGACCAAAGCGATACAGTAAGAGGCAAATGTATTATAATATTCACTTTTGCTTCTGTGTATTTGTACAGTCTCAGAGGGCAGCTGAAGCATGGCACTGCCATGACACTCTTTCGGTGTGTAGCGAGTTGCAAATAACAGCTTGCTGTGGAGAAGAGCGTTAGACTTCAACCTTAGAGGTCTGGGTTCAAATACTTGCTCAGCTACGAAGCTAACTTGGGGAAGTCACTTGCTCTTAACCAGTGTCACAGGTTTGAGAATAAAATGAAACAACTCCTTGGGAGGATCGGTGGGATACAAATGAAACTTTTTGCTTAGGAAATGTTGTAGCGTGGGTTAATGATTTCAGCAAGTGATTTCAGCTCTCTGACATAGCAGGCAGGAGACAGCTTCTTCATGTAACAACTCTTTATTCAGGCAAACAAGACTGAGGGAACTGAGGGTAGGGAAGCTACATTTATAGGGACAGAGGACTGACTAGGAAAAGATACATTTTGGAGGGAACAATCTCAAGCAATCACACAGCTGCTATTTGGTGGGAACCAATAAGACAGAGGATCCAAATGCAGCAACTTGAATGCACCAATAGCAACTGTTCCTTCTGGGACAGGAAGGCAGTTACTTTACCCTAATGTGATTACAGACAATAGTAATACAGATATGCTAACACTTTGAATCAATACACAACAGGAAAAATAGGCATTTTGAAATACATACTCATGCTCTGATTGTCATCTGCGGCCTTGTGCTAAATCCTCTGGATTGCCTTGCTGACCACGGCCTATTGCTATGCTGATAAAGACCTGATTGTTTGGGGGTTTTTTTTACATCTTTAGTTAGCTTTAAGATTTTGCTGTCTCAGTCCTTTGTTAGTTTTGTGCTGCTGAATTTTCTTAAATGTCAATTTATTAATTTAAATACCTATTGAATTTCATTTTGAGTCTCTTCAGAGAAATGGGTATGATAGAAAATGTTAAAATAAGCCTTCTATCCTTTTTGGGGGGGGGCACTGTGCTAGGGAGATGTTTGATTAAACAGTTACCTGGGAATGATTGAGCATACCATACCATACCCTCCAACATTCCTCAGATGAAAATAGGGACATTTCTCACTCTCCTGCAACTGACCCTCCTCAATCCCCCATTTTTTTGCCCCCCCCCAGCACAGCATTTCCTATCAGAAGAAGGAAGAGTCCACCACCAGCACACCAACGGGATATGGCAAACACACACCCCTCCACCGTCCTGAGAAAACTCATTAATCCCAGTTTTGTTTCATTTTATTCTTTGGTAGATTTACAAAAAAGAAAAGCATTCACCAATAGATAAATTTTAGAAATGGGCAAGATTAGATGGGGATGCACAAAGCATTTTTAAAAAATAAAAATACCAAGTCAAGACTCATTTTGTTCTGCTCAGCTCCTCCTTTCTTTCCACCCAGGGTACCCCTGCCCTCTGCCTGCACCTCAGAGCCAAGGGGGGGGGGGAACCACACCAAGAACTCTGGCCAATATAAGTTTCAATAGTGGGAATAACCCCACTATGACAAAAACTAATCCATTCAAGTACAAACAAAGATGACAAACTCAAAACAGAGATCACAAACTCAGACTCACAAGGATATGTACAGCTCAATAATACAAAACAGTATTAGAGGTAAGAATCTTTGAATAGAGGCAAGTTCATATTAGTCCATAGTCAGGTTTCTCAGAGATAACAACTAAGTGTGTGAAGATCAACGCACAGAAAAGCTCAAGATACACATTGATCTTCACACACTTACTTGTTATCTCTGAGAAACATAGAAAATAACAGGGCAAACTAATACGATTGCTTCAAATTTATACGATTCCTTAAAACTTCTGGTTTCTGATCCATAACTGACTTCTGACTGCTGCTCTATGTTTGAAACTAAGATCTTCATATCAAACCTGACTATTCCCACTATTGAAACTTACATTGGCCAGAGTTCTTGGTGTGTTTATTTCTTGGTACATTTAATAACAAGTGCACCTCAGAGCCAGCATATCATGCGAGGCCATATTGTGGTGGTGGCAGCCTCTCCTCCTCTTCACCTGCTCCCCAGCAGCCAATAAGATCTGCCCAGGGGAGGAGAACGGCAGTGGTGGCCATGGATGGAGAGACCAAGGGAATGGTCCCTCGCACCTGCCACTGCCACTGCCGCTCAGGACAAGTGCTGGCTCATCTTCCTCCCCAAGCTCAGCAGCGGCACTGGAGGGGGAAATAGGGAGATTCCAGGATCAAATCAGAAGCTGGCATGACTTTTATAATTATGGGACGCTTGGAGGGTATGGAATTCTGGAAGTGGGTGGGGATTTTGAGTTAGGAGAATAGGCCTCCAACATGAGCTGATATTGGTTTGTAGAACCTAGGGCAGGCATCCCCAAACTTGCCCCTCCAGATGTTTTGGGACTACAACGCCCATCATCCCTGACCACTGGTCCTGTTAGCTAGGGATGATGGGAGTTGTAGTCCCAAAACATCTGGAGGGCCGAGTTTGGGGATGCCTCGATCTAGAACTTACATAGGTACCTCCTGTTGTTCTCCCCTCGTGTGATTCTGACCCTGAAGCCATCTCTCCTGCCAGCTCCCTTCCCAGCCCCCCACATATTGGGTGTGCCTGCTATACGGGTGGAGGCTCCCCGTGCAAATTGAAAGCCTGCGCAACTACTGGTAGGATTCTGAATTGCATGGGCAGCTTGTGAATTCTGAATTGTGTGGGCACACAGAAGGCACCCCGCTTCGGGCATTTATCCCTAACATCCATAGCATGAGCACACGATGGTGGGGCAGGATCAGCAGACACAACACAGTTGCAGTTGTGCGAGGAGAGAAAACAACTGAAGAGGACTCTGGGCCTGTTGGGCTCTGGAGGGGCAAATCCTGTTAGGGTAATGCTTGACTGACTAATAAACGTTTGGACTTGTTAAAGCTTGCCGCAAGCTATGCCCAAAGAATTGGTTTACTGCTAGTTCTGACACAAATGGAAGAAATGGGAGAACACAATATAATGGCAGCGAAGAAGCAAATATGTTATTGATGGTACAAGAAGGTAGAACCCCTGAGTGAGGGGTGGCGAACCTGTGACCCCCTTGGATGTTGTTTGACTACAACTCCCATCATCCTTGACCACTGACTGTGCTAGATGGAGATGATGGAGGTTGGAGAGCAACTTGTGGCTACCCCTACTCTAAATTCTGGTCAACAGAGGCCCCCACCATCAACAGATGTTGCTTGAATAATTGACCTCAAAGCAGGGAATTATGGGATATAATAATAATAATGAGTAAATGTAACTGATATAAGTAGTTATGGAAGGGAAGGATACAATTAGTAGCTCTTGTAAGGAATAATTGGTTAACATTTTTGTTGCATCTGAATCACCAAACAAACAGAGCCATAATTATGGGCATATTAAATACGATTTGCTTAACTATACATTTGTATATAACACACACAAACACAAGTAAAATGTTATTTCTTTTTTTAAAAAATAATAATAACAAGAACATGGAACCATCCATTGCCATTGTCGGTCCTCGTCTGAATTGAGCTTCCCCAGTTAAGGAGAAAACAAAAGCTGTACAAATCGCAACAACAATTTGTTCTTAGATCACTGACTCTCAAGGGGGTCTTGCAATTATTTCATCTTTCAATCAGGGCTTCGGTTTACAGGCTTGCTCTGTTTTGAACTCCCCACATTTAGCAGACAGCACAGTCATTAGAAATTAGTTGTGGCGACAGGAATCTTTTTTACTCTTTGACAAATTCTTTCGTATGTAGTAGCCCTGTTTTGCAGAAGCACAGCCCTGTCCAATCTAACTGGACATTAATTGCTTTTTTACTGATATATCTTTGCCTCTTAGACTGATAATACAACTAGCAAATTTGATATCTGACAAGTTGACTCAACCTAATTGGGACAGATCAGCCACTACCAGTTTTGCTGGAGGCTGTAATTTGAAGGTCTGTACAGTTATCACTTGCTTTGAAACGCTAGAAATAGTAATTCTGTCAACAATAATCCTTTAAATGGTGTTCAAAGTAGCTTTTCCTTTGGCTCCTCCGGAAAGAGGCAGCACTTGTCAAATAAACACCCAGAGATCACTGATAAAATGAATTAAATGTATGTGGGTGATGTAGTGACAGCCAGTCACTACAAGAAATATAAGAATCTTCCAAGATGTTGAACTCAAAACATGAAGGTGTTGCAGGCGGGAGAGAGAGAAGAAACAAGGATTGTTCCGACTGAATGTGTTGGAAAGTATTTGCTTCATGGCTTTGTAAGTTTTTAATCTGCCTTGTTTCATGATGTGAATCAGTGAAATACTTAAGTCATACCAACAGATCGACCCTGCCCTGCACAGAAGGGACTGTTCTCCCACCCAGCTCAAGCAGCCTTTGCTGGCACTTGGGGGCCAGGCACCACTGGACCCCTTAATGCACCTGCCCTAGATGCAGGCAGGCACTAGCGACCACTTGTAGTAGTTATCATAAATCTCTGATATGGGGAAAGGAGGGAGAGCTTCACTGGATCCAGTGGCAGAGCAAGCTGATTGGACACCTGGGGCGCCTAATCCTAACCCTAACCCTAACCCTTAAAAGGTAAAGGGACCCCTGACCATTAGGTCCAGTTGTGTCCAACTCTGGGGTTGTGGAGCTCATCTCGCTTTATTGGCCGAGAGCCGGCATACAGCTTCCGGGTCATGTGGCCAGCATGACAAAGCCGCTTCTGGCGAACCAGAGCAGCACACGGAAACGCATCTTCTGCATCTTGGCATCTGATCTTATAAAGATAGCAAAGCTTTTGGTACAGGGCAGCTATCTACCAGCTCCATCTGGTGCGCAGGCTGAGACCCAACCTGCCCGCAGACTGTCTCACCAGAGTGGTGCATGCTCTAGTTATCTCCCGCTTGGACTACTGCAATGCACTCTATGTGGGGCTACCTTTGAAGGTGACCCGGAAACTGCAATTAATCCAGAATGCGGCAGCTAGACTGGTGACTGGGAGTGGCCGCCGAGACCATACAACACCGGTATCTGAAGAAGTGTGCATGCACACGAAAGCTCATACCAAGAACAAACTTAATTGGTCTCTAAGGTGCTGCTGGAAGGATTTTTTTTTTTTTTTTGACTATGGCAGACCAACACGGCTACCTACATTGGCTCCCAGTACGTTTCTGAGCACAATTCAAAGTGTTGGTGCTGACCTTTAAAGCCCTAAACGGCCTCGGTCCTGTATACCTGAAGGAGCGTCTCCACCCCTATCTTTCAGCCCAGACACTGAGGTCCAGCTCCTAGGGCCTTCTGGTGGTTCCCTCACTGCGAGAAGTGAGGTTGCAGGGAACCAGGCAGAGGGCCTTCTCGGTAGTGGCGCCCACCCTGTGGAATGCCCTCCAACCAGATGTCAAGGAAATAAACAACTATCTGACTTTTAGAAGACATCTAAAGGCAACCCTGTTTAGGGAAGTTTTTAAATGTCTAATGTTTTACTATTTTTTATGTGCTATAAGCCGCCCAGAGTGGCTGGGGAATCCCCGCCGGATGGGTGGGGTATAAACATTATTATTATTATTATTATTATTATTATTATTATTATTATTATTATTACATCTCTCTCTCTCACCCACCCACCCACACCCACCCACCACACCACACCACACATACACTTATCTTTCTGCCCAAGTGCCCCCCATCTCTCTCTCTCTCCCTCTCTCTCTCTCTTTCTCGCACACACACAGCACCAACTTGAGCAAAACAAAACCTTCAGAAAAGCTCCTCCATAGGTGAAGGGAGTGCCTGTAATCTCCCCCCCCAAAAAAAAATAATTACAAGGACAACCCAACTGTTTCCTGCCTTCAAGAAAATCTGAGACTGGGAGACTCAATCTTAGGCATTGAATGCTGCACTTTTGCTCTGCCATGTATATTCCTTTAGATAGCTGACTAAAGGTGCAAGCTAAATCCTTTTTTGAGCTGGCATCAAGAACTGGGGCTGACCACTGCTCCAGCTGCCATCTGGCACAATGGGTTGCCTCTCTCCCCCTCCCACCATTTCCATGCAGGGTTCGGATTGTGCCCAAGCCCATCTCACGAATTCTTTTACCAACTTGCCTTTCCATGTGGACCTCCATAAATTGTCTCATTCGTATCTCATTGCAGAGGACTGCAAGGAATAAATTATCTTCCAATTTACCACCGTCTACATCGGATCCCTTGGAGTTAATTTTTACTGCAAGCCACTGGAAAAGTGACTATTTCAATGCCTCGATGTATCCAAAAAATTATTAGAAACAAAAGCCCCTCAGCAATGGATACCCATATTAGCTTTCGGCAAAGCAATCCTTTAACAGCTCCAGATTCTCCATGGTTAAATGGAAATAATAGTGATCCATTTCGGTGGATTGCTGGGGTAAATGAGAAATTATCCCATGGCTTAGGCAATGTTTCCCTAAACAATATATCTTAAATGTAAAATCATTGCCTAAATGCAATTTTACTTCATTTGTTGCACTCTGGTGGTTCAAAGAAATAATTACGTATGCGAAAAAGTACGGGCGATAAGGTACGGAGAAGAAATCTGCATTTGTTCCAATAATAAAACATCACTTTCCATGGAAGAAAAACATGCTAAGAGTTTCCTAATCATTGTACAAGAGTAAATGCTAGACTCTGATCCACTGTTGACCAGGTCCTTTGTTTCTCAGAGACAAAATATTTCCAGAATAGATAAAAGAAGCGAGCTTGATTGACAGTCCTGAGCAGAGTCTCATCAGCTGCTGAGCTGACAGTATATTGGTGTGCATTTTGCTGATGTGGTGAGGGCTGACAGGTGATTGACAGCCCAAGACTGTGGAGACGGGAAAAGATGAAGCATGCTCAGTAAGAATAATCTGCAGTGTTTGTGCAGCACTGCAGAGAAGGAGAGCTGGGAAGGTAGCAATTTCAGAGCCAGTTGGCAGAACGGAACACATGCCCACAAGTGCCGAGAGTGAGAGTTTGCAAGGAATTCCCCCCCCCACCTCCCCACACAGTTGTGTTTTGCGATTTATATTTTGTTGAAGGAACTATAGTTTATGTAACACTCTCCGCGAAACACAAACAAGATTAATAAATTGCTGACAATGATTTCCATAACAATTGCTCAGACATTTCTGATGCTGCTTCAATACCACCATCGCAAACGTAGCATCATTTTTTGGCGGTTATTTTGACTGCGCTATTAATCCGTTTTCTGATTTCTGCCACATAAGCTTGAAATTGAAACTAGCCAGTAATTGGAATCAAAATTTGGATGTGATTTCCGTGTAAATTACTAAGAATGTAATGTTTCTTAAAGCACAGAGATGCTAGTCTCGATGTTTTTCATTTTCATTGGTACTTAGAAAATTTGTAAAGCGACACCCCCCCAAAAAAAATCTACCCCCCCATCCACAGGTAGTTAATTGGAAGGTACATTTTATCAGTTCTCAGGGTGGAATTGAAATTCCTAGGATGATTTCAGAGAGACGTGCTTCCCATGACAGCACATTGCAGCAGTTTCTTCTCTGTTTCTTCACTTTAAGCTGCTTTTAGAAGAAAAGAAAGAAAATCAAGTATTTTTGCCGCTGCCTGTTCTGCCTTTGGCAGCAGCCGGGTGTTTCTCGTCTGCTATTTCTGCCCTCAGATTGCCCCTGGGATGACACTATGTGATGTAGGGTTATTCTAGGGGCAGTCTGGCAAAGGGCCACTGGGCAGCCACCGCGATAAATAGCGGTAAAAATACTTTTCTTTTCTTTTCGCAGTTTAAAGTGGAAAGAAAGAGACAGAGGAAACAACTGCTATGGTAAGTTCACCTCCCAAAGCCATTCAGCGAATCCCAGCGCCCTACGAATTTCACAAAGATTTCAAATACCTGTAGTTTTGTTTTATAGCGGATAGCTGTCAATTTCATGATAAGAGGGAGTGTAATATACTTTGCATAAGGGTGGCACTGTGATCTAAACCACTGAGCCAAGGGCTTGCCGATCAGAAGGTTGGGGGTTCGAGTCCCGGCGATGGAGTGAGCTCCCGTTGCTCGGTCCCTGCTCCTGCCCACCTAGCAGTTCGAAAGCACGTCAAAGTGCAAGTAGATAAATAGGTACCGCTCCGGCGGGAAGGTAAACGGTGTTTCTGTGCGCTGCTCTGGTTCGCCAGAAGCGGCTTAGTCATGCTGGCCACATGACCTGGAAGCTGTACACCGGCTCCCTCGGCCAATAATGCGAGATGAGCACTGCAACCCCAGAGTCGGTCACGACTGGACCTAATGGTCAGGGGTCCCTTTACCTTTCATATACTTTGCATAGTATACCCAATCATTTAGCTACAAGTCGATCAGGGCATTCAAGTGAAATATATTTTCCAGTCTTATCCCTTGTATTTATTAATTATTATTATTAATTTTGTGTGTGTGTGTGTGGCAAGACACATGAGCAGTTTAATGTATTCGGGTCTCAAAGCACATTCTCAATAGTACCAAAACAGCATGCTTGTTCTTTTCTGCTGCCATGAATGTGCAGTGTGGTCGTGTCCAAGGGAAGGATATATTGACGTTTCCCTACACAAGCACCATATAATCAATTGCCTGGGAGAAGCAACTGCGCCCTTGCATTGCTCCCATTCATTTCAAAATTGTGTCTTTTATTAGTTTTTGTTTTCATAGGAATGTGTAAAACCTCCCGTTTTATTTCCTTGACTAATGGCTGCATCATCTCAAAGTGGCCATGCATTGTTCATGAGGAAGAAGCAGATGTTACACTTCCATTAGGGTGGGATTTTCCCCAGTTCCTCAAATGATCATTAGTGCCCATTCTTCCCATTTCATGGAAATACACTTATTTTACCCCCCCCCCAAAAAAATCCCTGTACATACACCCCTCCAAACAGCTGTGGGGGAAAACATCTTAATTGTGAGTGATTTCTTATTTAAGGCACTGACACTTACAGGTTAGCTATTGCACAAAAGAATAAACTACTAATTGAGAGCCAGTGTGGTGTAGTGGTTAAGGGTGGTAGACTGGTGAACCGGGTTTGCGTCTCTGCTCCTCCACATGCAGCTGCTGGGTGACCTTGGGCTAGTCACACTTCTCTGAAGTCTCTCAGCCCCACTCACCTCACAGAGTGTTTGTTGTGGGGGAGGAAGGGAAAGGAGAATGTTAGCCGCTTTGAGACTCCTTCGGGTAGTGATAAAGCAGGATATCAAATCCAAACTCTTCTTCTTCTCTTCTTCTTCTAAAGGTAAAGGTAAAGGACCCCTGACCAGTCGCGAACGACTCTGGGGTTGTGGTGCTCATCTCACTTTACTGGCCAAGGGAGCCGGCGTACAGCTTCCGGGTCATGTGGCCAGCATGACAAAGTCGCTTCTGGCGAACCAGAGCAGGGCACGGAAACGCCGTTTACCTTCCCACCAGAGCAGTTCCTATTTATCTACTTGCACTTTGACGTGCCTTCGAACTGCTAGGTAGGCAGGAGCTGGGACCGAGCAACGGGAGCTCACTCCGTCGCAGGGATTCGAACCGCCGACCTTCTGATCGGCAAGCCCTAGGCTCTGTGGTTTAACCCACAGCGCCACCTGGGTCTTACTAATTGGGGTACTGCATACAATTATCACCCATGTTTGTTCCCATGGTAGTGCTTAAACTCAAATCTCTTCCACAACTACAACCAGGCACCTTGCTGCTGTTTGAAACTGCCCACTCACAGGACTTCTTCTACATCCAAATCCAATTTTTATTAATGTATACATGCATCTTAATCCTGGGGAATGCAGATGGTTGCCATCAGCACAAAGACTGGGACTCCCCTGGCAAGGCATATTCTGGGATTTCCAAAGATCACATACCAACAGCCATCTTGCTTGCTTTTTGTACCTGCTTCCATTGTTGAACAAAACCATTGCAAGTCTCTGCCGCTCATTTTCTGTCCCTGTTATATGACAAAACTGTTATCTGACATTTCTTGCATAATTTTCTAGACAAAAATTGCATTTGCCAGAAGTAATAAATTGCTACTGTTTCCAGGGATAGGCTCGTGCCTATTCCTTTTCATTTCAGCAAAGTCCCAATAATTAAACATCACTCAATAATTACTACATGGCAGAATAATTCCTCCTTTTCTACTTTTTGAGGCTATTTTCTTTGTGTTCCTACTTATCCTCACCCCCCATTTTTTTTTGCCATGTTTTGAGATAATTGCTGTGCCGTCTGTGTTATGCGGTGCATGCATAAAGCTGGAGTCTTTGAAAGCCATAAAAAAGAAAATCTCAGTTTTCTTGACCCCTTGCTGTTTTAGCAGTTGCCTCTTGTAGTAATCATATTACAAATCCATCTATAGTGTTTATTTGTTTGAAACATACTGCTAGATCCTTCCAACCAACAGAATCTAAGTGTGCCAGGGCATTAGGAAAGAATTACGGGTGATTGCCTAGCTGTTACCGATTACCACATTGGCTCCTGGTATCGTGTTTTCTAGCTGGCATCATACCCCATCATTTGCCCTTGAATGGGTACACAGTGTCTACCCAACGCCTTCCCCTTAAGGCATTCTCTAGGTTATACATGAATTCATTTATTTTTTAATTTTTTGCCAAATCATTTTTATTAAGGTTTTCAATACAACATTATCACATTGAACATTCCAAATTACATTTCAAATTATTTATCCAATTATATATATAAAAAAGAAAAGTTCCAATTCTGCCAAATTATTATTTAAATTTATTTTGAGGTTTCCCATGCTTCAAACTCCGGAGTTATCTAATCAATTATTTGTCCTTGCTTTTTACCCTTCCTATATTTTCACAGCCTCTGATGTATTCCAACAAGCAAGACAAATCAAAACAAACAATGTCCCTGTGTGGATTTAAGTCCATATTACATCACCATATGATCGCCTTGCCCCTTGATACTCTGATTCCAAAAGCCAAATCACGGACAGTCGCCATCTTCTTTCAGTCCCGATAACATCCAAACCTCTTTTTCCACAGCTGTTGTTCACCCATCTGCTTTTCACTTATACCTTTCCAGGAGGGTTTGCCAATTTATTAAAAGTTCGTATATTTATACATGATAGGTTATACATGAATTAGTTAGCCTTAAGTTGCTGTATGCTGTGAGTGCACACGTTCAAAGGGATTGGTTGAATGATGGGCAAGACCAGGAACTTAATGGAACTTAAGTAGCTAGGCTGCCACTTTTCCAATCAAATTATGCTAATAGGACTCAGCAAGGACTGATATCTTGGGATGGGGAGGGATCATAGCTGTCAACCTTTCCTTTTTCTTGCGAGGAATCCTATTCAGAATAAGGGAATTTCCCACCAAAAAGGGAAAAGTTGACAGCTATGGGAGGGATGGAGTTGGCAACAAGCTGCCTGCTTTGTATACCCAAGGCAATAGCCCCCTTTGTCCCTTCTGGCAACGGAAGGAATCTTGCTACTGATGGAGCTAAAACTGGGCATTTCTTAGCTTGAAGACGCTGGGCCCATAGTCACCAGTTGCGTGTAGGGAGTAAGAGCAAAATGGTAAATTAAAAGTCCCCACTTCCCTCTTACAGGAGCAGATTATGGCCTACACTGGTCATATACATGTGCGTATGGGTGTGTACTATGTGTGTGTGTGTGAACATACACAAATGTTGCGCGCGCACACACACACACACACACTAAATATCCTAAAATATACATACATACAGAGTGGCTGGGGAAACTCAGCCAGATGAGTGGGGTACAAATAATAAATTATTATAATTATTATATTATTATTATTTATTGAATTTGTTTATTGCCCTTCATCTGTGGATCTCAGGGCAGTTCACAACATAAAAATACAAGATAAAAACACAAAATAAACAACAGCACCAATAACAAAGCAAAGCAATATTTCTACTTTCCCACCCTCATACATACATATGGATTGTATATTTATTTTAGTAAATAATAATATTTAGGAAATAATGTGTGTTCCAGTTTTTTTGGAAGCAATATATATTGAAACTGTTCAAGAGAGGAGGGTGGTACATTACCAACACAACTGCGCACATCCTTATCTCTGAAATAGCGCAGTATGTCATTGCAGCGACCAAGTGTCAAGATTCTAGTACTTGGATCGATTTCAGAGTTTAATTTCAAGGAGAAAGCTAGGGTTGAATCAAGCCTAATGATAAAACAAAACAAAAAAACACCTGACAAAGTTTTCTCCGCATCGAAAAGATGCTTGTCATTGCATTGAGCAGATATCCTTTGTTGAGCTTTATAGTTCTTTGGGGGGAAAACAACTGTTTCAGTTTCCAATAAAGGGGGCATTCAGCTGGCATGGGGCAGGGAACATTTTTCAGCCCAAGAGCAATGGGTTTGAAGAAGAGTTTGGATTTGATATCCCGCTTTATCACTCCCCGAAGGAGTCTCAAAGCGGCTCACATTCTCCTTTCCCTTCCTCCCCCACAACAAACACTCTGTGAGGTGAGTGGGGCTCAGAGACTTCAGAGAAGTGGGACTAGCCCAAGGTCACCCAGCAGCTGCATGTGGAGGAGCGGAGACGCGAACCCGGTTCACCAGATTACGAGTCTACCGCTCTTTGTACAAGAGGCTACATTCTAGCCACATGTTTCAACACTGCCCACACCTCTGTCCAAGCAAATGAGAGGCATTCAAGAATACTTTCCAGCCAGGCAAAGATATTCACGGAGGGTACAGCACGAGGGGCCTCAATCCACTATCAACATGGCAGCTGTGTTCCTCCAATTTTGGCAGAGAATAGAGGCCAAAATTTCCAGGCACAATCCATGCTGGGCAAATTTGGTATGGCCTGCAAAGCAGCAACTGGGGCAAATTTCCCCCCACATCTCGGCTCCTGTGGTGCCCCACGGGAGGGAGAGGAGGGAAGAAGTCTTTATAATGCCCCCCCTTCAAGAGTTTGGGGTCATTTTGCCCCGCAAGCTTCCCACCCACCCACTTGAGTTAGAGCTGACAGTGAGTGATCTGGGTCACTAGTTGACAGGGCTGGAAAGAATTCCCCCCCTCTCAACCTGATTGGCCCTTGGTTGGGACTGTTTTATAATAATTCTTATTAAGTTTTCAATTTCACTTTTCAAAATAAATGCTTTACAAACTTTAACATACCCAATGACTTTTAACGTACATTACATACATTAAATACATTACAGACCCAGGTGGCGCTGTGGGTTAAACCACAGAGACTAGGGCTTGCTGATCAGAAGGTCAGCGGTTCGAATCCCCGTGACGGGGTGAGCTCCCGTTGCTCGGTCCCTGCTCCTGCCAACCTAGCAGTTCGAAAGCACGTCAAAGTGCAAATAGATAAATACGTACCGCTCCGGCGGGAAGGTAAACGGCGTTTCCGTGTGCTGCTCTGGTTCGCCAGAAGCGGCTTTGTCATGCTGGCCACATGACCTGGAAGCTGTACGCCGGCTCCCTTGGCCAATAAAGCGAGATGAGCGCCGCAACCCCAGAGTCGTTCGCGACTGGACCTAATGGTCAGGGGTCCCTTTACCTTTACCTTTACATACATTAAACGTTTAATGTATTTTTAATCTTTTGTTGCAAGCCGCTCAGAGTGGCTGGGGAAACCCAGCCAGATGGGCGGGGTATAAATAAATGAATTATTAATTATTATTATTATTATTATTAGGATCTGAGGTTCAGGACACCTTGAAATTCTCTCCTGACTGGCGAAAATAAA
Source organism: Darevskia nairensis (assembly GCA_034642065.1). Lineage (NCBI taxonomy): Eukaryota > Metazoa > Chordata > Lepidosauria > Squamata > Lacertidae > Darevskia > Darevskia nairensis. The sequence goes on from JAWWNI010000558.1 coordinate 1,434,593, forward strand.
GGTCTGCACTACCAATGATAAATTATTATTGTTGTTGCTGTTGTTACAATTAATTTATTAATTGCATTCTAAACCACCATCTCAAGGTGATTTACACATAAGGTTATTAAAAACAGTTTAAAAACACCAAAACAACAAATAAATTTAAAACAATCCTGAAACTGTAACAAGTGGACACTCATGGTAAAGACTCATATATTCACTTGGGAAAGTCTGGGAAGACAAAAATGTCTCCAACTGTTTCCAGAAGCTGCAGATAGTGGGTGCCTGTTGTAGTTCATAAATGTTTTTAAGAAAAATGAAACACTAAAGAACTGCTTATTTAATCTCACACATTTAAAGCAAATTATATTTGCACTTGCAACCAGATGCCCCGGGGCTTTATTGCAATGCATCGCACATTTTGGTTACATTTATTTACATCTAAAGCAGTTGACGAACAGATCAATATTTTGGCTATGCATGACTTTTTCACATTTCAAATACCGCTTTTTAGAAGCATTTCTCTTTCAAATACAAAACAAATACATCAGTTTTACAAGTGTGGCTTCTTATGTTCCTTCAAAGTGCCCATACACTTTTTGTTTACCTCATCAAAAGGTAAAACTCCCTAAAGGAACAACAGCTATTTGTTGGGCTCATTTATGATTTTTACTGCACACCCAAGGTGTGTAGCTGCTATGCAAATAACAACAAAAATAGGTCCCCAAGACCAGATAAAATACAAACAGATATTACAAGAATAACAGGAGGATTAGAGTGAAGTTATCAGAGGACAGGAAGCAAACAGTGAAACAGTGCTAGTTATTTAATAGGCCGTGGACTTGGATATATCAGGTGCTTATTAGAAGTGTTTTTATAGGCATTGCAGCAGAGCAATGGAGCTTTCTGAAGAATATCAAAGTGGCGCTGTGGATGTTTAAAGGGAATGCCTCCCATTACAGGTTGCAGTTGGGGATGCTGTTCATTGGCTTTCTTAATTGCTCTTACCATCAATGTGGATTGTGCAAAGACACAGAAGCCCTGGACAGACATTGAAAATGGGAATGCAAGGGAAATGAGGTTATGTGCGCTGGTCCCTTGGGTTACCCGAAAGGCGAGGTCCAAGTCCGGTCCGTGGTCAGAGGTGCAACGTAAAGGCAGTCCGTAGTCGCTGAAGCTGGGTGCAGGGCAGGGAGTCAGGCAAAGTCAGGAACAGGTAGGCAAGCAGGGAACCAGGGCGGGTCAGGAGCTCAGGCAGGAAAGCAGGACAGGTTTCAAGCAGGAACTGGTCACCAACAATGTTGCTCCTGCAACTTGGGGTTGGGGCTGGCCGGCTTTTATCTGCCCCGAGGCATAGGGCGGCCCCGATCCTCTGGTGACTCGCCTCTCCTGGCTTGGAGGTGAGCACTCCTCCTGTGGGAACTCAGTTCCCTTCGCCTCTCTGCCCTGAGCCTCTGCCGCTCAGGAGAGGATGGAGGGTTACCGGACCTCAGCTTCCCATGACAGGGCTGGGAGTGGAGCACCTGCAGACAATGGGTCCTCCATCCCATCAGGAGCCAGAGCAGACTCAGCAGATGCCTGCACTTGAGGATCCAGCACAGGTGAGGACCCTTCAGACTCAGGCCCTAGCCCCGGCTCTGCTGGTTCTGGAGGCAGGGAATCCTATGCAGGCTGGGATCCCTCAGGTTCAGCGTCTGAGTCTGAATCCCAGGCCATCACATTATGCCTGCTAGTGTACCCCACGCAACCTGTGCATAGGACACTTTGTGTATACAGCCTCTTGTGCAAAGTCCCTGCACACGGAACTTGAACATGTCAGTTTTGCTGAGTACAGATCTTTGCTAACATGGCCTACGCGCTCTGAGCTGTATATTCAGGGGTCCTCAGATGCATGGAAGTCAGGGTTAGAAGTGCAAACTCATTCCACTCCCCACCCTTCTGCATTTATTTGCACCATGTTTAAACATCTTCACAGTCATGCTGATCCTGATCAGATGAAAATATTCTGAAGTTTCAGATTCCTGACCTTGCAAGCTTCTAGCTCATCAGGGTAGATGACTAGCTAGGCTAATCTTCTATTTCTAAAGACGAAACCACCTTTCGATGACCTTTTCAGGGCTTTTGTGGCTGTGACAAGATGAATGAGGCGCCCAACTGAAACACAGAGCACCTAGAACTCCAGAAAAACAATTTACAAAAAATCAAAGTAATATTGATAGGATGTGCCATAATTTTGAGATAGGTGTTGATGCACAGACGTGAGTCTCTTAATGGCTCCTCAGATCACCCTGCAAAGCTCACACAAATCCTTTCCGGTTTCACTCCTGGGATGTGTGACAGGTATACAAGCCACAGGTTTGGGGAGAGGGGTCATATCTCTATGAAAGACTACAAGCACCGTATGTAGAAAGTTCAATGTTCAGTCCAGAGTATCTCCAGCTTAAAGGATTTCAGATAACTGAACTGAGAAAGTCCCTTCTCAGCTTGAGACCCAAGCGAACTGCTTCTAATCAGAACACAAATGACTGAGCTTGGTGTAACAAGTGTTTGACTCAGGAAAAGTTAGCTTCATGTGTTGATAAATGATCTGTCTATTCATCCATGTATCCATCCATCCATCTATATGGGCATTTTGCTCTTCATTTGTTTTTACCCACCCCAATCCATAGTTACCGGCTCCATTTCCTTGGAAGTGGGCAGGATAGAAAGAAATAGGTGCTTAAATGAAGGCCATTTAAAAGAATCACACAGTTGTCTCATTTTGGTCCTAGATGGCACCATCTGTGAAGGAAACCAAGACCAGGAGGGAAGGAAAATTTGCTGGTGAAACAAAACCAGGATTAGCCATATTCTCAAAAGTGTTATGCTGATGGAATCACATTAGACCTTCCATCAGCAGGGCAAGATGAGAATTGATGTGTAAGCAAGTAGATGATGGGGGGGGGAACAAGTACTCTTGCACTATAAATCTGTTGCCAAACATGGTGGCAGGGCAGAATGTCAACAGAGTTTATGGCATTTCCTTTCCTTTATTACAGCAGAAGGAGTTTATGTAGGAGAGATGGATTGATTGCATTAAATACATTCTAGTACATCAGGGGTGGCCAACTCCCAAGAGACTGCGATCTACTTTTTTGGGGCTCAGATCAAAGTTGTTGAGCTTTTTTTTTAGGAAGGAGGAAGGCCCATTTTGGGGGGTTTCAGGTCAAAGTTGTTGAGTTTTTTCAGGGAGGAGGTAAAATGTTCAGCTTTTTTTTAGGAGAACCACAGTTGTGCAGTTTCTTTGGGGGGAGCCGATGATCTACCAGTGATCTATCGCAGACGTCCAGTGATCTAACAGTAGATCACGATCTACCAGTAGATCACGATCTACCTGTTGGACATGCCTGTAGTACATGATGTAACTGGTAGCAAAACAAAGCTATGCAAAAATAATCATATTACTAGGGATGGAAGTTCATACCATTATTTCTCTCTAGTTATAATCACAGTATCCTGAGTTGAAGATTTCACTGACCTTGGTGGTAACAGTTCTAAACAGAAACACTTTGCTTGTGGCTACATCCATTGACTTCTTCAAAGGACTGCCTGCCTTGAATTGAAGTGTGTTCTGGATCTCAGCTGGCTGTCTCACATATATTTCACCCTTGCCACCTTCTCTATAAAATAAAGGTTATTGTAACTATGTAGCATTTATCATCTTGTATTAAAGTGATGTCCTCCCCCTTCACACCATGGCACGATCCCCAGATTGCATTTTATAAAGCAGTGCATTGTGTAGGCATGAAATTGTAAATGAGAATTACTGAGTTTTGGAGAGCATAGCAATTCAAATTATGTCAAATTTTCCCTTTCATGCAGTTTTGAACAATGCGTTCTAAGGTTATACAAGAAAAGGAGTTAGAAGCCTGGGGCGGGGAAAGGTGTCTCTTGAAAGGCTGTTTTTCGTGCACTAATAACAGGACATAATATAACATGTATAGCAAGAAACATTACCTTTTATCACATGTTCAGCAAAAGTACATATCTTTCTTTTGTATTTCTACCTATTTGGGAAATAATTTCTGAGCATTGGTTGTTTTGCATTGTTGCATTTTGGAAATGGCACCGTTTGATATGTAAAGCTAGAATAACAGAACTGGGAATAGGAAAGAAAGAAAGAAAGAAAGAAAGAAAGAAAGAAAGAAAGAAAGAAAGAAAGAAAGAAAGAACCAGCTTCTCTATGAACTAATAATAGCACAAGATGAGTCAATAATGCTAGGGGGAAAATATCTTATATGTTCTGTAGTGTGAAAGAACAGTAGCAACTATAGGGTTGTGTATAAAGGAGAAAGGTTATTGCAGACTAGGAAAAACCCAGGATGGTTTTGTGAGACGTGCTTCTGAAATGCTCTTTTTGCAAAGTACCAAATGAATGAATTAGAATTGTATACAATACCGACAAAAAGAAACAAACTGCCTCCACAAATTGCTGTTTGAAACGATCCATGAAACCTTGGTGGTTTCTATTAGTTTTTTGTGCTGGAGTTTTTAAAGAAGTTTAAATGTCTGTGGTTACTTGTCTTCTTCACACCAATGTGGGAGGCTCAAGGCTTTTCTGTTGACCTGAAAACAAAATATTAAAAGAGAGCCTGTTTGGTATAATGCATAGAGCTGGATTTGAGACTGGTTGAGGATTACATCTTCCATTCCCTGCACACAGCAGTGAAGCTTACTGGGTGTCCTTGGTCCAACTGCTGCCTTTCTGCCTGCGAGGATAAAGTGGGGAAAATGTCCTGAGGTCCTTAGAAGAAGGCTGGCAATAAATAAATATTCTTAGATTTACAAATAGTTGCTTTTGCTTTGACAGATACTATTAAGGAAGGCTTTTATGGAGTGAGGGAGGCTTTTGGAATAATATCTCTCATACATTTCCCTTAAAAATCAGCAATCTTTACATAAATCTACCTTGCTAAATTTCTCCTGGGATTTTAGGGCTCCAAATTTAGCAGTGGCCATGATCATCTTGGGATTCTGTTAGCCAGTAAGTGTATTTACAGAATTTGTGCTACAAGTGGTCATATGTGAATTCACACAGGACCGGAAGATGTCATTGAGCTAAGTTCTCTGGGCAAGCCTTCTGGAGCACTGGAGCAGAAATGCAAAATTTGAAAAAGTACAAAGACTGGAGTTTGTCTTCTGTGGAAGTAGGGGCTTTCAAATGTCTTAAAACATATATATTTTCTGGGATTGAAGCAATGTTGCACTGCACACTTGCAGAAATATTGTGTGTGTGTGTGTGTGTTTATCTCTAGATAGGTAGGTAGGTATTAGTTTACCAGGAAGTTCTATTAAAAAAAGGCTGTAGGGGGGAAATAGTAATTCAATATTAATTATTTAATTTTAAAAGCCCTGCTTCCCCAGAAGATAATACACAATCTGTACTTTATTTATTTTTTTTAAATAGTTTCTGCCACAGTATATCAGGGAAGGGAAAGCTTATTTATTTATTTATTTATTTTATAAAAAAATCCTGGACTGCAGGTGTAGTGTAGAAAAAAAATTAAAGGAAACTTCAAAAGGAGAAAATGTGCTGCAAGCAAATTGTGAGGGAATCCATTATCTGCAGTCCCAAATTCTCTTTTCTCGCTTGCGGGGGGGACGGGGGACGGGACCAGAGTGAAACCCAAGGCGTAATGGAACTGTGGACTAATAATAAGGTAGGACTGGGGGAATTCATTCATCATTAGTAAAATCTTGTTTTCAGAAAGCTTTGTCTGTAAGCTGATTCGTTTGGATTTTTGAAGGACCGCAGTTGTCCTTTACGCAGGCGGTGCCTTGCTCTTCGTTGATAAACTTGAAATTAGAGTACTTTTACCATGCAATACTATGTACATTTATTTTGAAGCAGGTTCTGTTAAGGAGAGAGACTAGTCCTCTTCACATGCTACTGGAGCAAAGCTGCTCCAGCGCCATGAATTCAACCCAGCCCAGAAGTTCACGTAGTTCCTCTTGGCCTCTAATGTGGAAAATCAGGGTTCTTCATTGCGAGGGGAGCCTACATGGGCAGAGTTATCCCTTCAGAAGTTATCCCTCAACATTTGAGGGGCTGAAGGAGCCATATAACTTTGAGGGACAGAGCTAAAAATAATAATAGCCTGCTGGATCAGGCCACTCTGGGCAACTTACAGCATATATAAAACATAGTAAAACATCAAACATTAAAAACTTCCTGATACAGGGCTGCCTTCAGATGTCTTCTAAAAGTTATGTAGTTCTTTATCTCCAACTCTTAGCCTAACCTACTTCCCAGGTTGTCGCGAGGATGAACTGGGGAACCACGTACAGCACCTTTAGCTCCTTGGAAGAGTTTGAAGAAAGAATTTTATTCTGAATATTTCTACCTTGAAATAATTTTGCAAGATTTTGCTCTTGCTCTGCCCCTCCTTTCAAACCAGATAGGTAAATGACACATCTAAATGGGTGGTTAGCAGTTTTATTATAGCTTATTTGTACCTCAAAGATAAAACATCTCTCTTTTGGGCCCAATATAATATCACTTTTCCTAGAGCAGGACCTAGTGTAACACACACACCGGGATGAGAATCACTTCTGTGGTGGAGGCAGCGAGCAAATATAAGGCATTATATGAGCTGTGGGGCTGGGGCAACCCAGTCAGGTGGACGGGGTACAAATAATAATAAAACATTATTATTATTATTATTATTATTATTATTATTATTATTATTATTGAGTGCTTCAGACTTAGGCCCCCACATAGGTTTCACTTTCATGATCTTTCCAGTGGAGCAACCAAGTCACACCATGATAAAGCAATTTTGCACATGCTGGTTTTATTTTTATTTTCACATACACATCTTTTATGGGACGCGGGTGGCGCTGTGGTCTAAACCACAGAGCCTAGGGCTTGCCGATCAGAAGGGGTCCCTTTACCTTTACCTTTTTACACCCCTTATAAAGGGCTAGGTTCAGCATGCAGGACGTGCTAAATTGGGGAGTCCCAAGTCAGCTCCCAAATGAGGGACCAGGTGGCGCTGTGGGTTAAACCACAGGCTTGCTGATCAGAAGGTCAGCGGTTCGAATCCCTGCGACGGGGTGAGCTCCCGTTGCTCGGTCCCAGCTCCTGCCCACCTAGCAGTTCGAAAGCACGTTAAAGTGCAAGTAGATAAATAGGGACCGCTCCAGCGGGAAGGTAAACAGCGTTTCCGTGCGCTGCTCTGGTTCGCCAGAAGCAGCTGTGTCATGCTGGCCACATGACCCGGAGGCTGTCTTCGGACAAACGCCGGCTCCCTCGGCCTATAGAGCGAGATGAGCACGCAACCCCAGAGTCGGACATGACTGGACCTGATGGTCAGGGGTCCCTTTACCTTTACTTTAAGTCAGCTCCCAGGTGTCATTTTGGTATCCAGACCCTGTCAGCAAATACCCCGCCTGGGGCAGTTTGTGAGACTGCCCCGAAGCCAGAGCAAAGCCGTGTGCGCACATCCCCGGCTACTGGAGTAGTCTGGTGGCGCTGTCATATGTGAATGTTCCCCAGCGTGAAGAACAACACACACAAGCCATGATTTAGGCTAAACTATTTATTATAGGAAAAGTGCAGAGAGAATCTCTGCTGCCAGCCCAATAAGACAGAGCTGCCATAAAGCCGTCCTTTCAGCATCGTAGCATGCCAGAAGAGAGAGCACAAAGGCTAGGATTACAATAGTACAGTGAAACGTAAAGATTCCATGTAGGAAAACAGATAAGGCAGCTTTCTCACGGCTTAGTGAGACAGGCAAAAGTCAGACCAGCCTCGCTGCAGCTGTTTGCTGTTCGGCTTGGACAAAAATCATAGCATCCTCCCCCGATATTTGACAAAGAGAGAGTGGCAAAAGCTAAAGCATCATTAAGAGAAACAAACAAACAGTAATCATATGCAATGTATGACTCTGTTGTCTGTGTTCCACATATGGAACTCTCTGAGACTGGCTTTACCAGTTGGAGCCTTTGATTACCATTCCTCCAGGGGACTAGAGCATTTGCTCTATGTGTGTTGGCAGGAACAGTGTTGAACATTTCAACCTGTTGCTGTGGCCTGTTCACTCCTGTGAATTGCGCCTGTGCGCCTGAATCTTGGCTGTGAGTGCGAACTACAGCTACATTGGCAGATTGACAAAAATCATAACAGACCCAGCAATTGGGGTTTCAAATCAGGGGTGGCTTATAGAGATAAAAGGCAGGATAAGACACAAACTAATGAACACTAAGTTTTTATATAGCTTCGCATCAACTTTTCTACTAGTAATTAAGGTACTGTAACATACAGGGGGATGTGAATTTCAAATGGGACCTGTGCTTTTTTTCAATGCTTTTCAGACAGAAGCATTCCTACCTGTCAAGCATAGCTGCATACCAGGAAAGCAGAAGACGAGTTTGTCATTCAGGCTAATTGGACTTGTGTACCATTATCCTTTTCTACATGTCATGCAAGATGTTCTAGAAGACAGAAGTCTATTGGAAATTAACCTAACAAGTGTGAATTACCTTGCCAAGATTCCAGTCTTCCCCTTGCAGTGGCTGATGCAAACTGAATCTAATTCACCTCTGTTACCACATCATATTAAGCCGATGTCACTTTTATTTTACCTAGTTATTCATTTATTTGAAGTGACTGCGTAAAAATAACAGAGGGCCCAATTCGTCTGTGGACAATAATATTTTGGAATTGTGTGTTTCATCTTGCCATGGTTTGAGTTTCACACACACACACACACACACACACACCCCTGCTGTAATTTAAATGTTTGCATCCATATTATAATTTTAACTCTTTCAGCAGGTGGAGTCTTCTTGGGAGGAGTGAAATGTTTGTTTCACATTTTTTCATCTACGCTGGAGAAAAAACGGTTTCGAATGACTGAAAATGTAAAACTGTATATAGTTGAATGGCTAGGCAGACAGATATTTAAGTGAGCTGCACTGAGTCTTTAAAATATAAAGCTGCACTCATGGTTTCGCAACAGCGATAAAAATGCAAATTTAAAAGGGCCAAACTAGATGAGACAGTGGGAGATCAATGATTGCATCTCTATTTAAAGATCTATAAAACTACCATTAGATCAAATGATCAAAACAATTCATTAAGTATTCATTACTAACTGGAAGAGAGCAGAAAACCGTTTGGCTAGGAGTTGACAGCAGTGAATCGAGCCCTTTGAAGGAGCCATGGAGAGAGATGAGGCTGGACCTCAGTCCCAAGTATTAGCTAGACCAGAGTCAAACACCCTGTGGCCAAGATGATAAGTGGCAAGTAGCAAAGCTCGCTCCTTAAACAATGGTAGTCTAATCAGAAGCAGCAGTTCAAGCAGCAGAGGAAGGTGGGGCCCATCTTCAGTATCAGAAGTTAGCAGAACAAAATAAAAAATAAAACAATTCCTTCCAGTAGCACCTTAGAGACCAACTAAGTTTGTTCTTGGTATGAGCTTTCGTGTGCATGCACACTTCTTCAGATACACTGAAACAGAAGTCACCAGACTCTTATATATAGTGAGAGGGTGGGGAGGGGTATTACTCAGAAGGGTGGTGGGAATGGGTGATAGGCTGATAGCTGTGGCAAAACTGTTGACGACTGTTAACGACTGCAATTAGTCTTACAGGAAAAAGCAAGGGGTGAGAAGGTTAAAAATAGCTTTGTCATGTATAATGAGATAAGAATCCAATGTCTTTGTTCAGACCAGGTCTCTCCATGGTTTTAAGCTTGGTAATGAGTTGCAATTCAGCAACTTCTCTTTCCAATCTATTTCTGAAATTCCTTTGCAATAAGACAGCTACTTTGAGATCTTGTATAGAGTGTCCTGGGAGATTGAAGTGTTCTCCTACTGGTTTCTCTGTCTTGTGATTCCTGATGTCAGATTTATGTCCATTTATCCTTTGGCGTAGGGTTTGGCCTGTTTGTCCAATATAGAGAGCTGAAGGGCACTGTTGGCATTGGATGGCATACACAATGTTAGACGATGAGCAATTAAATAGTCCTGAGATGGTATGTTTGATGTTGTTGGGGCCAGTAATGGTGTTAGCAGGAATGGGATAAACACCCCTGGCCAAGGTGCTGAACAACAGCTATAAAAGTTCTTTCCACTGGGACAAAGGTGATGGTGTCCAAACTTTTTTCAAAGTTTGATGAAGTGAAGGGCCGTGAGGGCCAACCAAAGTTGTTAACCTTTTTTTAGGGATGAAGTTGTTGAGGTTTTTTTTTTAGGATTTTACCCCAGGAAATAAACTGCCACAGGGGCCGGATTAAACCGACCAGTGGGGCGGATTAGGCCCCCAAAACGGACTTTGGACATGCCTGGCATAAGATCACAAACATGGCATTGATTTGAATTGTACCCGTGAAGCTGTTTTCTGCCCCATGGGTGAAAATATGTATTCCTTTCAACCATTTATACACCCCTTAACTGTAGTTTCTAAGCAGCGAACACTGAGGTTTGCAAAATATAAAACCAGATAAAAATTAGCCATACAATAAGTACCTCCATGTGTTGTGCAGTGTGTACATTTCTGAGGCTTACTGCTGATTTCTATTTTTTATTTAAAAAGAGAGTCACCCACTGAATGTGGGAATAAGCTTCCTGCCCCATATCCAGTGGGTAACAAAGGATAGGAAGGTTTCTTGGTGCCTGTTTCCGAATTCATTGATCACAAGACTAAGGCTTCCTCCATCCAAAGCTATCAGACAGGATGAATAAACACCCCTTTGTACATATGATAGTGGGAGAGATTACTCCTGGAGCAGGGCGTTATGAGTTTCAGTACCCATACAGATTCATGAAAGATTCTTCATCTGTGACTCCTGCCTCGTGTCTCCATCCCAGCTTACTCCAAGGTTGTTTGATATCTTTAATAAAAGGACTGAAGATAACATTCTAATGCTGTCAGCATTGGACTCTCTCAAGTTTTCCTGACAAGATGGAGATGAACCCAAATATTTGCCGTGGCGATTCACTGTCTTACAAACTCCCTAGGCGGTGCTATAAATCAAAACTGGTGCCAGAGGTCTTGGCTCTTTGTTATTTTGTTATTTTAGGAAATCCCCAAAACAAACAAGTGTGCTCAGCTGTGAGGTTTTGTGTGTTCCTTGAAAAGACGGTGCTCCCCGGAGACAGAGGAAGGCATTAGACACATTTAGTCCTTGTGTGTGTGCACACTTGCGAATGGAGTGTGCATGTTTATCAGCTCTATTGGAAAGGCTTCATTTGATTTGTGCAGGGATAATAAGGAGAGACCAGTGAGCTGATTTCTATAGTCTGTTCATAGCTTAAACAAAGATCTGGGATTTTGAGGATAAAGACTGACTGAAATACAGCAGATTATGCAGCTTTAGTTTTTGCAAAGATTCATTAAATTTCACTCTGCGCTGCATTGTGGCCCCCTCCCCTCCGTTGCTATTCTAGATAAGAATTTTGAGCTTCTGAAATAAGAAGTATTTCAGGACTATCAAGCTGGCCTCTGCTACCTTCCTTAACTCTTTGTGCTTCGGCAGAATATAACAATTGGGCCGTTCTGGAAAGCGCGTGAGGTGGGGGTTGGGGTTCTCGGCTGCGAACGAGGACAAGTACTAATATCTGGTGTAAGCCTGAACAGAGATTTGTCTTCTGTCTGGGAATTTAAAACTGAAGTTAGCCTTGTCCTGTTGTAAAGCCCTCCCGCATCGCAAGAACCACCTCATTGCTAGCTTGTCTCTACGATCAACTTTCAATATAATTTCTAAGGAAACAATTGCTCAGTTGTAACTCATTTGTAAAACTGTAAATTCCCTCCCACCTAAGCCATAGTGTCATTTGTACTTATGAGCTCTCCATCTGGATTGCAGGAGTTTAAATGTTCCAAAAATGCTATCGGCAACGCTTGTGACTTAACTAAAAGTAAGAAACCTTTCTTCCCACCCTCCCCTACCTTTTAAGAATTCTTTAGCACTTCCTCACTGGAATTTAGTGTAAAAAGTCTTTCAATTTTCCCACATCTTGGTGGATTTTGTTACACAGCAAATGTGGGCTAAAATACGGGGTAGATGCTATGGTAACCGGTGGTAAGGTAAAGGGACCCCTGACCATTAGGTCCAGTCGTGTCCGACTCTGGGGTTGTGGCGCTCATCTCGCTTTATTGGCCGAGAGCCGGCGTACAGCTTCCGGGTCATGTGGCCAGCATGACTAAGCCGCTTCTGGTGAACCAGAGCAGCGCACGGAAACGGCGTTTACCTTCCCATCAGAGCGGTTCCTATTTATCTACTTGCACTTTGACGTGCTTTCGAACTGCTAGGTGGGCAGGAGCTGGGACCGAGCAACGGGAGCTCACCCCGTCGCAGCGATTCGAACCGCCGACCTTCTGATCGGCAAGCCCTAGGCTCTGTGGTTTAACCCACAGCGCCACCTGGGTGGTATGTATGGACTTTTACTTAGGGCAGATTGCATTGTGTGTAACAATGTTAAAAAGGGTCAGATAATCTGTAAACAGGGTCAAAGAGAGGTAATATGTTTGCATCTGAGACTTGACTAGATTAAGGCAGATCCTCTGGGTTCTTTCTCAAGTGATGTGGGATGCATGTTTTGTACCAGACACCATTGCAAATATTGTGTAACAGATTTTTTAAAAGAAATCTTTTATTTGAAATACGCTTCCTGAAGCTTGACCATTTAATCCAGTTGCCCTGATGTCGTACATCTTCCTTTAAACAGATACCATCTGACAATGGTACGTTTTCTGGTTGCCAGTTGATAAGTTTGCCACAAATAAATGCAGCAACTATACTCTCATCCATGTGGTGACAACATCAAATAGCTTTACGTGAATTTTTTAAAAAATGATGAGGGTAATATTTCTAAAAGTGCAGCTACTTGTGACACAAGAATGGCAGTCAGGTCACCCGTCCACAGTCAACCTCACTATTGTGAGATGTTGTATATTTCTATTTAAATTATAGATGTTATAACTATATTTGTATCTAGACAAATCTGATGAAAGACAAGACTTCACCCCCAGAGGCGCACTCCATTGTCTCTTGAAACAGACAGATGCCAAGAACAATCTAGACATGTAAATTAGCATATGCAAATCAGTGTCCTTTTTTACTTTATGCTTTGGTGATGTGGACATGAAACTCCTACACATAAGCCAGTGTAACATGATTAGAGTGCAGGAATTACATAAGTAACCATCTGCCTTAATTCCTTTTAGCTGCCCACTTGCCCTCTAGTTGAAGTGTAATCACATGTTCTGTTCTATTCTATTCTATTCTATTCTATTCTATTCTATTCTATTCTCCAAGCCTTCCTTGGAGGTTTTTAAGCAGAGGTTGGAAGGCTGCCTGTCATGAATGCTTTAGTGGAGATTCCTGCATCTTGGGGTTGGACTGGATGACCCTTGGGGTCCCTCCCAACTCTAGTATTCTGTGTTTCTATAACCCACTTTTCTGCATCAAGATGGGTCCAAAGTGACTCACAAAAATAAATGAGATAAAAATAGCAAAGCAGAGTTCTAATCACAGGTAAAAAAATACAAAAGAAGTCACAAAATACTATGAAACAGCAACAAATAACAGCTGTTATTTGTTGAATTTTCCAGCGGACAGCATCCATTCATATGTCATCTGAATTATCATAATGTAGATGCATCATACAATCAATCATCTGGATCGGAGACATGTGAAAGTGTGCTAGCTACTATACCACTTGAAGATGAGCACTGGTTCATGTAAATAAAACACTGATTTTCCAAAGTATACTAAATCCCCACTCATGTTCTCCTAACCCTGAATGGTCCTGATACACTTTGAAAGAAGCTGGTAAAGTGCAGGCTGGGTGAGGTAACTGTTAGGTGGATTTGTAGCTGGTTAACTGACCCAACCCAAAGAGTGCTCACTCATGATTCCTCGTCGTGCTGGAAAAAAGTTACACAAGTGGGGTGCCACAGGATTGTGTCCTGGGCCCATTGCTGTTCAACGTTTTGATAAACGACTTGGTTGAAGGTATTGAGCAGGTGCTCATCAAATTTGCTGATGACACCAAAGTGGGAGAGGCAGCCAATGCCGCAGGAGGCAGAATCGGGATTCAAGATGACTTTTACAAATTGGAAGAATTGGGCCAAACTAACAAAAATGAAAATCAGTCGGGACATATGTAAGGTTCTGTACTTAGGGAGGAATAACCAGGTGTGTGCAATGACAAAACCTAGACAGCATCTTAAAAAGCAGAGATATCACCTTGCCGACTAAGGTCCGTATAGTTAAAGCTATGGTTTTCCCAGTAGTGATGTATGGAAGTGAGAGCTGGACCATAAAGAAGGCTGATGGCCGAAGAATTGATGCTTTTGAATTATGGTGCTGGAGGAGACTCTTGGGAGTCCCATGGACTGCAAGAAGATCAAACCTATCCATTCTGAAGGAAATCAGCCCTGAGTGCTTGCTGGAAGGACAGATCCTGAAGCGGAGGCTCCAATACTTTGGCCACCTCATGAGAAGAGAAGACTCCCTGGAAAAGATCCTGATGTTGGGAAAGATGGAGGGCACAAGGAGAAGGGGACGACAGAGGACAAGATGGTTGGACAGTGTTCTCGAAGCTACCAACATGAGTCTGACCAAACTGCGGGAGGCAGTGGAAGACAGGAGTGCCTGGCGTGCTCTGGTCCATGGGGTCACGAAGAGTCGGACACGACTAAACAACAACAACCAGGTATGCAAATATAAGATGGAAGATGCCTGGATTGCCAGTAGTACATGTGAAAAGGATCTAGGGGTCTTAGTAGCCCAGCCTTCCCAATAAAAAAGGAGTGGCTATTTGAATGCATATCAGTCTGTAGTATGGATGTGCCTTGTCTGTTTTCTATTGCTACCTTGCTTTTAAAATTCTGTTCATCCTTTCTTTGTTTAAAATAAAAACTACAACAATTGCAATGCTGGGTGCGTTTTTTTGTTTTTGCTTTAATTATAATGACACTTAATTTTTCATGCACAACCCTATTAGTGAATGTTAACATGCTGAGTGTTTGCTGTTATTAAATCTTTTAACACAATATTTATCCTTTCAAATGATCTCTACCATAGTAGCACAGGCTGAAAGAATTCAGTCTAAAATATTGTAGAAACAAAGCACCCCTGCAAATATGAACTAATTATGCACATATTATTTGAGGGTTAAAAAGAGCAGTTTATTTACATTATACCCTTCTTAATTCTATCCACTGTTTCACAGTTCAGTTCAGAGCATCTGTGAGGAAAAACTGTCAATGCTGTGACAATATGCACTTGATTTCTGGGTGGAACACTTCAGACAGCTATCTTGTGAAATCATTGAGATGACAAGACTCTAGAAAACAGTGAGAAGATGTGTTTTTGACATTATTTTTTATTAACACTGTCAACTCAATAGTTTTTTTTAATGTTTTTACTGTGAATGCAGAAGATGGAGGGAAACAGAAACCGAACGATGTATGGAATGAGGGCGGGGAGGAGTGCTTTTGCCTTTTAAAAAAATTATAATATTTTGGTCAGCAACAGTTTAACTTTAAACAGAAGGTGGTAAGCTTTAACAGCACCCATCTTCTGAATTTAACCAGACCCGAGGGGCCAAAAACGCCACCCACCATATAATTCAAGTCATTTGTCCAGCTTCCATTTATCTCCCAAATAGCTTAGAGTGAGGTGCTCTTAACACGGTGGTGTCCAAACTTTTTTTCAAAAAGGGCCAGATTTGATGAAGTGAAGGGCCATGATCAAAGATCAAAGGGCCAACCAAAGTTGTTAACCTTTTTTTTTCAGGATTGAAGTTGTTGAGGTCTTTTTAGGATTTTACCCCAGGAAATAAACTGCCACAGGGGCCGGATTAAACCGACCGGAGGGCCAAATTAGGCCCCTGAATCAGACTTTGGATATGCCTGTCTTAACACAAAGGTTGCAGGTTTGATCCCCATATAGGAGAGTTGCATATTCCTGCACTCCTGCATATTCCTCAGGGTCTCTTCCAACTCTACAGTTCTATTACAGTGGTATCCCTGGTTAAGAACTTAATTCGTCTTAATAGTCTTTTCTGATCCGTTGGAATTTCGGCACCTAGAATTCCTAAAAGAAAAGCTTCAGGTTTTTTAGAGAAAGATATTGTAAACTCCCCCCCCCCATTTATTATACATCATCTCCCATAATTCTTTTACTACTTTACATATCCACCACATATGAAAAAAGTGCTTTCTTTTCCCTTACATTTCCAGCATGTATTTGACCTTGTTTTATACATTTTAGCTAGTTTGCTAGGGGTTAAATACCAACGATACATCGTTTTCATACAATTTTCTTTCAAAGTATAACATGCTGCAAACTGGGTCTGGTGCAAATCAAGCCTGAGCACCATCACTTATCTTTCTTAGACTTTGCCTTGATGCAGCAGTGGGAGAGTTTGTGGCCAGTGCTGCAGTAGGGCTTCTTTTAAGCCCTGTACACTTTTGCAAGTGTACATAGGTGCATCTAGGGACATCAGCGGCCACAGAAACTACTGCTGGTACTTTCATGTTCCTGGCTATCCTCGATTCTGCTGAAAAAATCCCTTATTTTCAAATCCGAAAGTTGACAGCTATGCTCATAGCATTTGCCTTTCACATGGCGCATGCAGGAAGGAATGATGATGATGATATATAATTATTATTATTATTATTTTATTTTATTTATTTATACCCCACCCATCTGGCCAGGCCTCCCCAGCCACTCTGGATGGCTCCCAGCAGAATATTAAAAACACAATAAACATCAAACATTAAAAACTTCCCTAATCAGGGCTGCCTTCAGATGTTTTCTAAGAGTCAGGTAGTTGTTTATTTCCTTGACATCTGATGGGAGGGTGTTCCACAGGGCGGGCGCCACTACCGAGAAGGCCCTCTGCCTGGTTCCCTGTAACCTTACTTCTCGCAGTGAGGGAACTGTCAGAAGGCCCTCAGAGCTGCACCTCAGGGGTGGAGATGCTCCTTCAGGTATACTGGGCTGAGGCAACATGAGCTGCACAAAATGGAGTTGCATGTCGCATTTGAGGGATCTCACTGAGGATGCCTCACCAGGAGGTGTGCAAAATCCTGGAATCAACAGCAGGTGAGAGAGGATATGCTTTTGTTTTACTTGCCTCATAGCACAATCCTACAAGAACAACTGGAGATGGGTAAGATCAAGTTACAGCTTTTTACACAGCACATGTCTTATATTTTTCCTATCTTCCAGGCATTTCCAGGAGCTCAGCCACCCTATTTCCCCCTCCCCAGGGGCGCTGAGGCAGCTCTGAAACCCCAGGCTTAAGGAAACTCACCATTGAGCTATTCAACTATCACTAATCTTAAAATGTTTAAAATAAATAAATAAATAAATAAGAGAGATCAGAGTGAAATAATTTAGTAACCCACAGAATTCATTTGGTTTAATTTATGCTAATCACAGCCTATTGGTGGTTCTGGCAGATAAAATAAAGCTGGTGGAGAAGATTGCATTGAATAAGCTGCAACAATTAACCCTAGAAATTATCGCTGGGAAAGTGGGTTCATCTTGTTCCTGAAAATAATATGGCCCGTAAATTCCGTTAATTGCTGGTGATTAAAGTATTGATTAAATGCTTAGAGTGGAAATTATATGTATATAATTACGTCTATGTATATACTTAATCTAAGATATTATTTACTTGAGTGTGTGGATACACACACACACACACACACACACACACACACACACACACACACACACACCAATATTTCTGTTTGTATAGAAACCCTATCATAATTCATAAGTGAATTAATTGCTATTGCTATTGCATCTCTCTCTCACATACATATACACAACCTTGGGATAGTTACGGTAGTTGTCAAAGTGAGCCAAAAAATGTTACTCACTACATTTATATCCTTCCTTCAGGATGGTATACATGGGATCTTGCAACCTAGTTTTATTCTCAAGACAACACTGTGCGAGTTGAGTTAGGGCTCATAATAATAATATAATTATTATTTATTATTTATACCCCACCCATCTGACTGGGTTGCCCCAGCCACTCTGGGCGGCTTCAAGCATATATAAAAGCATTGTAAAATTTTAAACCTTACAAACATTCCCTATACAGGGCTGCCTTCAGATGTTTCCTAAATGTTATATAATTACTCATCTCCTTAACATCTGATGGGAGGGATTCCACAGGGTGGGCGCCACTACCAAGAAGGCCCTCTGCTTCCACAGTTAACTGTCCTCCACTCTTTCCAGGCGTGGTTTTTTTCTTTCTTTATAATAATAATAATAATAATAATAATAATAATAATTTATTATTTGTACCCTGCCCATTGGGCTGGGTCTTCCCAGCCACTCTGGGCGGCTTCCAGCAAAAATTAAAATACATTAACACATCACAGATTAAAAACTTCCCTAAGCAGGGCTGCCTTCAGGTGTTTTCTAAATGTCATGTAGTTGTTGATCCCTTTAACCTCTGGTGGGAGGGCGTTCCACAGGGCGGGCGCCACTACCGAGAAGGCCCTCTGCCTGGTTCCCTGTAGCTTTGCTTCTCGCAGTGAGGGAACCGCCAGAAGGCCCTCAGAGCTGGATCTCAGTGTCCGGGCTGAACGGTGGGGGTGGAGACGCTCCTTCAGGTATACAGGACCGAGGCCGTTTAGGGCTTTAAAGGTCAGCACCAACACTTTGAATTGTGCTCAGAAACGTACTGGGAGCCAATGTAGATCTCTCAGGACCGGTGTTATGTGGTCCCGGCGGCCACTCCCAGTCACCAGTCTAGCTGCCGCATTCTGGATTAATTGCAGTTTCCGGGTCACCTTCAAAGGTAGCCCCACGTAGAGCGCATTGCAGTAGTCCAAGCTGGAGATAACCAGAGCATGCACCACTCTGGCGAGACAGTCTGCGGGCAGGGAGGGTCTCAGCCTGCGTACCAGATGGAGCTGGTAGACAGCTGCCCTGGATACAGAATTAACCTGCGCTTCCATGGACAGCTGTGAGTCCAAAATGACTCCCAGGCTGTGCACCTGGTCCTTCAGGGGCACAGTTACCCCATTCAGGACCAGGGAGTCCCCCACACCCGCCCGCCCCCTGTCCCCCCAAAAACAGTCCTTCTGTCTTGTCAGGATTCAACCTCAATCTGTTAGCCTCCATCCATCCTCCAACCGCCTCCAGGCATTCACACAGGACCTTCACCGCCTTTTGCTCCAGAGCTTTCCCCAGAAAAAAAACTGCTCTTTAAAGCTGAATTGGAGCAGACCAATTCAATTCGGGAGCAACCCCAAATTGATGTTTGCTCAGATTGAGCGGAAAAGAGTGGGTTTTTGCAGTGAAAGCTCGGGGCAAATAAACTACACAATCGGACATGGAGCATTAAGGCTCAGAGCTGTGGCTGGAAAGAGCAAGGCAAAAGATAAGCCCTTAGACTAGCTAGGCTTTTGAGCTTAAACTGATTGGCAGTCATTCATCAGGAAGTGGTCAGGTAGGGCTAATGGATGACATCTGATGTTCAGAACTGGGGGCTGATCTAAACTCAGAAGCGCTTCTTAGCCCAGGCATATAAATCGCCTCTCTACCCTACATAAAGTTACTCCCTAATACCCACCGAGTCAATTATAACACAATTTAGGTCTCTTGCAGGATAAAAAGTTAAATCAAGGGGAAAAGGATTTTGGGGGTAAAGAATGATGAGAAATCTAGAAAAACAATTAAAGGAGAAATTTAATTGGAGAAAAGATTGATTTAAAAATCTAGTCATTACCAGGCATGGGCAAACGCAGCCCTCCAGATGTTTTGAGACTACAATTCCCATCATCCCTGACCACTGGTCCTGTTAGCTAGGGATGATGGGAGTTGTAGTCCCAAAACATCTGGAGGGCCGAGTTTGCCTGTGGCTGGATTAAACTATCAGACAATATGATGAAAACAACTACAAGTCTTTATTTACATAAATAATGTACATCACTCATATCACAATGGGAAGAATATTTGTACATTTTAGGAGGAATCTTGACAGTTAAAATGATAATATTAACTAAGATAAACTTTCTGTGATTATCAACTAGAATATCAATGTAACTATTTATTTATTTATTTATTTAGTCAATCAGTCAGTGTCTTTGTTTTGCCCCGGGCAAACCAAAGTAACTTACAAACAAACAAACAAACAGAAAGTATACCCCACATAAGTACATTAAAACCAAGAGGAAAGGGAAATACATTTTAATCTGACAAACTGGGATGGCAACAATTAGTGCTGGAATTCATTTGGATAGATAAAAAAAGGAGAATTATGATGAAAAAGGCAGAAAAAGGGACTTACCAGTTCTACATGAACGGTGATACTTCTCACTGTATCAATTAGCTTTTAGAATGTATGGCAGATCTGCACACATTATCTAAATTTGAGAGAAATTTAGTGAAGGTCCCATTACATAAAATATTGCAGGATGAGAGCAAAGTCAGAATGAAACGTATAAAACAAAACTCATTGATTTCAAACTGGTTCAGAATTTGGGATCAATGCAAAAGGCTGTTGAGCCCCAATAACGATAAAGAGATAAGAAAAGATAAGTGATTTTAACAAATTACTCTAGTGTGTTCAAAAAGTAAAGGAAGTTTAAAAGGAGGAAATTCTATCATCATGACTACTTTCAAATGAGAGCCTCTGTAAATAATTATCTGAGAATTAATCAGCAGGTAAGAAACCTAAAAGAATTTGAGAAAATACTAATGCAGAAGATGGATTGCTTGCTGTCAAAGATATATAAGCAGCTGCTTAAATATAATACTGAACGTGAACAGGTGAAGGAATTCATGATTAAAGAGGCAAGTCATGAGAAAGAATTTACATCTTCATGGTGAAAAGGGGAAAAAAATTTTGGGGGGGGATCTTATAGGTTTCTCTAAATATGAATGTAAGAGAAAATATCAGCATGCTGATATTAACACACCACAGTGAATAAATAGAATAAATAAGAAATGTTTTAGTGATTGCTGGAAATGTCAGGAAAAGAATGGAAATTATTATAATGTGATTGGACTGTCAGTTGGTTAAAAAGGGGCGAGGCAGGAAAATGTTCAAGAAGTTCAGAAGAACTATAGGATGCAAGATTGTGTTAGAACCATTGTTTTTTTTCTTATATGGACAGTTCTTATATGGACTGGATATAAGAAAGACATTTCATATATGTTGTTAGCAGAAAGAGCACAACATACCAGTAAGTGGAGAATGCAAATGGTACTAACAGCAAATGGATAAATTGATAAATGCTGGGATTGCATTAGTAGTCAGATTAACCATAAGAAAAAAGAAAGCTTTTTAAACCGCTAGAAGCCATGTATTGATTATTATAAAGTAAATGTGTTACTTTCACAATCAAAGAGAGTTTTAAAGATTATTTTGAATTATTCTGAAAGGACTGAGCAAATGTCTTAAATTTTAAGATTGAGGGCAAAACCTTTTTATTTAAGCAGTGGATTACATCTATATTCATGTTGTATGCTCTGTTTGTCTGTTGCACTTACAGTATGCTCTACTTTTGAACAGTGCTATTTATCTAGAAAAAGGTCCCGGAACTCACAATGAACACCTCCTTCATTCTCTTATAATGACAATGGTGCCCAGAACCAAGTTAAGCTTTAAAAAGCCCTGCTTTTGAAATGTATCTTTAAAAACAACAACAACAACAACAACTTTCTCCATATAGAAAACTAACACAGGAGGAAGATGGCTACACTAAATCAATCTCTTTAATGGGGTAGAACAGGCAGGGCCGGCGCGTCCATGTAGGCAAACTAGGCAATTGCCTAGGGCACCAAAATGGAGGGGGCACTGGCCAGCCTGCCCCCCGCCACCACCCAGTGCTGCCCCAACCAGCGACGGAGCAAGCAGGTTGGGGCGAAAACCGCGGCGGTGAGGGCGCCAAAATGGAGGGGGCGCTGGCCAGCCTGCCGCCCGCCGCCGCCCCAACCAGCAGCGGAGCAAGCAAACCGCGGCGGCGGGGGCGCCCAGCCAGGCAGGGGGCGGGGCACCGCTCCGCAACATGCGTCATACGCAATGACGTCACATGGCCCGCCCCCTCGCCTAGGGCGCCAAAATTGCCAGCACCGGTCCTGAGAACAGGGGTCAGCAAACTTTTTCAGCAGGGGGCCGGTCCACTGTCCCTCAGACCTTGTGGGGGGCCGGACTATCTTTTTTGTTGTTGGGGGGGGATGAACTAATTCCTATGCCCCTCAAATAACCCAGAGATGCATTTAAAATTAAAGCACACATTCTACTCATGTAAAAACACCAGGCAGGCCCCACAAATAACCCAGAGATGCATTTAAAATAAAAGCACACATTCTACTCATGTAAAAACACGCTGATTCCCAGACCATCCGTGGGCCGGATTTAGAAGGCGATTGGGCCGGATCCGGCCCCCGGGCCTTAGTTTGCCTACCCATGTGCTAGAATTACAAGCTTATTTTGTTCTATACTATACTATTGCCGTAATATTGCATTTATAATAGATTAACTGACATGGCTTCCCCCCAAATAATCCTGAAAATTTGTAAGAATGTTACCGGTACGAATTACAGACACCCCATTCACAGAACTACAAATTCCATGATTCCATGGGGATTTTATTGAGCCAGTTTAAACCAGTGGCATGGACATCTCTTCCTATTGCAATTTTTGCAGCCGCTACTGCAATGTGTATAAATTCTGTAAGCAGTCTGTAAATGATCAACTCAATTCACCATTTGAAAGTTTGACAACACCACTAATTACTATCTAGAACCTAATGATTAGGCATTAGGTTTGTCTTAAGTTCTTGAAAATCATACGGACAGTTTGTATGGTTGCTACTACGTATTTGCAAGTCAAAGGCGGAAGGCTGCAAATTCTTTCTACTATTGAAACCCTCCTAGCTCTGACTCTTTTCGGTTAAAAAAGAAAAAGAAATAAGGAAAGGAAAATTCCAAACTAACAAGAGCTTCACTTTCTGCAGTGATGTGCTTGGGGGGAAAACTGTACTATTTCTTTCTAAGGCAAAAACGAAAAAATTAAAGTTGTATGAATGTCATAAATATTACATGTGCCAGGGTACCACGAGTACCTGTAGTTCTCTGGTTTATGAGGGTATTTTTAAATTAACCCTTTTGTACATCTCAGGATATTGGCACAAAGTATATATAAATATTCACATGCTGGGACTAAGGGATATCCTCTTTGAAAAATGCATTCATTCATATGAGGGGGAAACAAGTACACTATATTAAATATTCCTCTTTCGCAGCTGAATCTTGCAACTTTCAACAAATATTAATTAAGCTTCACTCTATCTGGTCTTCCCCTCTTACAGAGCCCTATGTTACCGTATTTTATTTTTTTTAAAAAATCTACTTGTCTTAGCTGAGCTTCGTATGTTGTTGAAAGACTACCATACCACTAGTCCCATGTTAGTATTTCCAGAATCGTAATGAGGTATCATTTCTAACGACATTTCAGAGTTACATTTTGGAATAACTTCTTGCTCTTCTTTCCTGCTAGCCAACTCCCTGTGTGGAGACCATGACAGTGAAAACAAGCCAGCTACAGCTAGTAAACCATTCTGAACTAGATTTTCTTTTCTTTCTTTTTTGTTTGGCTTGCTACAAGTACTGGGCTTGACCTAATTTTCCCCGGAGCTTGGATTCCTGTGGTGCACACGCTCAGTTATTAAATCCCATCTTCATCCCTGGCAAATAAGTTTGACAGGTTTTTGAAGTCCCGCAAAATCCTGCAACCTGGGGACGATGGTTTCGTATTACAGGGATAGCAGTAGAAAAAGCAGGACACTTTCAAGGACATGGGCAGGCAAACTAATGCCCGGGGGCCGGATCCGGCCCAATCGCCTTCTAAATCCGGTCCGCGGATGGTCCGGGAATCAGCGTGTTTTTACATGAGTAGAATGTGGCCTTTTATTTAAAATGCATCTCTGGGTTATTTGTGGGGCATAAGAATTCGTTCATTTCCCCTAAAAAAATATAGTCCGGCCCCCCACAAGGTCTGAAGGATGGTGGACCGGCCCCCTGCTGAAAACGTTTGCTGACTCCTGTTCAAGAGTCCGAAAACAACTATTCCCCATGGGGGGCGCTCTTAAAATGTTACACCAAGTGTCACTGGAGCTGCTCTTCATGGCGCTGTTGTCTAAACCACAGAGCCAAGGGCTTGCCAATCAGAAGGTCGGTGGTTCGAATCCCTGCAATGGGGTGAGCTCCCGTTGCTCGGTCCCAGCTCCTGCCAACCTAGCTGTTTGAAAGCACGAAGTGCAAGTAGATAAATAGGTACCACTCCGGTGGGATGGTAAATGGTGTTTCCATGTGGTGCTCTGGTTCGCCAGAAGCGGCTAAGTCATGCTGGCCACATGACCTGGAAGCTGTACGCCGGCTCCCTCGGCCAGTATAGTGAGATGAGCGCCGCAACCCCAGTCGTCCGTGACTGGACCTAACGGTCAGCAGTCCCTTTGGAGCTCACCCCGTCGCAGGGATTCAAACCACCGACCTTCTTATCAGCAAGTCCTAGGCTCTGTGGTTTAACCCACAGCGCCACCTGGGTCCCTATCTGTACAAGGAAGAGTGGCATATAAATCGAACAACTAGTACTGCTACAAATTTTATGTTAACTGCTTTGTGAGTTTTGCCTGAAAAGTGACTATCTTAAATAATAAAATAACAATTATGAGTTAAATCCTCCATGATTTCCACATTTTAGACTGCTTTTAGAGCTGATGTGAAGATATCTTTATTACATGTCCCAGCTATCCTTTATTTCAAAATCCCCCTAAATTGCCACCTAAAAGCAAATCCTGTTGTGGCTCCTTAGACCAACACCTCCCTGTTTGCTAATTCTGCTCTCCCTGCTCCTAATCGACCTAAGAGATGGATGCTTAATTACAAGCTGAAGATGTGGCATTTGCAGAATGATTCCCTTCCCTGTAAATGTCTCCACTGATACTGTTTGAAACTTATCTCCATATGTCTTTACTATCTACTAACAACAGAGTCCTGCTGCAGCTGCTGCCTAAGCAGTTTCTGCCTCTTTTTTTAATAAGCAGAAAGCAAGTCTTGCAGCTCATTTTCCCAGTAGTGTAGTATTAAAGAGAGAGAAGGGGGGAGCAGCAAACAAGGGCACAGATTAAATTCTTTTAACCCCTTGCTGACTCGCCTTCCTCCACCACCACCCATTTAAATTTTATAATTTGGTTTTCAGTCATTTGAGCTGGGAGCCTTTCTGCTACATTTCTCCCTTCTCCCTTCTCCCTCCCCATCCCACCCCACCCGGCCTCCAGCAAGCAAGAAGCAGCTGTCAAGAGGTTTTCATTTCTTGCCACATTTCAGCTACTGCATTTTAAACTGGATTTTCTTTTCGGAAGCATGCAGCGGCCGTGGCAGAAGGATGGGATCTGTTCAAGCCCTGTTTGGGAGTTAGGTGAGGGGGAAGGGAATGGCAGAAGGCTCCTAATCTGGGCACATTTGTTTCAGCATCTGAGATGAGTGCACACCACTCAGGAACCTTACATTTGCCTAGGCTTTGAAATGAAAGCTGTAGCTCAGGAACCAAGACTGCCCTTCTCACTTTTCCACAGAATAATGTTCAAACAGGACTTCAGTATATTTGCATGAATGAGGGATGAAGTCTTTTTCCCCACAGTAGCCTATCACACTGGTAAAAAGCAGCAAATATTTATTGATCATGGTTACTTGTCACATGGATAGCGACAGTTGACTCTGGCATTCAGGTGGTTCTGAAAATGAGTTAAGTTCCTTAGCTACACTGTAGTGCATGGGTAGGCAAACTAAGGCCCGGGGGCCGGATCCGGCCCAATCGCCTTCTCAATCCGGCCCACGGACAGTGTGTTTTTACATGAGTAAAATGTGTCCTTTTATTTAAAATGCATCTCTGGGTTATTTGTGGGGGCCCGCCTGGTGTTTTTACATGAGTAGAATGTGTCCTTTTATTTAAAATGCATCTCTGGGTTATTTGTGGGGCCTGCCTGGTGTTTTTACATGAGTAGAATGTGTGCTTTTATTTAAAATGCATCTCTGGGTTATTTGTGGGGCATAGGAATTCGTTCATCCCCCCCCAAAAAAATAGTCTGGCCCCCCACAAGGTCTGAGGGACAGTGGACCGGCCCCCTGCTGAAAAGGTTTGCTGACCCCTGCTGTAGTGTGTTGTCAGAGGGCCATTTTTAGATATATTGTGCAACCTCACAAGTAAGCCTACAAAGGTTAATAGTCCATACATATTCTTGTAAGTTATTTGCTTTATATAGACATCCTAGGGGTGTGTGAGGTGTTGGGGGGTTGGCACCCCTGATGGGGGCACACGTTGTGCTCCTTCTAGGGCAGTTTGTCTACCTTTGGTCAAAATAAGATTTTGAAGATTTCTGCTGAGGCAGAACACCCAGGAGGTTTGATAGAAAACTAAAAACCTGTGGCTGGGCTAGCTAGTAACATTTCTCAAGCGAGACTGTTGTTTCACACGTGCCTGTGTTATGAAGTTAAAAAGAGCTTCATTAAAACTAGCAAACAAAGGGCTTTCAACTGTCAAATTTGAGCCACCTTTTCAGGGATGTTCTTGTTCAGGCAAAATAAGGAATTTTGGAGAAAGCTAGAGGGTTTTTGGGGGGAAGGTGTGGTGGGGATTCCCCCCCCTAACCAGGTTTCATAATCTTCTAATGACACAAGGGTCACAAAGCAGACATGTCGCACACGTTATATTGTCCCTGTATCCATTGGCCTCTGTTTTCCCATTTTACTTACATTCTTTGAAATCTTCTGACCTGGTTCCATAGCTGTCAACCCTCCCTTTTTTTGGCGGGAAACTCCCTTATTCCAATGCCATTTCCCGCTGCTATCCCGGATTGTTGATATCCGTTAAATTTCCCAGATTTCAAAGGAAGCAGCTCCTCTCCCTCCCTGCCGGCCAGGGAGGCTCCTCAGCTGCGTTGCTCGGCTGCCAATAAGGAGTCTGAGACCGACTGGGGGCGGAGCTTGCATGCCTTGTGCAGCCAGACCCTCATGCCCAACCAGACAGACAGCCTGCCTGCCGTCTATGCGCTGGCTCTTTCGCTCACCCGTTCGCGCGCAGCCTCTGGAGCGCAGGGTGGCGAGGCTACTTCGTGCCATTGCAGCGCCCTCTTGGCATCCCTTATTTTCAAATCCGAAAGTTTGGGGAAAATCCCTTATTTTCAAATCCGAAAGTTGACAGCTATGCCTGGTTCACAGTCACTTTAAGTCACAGTTAAGCTCACCTATGGCTTAAAGATGAATATGCAACATGCTGGCAAAAAATTACAGCCACTGTGCTTCTCTCTGCACTCCTGCTGCTTTTGCACGACCAGGAGCTAAGATGTGTTTTTGCTTAGCATTCTGTCCCATTTCCACTCGTGGTTTGCTTCCCCTAGAGAAGCCACAAGTGGTAAGCCAAGAGCAAATCTTGGTTACACCTCATGGAGATGTGTAAATTGGAGAGGTGGAGGGGAGACAGGTTCAGATCACTTCCAACCCTTGTTGGCATCTGCTGCTCCTGTGGAGCTCTCCGTGGTGCTGTCTGATCCCTTGTGGGATCAGAGCACCCTGCGTGCTTGCCAGGCAGAATTGAAATGAACAAACAGGGGTGACATCCAATGCTTCTCTGTCTCACCTCCTGAGTTTGAAAGGAATAGGCTCAAATCAGGCACTTGATGAACCTACTAATTTATCATTTCAGTCATGACCTGTTCTGAAGGGTCATGATACCAGAAACATGTTGAACCTAAGCAACCCAGTCAGATGGGTTGCATATTATTATTATTATTATTATTATTATTATTATTATTATTAGCCTTAAGTGTTAAAGTGCTGTGATGGGAAGCCCAGGCACACTGAGCTCCCTGAAGGAAAGGCAGGGCATAAAGGTTATTAATAAATAAATAAAATAAAAAAAATCCTTCCAGTAGCACCTTAGAGACCAACTAAGTTTGTTCTTGGTATGAGCTTTCGTGTGCATGCACACTTCTTCAGATACCTGGTTGATGGACTTCCATTTCATGCGGCTCAATGTGGTGCCTTCCATAATTCCAGTTTAAGGTAGATAGCCGTGTTGGTCTGTCATAGTCAAAGCAAAATAAAATAAAATAAAATAAAATAAAATAAAATAAAATAAAATAAAATAAAAAGTGTGCATGCACACCAAAGCTCATACCAAGAACAAACTTAGTTGGTCTCTAAGGTGCTACTGGAAGGAATTTTTTTATTTTATTTTGCTTTGACTATGACAGACCAACACGGCTATCTACCTTTAATAAATAAATAAATAGCCTTTTAACTAATTTGAAAATATAAATAAATAGCCAGAAAAAAATTGTGTACTACTACCCTTTTTAAAAAGAAAGAAAGAAAAGAAAAGAAAAGAAAAATATTGATCTTTGGGGGCCTGTCTGTTTGTGCTGTCTTTCATTGACCTGTGCTTGAAAGGATGGCATAGAAATTTCATGGTACCCACATAGTCTCTCCTCGGTGATCACTGAAAACATCGTTGTGCTGTTCCCCTTTAAGGGCCTACTTCTGCAAAACCTTTGCAGCGCCTTCTGTGCAGTGCTCAAAAGAGCCCAGCCATCTGCTTTCCTCATGAAAATATGACTCCATAAGCCAGATGGATGTTTTGCTGCTGCTACTCTTATTATTCACCTGGAACCTTTAAAAACTGCTGTGCAGTTTGAGATAATAATAATAATAATAATAATAATAATAATAATAATAATAATTTATTATTTGTACCCCGCCCATCTGGCCGGGTCTCCCCAGCCACTCTGGGCGGCTTCCACAAATATCAAAATACATTAAAATATCACAGATTAAAAACTTCCCTAAACAGGGCTGCCTTCAGGTATTTTCTAAATGTCAGAGAGTCGTGAAGGTTGCACACTGACGCCTGTATGTGCCTTGCTTCCACCATAATCTGTGTATTTCCTCTCTCCCAGAAGTGGAAATATGGCTGTTGCTGTGCTGGCATCAGAATAATCCATTGTCCTTAATCCTCAGTAACAGATTAATTGCTAACATTAGAGCCCAAAGCTATTCCACACACACACACGCACACACACACACACACACACACACACACACACGGAAACACCTCTTCCTCTTCCCCTCCCCCTCCTTCAGCCAGCATGCTGTGAGCTTTGAATAGATTTTGTGTCCTGGGCTTCAGATGGGTAGAAAACAGTTCAACTTTGCAAATAAATAAATAAAAGGGTTTTGTTTTTTTAGATTATTGACCTGCCCACGTTTGCATGTATCTATTTGTCACATGGCAACTTGAGCATAAAGTGGGTCTGTTGATTACTTGCTTAGAATAAAATGAGTATCAAGAAGTTGACAGTAAGACAGAAATGGTTTTGCCAGGAACTTGCAGGGCATAAGCTTCATTTATACTTTCAGGCACGGTTTTTGCCATTTTTTTACATCACCCCAAACCTGTGACATAGATTCAGTGGGAAGGAGGTCTGGGCCAAGTTCAACGTGTGAGATTCATAGCTGAGTGGAAATTTGAACCCGGTCCAACTCTGGCACTTTGTTTGCCACGTTACGCAGAACCCGTTATTGCAGTCGGCATACTGGTTTTTGGAATGAATCAACTGGGCTGACCCCGTTCCTATCACCAGGCATCATAGAATGCCAACTGTCTTGTGTGTGTGTGTGTGTGTGTGTGTGTGTGTGTGAGAGAGAGAGAGAGAGAGAGAGAGAGAGAGAGAGAGAGAGACTCAAGAGGAAGGAAAACCACTTACCTGTATGCCTGCTCCTTGATCCAGAGAGATTGCCCCCTTCCACCATAATTTCCCTATTCTGAGAAGCTCTCATAATTCTCTCTGATTTTTAAGATCAGTATTTTAAATATATACTAGCTGGCCCGGGCATGCCTTGCTGTGCCTGACTCAGGGTCTTTAAAGGGGGAGGATGCCCCCCCCGGGCTATGGGTTTTGTCCTCCCCCCCCCCCCCGTTGTTGTCTCTTGGGTGCGTTTCTTTTATATTTAGATATAAGGCGCTTTCGGGTAACCATGTTTTTAAAGAAAAATATTGTTTGCTTGCCCGTGGTTAGTGACGATAACAGTAATATTCAGAGGATGATGTCCAATAGTGGCTGACAGCCAGCATAATTAACTCTTGCTAGAGCAATGGGACTTTCCCTTCTTATCCTCTCCTCTTTTCACCCCTCCAGAGGGTCCCCCACTCTTGCAACTATAAGCAGGGAAAGATTTGTTTTCTCTTCCAAAAAGCTGCACCCACTCCATATTAAATTTCAGCTACGGCATCACTTAAGACAAAATGCTGATGGGGAAATAAATTCTACCTTCCTCGCAACTAAGGAGAGGAAATTTGATAGTTCCGAGGACAGCACTGCGTGGATATGTTTGTCAAAAGGTAGTTTATTTAGTGGAGCAGACATTCTTGTGATAAGTCCCTTGTGGCCAGTTCAGACTTGTAGACCAAGCTAGTGATGTACTTTTTTCAAAGGAAGGCCATGGTAGGTGATGTGTCGCTCCCTACGGCATTGTAGATGTGGTTGCAGACAACGGATTCGATCCTCAGCCCGTTTAAGTCACCATAGATCTATCAGCTGCAGTGAAGCCAACCCGACTGACACTAAACAAGGGAGCACTCATTATTTCTAGGGATCAAGACAAACTGCACGCTCAAAGCTTTTCCTGGGCCCTGTGACGGGATGAAACGCATGGTTCTGCCTTAGCTTGCTTTGTATGTCCCGGCATCTCTGCTCCTGTACAATGCGCACAGGAATGTTTTGGTGTTTCGGGACAGGAAGAGAGGAAGTGCAAAATCAGTGGACAGTTTTGGAATCATTTATAAGCTACCAACATAATAACAGAGCAACAATCCTTCTTATATGGATTGTTGTGGTGTAGTGGTTAAGAGCGGCAGACTCGTAATCTGGTGAACCGGGTTCGCGTCTCCGCTCCTCCACATGCAGCTGCTGGGTGACCTTGGGCTAGTCACACTTCTCTGAAGTCTCTCAGCCCCACTCACCTCACAGAGTGTTTGTTGTGGGGGAGGAAGGGAAAGGAGAATGTGAGCCGTTTTGAGACTCCTTCGGGTAGTGATAAAGTGGGATATCAAATCCAAACTCTTCTTCTTCTTCTTCTTCTTCTTCTTCTTCTTCTTCTTCTTCCATGCGATCTGAAAATGTAGCATCGTGACTGTATTTTGTACCTCTTTCAGGACCCATTTGGGTAGTTAACATTACACTACGCAGCCATTATATTTTTGGTCATTTAAAACAAGAAAAGGAACGAGATATCAAGGAACGGCATGCATGGGATTGTAGGCAAACTATATAGTTGCCTTCAGATGCGGTGTGTGAAAAACAATAATGAATATTTTTTTTTCCTACTGGGAATGATCCACCCAAATCTCCCACAATCACATGCATGCGCTTAAGGCCCAACTGCATGTCTATAATTAGTTTCTGTGTTTCAGTCATCCACTTTTCAATACAAATTCTCAGCATGGCTCCTAGTACAAACTGAAAACAACCATAATCGAATTAAATGAACTAAGTGACAAATCATTACAAAGCAGGAAAGCAACATCACCAGATAAAAGCAAAGTTTAAAAAACACAAACCAGAAAGCTGATGGAAAATAAAAAGGGGTTCTAGGTGAACTTAATGGGGCAGAAAGTTTCAAAGCCAGGATGTCAAAACTGGAAGCTTCTGTAACAAAACACTTCTTTCTTTCTTTCTTTCTTTCTTTCTTTCTTTCTTTCTTTCTTTCTTTCTTTCTTTCTTTCTGAAAAGCATCTTCAGGAGATGGCTGTTTGGAAAGGAGAAATGTCAATTAGGGAACAGCCCTTGCTTTGTCACTTTTTGGTCCAAATATTGTACCTACTTTTTCTTTAAAACAACAACAACAACAACTCTATTCTATCATGAAGTTACTCATCACTCACATAACACACAACACAGGCTAATATTCATTCATTTATTCATTCATTCATTTTATTTCATAAAATTTAAATAGTTGTGCCATTGGGACAAGACCCTGCCTGGACTTTGGACCAGGGTCCCTCTCTACAGCAGTGTTTTTCAACCTTCTCTGGGCAACGGCACACCTGTCTCATGAAAAAAATCTCACGGCACACCACCACCAGAAAATGTCAAAAAATCACAAGGAGACGCTGTGCACCCACAAAATGGCGGCGGCAACGTCGCCATGGCAACGGAAATCACGGAGCTATGCGCCCAAAGTAAAACGGCCCAGGGAAGCCTAAAGTTTAGAGACCAACTAAGTTTGTTCTTGGTATGAGCTTTCGTTTGAAAAGTGTGGCACGCTTCTTCCCAGCCCGCCAGAGTTCGTGTTACGACCAGTCTCTGAAAAAGCCCCCACAAAACTTGATAACCCCCCCCAAAGCGGTCAAAGTACAGAAACCCGCAGCTTTCCTGTTTCAAAAGGGTCCGAGGATCTTGCGCTGGAGAAGTGGGGGGCAAGCAGCCGTTTTTGCCCACCCCGCAGCTCAAAGGCCCCTCCGTCTCCCCGGGTCCAGCCAGGGGACTGTCAGCCAACCGCCCGCCTGCTGTGACGGAGACAGGGCGGCCCTTCAATCAATGCAAGCGAATGGAAAAGAAAGTAGGCCATTGTGAGGGGACACACGGAAAACGTCTCCCTTTTGGTGGGAAGCCGCGCCGCGCCACGCCGCTCACCTCTCCTCGCAGCCCTGGCACTTGGCCTGCACCGGCACCAACTGACTGAACAGGCTCTCGGCGGCCGCCATCTTGCGCTTTGAGTTTCGCGCCGGCCTCCCACGGGGCGGAGAAAAGAGGGAAGGGAGGCCTCTCGGGGACAAGCGGCGGAGGAGGAGGCAAGATGGCGGCGGAGGCTGCCGTCGCCGCGCCGGTCTCCCCTCAGCCGGGCCGCTGCGCCTATTTCGTGGCGCGGAAAAGGCGCTTCTGCAAAATGGTGACGGCCCGGGGCAAGCGCTTCTGCGGCGAGCACGGAGGCCGTGAGGTAGTTGCTTTGGAGGCGGAGGGCGGGGAGGAAAGAGAGAGAGAGAGAAATGGCCGCAGCTGGAGCTCGTTTCTCACCAGGCGACGTGGAGGCAGAGGCAGAGAATGGCAAATAGCTAGTTCGCTTTCGTTCTAATAAACAATTCACACACACACACACCCCCAAAAAAACCCACCATCAAATGACCAAAATAAAAACCACGCCGTCAATAAGGACACCCTTCGTTTCAGAAACGAGGAAATGCGCTTTGCACGATTTCAATAGCTGGGGGGTGGATCTGCTCTACCCCACCCCGTCTTTGGCTGGCTGAGGAGCGGTCCTCAGCTGCCGGAGGATCCCACGCTCCTGGCAGAAAGGATCCGACGCGGCGAGGGCGGCGGAGAAGCCCCTGTTTCCCAGCGAGCTGGAAGAAGCGGCGGCTGCACCAGCTCGGGAAGCTCAAGGGGGCCGGGCCAGGAGCAGCAGCCGCGCGCGCCCATTGGCTGGCCGGAGGAGACAAAGGTAAAAATATGCAATTAGGCGCCCGGCAAGCTGACCCGGCGGGGGCCGAGATCTGGGAAGGGAGGGGCGCCTCCTCTCTTGGTGATCGTGGCAGCGCGCGAGGAAATGGGAGAGGCAGAGGCGCCCCGAAAACCAAACAGTCGCACGCCCATTTCTGGTTGCTCGAGGAGGGGAGGGAGCAGCTAACGGTTTTCCCGCGGCACACCAGGCAACATCTCGCGGCACAGTAGTGTGCCGCGGCACAGCGGTTGGGAAACGCTGCTCTACAGGATGAGTATTTATGCATTTCCAAAAAAGGATATTGGTTTCCATCAAATTTCCAGCTATACATATAAAATAGTGTAGACAGATTTAGAAAGAATTACTGTACAGTAATTTAAATAGGAATATAATACATCTGGCCATAGTGAGAGAGAGTCTGGCCCAGTGACCTTCTCAGTCAGCTGTCTAGGTGTAACTGTTGATGGGCAGCTACAACATCCCTGTTCTCCTTTCTTATGGTTTTTCATCTTTAAACTGAACAGATCAGACAGCCATTCAGCAGATGATTTATTTTTTTTCATACAGAGATGATGTCCTCTGTAAATTAGGACATATGACCACTCTAAGAATGAGCTACCTTACCACATTTTGAAGTGAAGTAATATGCATTATCATCTAAGCAGTGGGACCTTCTTCAAAATTGAAAATAATGCATAATTTTAAATTCTTTTAATCTTTTTCTTGCTAGGTCTTATTTCCTTACATGTCAGCATTTGAAATTTCTGACAGACTTTTTTTTTAGATTGATTTCACGATATAGCAAATTTTCATAGTTTTAAATACCCCAAAACTGAAAAAGAAGTCTGCACTTTGGGGGAAAAACCCCAATATTATTTTAGATTTTAAGATGAACAACTTTGCTCCATTATTTTTTTCTATTACAGCTATGGATTGTAGGAAAGTTGTACCCAGTAGCCATTTCCGCCCCACGATGTCCAAAAAATGTAAAAATTTGTTACAAGACATAAGAGACCATTAAATTTTATTTTTTGTTGAGAAAGAGCATGTCTTTGCGATAATGTTCACCATCAAAAACTTTTGATTCCATTATGCCCACATGCTGAAAATTTTGGTTTTCTAAACCTAGCTTTCCCACCAAAAAAACTACATTTATACATTTTTTTAGGCATTTATAAAATCTTTTGAGTGCTGGTGTATTTTTTCCTCATCCTCTTATTGAGCTCTGTGTAAAATTTCAAAGAGATGTGATCATTGGTTATTGGGGGGGGGGAATAAAATGTACACACGGCCAAGGATCTCAAGAGGGACAGAAATGCAGATTTCACGAAACTTTGAAGCGCTATAAAATCAAAACCGTTTGTGATAGAGGGGGAAAATTTAAGTGGGTTTCTTTCAATCATAAGGGAAGGGTGTACACCAAGTTTCATCAAAATCTGAGATGGTGGGTGGCATGACCACGTTGAACTGACGTGGAATGACCCGGTGGTGAACAGATCCTGTTTTTCTTCAGTATGTTTTTCTGAGTGGTAAGGAGCCTTAAACCAACTGTGATTCATTTGTGAAATGCTTTGGGGATAAAATCACAAACATCCACTCTGACTTGGACTGTGCTTTTTATGTAACCTCTGTTGGATGCATTCCCTCTTAAAGGTAAAGACCCCTGACCATTAGGTCCAGTCATGTCTGACTCTGGGGTTGCGGCGCTCATCTCGCTTTATTGGCCCAGGGAGCTGGCGTACAGCTTCCGGGTCATGTGGCCAGCATGACAAAGCCGCTTCTGGCAAACCAGAGCAGCGCACGGAAACGCCGTTTACCTTCCCGCTGGAGCGGTACCTATTTATCTACTTGCACTTTGACGTGCTTTCGAACTGCTAGGTGGGCAGGAGCAGGGACCGAGCAACGGGAGCTCACCCCGTTGCGGGGATTTGAACCGCCGACCTTAAGATCAGCAAGCCCTAGGCTCTGTGGTTTAACCCACAGCGCCACCCGCATCCCTTACTGGATTTCTTTGGATATTTTTGTTACACATATTTTTGTTGACAAAGCCCCCCAATGATATTCTTGCAAGGAAGCTGGTAAAATGTGGGTTGAACGAGATAACTCTTAGGTGGATTTGTAGCTGGTTGACTGACCGAACCCGAAGAGTATTCATTAATGGTTTCTCATAATCCTGGGGGGGGGGGAAAGTGACAAGTGGGATGCTGCAGGGTTCTGTCCTGGGCCCGTTGTTGTTTGCGGGATGTGGGAAGGATTCTTGGAGAGGAGAGGCCTGCCAACTTGAATAAAATATTGGGGGGAGGGATCAGATAAGCCCCACCCTGTAGAATCAATCACATGATGCAGGGCACACACACCATTTGAATGGCAATGCCCATTAACCTTAGGGGGGGATCAACTCCCTCAGATATTTTAATGGGGGGGGGGCAAAGGGACATTGGCCCCTAGGAGATGGCTCCTGTGCTGTAGACATTTGAGCCTTGCTCTTCCTGGCTATTTAAGGCAGCATAGTTGAGTTTTGCTAATTAAACAGCAACCGCCACTAATGCCATACTGAGAGACAGTGTCATGCCAACTGTTGTGAAGAAGGCATTACTGAAGTGCCCATTACTGAAGAAACCAGCTCTGATGTAATTAAGTAATGTTAGGTCTCAAAGGTGTCTGAGCATGTCATGATGGCATAGATCCAGGTTTTCCTGGGGGAATCTGAATATCTTGAACCCATTCAGTCTGGATTCTGGCCAGGTTGTAGAATAATTTTTCTCCAAGTTGGACAGAGAAGTGCAAACCTATTGATTTTACTGAACCTATATTTCTGTTCAGGCAGTGCTTTAAAACTTGTTTGTTCTGGTAGGCCAGGCATAGGCAAACTCGGCCCTCCAGATGTTTTGGGACTACAACTCCCATCATCCCTAGCTAATAGGACCAGTGGTCAGGGATGATGGGAGTTGTAGTCCCAAAACATCTGGAGGGCCGAGTTTGCCTATGCCTATGGTAGGCCTTTGAAACATCAGGGAAGTAGCAAAACCCTCTGTACTCTCCCCAGCAAACTGTTATCATGTATCAGTTATGATATTTCATATTGCCATTTAAATAGTTTTTTAATTTTTTTATTGTTAGCTGTCTTGATCAGTCACGAGAAGAAGGATTGGGAATCATGTGTGGTGGTGGGGAAAAAGGAGTTGATTTTATTTTGCTTCATTGCCAATCAGTTTTGTGTGTGTGTGTGTGTGTGTGTGTGTGTGTGTGTGTGTGTGTGTGTTTGAAGGTAAAATTTATACTTTTTAGCTCAATTTCATTTTTAATTATTTTGCTGCTTGGATCTTCCTTGCATTTTTTTGCTCTATTTAGTTACGTTATATACCTGTAGAACGTAGAAACTCTCTCCTTTTTGTTTTGGTATTTGCTGTTTATTTGTCTTAACCTATGTTGTAAACGACTTAAGAGTTTTGCTTAACTACAAGCAGTATATAAATGGTCCAAATAATTTTTTTTTAAAAAACCCATCATCGTCACCCCATTTTTTTAGCTGAGGAATGTTTCACTTCTAAATTACATATAATTTTTGTATCTACTACTTTTGAAGTATGGGTACTTAATTTTTTCTGTAGAATTTTTCTGAATAGTGATTACAAACAGTATGTTTTAGAATGAGTAAATAAATTATTTATTATTTGATTGGGATTATCAAGTGTTGCCTAAAGCTGTAACATAAAGAGTGCTTTTAAGATCACATCATTTTGTCAATGGACATCCATATTTCACTGGATACTGGGCTGCTGATGAATCTGGCAGCTCTTGTTCAAATTGCCTCCTCTCCGGTGTAATATAAAGAATAATGCATACCTTATATTATAGCACCATTGAATTATTTCTGTACCACCCCTTTGCCACATCCTTAGCTGCAGATGGCATGTGTGGAAGAATTTGTGATGTGGAATAGGAGAATGATACCACACCATGGGGTAGTCAACCCCTCCACAATATAGATGAGAGGAAGAAAATAGGGTTTACCTTATTTGGCTCTTAAAGCAATCTAAATAGGAATAGGAATAGGAATAGGAATAGGAATAGGAATAGGAATAGGAATAATTTATTGGCCAAGTACATTTTCCACCATACTTGGAATTTTGCTTCGGCTACATTGCAATGTAAACATACCTTATACAAACACTGTTCCACTCACAATACAATGACACAGCAAAGAAACCCAACCCCTTCCGCTACACAACTACGAATTTAACAATTTAATGGCACAAGAGGAAAAAACTGTTCCTGTGCTTGGCCGTTTTTGTGTATAAAGTCCTGTAGCGACGTCCAGATGGAAGTAAATCAAACAAATGATGACCGGGATGCAAAGGATCTGCGACAATTCCCTCTGCTCTCTTCCTAACTCGGGTAGCATAGAGTGTCTCTATTGAAGGCAAGCTAGCACCAATTACCCTCTCTGCAATTCTTACTGCTCGTTGGAGCCTTTTCTTGTCCATCTTGGAGGCTGTGCTATACCAAGAGAACAGTTTCAATGATGCCTCTGTAAAATTGGATCAACACTTCCTGGGGCAATTTAAATATGGTATCACAGTACAAATATGAGCATGTTTTCACTTCATATTCTTACCAGAGCTTTGTTGGAAATAGTGATTCCATCATATAAGTGACTGCAGGCATACATTGGATTTAGGCTAAGCTTGTTGCCCTTAGTTCCCACGGAAATCAATTGGGTTTAAGGCGAGTCATGATTTAAGTTCAACTGTCTTAATCTGAATCCAAGCCATACACTTTCAGTATTCCTTTCACTTCTTCCATCTACAGAGGGCAGTTTGCAAGAATTTGATAGGCATGCATCAATTTTTGTATGTGTAATATGATCTACAATTATACATTGGTCAAAGATAGCTGAGGAAGGAAAGGAAGATAAAATGTGTGGGCATGCTAAAGTATACTGGTTGATATAATACTGTGTTGGCTGCAATATTATGGAGGTTGCAACTGTGGGTATATGGAAGTATTAGGCTTCTGGGGGCTTCTGGCAGCTTCTAACAGGGTCTTAGTGGAAAAGGTAAAGGTAAAGGGACCCCTGACCATTAGGTCCAGTCGTGTCTGACTCTGGG
Organism: Darevskia nairensis; assembly: GCA_034642065.1. NCBI lineage: Eukaryota > Metazoa > Chordata > Lepidosauria > Squamata > Lacertidae > Darevskia > Darevskia nairensis. The sequence goes on from JAWWNI010000558.1 coordinate 1,473,212, forward strand.
GTTGCGGTGCTCATCTCGCTTTATTGGCCAAGAGCCGGCGTATAGCTTCCGGGTCATGTGGCCAGCATGACTAAGCCGCTTCTGGCGAACCAGAGCAGCGCATGGAAACGCCGTTTACCTTCCTGCCAAAGCGGTACCTATTTATCTACTTGCACTTTGACGTGCTTTCGAAATGCTAGGTGGGCAGGAGCTGGGACCGAGCAACGGGAGCTCACCCCGTCGCAGGGATTCAAACCGCCGACCTTCTGATCGGCAAGCCCTAGGCTCTGTGGTTTAGTTAGCATAATCATCTGGCTGCAGAAAATCAAGACAAAATAAACCTCCGGTTGTCTAGAATGAAAAGTCATGAACCGGTGTAGTGTAGTGTCATACCTGAATCAGTCAAATCTCTTCAATCTCCACTAACTCCTAAATTCATTGGTGATCTTCAGTCAGTCCCTGGCATGTCAAGCCAAAAGTTGGCTTAATAAGAAAGACAGTCCAAACATGCAGTTTCCTAGAGAGAAGCTGGTCCTTTTGCTGCTGTACTAAATCTAAACACTAAAGCAGACTTTGACTTTAGTTTAGTGCAGTGCAACAGCCAAAGGGACAGGGTGCCCTCACATTTCCAACATCTCACTAAACCAAGGTTTGGCTTAGCACGTTGTTGGAGTGCAGCCGCTGTGTCTCAACCCTAACTTACCCTGCAGAACTTTTCTGAAGCTAAAATAAGAAAAACTCAATTTACTCTGAGCAGCTTGGAGCATGGGTGGAATAAAAAATGCGACAGATATAGGTAGGTAGATCTAATAACCACATGAAAAGCACCGATTCTGAAATATTGCTTAACTGAAAGCACCAGTACATAGAAATGAAACACTTGCAGGATTGAGATCAGCTCGTTTTGTCTGTAGTCTGTCATCTTCCAAATAGTAAGGACAATTGTCATACAGGGGCTGGTAAAAATTGTCATCTTTCATCACCCATTGATTTCTTCAGCCCGGGTTGTGGTGCTTCCTTAAACCCTACTTAAATCAGATATTACCGTCAACAGGAATACAAGTTGTATCCAAGTGGTGGCTTCTTGTTAGATAAAGTTACCGGTAATTGTTTTCTCTTCTTGATATACTGTGATGCCTTCCTTCTGCTTTCCATTCTGTTAGCAAGCCAGCCCTGAATAAGGCAACGTAATAAACAGTTCTCCCAGTATGTCCAGATGCGGAAGGAGCTTGAGCTATTTGTGCGCAATGTTTTGTGACTGGGACGCGGCATGTTGCAGCATCCCTAATAGTGCACCTCCAATACTCAGCCATCTTCAATCAGTCATTGCGGCCCCTGGGAGCTGCTGCTCAAACAGTGTGTCGCAGCCAATCGCAACACTTTACTTCAAGCAAATTTTCACAGTTCTTTGGCTCGAACTGCTGGCAGCCTTCCTAAAGACTCTGAGGAAATAATTCCACAAAGTGGCATAAATTAATGTGACTAATTAACATGATGTTAATTATTTGTAAATTGTATGTTTGGATACACATTACTTGAGAGGCATATGTTATGTTCAATGTTTACTGAAACAAGCGACTGCTAATCGCGTCTCCTGAGCGTTCTTTTCAACACACTAAGTAAACAGGCTTTTTTTAAAAACTAAAATGGGACCCCGAGGGTGGTGGGGGTACATAATGAACTGTGGTACACAATGAAAAGAGCAACTAGAAAGTTATATTTTAGAGGTAACTGTAATCTTTACAGTATTGGATATTGCATGGCCGTAACTTCCAGCATGGCCTGTACATGGTTTTGTGGCTCCCTACTTACTCAAGTGAAAGGGGTTCTCAAGGGACAACTGCTACAGGAAAATATTGAGGACTTACAGACTTTGGGTGCTTCCAGACAATTTGTTTATTGAGTTTTCAGCATAGGTCCCCATCTGCGTTATAATAATAATAATAATAATAATAATAATAATAATAATAATAATAATTTATTATTTGTACCCCGCCCATCTGGCCGGGTCTCCCCAGCCACTCTGGGCGGCTTCCAACATATATCAAAATACATTAAAATATCACAGATTAAAAATTTCCCTAAACAGGGCTGCCTTCAAGTATTTTCTAAAGGTCATGTAGTTGTTTATCGCTTTGACCTCTGATGGGAGGGCGTTCCACAGGGCGGGCGCCACTATCGAGAAGGCCCTCTTCCTGGTTCCCTGTAGCTTTGCTTCTCGCAGTGAGGGAACCACCAGAAGGCCCTCGGCGCTGGATCTCAGTGTCCGGGCTGAACGATGGGGGTGGAGACGCTCCTTCAGGTATACAGGACCGAGGCCGTTTAGGGCTTTAAAGGTCAGCACCAACACTTTGAATTGTGCTCAGAAACGTACTGGGAGCCAATGTAGATCTCTCAGGACCGGTGTTACGTGGTCCTGGCAGCCACTCCCAATCACCAGTCTAGCTGCCGCATTCTGGATTAATTGCAGTTTCTGGGTCACCTTCAAAGGTAGCTCCACGTAGAGCACATTGCAGTAGTCCAAGCGGGAGATAACTAGAGCATGCACCACTCTGGCAAGGCAGTATGCGGGTAGGTAGGGTCTCAGCCTGCGTACCAAATGGAGCTGGTAGACAGCCGCCCTGGACACAGAGTTAACTCACAGGGACAGCTGTGAGTCCAAAATGACTCCCAGGCTGCGCACCTGGTCCTTCAGGGGCACAGTTACCCCGTTCAGGACCAGGGAGTCCCCCACACCCACTCGCACCCTGTCCCCCCAAAACAGTATTTCTGTCTTGTCAGGATTCAACCTCAATCTGTTAGCTGCCATCCATCCTCCAACCGCCTCCAGGCACTCACACAGGACCTTCACCGCCTTCACTGGTTCTGATTTGAAAGAGAGGTAGAGCTGGGTATCATCCGCATACTGATGAACACCCAGCCCAAACTTATGCATTTAAAACAGTACCGTCCCCCTTTAACACTCAGGTAGTTGCAGGGGTCAACAACCTTTTTCAGCCATGGGCCGGTCCACCATCCCTCAGACCATATGGTGGGCCAGACTATATTTGGGGGGGGGGGGAATGAACGAATTCCTATGCCCCACAAATAACCCAGAGATGCATTTAAAATAAAAGGACACATTCTACTCATGTAAAAACACACTGCTTCCCTGACTGTCCGTGGGCCGGATTGAGAAGGCGATTGGGCCGCATCCGGCCCCCGGGCCTTAGGTTGCCTACCCCTGGAGAGTGTGGGGACCTCATATTTGCCTCACAATTCCCCTATTTCCCTAGGAAGAGGGATTAATCGTTAAGCCACTCTGAGAATTCTCATTAATTCCACTTTAGGTGAAATCTAACCAGAAATTGAGTGATGTAAAATCACTTTGAAAAACTCTACTAGCTTTAGCAAAACTGTTCAGGCGTCCTTGAACAGTTTTGGTATGAGTTTTCCCTTCCATGCTACATATTATTTTGTGGTCTGATTTGAACATAGCTACTTTTCCATTGTGGGAGATTGGGGGGAGGGGAGGCGGGAATAATATGTTGAATACAAGCTGAAACATCTCATAATCTATTGCCATTCATTAAAGATGCACTACCGGGCTGTGTTCTATCTTACAAGCAGCTATTTCAAAATACAAGTTTCCAAAGAGCTTGGAATAAATCTCAGAGGTGCTGTTTTTAATGGCTCTCCTAGATGTAAACAGAACAGCTGGAAAGAATCTATCTACCATATTTAATAACATCTCCGTTGGCAGTCTACAGGCTTAACAGTGGGATGTTTAACAGAATGTGTGTACAGTTTGCATGGCGTTAGTTTCTAATATATTTTAATTATTGGCAGCTTATTTTGGTATCTGTGAAAATCCCATGCCTTCTTTTGCAAGTAATTGGAACTGGGATGAGGTCCTTTTCAGCTGACATCAGGTCCCTTAGAATCATAGAACTGTAGAGTTGGAAGGGACCCTGAGGATCATCTAGTCCAACCCTCTGCAATGCAGGAAAATGCAGCTGTCGTATACGGGGATCGAACCTGCAACCTTGGCATTATCAGCACCATGCTGAACTATCCAGGCTGCTACATGTTCACTGACTTGTCTCCAGCTTACCAACACTAGTGGCTTCTGTACAGGGACACTTCAGGCTGCAATGAGGGGAGGGAGTGTTTTGTTTTGTTTTAAAAAGATTCCCTGACATACATGTCTCCCTCACTGCGAGAAGTGAGGTTACAGGGCCTTCTCGGTAGTGGCACCCGCCCTGTGGAACACCCTCCTATCAGATGTCAAGGAAATAAATAACTATCTGGCTTTTAGAAGACATCTGAAGGCAATTCTGTATCAGGAAAATTTTAATGTCTAATGCAGGCATCCCCAAACTTCAGCCCTCCAGATGTTTTGGACTACAATTCCCATCATCCTTGACCACTGGTCCTGTTAGCTAGGGATCATGGGAGTTGTAGGCCAAAACATCTGGAGGGCCGCAGTTTGGGGATGCCTGGTCTAATGTTTTACAATTTTTTATGTGTTGTAAGCCGCCCAGATGGGCGGGGTGTAAATAATAAAATTATTATTATAACTGAAAAGGGATAGGAGATGGAGTAGGCACAGGCTTAAAGACCAACCTACACCAACACAGTAACTGGAGCATGTAGACATACCAGGTTTTGCATTCTATGTCTCCTGTCTCCCACCTAGCTACAAGTTACACACCCAGCAGCTTTGTGCCAGCTGTTGGAGCAATTAATCTGTGCCAAATGTATAATCCGAATCAGCTGAAAACCAGTCCAAAATACTGACATGGAATAGAAAACTTTCCAGCACCGTACTATATTATGCTGCGGGAGATTTTCCACTTTTAGAAATACATTATTTTGGGGGTAAAAATTAATAAGTAACACAATGAATAAACATAATACAAGTTAAACTGAGCCTCTGGAATGGATAAAGTTCTAAGCAGATCTAAAATCAAACTTGTAATTAACTTTTTTTTTAAGGTGACTATCCCTAGGAGGTTCATTTTTAATGTGTGCACCTTTTCAGAAATGCTAAAAAAGGTATGTTAACAGGTTTCAGTGCCTTTATCCCCCGCCTCCAAACTCAAAGCTATAAGAAAGATATATGATATTCAGATGTCAAGCCTTTAAATATGTAACAGTATTCAAATAGAAATAATCTGAAGCTTGGAAGTTTCTGAATATGACTTTTAAACCACACTAAGTGCACTTTATTGAGTTTTCTTTCCATTACAGTTCAACTACTTTTGGCTGTTGGAAAAACTTCTCAGATATTTATACTGCACCTAGCATTAACATGGCATACTTTTTTTGTTTTCTTTACTCATTTTCCATATGCAAATCATGTGTCTGCTTCATTTATCTTATGCCCTATGTACTCTGGGTATGTTCAGCAAACATGGCTATCAAGTAAAATGTGAATCGGCCCTGTCTCAGGTATTATACCTGCAGCCAGAGATGGGCTTCCCTGACCCCCACAGTTTAATTCATAAATAGACTCAGGAAATTAAACTATTCCTCCTCAGAAGATATTCCAAACCAATTACAAACTGAAATCAGACTGATTGCACTTGAGGCTATGATCCTTCAGCCATTACTTGAGAGTAAGTGTTCTTTCTCTATTACCCTACTTGTTACTGATGCATACCAGTGCATATGAACATGGATTAAATAACAATACAAAAGTGAATTTTGATATGTTTGAATAAAGTTTTATTTTGTGATTTAATCACAGTGCTCATGCTCTGGCACACATTAGTAAGCAGAAAGACAAGAAAATTGTGGCCAATTGCTCACATGCCAGCTTTGAAATTAATTGGATAAATTCTTTCAAATAAATTTAAAGAGCGGCAGAGTAGGATGTATGAAAAGGAAACAGAGAATGAGAACTGATTTGGGAAAATTTACCCATCAATTACTTGCCCCTTTTTGTTTACAGTTTTGCTTCTGTAGTTTGGTAACACTTTCTAACCATGTATATTTATATTCTAAAAGCTTTATTGAAACAAGCATTTCTCAGTTCAGGATAAAGTTCACAAAGGATATATTTGGACATATTAAAATCAAATGCATATTATCTGGGGGTAAGAAACTGTTTGCTGAAATCAAAGTTGAGTTAATCTTTGCAAACTGCAGTGTTTGGCTGTGGGAACTGTGTGTGTGTGTGTGTGTGTGTGTGTGTTTGTGTTTGTAATCCTTCTGTTTCGATTTTCCACATCATAGGCAAAACCATCTCTGCAACATCAGTGAAAACAATTAACTGCCGACTGATGAATTATTGCACCCATTTTGCTTCACACCACAGGACATTATAGGAAACATCATCAGCACTTTGAAATTCATTCTCACATTTCTCAAAGGAAGATGATGACAAATGTAGTAACACTTCAGGGAATATCAAAACCTTGCTATTTCATTTTAGAATCTAGCTTATCAGTGAAATGAAACATTGACACAATGATATGGTCCAATGATATACCTTTTATTCATATTGAAATACGTTCATCCTATTTTCCTTTTCATTATTTAAAATCCCATCCACAATAAATTAGATAAGAACTGCAGTGCTTTGTATGCTCAGAAGTGGTATAAAATTATTATTATAGTAATTAACCACAATGACGCTGCTACCGCTTAGCATTCATGTAGCACTTTCAATGATCAAAGCAGGTTGCATTCATTATATTATTTTAAAAATACTGTAAGGTAGCCCAGAATTACTGTATATTCCTGTGTATAAGACTACTTTTTAACCCAGGAAAATCTTCTCAAAAGTCGGGGGTCGTCTTATACGCCAGGTCGTATTTCTTATATGGCGAGTAAATCCCAAACTCTATATTTTAACTGGAAAAGTTGGGGGTCGTCTTATACTCCCAGTCGTCTTATACGCCGGAATATACGGTATATGGGTAAAATGCTGTCCAGCAGAGTTTTTCCAGGTACTTCTTAGGTTTGCAGACTCCCGCTGTAGGGGAAGGACTTGCTGTAACCAGCTAGCTGTACATTTTGAGGATAGACTTGCTCAACCTCCAAGAAACCTTGATTTTACAGTTGCAGCAGTTCCTGCTGAAGTCTGCAATGTGTTGCTGAACACTTTATTCAGTTTATTCAAACTGATGATGTGGACAAGGTGTTTGCAGATCTATGACTGACCACATGACCCCCTTGATCCCTGCCCCGCTTGTCTGGGGGATTTGACTGGATTACTGCTGGATTACTGCGAATGCATGCTCTGTCTGTCATGGGCTGCTTGATTCAGTCAGGATCAGGCATGGTTTGGTGGCCAGGAGAGAGAAGAAGCAGGAGGGGGCAGCTTGAAGGGGGTGGTGGTAGTCAGGGAGGATGTTCTCCTGTTGCAACACTAGATGTTTGAGAGGAGAAGGCAGATCTGCTGGCCTCACCTCATGGGGGGAGGGATGCTTCAACCAGCTAGTGAGAGGGTTTGAGCAGGAGGAAACGGCTGCGGAGCTGGAGTCAGAGGGACAGGACACAGTGTTGCTGCCACAAACCGAGTGGTTATTCTGCAGCAGCCCAGATAAAGCATGTGTGTGCATGTGCAACGATCTCTTAAGGCAGGAGATGAGCTCTCCCTGCTTCAACTTTGAAAGCTCAGCAGGAGGGGTGCGACACCTGTTGGGACAGCTTCCTTGCTTCCCTTCAGTTCTGCATGTCTCGCTTTGCTCATGCACCTTGGAGACATGAGTTCTGGACCCTGCGTTTGCTGCGGAGCCTGTACCATTACTAGCCTGAATAATGACCTCTTCCTTACTCTCCAGTAACAGCCACTGTTGTTACGCTTTGGGATGGGAGCACAACAGCATGACTTGTCTGGAAAGAGCAGTTAGTCAGGAATGCTGCTGTTCAATTACTGATAGAAGTGGAATCCTGCCAGCATATTACACTTTTGCTTAAAGAACTGCATTGGTTTGTTACTGGTCAAGTTCATGGTTTTACAATTAGCATATAAAAACAGCTTCGTGCTAGTTTATTTGAAGGATTGCCTTGTGTCATGTGTGCCTACTCAAGCTCTTCCAACTTTTACAAGTGCCACATGAAGTTTGCTTCACTTCTGTTAGGAGTCAATTAACATTTAGGCAGACACTCTTGCTGCAATTTTAGACACCTGTTAAAAACTTCTTAAAAATTTAAATCAAGCCTATCCAGATATATGTGGTGGTATTGAACTACCGGTAAGTTTTACCCAGACTAAGTCCATTGAAATTAATGTTAGGTCAATTAATGTCAATAGAGCTACTCTGAGTAGAACTTAGTTGAATCAAATAAAATCTGATTTGATTTGTAGTTGAATACCACATATAATTTAGTATATGCTTTTACGTTTGTTATTGATATAATTATTTTATATTGTTTCGTGTATACCACCTAGAGTTTTTTATGAAGTAGTTTATGCATTTTTCTAAATAAAATCTGCCAATTATTTTTTATTATTTTCTAATATAGACCCAATTACACAAATTAATTCCAAATTAATGCAGTTTCGTTAAGAGGCTTTCCGCGCACCGTTCTTGATGGGTCTTTCTTCTTATTTATTTCTGTTACATTCCATTTTTCAAAATTATCACGTAATTAACAGCTGCACTCTTAATGATTTCTATTTGTTCTATTATATTATTTAACTTCCAAAAAATGGCTCCAAGTGAGGAACAATAGCCTTTTCCTTTTCATCCTGCGTGCGCCACATCCAAAAGTCAGTTGTTAGTCTCTTGGCCTTATATGTCTCTCTGGTGTTTTCCTTTTTGGGCTGTCTCCTTATTCCCACTGTTGTTGTATTCCAGCCCGGTTGGGGCGGAGCTGCAACTTCAAGGTTAAACCCTCTTCTTTCTCCGGCTCAGCTCCTTCCCATAATACTCAAGCCATTCCAAATCGACAACAGCAGATCCCTCCCTTCCACTGGCACCGAGTCAACAAGTTCCAGAGATTCGCTATTTCTTCCCCCGGCTGAGAAGGGAGGGGAAAGGCAATGCCATTCCTCTTCCAACATCCAAAAAGCCCTCCCACCGCTTTCCTTTCACCGCTACCGTAGCATTTTGCTTTTTTAGAAAATACAGTGATACCTTGGTTTACAACCATAATCCGTTCCGGGGCCGCACGCGATCGGCGGCTGGAGGGGGTGCCCCGCCGCTGCTTTGGGCACAGAAGCAGCAGTGCCGGGTTGGATGGCGTGCGCACTCCATCCAAACCGGCACTGCTGCTTCTGCGGCGCCCTTGTGAGGCGCCGCGCCAAAAGCAGCGGCGGCGGCACCCCCCCCAGCCGCCGATCATGTGCGGCAGCTAGGGGGGTGCCCCGCTGCTGCTGCTTTTGGCGCGGCGGCTTGCAAGGGTGCCACGGGAGCAGCAGCGGCGCCAGCGGTCGGGGCCCACGTAGGGCGGGGCCAGCCCAACTGGCACCCCCTCCCTGAGTGGCACCTGGGGCGGACCACCCCCCCGCCCCCTTGCTACGCCCCTGAGGGCTTGCCGATCAGAAGGTCGGCGGTTCGAATCCCCGCGACGGGGTAACCTCCTGTTGTTCTGTCCCTGCTCCTGCCAACCAGCAGTTCAAAAGCACATCAAAGTGCAAGTAGATAAATAGGTACCACTCCAGCGGGAAGGTAAACGGCGTTTCCGTGTGCTGCCCTTGTTTGCCAGAAGCGGCTTAGTCATGCTGGCCACATGACCTGGAAGCTGTCTGTGGACAAATGCCGGCTTCCTCGGCCTATAGAGTGAGATGAGCGCCGCAACCCCAGAGTCGTCCGTGACTGGACCTAATGGTCAGGGGTATCTTTACCTATCCTTTGGACTATAATGTAACTTAAACAGAAAACTATCTCTAGAAAGATTTTACCACCAAAAGCATTTTATTTTAAAAATCTGATTTAAATAAAAAAAAAATCCAGTTTAATTTTTTTAAAAAAATGATTTTTTTTTAATTTTTCTAAAAAAAACACAAATCATTGATTTTTTTATCCACCTTGGTGGGAGAGGAAGAACCAGATGTCCTGCTCTGGTGGACAGAATCCAACCTCATTGCATGCAGGGCTTGATGTAATATTTCATCTGAATTTACTATAGAGACCCAAGTTACTTTTAAGTCCTACAGCTAGAGAGCGTTTATAGAGAAAGTGCACTTCTGTGCATGCCCAATCAGGTGCAAGAGCAGCAGCCTAGGTGAGGAAGTTCCGCCTCCTCTGAATCTGTTCTAGAATATCTATTCTAACATCTGGTATTCTATCATCTGCCTCAGTGAGGGTTAAGACATGGAGTGCTGAGGAGATTCAGCAGCAGAATGGCAGCTGGAAAATGTGAGAACGGCGATGGAGGGAGGTTTGTATACACCAGTGATGGCCAAACTTGGCCCTCCAGATGTTTTGGGACTACAACTCCCATCATCCCTAGCTAACAGGGCAAGTGGTCAGGGATGATGGGAATTGCAGTCCCAAAACAGCTGGAGGGCCAAGTTTGGCCATCACTGGTATACACCTTTGCCCCAACCCCAGTAAACCTTGTATGTGCTGCTAGAAGGCAGGACCTGCAGCAGTCTGTGTAAGGAAGCTTTGCTTATTGAGAAACCCTGATTGTCCTTTTTTATAGTATTTTAAATATATTGCGATGCACCTTGAGAAATATTTCAAAGAAGCAAAAGCAGAAATAAATGTTTGCATACTACACAGGCAAACTGAAAAACTTGGATATCGTTCGTTAAGCATTGTACATTTCAAATAAATACAGTTCCTTGCAATCCTCATTAAAACTTCTCTGTGTGCCCTCTATAGTGTATAATTCAATGAGGGGAAAGAAACTAGAAGTCTAGTGTACACGCATTTGTTTTTCAAAAGTGTTAAAAGATTCATACATTGCTTTTTTGCGATATGCAACAAACATGAAATTAACCCATCAAGTTAATTCCTTGCTCCCCTAAGGCTAATCAGCACAAATTAAATTTCATGCTAATCATCTTGTACAGTTAACATGTGACAGAAAACCTTGAATTTGTTTTGATAGAATTAAATACATTTGTGTGGCTTATATAAAAAAAAAGTATACAGTTTCTGATGGTTGAACTCAGGAGGTAAAAGAATACTGTCCCTCTTTCTCCTTACATCTATTAGAAACAATACAGCATAAGAAGTAATACTAGTTCTGTATTGGTGTTATTTAATTTTTTATAAAAGGCCCTGACATATTGGCATCCCATTCCTACGGAGTACATTTTGCCTGCAAAGGTATAGAAAAAGAATCAGGTGCCATTTCCCTGAATTCACCTATAACCTGTAGAGACATCATCAAAATGCTTTCGGCACGGCGCTCCCCAAGGGCGCCGCAAAAGCAGCAGCGGCGGCACACCCCCCCCAGCCGCCGCACGCGATCGGCGGCTGGAGGGCGAGCCCCGCCGCTGCTTTGGGCGCAGAAGCAGCAGTGCCGGGTTGGATGGATCCAAACCGGCACTGCTGCTTCTCCGTCGCCCTTGTGTGCCGGGGCGGCGGGCGAGGAGGAGGCGGAGCGGAGGGGTGTCATCCCATCGCTGCCCGCCCCGCCCCTCCCCTCGCCCCTACAGGCGGCTCCGCCCGGCAGCGGGGGGGGGGGAGCGCTTAAAAAAAAGGAAAAGCCAAGGCTTTCCTTTTTTTAAAGCGCTTTTCTCTCTGCTGCCGGGCGGAGCCACAGGGGCAAGGGGAGGGGCGGGCAGCACAAGGCTGACACCCCTCCGCTCCGCCTCCTCCTCACTCGCCGCCCCGGCAGCGGAGGGAAAGCACTTAAAAAAAAAAAGCACCCCAGGGGTGCCTCCATTCGTGCCGCCCCGGGTACCGAGGAGGCTTCCTCCACCCCTGCAAGCCCTAGGCTCAGTGGTTTAGACCACAGCGCCACCCGCATCCCAAGTCCAAAGGCTAGTCATCAGGAAATAAGGATTTGTTTTAAGTTTTTCATGTGTGCTAAAACTCAGTCTAAGTTGTTGTTTTTTAATCGTTTAACCACATCAGTTAACAAACATGGAGACATATGCTGTAATGTTATTGTTTTAGTTAAATAAATTGCTTAAACTGTTATTAAGGAAATGATTATTTTTCTCCTTCCAATAAAGTACAGCAGAAAAGTTGTCCAAATATAAACCATAATTTCATAATTACCTGTCTTTGTATTTCTAATAGTATAACCAAATCAGTAATTTTTGTTAGAACTGTAAAAACTTCTATGCAAATTCATTATTCCAAAGATGAAACCTTCATCTGGTTGTAAATATTAAGATTATACCAGCAAGAATGAGTCTTTCTGTAAAAAAAATGATTTAAATCAAGTCTTTCTGACTAGTGATTTAAATTGTGATTTAAATCGTGATTTAAATAGATTTGATTCACCGCATTTTTCGCTCTATAAGGCGCACCTGACCATAGGACGCACCTAGTTTTTAGAGGGGGAAAGCCCCATTTTTTGAGGATCAGCTCAAAGTTGTTGAGCTTACTTTGCAAAGGGGAAAAACCCTGTTTTATGGGGTTTAATTCACAGTTCTGCAGCTTCAGGAAGCCATTTCTACAGTTTCCAGACAGATAATCTAATCAGCCAGTCACATGTCGCTGGGGAAACAGCCTCCCTCTGCAAGGGGGCGGGGCTGGAATCTCTCTCCCTTATCTCTCTCCCCAATCGTTTGCTGAGCAGCTGCTCAGCGGGCTTCCTTTCAACACCCCCTTCTCTCTCTTTTTTTAAAAAAGCACGATCTGCTTTTGCCCCCGGGCAGTTCAGCTCCAGGGACCACACATTCGCTCCATAAGACGCACAGACATCTCCCCTTACTTTTTAGGAGGAAAAAAGTGTGTCTTGTGGAGCAAAAAATACGGTAAATCAAGTCCACCCTGTCTCCCACCACCACCACCACCTGCTCCAGAAGATCCCCAACCCATCACAAAAATGTCCACAAATGGCAATAAGGACAGTAATTTTACAAGGGACAATAAGGGATAGCAGAATGGAGATAGAGATTTAAGTCAATAGCAAAACCTCCACCGATACTAGCCTCATTGAGTATGGTGGTTTTTTGCCTAAAGTGATCCTCTAACAGACTGAATAAACCCATTTGTGTTAGAATAACTTATCAGATGGTGAACTGGCCCTGGGGAAAAACTTCTCTGACAGGCAATGCATACTAGCCAGCACATCTGGAATCCTGCTTTGCTACATGGACTGAACGATGGAGGCCAGAAAATCCAGCTCTACAATTTTCTGTTGTTGTTCAGTCGTTCAGTCGTGTCCGACTCTTCGTGACCCCATGGACCAGAGCACGCCAGGCACGCCTATCCTTCACTGCCTCTCGCAGTTTGGCCAAGCTCATGTTAGTAGCTTCGAGAACACTGTACAACCATCTCACCCTCTGCCGTCCCCTTCTCCTTGTGCCCTCAACCTTTCCCAACATCAGGGTCTTTTCTAGGGAGTCTTCTCTTCTCATGAGGTGGCCAAAGTACTGGAGCCTCAACTTCAGGATCTGTCCTAGTGATTTTCTAATTTTACCTAAATTATTTAATTTGCTAATTTTAAATTATTTTAATTTTCTAATTTTCTAATTTTTCTAATTTTCTAATTATTTAATTTTCTAATTTTACCTAAATTATTTAGCCACATTATTTGTTTTCATGCTAAAATGCATTGTCAATTGCAATGTCTCTCTCAAAAATATGTAAGGACCGAAGGAATATTTTAAACAAAATGTTTAATATAAATAAGTAAAATCTTAATTATTCTAAAAACTATTCAATTCTAAAATTCTACAGATTGTATATTACTACTTAATGTTTCTCACTTAATTTTAATAATAAGACATATTTTGGGACACCCGGACAGATCCCTACATAGATGCCTGACTCTGACCCAAGGCCACAAACCCTCCTCCTACAGCTTATATTTATTTCTCCACCTATTGCTACTGCTGTTACTAGGTATTTGACTGCCTTTTAGGTATGCCAATATTTGAAAATTTGAAAATCTGATACCCAGTGAAAGTCTAGACTGTTCTATTCCATTTGGAATGATTTTACTTGTTTCTATTATTCAGGGGCATAGGAAGTGGGGAGCGGGGGAGGCAGGTCGCCCCAGGTTCCATCATGGAGGGGGTGACAAATTATCAAGGAACAATTACTGCCCTACTAGGGTGGTTCATTTTAAAAATAAAATAAAATGCCTGCTCCAACGGTCATATCTTACTACACTAGGGATTATATAGCTATATATAAAATTTTATGCATATCAGTTAATATCTTGACCCTCCTCCATGAAAATAGCTGTTTACTTGGCCGTTTTCCTATGTCGTGAAGGCTGAAATTTCAATTCAGTGGAGCACTTACTGTTCCCAACCCTAACCCTGCGGAAAGCTATCTAATTAGACTTTAATTTGATTTTGACATGTTTTTAGGAGGTAATTTAATTATTGTTTGATTTTATATCAATGTTATGTATCTGATGTTAGCAGCCCTGAGACCGACTTCGGCTGGGGAGGGTGGGATATAAATAAAAGTTTATTATTACTTATTATTATTCCTTTGTAAGAAAATAGGAAATAACGTAAAACCATTTTTGCAGGCCAAAAAATAAAAAAAATAAAAATCAATGTGTGTGGGGGGGGGTGACAAGAAATTTTCCGCACCGGGTACCACCTCATCTTCCTACGCCTCTGCTATTATTGAAATGGATTTATTTATTTATGCATTTATTTATTTAGGTAGGAAGGAAGGAAGATGAAGGTGTAGGAACAATTTTTAGCAGCTCCAGAGCCAAAACCCAGCAATTAGCAGTGCATCTGGGGGGGGGGAGAGAGATAATCACCTCTGAGCAGATTCTAGGGAGGATCCTGGCTTCTGTTCTGGATTTGGTCACCATGGTGAATGACCTGTGCTGGGGAAATGACGGGCGGAGCAAACCCTACTAATTTTTCTGGACCGCCATCGTAATACCCTTTTGGACCACATGTCAATATGTGAAGGTCTCCAGTTTTTTTGTTGTTGCAGGTCTCACTCTCCACAAGGAGCAGCGTAGTCTATTTCTTACTGGTTTAATTGGAATCTGCATTAAGTTTTGATCAGATATTACCATTGTTCTAGTAAATGAACAGCAGTAAACAGCTTAAAGGTGTTCTGTCTAGTGCCCTTTGCTCATTTGCTTTGTATTTTCCCAACAGCAATTGGAAGGACCCTCATTCCTCGTTATTTTAGCACTGTCTTTGAAGGAGGTGTGACAGACCTGTATTACATCCTAAAGCACTCAAAAGAATCATACCACAACTCCTCCATCACAGTGGACTGTGATCAATGCACCATGGTCACTCAACACGGAAAACCAATGTTTACAAAGGTAATAGGAAAGATTAATATGAAACATGCAATTGTTATTGGGTTTTCAGTGTCCCTTTTCAGATTACATTAGAGATTAATAACTGGTGGTTTGGTGGGGGGGTTTTAATCTGTGGATGGCAGACGTGATTCCAGATATCTTGAATTTTAATTTGCTAAAACTGAAACACCATTGAAGTGGAAGTTCTGTTAAATAATACCAGAAAAAGAACTTATTCACGATATTGTACATAAACTTCAATCTTCAGTTCATTTCTGATTTATTGCTTATAACCATAGGTCATTGGCATATAAAGAAAAGATGGGCATTATATAGCTATTAAGACAAGAAATAAAACAAAATTAATTAAGTGCAAATCAGTAAAAACCAACTTAATTAAAACCTGGCGGTCGAGCCAATGAATGAAATCGCAAAGTCCAACTCAACCAATTATATAATACAGTTATATAATTCATATTTATATCCATCCAGACAGTTATAAATAAATAGTACTTAGTCATTAACTTCAGGTAGAATTCAATCTTTGAACAATTATTTATTTATTTTTTACTGCATTACTAGATCCTTGGTCATGAATCACAAACTGGGAGAAATCACAAGTACTTTTTATATCCCAAAAGAAACACCACACTCTGCAACCTAGGCATAATTCACTCATACAGGTGAAACTCGAAAAATTAGAATATTGTGGGAAAGTCCATTTATGTAAGCAATTGTTTTCATTAGCTACTGGAGTTTAATATATGAGATAGACTCATGACATGCCAAGCGAGATATGTCAAGCTTTGTTTGTTATAATTATGATCAGGCGTGCAGCTGATGAGCACCCCAAAGTTGAAATTGTTACTTTGGGGTTCTCATCAGCTGTACGCCATAATGATCACAATTATAACAAATAAAGGCTTGACATATCTCACTTGGCATGTCATGAGTCTATCTCATATATTCGTTTCACCTTTTAAGTTGAATTACTGAAAGAAACGAACCTTTCCACAATATTCAAATTTTTCGAGTTTCACCTGTATATAGCAAGAAAGCCAGTGCTCCAATTGTGTATGAAAGAGCAGCCAATACTCACACATAAAAGGTGAACAGAGACCTGTTTATACAGACACCAGATTTTCACGATCTACTTCATCATTTTTTATTTTAAAGAGGGAAGAGTCACATTAATTGGGCCACCACACATAGCGTGTGTTCCTATTACTGCCTTGCAGACTTTTCACAGACATGTTGTTTGCCAGTGTGAGAACAGGATGGTGGACTAAATGGGCCTTTGGCCTGATCCAGCCGTGCTGTTCTTATGCTGGATTTCAGTTCCCATCAGCAGCAGCCAGCATGGCCAATGGTCAGGGGTGGTGGCTTAAAGTTTGGAGGGCCTCTGCAGCAGAGTAACGCAGGTAGGTTTTTGCCCCCAGGCAGTGTGAGACGGGAAGCTATGACATCTCTCATCATATACCACCAGCATTATCCAGCACATGTCCCTTGCGCCTCCTTCCAAAGTAAGGATGTACTATAGCTCCAGGTGTTGCAGCCAATACAAATTTCTCTGAGTTTACGTTCCAAAGCCAAAATGATGTATAATCCAAACACATTGGGTTCAGTGGCAGGTGGGATTGCCAAAGTGTTGTTTTCTGGACACCCTCCCCCTTTCCGCCCCCTTTTTACATGTTTAAATTTTTGGTCACGCGCATAAAGCTGAATGTACACAAGTTAAATGCACATAAGTTGCGAGTTACCTGTAGTTGTCTTTTCTCAGGACTCTGGAATTTTGTTTGAGTGCTGGTAATTCACTGTTTCGTGTACGTCTTCTTCAACATGTAACTCAATATACAATGGAAGTTTTCAAGGAGCAGTGGTCATATGAATATTCATATGACCACTGCTCCTTGAAAACTTCCATTGTATATTGAGTTACATGCTGAAGACGACGTACACGAAACAGTGTCAATACCGGATCACTGTCCGTTGTCTTACTGTTATTATATATGAAAAAAATATACTACTTTCATTGGCCGTCGTGCTGCTCATTCTTGGTTTCTGTTCACTGTTAGCAGTCTGACATTGTCGTCTGGTAGATCATTGGGCTTACAGTCTTCCCATTGCAACCATCGAGTTTTAGGATTAAGCAGTGGAGTACCATTGAACCACTCCATCTAGCTCTGACCTATGGCGTGGTTCTTGAATCATTCTTGTTATTTCCATGTTTAGTCTCCAAACCGAGTAGCACTAGCCTCCAGATTATGATGTAATGCAGTTGACGTAATGCAATATTTCATAGGAAATTGATTCTCTGGAATGTTTAACCCTCAATTAATAGAATAGAATCATAGAATCATAGAGTTGGAAGAGACCACAAGGGCCATCAAGTCCAACCCCCTGCCAAGCAGGAAACACCATCAAAGCATTCCTGACAGGTGGTTGTCAAGCCTCTGCTTAAAGACCTCCAAAGAAGGAGACTCCACCACACTCCTTGGCAGCAAATTCCACTGTCAAACAGCTCTTACTGTCAGGAAGTTCTTTCTAATGTTTAGGTGGAATCTTCTTTCTTGTAGTTTGAATTCATTGCTCCGTGTCCTCTTCTCAGGAGCAGCAGAAAACAACTTTTCTCCTTCCTCCATATGACATCCTTTTATATATTTGAACATGGCTATCATATCACCTCTTAACCTTCTCTTCTCCAGGCTTCTCTCTACGTCTCCAGCGTAACTGCTAAGAATGCTGGACTTGGTGGTCCCTATTCATTTCAATAATAATAATAATAATAATAATAATAATAATAATAATAATAATAACATACCCATATATATATCTAATTAGATATATATCTAATATATATCTAATATAATAAACATATATCTAATAGTTGAATAGATATTATCCTTCAATGGCCAAACTCTGATGTTTCTCGGGGAACATATAGATTTCTCTGTCCCCGCAGATCAGAAGATAACACCCTGTTTTATGGGCCTACTTTTACCAATGTGAGACCAGTTTGGACAGGGCCTCTGCTTTAGAGCATTTTTTTCCAGGGAGACAGACCTATCAAGCCATGTTCTGCCGGCTGAAAAGACTCCCTACCATCACATTCTTAAACATTCTTCTTTATTTCTGAGATGGTGCCATCCAAAATTTCTTAAATTATTTTCTTGTTTATTTGCACCTATGAAGCTTCTATATAGACAGCAGTTTTTAGCATTCTTGTTTTGCATGTTAATTTCCATGTTCCCTGTGGGAGTGAAAAAGCACCAAATAAAATAAAATAAGATAAAACAACAATAATTAACTTCTGCATAGGTCAGCATGTTGTCTTCTCTTTAGTAAATAACTACCCAACTGATTGAAGCAAAACTAAATTGGACTTTGGTTGGGTGGAGAATCTTTCCAAAACAAAGGGTTTAGAAAATTGCAGTGGTTTATCTCAGCACCTGAAATGTAGCATAATTTTCCCCATAGAGAAGGGCATCATGTTAGATTTCATAGCATTCATGGAAGCAATATCGTTTCAACCTGAAAAATTGCATATTTAGCCTATAGCAGCCCCAGTAATGAAAGACGGAGGTCAAATTTATGGGAAAGTTCTCCTGTTCCAATAGCACTCTTGCCAGAGTGGTGCATGCTCTAGTTATCTCCTGCTTGGACGACTGCAATGTGCTCTACGTGGGGCTACATTTGAAGGTGACCCGGAAACTACAGCTAATCCAGAATGCGGCAGCTAAACTGGTGACTGGGGGCAGCCGCTGAGACCACATAACACCGGTCTTGAAAGACCTACATTGTCTCCCACTACGTTTCCGAGCACAATTCAAAGTGTTGGTGTTGACCTTTAAAGCCCTAAACGGCCTCGGCCCAGTATACCTGAAGGAGCGTCTCCACCCCCATCGTTCTGCCCGGACACTGAGGTCCAGCACCGAGGGCCTTCTGGCGGTTCCCTCACTGCGAGAAGCAAAGCTACAGGGAACGAGGCAGAGGGCCTTCTCGGTAGTGGCGCCAGCCCTGTGGAATGCCTTCCCATCAGATGTCAAAGAAATAAACAACTCTGATGTTTAGAAGACATCTGAAGGCAGCCCTGTTTAGGGAAGTTTTTAATGTGTGACATTTTAATGTATTTTTAATCTTTGTTAAAAGCCACCCAGAGTGGCTGGGGAAACCCAGCCAGATGGGCAGGGTACAAATAATAAATTATTATTATTATTATTATTATTATTATTATTATTATTATTGAAATGAATAGGGACCACCAAGTCCAGCATTCTTAGCAGTTACGCTGGAGACAGGCAATGGGTATAAAAAACCAATCCAAACGAAAGTGGGTTGGAGAAGAAGCATTACTTCTGCAACTGTGCTGAATTTTCATGTTCCAGCATTTTCAAGGTGAAAACTGCCTACCGTTTGCACAAATAGCAACAAAACTACCGTATTTTCCGGCGTACAAGACAACTTTTGAACCCCGAAAAATCTGCTCCAAAATCAGGGGTCGTCTTGTACGCCGGATACTGCAGCGCGGCGCGGGGACTTGCCGAGCAGCGCCGGAATCATGTCCATGGCTCCGCAGAACCGATTTCTGGCGCTGCGGACATTTTGGATATGGGCAGCGCAGCACCAGAAATCGCTTCTGCGCATGTCCAAAATGTCCGCAGCGCCAGAAATCGCTTCTGTGGAGCCGCGGACATGCGCAGAAGCGATTTCTGGTGCCGCGCTGCCCATACCCAAAATGTCCGCAGCGCCAGAAATCGCTTCTGCGGAGCCGCAGACGCGATTCCGGCGCTGCTCGACATTTTTTGAGTTAAAATATAGAGTATATCCCAAACTCTATATTTTAACTCGAAAAACTGGGGATCGTCTTATACCCCCAGTCGCCTTGTACGCCAGAAAATACGGTAGCTATAGAATTATAGAAGTGTAGAGTTGGAGGTTCCTCTGGTCCAGCCCTTTGCAGGAATCTTTTGCCCAATATGAGTCTCAAACCCACGATCCTAAGATTAAGGGTCTTATGCTGTACTGACTGAGCCATCTTGCCCCTCAGTTCTCAGTTTTGTGTGTGTGTGTGTGTATGATTTGCAACCCCAAAATAATGCTGCTTCAGTGCCCTTTTAATGCCTTTTTTCCTTAGCTATGTAATTCCAGCTAATAGATAATGTAAACCTTATTGCCATGCTCCTCTCAATATATGGGGGGCTGCAGGATTCCGTTCTCTGCCCCTGCCCCCAACCACTACAGATAGACTAAAGGGTCAAAAGAGTCCATACACACCTACAAGTATAGGAGTCATTCTCCCCTTCTGGAGAAATATCCAGAAACTGGTGGCAGACCCTGTGAGCAGTCACTATCTCATTTCCCTTCAGGTCTTCGGTTTAGTGATGGCATCATGGTACCACATGCCAAGGCCACTGCCGGGGGGGGGGGGCGAATCTACCAAATAAGGAGAAAGTCCAGGGTTGCAAATATAGGGCTGCCATATGTCTGGAAGTTTCCGCACACAGCCGGGATTTGTCCTTCGAAAATGGCGTCCAGGCAGAATTTTCAGAAACCAGTTAAAATGTCCAGGGAAACCCTGGGCGTATGGCAGCCCATATCGGAAGTATTGAATTTTTGGTGAATTTCTGGGAAAATAGCTTCATCCTGTCCCGTCCCCCCCAAAAAAAGAAAGTTCAACAACTTTTGTGTCTGAATTTTCACATCTTGAAATATGGCAACCCTATGCAAATACATTTTTTTAAAAAATGAATTCCCTCATTCCCATTCACCTCTAATTGCTTTCCACCATGTCTACGACACTTCCTTTGTCTGGCTGTCGTTTTTGGTCAAAATGGTTCACAGGCTTCTGATTTTTTCTTTTTTCTTTTAACCCCGCATAGCTTTTTTTACTAGAATCAATGATTAGATGAGTTTCCACAGCATGAAGTGTGACGCCTCCCTTCATGTTTAAAACAACTGTCTCTTTCCAGCCCTGTCTGACTTTGATGGCGTGGTAGAAATGGTTTTTTATTTAAGGCTAGTAACGCCTGCGCTTCCTTATAGCCCCACATAAATGCATAAATGATCAGCATTGTTAAAATTGTAATAACAGCCCGTGTGCATAGCTGAAATATACTTTCCCCTTCTGCGCATTCGAATCAACAGTCTGTGTCTCAGTCTTGGACATAACACCAAGGATCAATTTATGTTCCTTTACCTTATAAAAAGTAAAGGAACGCGTTACTTTTATGAATTTACACAAACCATATATCAAATAAGGATTTTGGGCAGATATAAGAAACTCTAAGCAATAAAAACTGAAGGTCAGGGAAGAATTTATTACTTTGTAAAATTTACATTTTGTGCAATAATAATAATAATAAAGCTAAAGTGATACTGTTCTCCCGCCTGGTGGTGGAAGTTGCAGCATCTTTGACAATTAAGCAAGACAAAGAAGGGGTTAAAAAGCTACTGGTTAGTTTGAGAAATGTTCTTTTTTAGTTTTCTTTCTTTTTTCCCCTGGCCTAGTCTGGAGTTGCCACGTGATCTCCTGAATGCCTGCCAGCCTCTTTCTTGTTGATCCTCCAGAGACCATCTGTGCTGGGGGCATTGATTAGAGTGTGTCTGCCGGGATTACATCTTTTCTGTTGCCATGCCAACTAATCAGCTGATTTTGGTTACCACAGAAACAAAATGTCAGAGCTCACAGCACGGTAACATGAATGCAGCACAACAGAAAATGTTTTCTTAATTGGAGACCTTTTCATTTTGGATTTTATAGGAAAGGCAGCTTTGGGGGCAGGGAAAAGGAAGGCAGCTTCGAGTGAGATTTTGGCTTAATTGATTAGAGAGAAATAGTTTGGTTTAGAATTAGAAAATTAGAAAGTTAAATATCGTCACATAGTGCGTTTGTTAGATGTTGCAGTCTGTGAGTGTATGTGATCTCTTTAAAAATGGTCGTACCTGAAATCATACATATGGGCATGATCCATTGATTTTTAATGTAGGTTTGCCACAACCCAGAGCTTGCATTTCTTTTAAATCTGTGACTAACAGCCTTTACCAGAACCTATCTTTAATGAATTTCTGGTCCTTTCAAAAACCAACCTAAACTAGCAGGCAGCATCACATTCAACAAATTCTGGCAAGTTAATGACATGTGACTATATGAGCCTGAAATTTATTTTCTTACTAAATACAGCAAGAGAAACTCATTGAACGGGCTTGTAGGGTATACAGGGTGACAACTACAGAGGGAAAAGCTTATAACATTTTCAGAAAATTGCCTTTTATACTTTCCTAGACAATGTCTCGTAACACGAAAGTCCCTGAACACATGAGCTCTAGGTTTTAAACAGTATGTTAATGGTATTCAAACTACAGAGAGACCAGCCATTGCACTGAAAGTTTAGACACTAAACAAATGTACCATTAAAAAAAAACCATGGAGAAATTGTGGATCATGTCTTAACAGTGGCTTTGTGCAAAAGGCAAGTGCTGCTTCTTACACAGGGCCAAGCCAATTTCTCCTTACAGTACCTATTGCAGCTCTCTTGCAAAATCCGACCTACCGTATTTTTCGCTCCATAACGCGAACACGCACCTCGGTTTTAGAGGAGGAAAACAAGAAAAATATTTTTTCTGGCTTTCCTCCTCTAAAAGGCTGGGAGGGAGGGGAGAGAGAGAGAAGGAAGGAAGAGAGAGGGAGGGAGAGAGAGGGAAAGAAGGAGGGAGAGAGGGAGGGGAGAGAGAGAGAAGGAAGGATGGATGGAAGGAGAGGGGGGAAGCATCTCCCTCCCTCCTTGTGCTCTCCAGGGGCGGGGGAGGAACGGACATCCCGAAAGCACAGCTTTCGGGCTGTCCATTCCTTTCCCGCCCCCTTTCCCACTGTTCTGGCGGGCGCGGAGGGGTGGCAGGGAGGAGCGGACATCCTGAAAGCGCTGCTTTTGGGCTGTTCGTTCCTCTCCCGCCCCGCCGGGAGCCATGGCTCCGGTGGCAGAGGCATCCCTCTGCTTAGACTGCAGTGGCAGCCGAGGGATCCCTCTGCCGGCCGGTGCCTTCGCTCCATAACTCGCACAGACTTTTCCCCTTCCTTTTTAGGAGGAAAAAAGTGTGCGTTATGGAGCGAAAAATACGGTATGCTATTCCAGAGGCTCCTCAACTGTCAGGGGGGCACCAGGGTCGGGGGGGGAATGAATTTCCTGCCATGTCCTGTATAATATTTGTAGATATAAATAAAATTCCCCTCACGTCCAATGATTGTCAGTGTTAAGCAACTAACATCTATCAGAATTACGAGCAAAAACGATGGGAGTAAATTTTCCATCTAAATATTTGATGTGAAACTATGTAAGGTACATTTGGTCTGCTGAGTTATCTAGTCCGATATCACCCAATGGCCAGCCAGTAAGCCCATGAATGATGTTCATGAAGGCTACAGCCCTGTCCCACTCGGTTGCCCACCAGGAAATGTATACTCAAAGGCATGCCTATGCCTCTAAACCTGGAAATCCTGTTCAGCTGTCATGGCATATAGCTGTTGATAGACCTATCCTCCGATATAAAGCCATCAGATCTTGTGGCAGTGAATTCTGTAAGTTAATTATGCACAATATGAAGAAGTACTTTGTCTATTGAATCTACTGCCAATCAATTCCGTAGTGTGTTCCTAGAGCTGCGAAGGTTAATCAAAGCTCAGATCTTTTGTCCAGTGTCCACCACTCATTTATAAATACCGTCTGCTCTTATGTATTTTATTACTATTCACTTACAGTATTCATAGCTTGCTCTTGATAGAATATTCCCAGTCCCAGGGCAGGGGACAAAGTAATAAAAAATAAACAGAAAAATAACAATATACAACAATTACCAGCTCATATAAACTGGTCCAATAAATAACAAATTGGCAATTCTGTCACAGGGTAAGCAAGCAAACCTATGATGACAAGAATCAAATCTTCAATTAAAGCAAATACCTAGGTAAAAAACAAACACAAGATGAACAAAGCAACCTATGGTCTTGGCAACGGTTCCCTCTCCAAGTTTCATGTATGGTAGCCCTCCCACTGCCCCTCTGTCCCTCGCACAAAGAAGGCCCCACTCCATAGCTGTCAACCCTCCCTTTTTTGGCGGGAAACTCCCTTATTCCAATGCCGTTTCCCGCTGCTATCCCAGATTGTTGATATCCCTTAAATTTCCCGGATTTCAAAGGAAGCAGCTCCTCTCCCTCCCTGCCGGCCAGGGAGGCTCCTCAGCTGCGTCGCTCGGCTGCCAATAAGGAGTCTGAGACCGACTGGGGGCGGAGCTTGCATGCCTTGTGCAGCCAGACCCTCACGCCCAACCAGACAGACAGCCTGCCTGCCGTCTACGTGCTGGCTCTTTCGCTCACCCGTTCGCGCGCAGCCTCTGGAGTGCAGGGTAGCGAGGCTACTTGGTGCCATTGCACGGCCCTCGCGGCATCCCTTATTTTCAAATCCGAAAGTTGACAGCTATGCCCCACTCTGAGCCAACGGACTCTCCCTCTGTGGCTTTTGAGAAACGTAAAACTTTCACCCACACTCTGCAGCCTATCCAGGCCTCATCCTGAGAGGTCTGAATGGTTTCCCACAAGCATCCACGGCCAGAAACTCCCACCTCTTGTCCATAGCAGGAACAGAACAAAAACAGACACACATACACAAGAAAAATTGAAAACAATTGTGACACGTTTTTCCACCCTGGGCCCTGTTAGAAAAACTTTGGTAGCAAAGTCTCCTTGCTTTAACAACTCTTAAATATATGAGAGCCCTGTGCTCCTTAGCATCTGCTCACGCTAGCCTTCATATAGAGTTGCTAGTTCCCCCGGTCACTCCAGGGGCAGAAAACTAAGGGGTGTTGCCTCCTGGGTCAGGAAGTGGATCCTGGTGGTCAGGAGACAGAATGAACATAGGATTTAAGATAATTCTGCTTAGTCCGGTATTTAATCATACAGTGGTCCCTCGACTTACGAAGTACTCAACGTATTTTTCGACTTACAAATGAAAAAAAGTGGCCACACGCCTACGAATTTTTTGACATCCGAATGGAAATCATTGCCAGTTTAGATGCGGTTTCTTCGACTTACGAATTTTAGATGCGGTTTTTTCAACTCACGAATTTTTCCGAATATTTTTCTCCTAATGCATTCCTATGGGAAATCGACTTACGATTTTTTTTGACCTACGAATGTCCATTCGGAACAGATTAAATTCGTAAGTCGAGGGACCACTGTGTCTTAATTTGGGGTGTCGTATGCATCCCGACTCTTCTGCAGATGGATGGTTTTTATTTGTCAAATAATGAAAATAAAAACAGCACTAGTATACAACAGTAGAGGAGAATTGCTTTGGGAACAAGCAAAATAAAAGCTCTCGGAAATACTTGAAGCCAAGCGAGCCCTGGTTTTGCTGTCAGGATCTGTCAGTGGGAGAACGCTGCCTCCTGTCCAAAGAGAACACTTTTATTCTTCCAAGGTAGCCATAATAAGCAGACCTGTGCTTCTGGGTACAGCACAGAGAGCTACTTTCTGTATGAGCAGCAGCTACCGATTACTTCCTGTTATGCATAAAAGTCACTTCTGTTTTTATTTTATTTTATTTATTATACAGTGGTCCCTCGACTTACGAATTTAATCCGTTCCGAATGGACACTCGTAGGTCAAAAAGTTTGTAAGTCGAAAAAAGCAATTTCCCATAGGAATGCATTAGGAGAAAAAATATTCGGAAAAAATTGTAAGTCGAAAAAACTGCATCTAAAATTCGTAAGTCGAGGAAACCGCATCTAAAACCAGCAACGATTTCCATTCGGATGTCAAAAAATTCGTAGGCATGCGGCCACTTTTTTCATTCGTAAATCGAAAAATTCGGATGTCGAGTACTTCGTAAGTTGAGGGACCACTGTATTTGTATGTAGCCCTTCATCCAAGGATCTCAGGGCGGTTCACAGAATAAAAATACACAACAAAAACATAAAAACAAGCACCAAGACGAAACAGAGCAGTTCAAATTTTTTGGAGTTGCAGCTCATTCACACTGTTCTTCTCGTGGTTCTCTTGCTCAAGAAGGGCATGTAACTTCAAGGAGGAAGACCCAATGACTGTCAGTTGATCCCCTCCTGAGGCATAGGCCATAGCAGACGTCAGCCCTAATTCTAGAGGCTTGCCGTCAAAGACATGGAGGGACTGGCTTTGTTTTTTTTCAAATAAGTATGTGAAATTTCATCCCACCTCATCTCTGCAGCTCTTGGACCTGTGTGGCTCTCTCTGTGTCCATTTGTTTCCTCCTCTCATGCTGCTCTATCCCTCTGGACCACAGTCTCTTCCAATCCCTAGCTCTCTCCTTTCCTATGTCAAGCAGTTCCCCTTGCCTGGTTGTCTTCCCAAGCTCCTAACCTAGGGCTCAGGGGCGTACCCAGGATCAAAACTAGGGGGGGGGAAGCCATGGTCATTCAGGTTTGCTTTGAATGGACGCTGATAATTTTTGCTTCTAGGGCTGCCTTCTAGGGGGGGGCAGCTTCCCCCTCTGCCCCCCCTGGGTACGCCCATGCTAGGGCTAGGCTGCTTTTCTCCCCCTCCTTAGGCTGACCGCCATAAGCCTCTGGAGTAGCTGTGGAGCTCAGCCAACAGTAACCACAAACCCTTCTGTCTGCCCTACTGCTTTGTGCTATTAGGGGAAGTCGCTCCCAGAAACTTCACCAACAGCATTACTACTACAGCTTTTAATGCAGATATTTTTTTAAAAAAAATCACACACACACACACCATAATGGTCAGATTGGTTTACACCAGGCTTGTCCAAGCGGTCGATTGCGCTCTACCGGTGGATTGCGGTCTGTCCCTGGTCGATCCTGGTCTCTCCCCCTAAAAAAAGCTGAACAACTCTGGTCAATCCAATGGGTAGATCACTGCCAGTTTAATAATAATAATAATAATAATAATAATAATTAATAATGATAGTTTATTATTTATACCCCGCCCATCTGACTGGGTTTCCCCAGCCACTCTGGGCGGCTTCCAACAGAATATTAAAATACAATAATCTATTCAACATTAAAAGCTTCCCTAAACAGGGCTGCCTTCAGATGTCTTCTAAAAGTGTGGTAGTTGTTGTTCTTTTTGACATCTGAAGGGAGGGCGTTCCACAGGGCGGGTGCCACTACTGAGAAGGCCCTCTGCCTGGTTCCCTGTATTCTCGCAGTGAGGGAACCGCCAGAAGGCCCTCGGCGCTGGACCTCAGTGTCCGGGCAGAATGATGGGGGTGGAGACGCTCCTTCAGGTATACTGGTATATTATAGTGGGAGTAGATCACAGTCTCTTGGAAGTTGGACACCCCTGGTTTACAGTAATTAAGAATATGTTTTTAAATATTGACATAAACAACAGGTGTGCTTCTGTAAGATATGCTATTCTTAAATTACCAAAGCAGGTTCCAGAACTTGTCAGGGCTCCAAAGTAAATAAATGTTCCCTTTGGTTATGTCCTCCTCTGAAATTCCCCACTTCCTGTTCCTGATCAGCTGCTGGTTCTGCCCTAGAGCCACTTTGAAAAGCCAGCCCAGGACACAGAGAGAAAATGTGCCATCATTCCTTTCCTATATCCACAGGTCCCTCCTGACTCTTCTTTCGCCTCTCATTAGTTCCATGGTTCGCCCATCTTACAATATCCCTCGCTATGAGGCATCTGACCTATAAAAGGGTTATCTGTCGGGCATGCTATAAATTCTCCTCTGGCTCCGATTGTAACGTGGGAGAAGAAGTCAGGGGCTCCACAGTGCTCCTTTTTATGTGAATTAAGCATTGTGGTTTCCTGATGCTCAAAGGAAGCCCAAGTCTAGAGAGCTTTGAACGCAATTGCGAATACAAATCAGGCAGACGGAAATATTTAAGCAAAGAG
Organism: Darevskia nairensis; assembly: GCA_034642065.1. Classification (NCBI taxonomy): domain Eukaryota; kingdom Metazoa; phylum Chordata; class Lepidosauria; order Squamata; family Lacertidae; genus Darevskia; species Darevskia nairensis. The sequence goes on from JAWWNI010000558.1 coordinate 1,501,377, forward strand.
AATCAGTGGAGGAAATTGGGGCTAAAGCTTTTTCAAAATTGAGAAGTGATTGGTGTGCAAACCGTTATACAAGCCCTGGGGCACCAGGAGAAGATGAGGAGGAACCCCCAAAAGGACAAAAAGGGTTGAAAGATAAAACAGAAAGCAAAAAATAGATAATGGGAAAGGATGAAAATAACTGTCTGAAGAATGACTACCGAATGTGACACATACCAGAGTAAATCTAACAACCAGTGGGAACTTTTATAGCCCAGCCTATTACACAAGATTGCTTAATGTCTATTACATAAAGAATACAGGATCCTCTGGTTCAGCAGCTAGATATTATATTTGCACAATTGCAGCTGTTATCCAGAGTGAAAGGTGAACAGAGCAAAACAGATCCCTGGTTGGGAGCAGTGGAGTGCAAATCTACCACCACATCTGAAGCCTTGCTGCCCAGGTCAGCCAAGGCAGAAGATGGAGGCGGGTGGGCTTTCATACATGGGTTTGCTGCATCTTATTGGCCCAAGAATCCAGCTCCATGGGGGAATCCATTCTCTGAAACAGCCTATTTGGGGGCTGTCTTGCTAGCTTCCCACCTGCCATGGTGTAGTCCCCACTTCCCCTCACCCCATAATGCTCCTCTCCACCAGCAAAGAGGAACCTAGACATGATGCTACACAACCACCCACCATCAACATCATTGTGCCCTTTATACCATTAATCAGCACCAGTCATTTTGGAGGGCAACGGAAAAAAAATAGGATTTAGATTGCACAGAGCTATAAAATCCACAGCCTGCTTATTTAATTGTTTATTCTTAATTCCTCTTTTGTTCCAGAGGGGATACAATTTCCCCAATAAAGCTGAATAACAAAGTATATTGGCATTTATTTAGCCTGCTTAGGACTGTATTTTGTTTGGTTTCTTTTAGCTTTATAGAGGCTTCTCAAAGAAGAGTGTGTGTGTGTTTGTTTATTTCCCTTCCTTTTTCTTTATTTCTCCTAGGTGTGCACAGAAGGACGTCTTATCTTGGAATTTACATTTGATGACCTTATGAGAATAAAAACCTGGCACTTTACAATTAGACAATACAGAGAGTTAGTCCCTCGCAGTATTTTAGCCATGCATGTAAGTAATTGGCCAGAATTGCCTTTTTTAAAAAAATCCATTAAATTTTGACTAACAATCCAAACCCACCATTTCCTGTCACAGCCAGTTATCTTAGAGTTATGCGCATTGTAAACAAGGATGTTATGTTGGTGTGTCACAAGGATTTGTGGATGTAAATGAGTAGACAGACCAGCGTCTACTCAACTTAAGCTGATGCACACTTCTTTTCTGAATTAAATTTGGAGACACATTTCATTCTTATATCCATAAAAGTTATTTTTAAAGAGTCAGGTAGGTAGCCGTGTTGGTCTGACACAGTCGAAATAAATTTTAAAAATTGTCCAGTAGCACTTTAGAGACCAACTAAGTTTGTTCTGGGTATAAGCTTTCGTGTGCATGCACACACGAAAGCTTATACCCAGAACAAACTTAGTTGGTCTCTAAGATGACGCTGGGTAATTTTTTAATTTTTTAAAATTTATTTTTAAAGAGTGCAAGAGTAAGAATACGCCACCCTTGGTTATTATTATTATTACATTTTGGGGGCTCCATCTGCACCATACCTTAAAGTACACCACTTTAAACATTTCCCTCAAAGAATCATGGGTACTGTAGTTTGTTAAGGGTGGTGAGACTGTTAGGTCAACCCCTGTTTGCCCCAGAGAGCAACAACCCCCATATTTCCCTGGGAAGGGGGATTGATTGTCAAACCACTCTGAGCATTGTGAGAATAGTTAACAAACTACAGCCCCCAGAATTCTTCGGGGAATGCCACGGGTATTTAAAGTGGTACGATATAAATGTGTTGTGCAGATGGGACCTTATTTGCTTGTCACACAGATGTTGGCAATCTCTGCATGCGTTACCTTTTGCCCAGCTGTGCTCCAAGGGTACATCAGCACATGTCAGAAACAGTTTTGAAGTGCATTGGTTAACTGCATCCTTCTGAGCTCTGCAGCACCCATATAGGCTATCACCAGCATTGTCCCAACTGTTGCTCCAGGCCCAGGTTATTCCTCCGTACAAAAAGGGATCAGTCTTAGTCTGCTTGATTGCCTTCCTGCTTTCTAAGTGAGGGGAATGGTTCCTGCTTTCTCTTCCTGTGCATTTCACATGCTTTCCGTTGGTGATACCATACTACACCAGTAGATGAAAGCTAGCATCCGGACGTTGTCTGCATGTTTGCTTTTGCTCTCGAGCATATTAATTAGGGAGTCCCTTTTTTCCATTGGTAATTTGTAAGGCTGTAACTATTTTTATAGTAGGGTCCCGTCCCCCCGATTTATTTCACTAACACTTAGTTGCTATGCTATTGTGAGGTAATGTGTGTAAGAAACCCTTGAGGAGAATGGGAATTATTCCCCCAGTGGAATTCAAATCCTTGCTCTCATGCAGCAGAGTAAGCTGTGATCCAAGAAAGTCCTCGTGATCCAAGAAAGTCCTTGCCCATACCATAAAATAACTAGATGACCTCAAAACAAGACACTACTCTCATTTTTAGCCCCTTTACTTCAGTGTGGAGACAACTATGCTAGTCTTCCTTACCCTGTAGTAAGGTTTCCTGATATAACGACTACAGTGGACCCTCGACTTACGAATGTAATCTGTTCCGACGATAGCGTCGGAACTCGAAAAAATCGTAAGTCGAGTCCCCATAGGAATGCGTTGGAGAACGCATTCGTACCTCGAAAAAACCTTCGGAACTCGAAAAAACCCTATCTAAAGCGGCCGCGGCTTCCGAACAGAAGTCGAAAAAATTCGGAAGCGGCGGCCGCTTTGATCCCTCGTAACTTGAAAAATACGGAAGTCGGGGCATTCGTAAGTCGAGGGATCACTGTAGTCTAAAGCACAGCTGTCAACCTTCCCTTTTTTTGCGGGAAACTCCCTTATTCCAATGCCGTTTCCCGCTGCTATCCCGGATTGTTGATATCCCTTAAATTTCCCGGATTTCAAAGGAAGCAGCTCCTCTCCCTCCCTGCCGGCCAGGGAGGCTCCTCAGCTGTGTTGCTCGGCTGCCAATAAGGAGTCTGAGACTGACTGGGGGAGGAGCTTGCATGCCTTGTGCAGCCAGACCCTCATGCCCAACCAGACAGACAGCCTGCCTGCCGTCTATGCGCTCGCTCTTCCGCTCACACGTTCGCACGCAGCCTCTGGAGCGCAGGGTGGCGTGGCTACTTGGTGCCATTGCACCGCCCTTGCGGCATCCCTTATTTTCAAATCCGAAAGTTTTTTAAAAATCCCTTATTTTCAAATCTGAAAGTTGACAGCTATGGTCTAAAGTATGATTTTCAAAAAGCTTAGCAGTACTATTGCTAATAACCCAGTGTTTGGAATGAAATGGGCACTACACTCTCCTTCCCTCAGTGAATTAGTGTCTAATGCTCAGTATAAAACCTTGGATGCTTTTTATAAATTGGCAGCTTGCTTTCAGATAGGATTGCCAATTTTTTTTAAGCATGTCCTTGGTTTATAATTTTACTGTAGCATTTCTTTCTCACATGAGCATGAGAGACTGTCTTTGTTTTCCGTTACAGGCACAAGACCCTCAGGTGCTGGAGCAGCTGTCCAAAAACATCACCCGCATGGGTCTCACTAACTTCACCCTCAACTACCTCAGGGTAAGCTTACCATGAGTAATTTTTGAAAAGGTTACTGTCACAGCCCTCAGACGCTCTTCTGTAGCCTAAAGACCATGTGAGTTTTGTCATGGCCTGCCCCACAATTCCCCTTCATTTTCAAACCAGTTTTCTGGGGAACCTGGGATCCGTTCTGCTCAGCTCCTCTTCTTGGGTCATGTCTAGCCAGGTAAATATGGAACAGAAGTGAACAGAAAGAAGGCAGTCCCTTGAAGGTCGGGAGTAATGCAGGGGTGTAGGAAGTGGGGGGTGGGGGGCGGGCCGCCCCAGGTTCCATCATGGAGGGGGTGACAAATTATCAAGGAACAATTACTGCCCTACTAGGGTGGTTCATAAAAAACTTTTTTTTAAAAAAAAATGCCTGCTCCAAAGGTCTTATCTTACTATACTAGGGATTATATAGCTATATATGAAATTTCATGCATATCAGTTAATATCTTGACCCTCCTCCATGAAAATAGCTGTTTACTTGGCTGTTTTCCTATGTCGTGAAGGCTAAAATTTCAATTCAGTGGAGCACTTACTGTTCCCAACCCTAACCCTGCGGAAAGCCATCTAATTAGACTTTAATTTGATTTTGACATGTTTTTAGGAGGTAATTTAATTGTTTGATTTTATATCAATGTTATGTATCTGATGTTAGCCGCCCTGAGCCCGACTTCGGCCGGGGAGGGCGGGATATAAATACAAGTTTGTTTTTACTTATTATTCCTTTGTAAGAAAATATGAAATAACGTAAAACCATTTTTGCAGGCAAAAAAAAAAAAAACCAATGGGGGGGGACAAGAAATTTTCCACACCGGGTACCACCTGACCTTCCTACGCCTCTGGAGTAATGAAAACACTAGTTAACGTTGCCTGAGAAAGCATCTCCTTGGCGAACACAACAGTATTTCAAAACTATAAGCTAAACATCTGGTTGATGATTTCAGATCAATATTTAGCACATCCACCCACACACCAGCTCTTGACCTCCTGCCCCTCTATTATTTTATCAGCCACGTATGGGAAGCGGTTTGCTATGAGTGCTGTCAGCCAACAATGCAGTGCAGTTGTGGATGGAGGAAAATTCATCAAGAATTTCTTGGGTCTTGAAATCCATCAGGAAACAGCAGTGGAGGAAGGGGATGCTTCAGTTAGTGCTGTGACAGTGTGCTGCTGCTGGCTAGCTAGCTAGCTACCATCAATGCTATCCGCAAGGTGCAGGAAGCCATTTGTCAAACACATCCCCTGCCCACAACAGTGAGCAACGTCTCTGTGTGCATCTGATTTTTTTAAAAAAATAAAGGTATCTTAAGTTACAGGTAGGTAGCCGTGTTGGTCTGCCATAGTCGAAACAAAATAAAAAAAAATATCCTTCCAGTAGCACCTTAGAGACCAACTAAGTTTGTTCTTGGTATGAGCTTTCGTGTGCATGCACACTTCTTCAGATTCCCAAAGCAATTCTGCACAGAGTACTTTAAAATTAGCAACAACAGAGCTTAAAAACAAGGCAGGAAATATTAAAACACACCACCAATAGTTAGAGCAATTGTGAACAGCCTCAGGCACTAAGACGTGAATCTTCAGGTGGTGCTGAAAATTCATAAGAGATGATGCCAGTTATATCTCAGAAGGGAGGGGCTTCATCCATGCTCTGCCCCACGCTTTCTAGACACAGGTCCACACTTTCACAGTCCATATCTGAGTAATGGTTCTTGGCCCCACTGCTTTCCCCAGGAAAACCCACTCTTTCATGTCGAATTGGAACAAGCAGAACAATTTGGGTTTTCTGTGGATCGTAGAGAGCGTTTCACCAGGACTTGCCTTCCTTGTGAGTGGCCTATCATATAAGCAACAAATGGCCACCACAGATCTCATAGAATTGGAAGGGACTCTGAGGATCCTTTAGTCCAACCCCCTGCGATGCAGAAATATTTAAGAGGAGGTTTTTGTGAGGAAAGCTGTAGGGCACACACACCCCAGTGTCGGATTTATGTATAAGCTAAACAAGCTATAGCTTAGGGCCCCACTCTCTTGGGGGCCCCCAAAAAAATTTAAAGGGAAAAAACCTGGATGTACATTTCCAAAATATAAGATAAAAAACAAATAAGATAAAACCTTCATACAGCAACAGTGTTGTGTAGGCTCCTATTTGTTATGCTTTAGATACCTATTAGGTCCATAAATTACCACATGGCATATATTCAACACAAAAAACAGGGACAATTTGTTGTTGACAAAAGACAACTGGACTTATAAAGGCATTACCTTCAGTAGCTTAGGGCCTCATCGAACCTAAATCCGGCCCTACCCCCCCCCCAAAAAAAAAAAAACTTCAGGCATGGACTGGGAAAGTGCAGACTTGTGCCTAGAAAGCTCTGAGGAAAATTAGTGTAGATGAGCCCCAAAAAAACCCTCCCCAGTGCTTCCACATAGCATTGTTCAGCTGGGCTTTATGTCTGAGTAAGGCTCGCTTTCTCAGTTATTCAGATGCTAAAGCGTGTTCTCCTTCATGGAGAGCACATGTTGTGATGGGGGCCAGCAAGTCACCCCTCTGGTGCTGGGCGGGATGGTATAGATGGCCACGGCTATGATTGGACCCAGGGTGTTGTTGGGGAGATTTGTATGTTGCAATTTATTGATGGACAGCCCAGCGTATATATATTGGTTGGTATGCAATGTGATTTCCCTCTTTGCTTCGTATCACCCGCCCTCTGCTTTTAGGCCTCTGCTTATTGACCTTGGTATGCCTGTCATGGGGTCGTCTGCTTTTGGGGCAGGGGTCTGGTAGGAATTTTTCCATTTGGCTGATTGGCTGGTGCCATCTGGTTTTTGCCTACTGCATAGCAAATAGTCATAACTTGTTAGGCATTGGTTATTATGTTGGTTGGAGGAGGGGTTATGATTGACTGTGTCTACTCCTCCAATTGATGCTGGTGTACGGGGAATTCCATTAAAGGAATCCAGGGGCTTGATATGCTTTTGTCCGTAACCCCCGGTCGGGGGCCAGGGCCTTGCAAGAGCCCTGGGAGCCTGTGAGGAGATCACCCGGCTCCCTTTATCTCTCCAGAGAGTTTTCCCCTTACTGACGGTCGTCAGTTCTGTCCCCAGTGGGACAGATAGTCTTAACCAATGCCTAAGCAAAATACATTATTTGTATTTTAATAAAGTTGTGGCCAAAATCATGCCAAAAAACCAAAATTAAAATTCTGTCTGATGTGTGAATTATTTGAGGGGTGGTTTGGGGACCTCGACACGCAAGTTTGGTTATGTCTAAAGAGGGCCATGGTGTGAAGGCAAAGCTCAGTTCTTAAGGCAGGAGCACCGTTCCAAAACCATTTCTCCTTTCTGGTCCCTTCCCTGAGTTTGTACTGCATTGGCTGTAATGTGCTTATGGTGCAAAAAATGAATTTTCTCCCATTGCAGTTTGATCCTTGCAGAGCACCTGAAGTTTGCTATTTTACACGCTAAGGGTGTTCCCTTCTCTGGTCTCACCATGTACATACGGAAATGTCAATTTTGGGTTTGTGTGGCAAGGTTTAAAATGCAAATTGTCTGCAGGTGCAGAATACTGTGAAGCAAATGCAAAGTGGCAGATGAGCTAAAGTCTTAAGATATGCCAAATAGATTGTAAAACAAAAAGAAGGTACAGTAGACAAGTCATACAGTGGTACCTCGCCTAACGAAGATAATACGTTCCGACGCGATCGCCGCTAGGCGAAAAAATGCGTTCGGCGAATCCCCATAGGAACGCATTGGGGGAAAATTCGTTAGTCGAAGAAATCCTATTCAAAAATTCGTTAGTCTAAGAAATCCTATTCAAAGCGGCCGCAACGTCTTTTCTTAAGTCGAAGAAATTCATTTCCGGTGGCCATTTTGTTTTGTTTTTGTCATTCGTTAGGCGAAAAAGACGTTAGGCGAGTTATTCGTTAGGCGAGGTACCACTGTAATTTTAGCAGCACGTGTAGCTCCACGAGTATTAACAATCCATACTCAATTCCAGTTGCTTTGAATGGTCACCTTCTATGGCCCTATTAAAACTGGAAAGCAAGAATTAGAGAAGGGTGGGATTAGCAATAATAACAATAATAATAATAATAATAATAATAATAATAATAATAATAATAATAATTTATTTGTACCCCGCCAATCTGGCCGGGTCCCCCCAGCCACTCTGGGCAGCCTCCAACAGATATTAAAATACATTAAAATATCACAGGTTAAAAACTTCCCTAAACAGGGCTGCCTTCAGGTATTTTCTGAAGATAGTTGTTTATCTCTTTGACCTCTGCTGGGAGGGCGTTCCACAGGGCGGGCGCCACTACCGAGAAGGCCCTCTGCCTGGTTCCCTGTTGCTTTGCTTCTCGCAGTGAGGGAACCGCCAGAAGGCCCTCAGCACTGGATCTCAGTGTCCGGGCAGAACGATGGGGGTGGAGACGCTCCCCGCCCAGATGGCCTGGGTTGCTGTGCGTAAGAGAAACCTGGTGGACAAGCAGCGGCAAGGACTGGCCCATCTGCCTCATCCAACCAAGTCTCTGTCACACATGCCAGGTCAAATCCTCCATCCACAATCAGGTCGTGGATGGCAGTTGTTTTGTTCATCATTGACCTGGCATTACACAGCAACACTTTCAGGTTGTGTGGGTATCCCTTGTTGATTCCAGTACCCGTCTGGTCAGGGCCAGATCCAGAAGCATGGATAGTCCTCAAACAACGACTAAGCCTGCTTCCTCGGTAATGACATGGTCTGGTCTTAGCGTGACTCCTCCTCCTGCCCGTGATCACTGAGATCGGGTGTCTTTAATCCAAACGTTCCCTAGTTGAGGACTAAACTAGGTGTTCATTCTAGGTGTAGACTTGGAACATAGCAAGGGGAAAGACCTTATGCAGTGTGGGTGTGTATCTAGATCAGGCATAGGCAAGCTCGGCCCTCCAGATGTTTTGGGACTACAACTCCCATCGTCCCTGACCACTGGTCCTGTTAGCTAGGGATGATGGGAGTTGTAGTCCCAAAACATCTGGAGGGCTGAGTTTGCCTATGCCCGATCTAGGGGATGACCTATCTAGGGGAGAAGCAGATGATGGACCTCAGTGTTGAAGTAGTCTCCGTGTCAAACAAGGACCTCATAGGCTGGGTAATCAGAAACTTGGATAAATGCAATACTGTTTATATAACGGCAGGGTGGGTGGGCAACTTCTGGGCTTCCAGCAACTTCCATCAGACCTACCCAACACTGTCATTGATCAGGGATGATGGGAGTCTTAGTTCAGCAACAGCTGGAGAGCCTCCGGTTCCCTTATACAGGGCTACATAAACATGGAGGGGGAATCAGATAGTGAATTTTGAGAACTGGGGTTAAGGTGATTGTGTATCTATTGGGACAGGGGAGCCAGCTATTTCATTTTATGTACTTGGAAGCAAACATTCTCCTCAATTGACATACACAAAGCTATATACTGCACAGAAGCAATTTTTAAAGCCAGCACTTCACATTATTTTAGTAGAATATTTTTGACTTGTTAACATTGTTTAATATGCTTTTAAATAGGTTTTTAAATTTATGCAAATAAAAGGCATCAAATTTTCTTTCACTGCATATTGCAAATGTTGGTCATAATCCTTAAGAAAAATTCCAGTGATGGCCAGAACAAATCATTTTTATTCTCCAAGCCGAAAGTAGTTAACTATGCAGAACCAGAAGCAGCCAACCGCAAAAGCAATAGGAGATAAACTGTGGTTGCCATAGGGAACAGTTAAGCAAGTGTAGACTATAGCATCCATTCTGTATCTACAATACAGTTGTGTACACTATATTTGAGACAATTATATTTGGGAGCATTTAAATTTTTACTTGGGGTTGTGCATAATTTCTAAAATATGAGGTGCTCCATGGGCATCACATTCTCTTAAGTGGGAGCCCCATTCACCTAATCATAGGATGCAGAAATAAATGAAGAAGCATTATTTACCGAAAGGGGAACCAAAATTTTAAGCCCCTCAAACCATTTTGAAAGTCATTTCAGGTGTCAGCAGAACCACCCGCCACCCCATAAACAAAAAAACAGCCACCCCATTTTGCCATTTGCACAATGAGCGGTGGTGAAAGCAGTGGTCCTAGTCTGTAGCCCCTGAAGGGTTTGGCAACATTCCTTCAGAGCCCCAAGGTCTTCAAGATTCTTCTTTGTTAAGGAGGTCTGAGGCTCTTGTCATTGTAATAATAATAATAATAATAAATTTATTATTTGTACCCCGCCCATCTGGCCGGGTCTCCCCAGCCACTCTGGGCGGCTTCCAACAAATATCAAAATACATTAAAATATCACAGATTAAAAACTTCCCTAAACAGGGCTGCCTTCAGGTATTTTCGAAATGTCAGGTAGTTGTTTATCGCTTTGACCTCTGATGGGAGGGCGTTCCACAGGGTGGGAGCCACTACCGAGAAGGCCCTCTGCCTGGTTCCTTGTAGCTTTGCTTCTCGCAGTGAGGGAACCGCCAGAAGGCCCTCGGCGCTGGATCTCAGTGTCCGGGCTGAACGGCAAAGCGATGGGGGTGGAGACGCTCCTTCAGGTATACAGGACCGAGGCCATTTAGGGCTTTAAAGGTCAGCACCAACACTTTGAAGTGTGCTCGGAAACGTACTGGGAGCCAATGTAGATCTCTCAGGACCGGTGTTATGTGGTCCCGGCGGCCGCTCCCAGTCACCAGTCTAGCTGCCGCATTCTGGATTAATTGCAGTTTCCGGGTCACCTTCAAAGGTAGCCCCACGTAGAGCGCATTGCAGTAGTCCAAGCAGGAGATAACTAGAGCATGCACCACTCTGGCGAGACAGTCTGCGGGCAGGTAGGGTCTCAGCCTGCGTACCAGGTTCCTGAGAAGCTTAATTCTACAGATTTTATCTCTATCTGAAGTTTTCTGGACAAGGTTCCATCTCCTCAGGGTTTCTTCAATGTCCAGAACTATGTGGTTGTTCTACTTCCAGTCCTCTATTTTAACCCTCCTCACTTTAAATCTGCCTCTTCGTGTTCTTTGCTGCCTCTGAAGTTGTGCTGATGTTATTCCTAAAGCTCCCTTGTTTATTGCTCCAGAGTTTTTTAGCTGCTTCTTCTTGCTTCTCCTCCAGGACCCCCACCTCTTGCCTTCTGTGCAGGTGGGAGCTGAGTTGTCTTCTTCAGGCTGCTTTTGCAGCCCAGCTGTGTTTACATCCAGCTGTGTCTGATCTAGTTAGGTGCAGTCAGAGCTTGTGACAGTCTGTTGCTTAGGCTGGGTGCGACTGAACAGATCCATGTAAGATGGGTTATCTAGGTCACATAGAGGAGGGAGAAAGGTTGTTTTCTGCTGCTCCAGAGAAGCGGACACGGAGCAATGGATTCAAACTACAAGAAAGAAGATTCCACCTAAACATTAGGAAGAACTTCCTGACAGTAAGAGCTGTTCGACAGTGGAATTTGCTGCCAAGGAGTGTGGTGGAGTCTCCTTCTTTGGAGGTCTTTAAGCAGAGGCTTGACAGCCATCTGTCAAGAATGCTTTGATGAGTGTTCCTGCTTGGCAGGGGGTTGGACTGGATGGCCCTTGTGGTCTCTTCCAACTATATGATTCTATGATTCTAGGTCGTAGATGGTACCCCCCAAAAAATGCATATATATTTCTAATGAAGAACCTTAGCTGGAGGGAGAATGAGATAGCTTGGAACAAATCAATGGAAATCAATGGAAAGGGTTTGGAAATTGATAGGATTTGGGTTTGGGGGTTTTAGAATGATGCATAGCTGTCAACCCTCCCTTTTATTGCGGGAAACTCCCTTATTCCAATGCCGTTTCCCGCTGCTATCCCGGATTGTTGATATCCCTTAACTTTTCAAATCCGAAAGTTGACAGCTATGCAATGATGACTCCACGAATGATCTTTCCTGCTTTTTTGACACCAGTATAGTTGGGAAGCTATGCTGGCAAGTAGTAAAATCCTGAGAGGTAGAATTGCTACAGCAGAAATAAAGCTTTTTGTTAAGGGCATTAAGGATACACAACACAAGCAGAAATGAAATCTATCGCCATTTCTGAGGAAAGGTTTGATAGGCAGGATATTGTGAAGGGTGCTGAGGTCTTGGTTTAAGTTGGCCCCCAAGGCAAGGTATATTGTGTAGGACAACCCAAGCTGATTATAGGTGAACTCTGGAGGTCAAAATTAAAGAGGATGACACTGAAACTACAGATGAAAAGAATCTCTGAAGCATTCAGTAGAAGCAACCAAGAGAATAAGAAGGTGCAATTTCTCCACACACACCATTAAAAAAAAAATTCAAAGGCAACAAAATTGTGAGAAAGGTCTGCTTTGCAATTACCATGGGTCCATGTTTAAGATAGCACCGAATTTATTTTAGAGAAGAGCATAAATCAGAACAACAAACTTTTAGGTTTCAATCCTCAGTGGAACTTTCTTCATAGGATTGCAGTGTTGGAATATTTTGTGTATGGCTCAATTTCTCTAGGATTAGCACAAATCCCATATTTTTCTCTAGGTTCAGGGCAGTATGATTGAAAGAATTGCTCATTTTATTTTCATGTTTATGGTAATCAGGTGAAGTTTGGACTTCCTGGTGTATTTTTCTGCCTGTTTTAGTCCAGCAGGAAGGTTCGGGTGGTGACGTTTGAGCCAGGAAGTCCTCTACTTCAAATCTTACTTCAGCCTCAAACTCATTATGTACCCTTAGGTAGCCCATTACTCTCTCCGCCGATTAACATATTTAATGTTTCAAATCTTATTTCCAACTGTTTAAGGAGGCAGTGTCTATGTAGCAGAGACTGGGCCAGTGCAAACATGAATTGAGCAGGAAGAGCCAGCAATGTATTGTGGGTTTTTGATGGGATGTTTACCAATACTTTTTTTTCCAGCTGCCATAGGAGGTGCTGGCAACCCCTGTGTTACGCCGTGTCTTATTCTCACTGAGGAGTTAAATCAGTTCTGCAGGTGGACAGATGAACATGACTGAATGTATCTACGTATAATTACTATTTTTAAAAAGCCCTGTATACAACACTTAGGGACCCAGGTGGCGCTGTGGGTTAAACCACAGAGCCTAGGGCTTGCTGATCAGAAGGCCGGCAGTTCGAATCCCTGCAACAGGGTGAGCTCCCGTTGCTCGGTCCCAGCTCCTGCCCACCTAGCAGTTCGAAAGCATGTCAAGTGCAAGTAGATCAATAGGAACCACTCCGGCGGGAAGGTAAACGGCGTTTCCGTGCGCTGCTCTGGTTCGCCAGAAGCGGCTTTGTCATGCTGGCCACATGACCTGGAAGCTGTACGCCGGCTCTCGGCCAATAAAGCGAGATGAGCACCGCAACCCCAGAGTTGGACACGACTGGACCAAATGGCCAGGGGTACCTTTACCTTTTTTTATACAACACTAGATACCCAGGGGAAGGTTCTGGCTCAGCCATTCCCCACAGAGGCGTGTTTGCTGTGCACAGCATCCTCCACAAACACACTCACTCCATGATCCATCCACCTTTAGCCTATAGAGGTACATTTCAAGCTCAGGTTTGCATTTCCACTGGAGAATTTGACCCCCTTTTAAGCGTCTTGATAAATTACTTTGAAATCATGGGTGTCTGAGTCCTGCTAGTTCTGCCTCTATACCAGGGATCAGCAAGGCTTACCAGGCATGGGCCAGATCACTCCCTCGGAGATCGTCCGTGGGCCGGACTGGTGCAGCGCAACGGCGGAAATCATGTCTGCACATGTCCGCGGCACCGGAAATCGCTTCTGCACATGCCAAGACGCCGAAAATCGTGCCTGCGCAGAAGCGATTTTCGGCGTCTGGGCATGCACAGAAGCGATTTCTGGTATCTGCACGTGCGCAGACGCGATTTCCGGCGCCACTCAGCGAGTCCCCACGCCGCGCTGTGCTGGTTTAGTGCAGCATGTGGGGGTCTCGCCAAGTGGGCGGCTTGGTTCGGGGGTGGCTCGGGGGCCGGTAAAATGGTCTTCGTGGGCCAGATCCGGCCCATGGGCCACATGTTGCCGGCGCCTGCTCGATACATTACATTAAATGTGTTTTCGCTGATTATAATTTGATTATAATTAGAACTGGTCATGTCTCTTTTCTTTAAAAAATAAGGGGGGTGGGAGGGCTATCTGAGCTAGGACTATAGTGGAGTAGAAGGGGGATTTCAACCTCCCCCCAGTACAGATAGGGAGAGGGTCAGCACACAAGAAGCAACCAGAACAGTTTTGTCCCCTTGTGCCGTATGTAAGGGATTGCTTTCACTCTGAGCTGGAGAAATTCCCACACGAACACCACTGGCGGTTTATGCAAATTAAATTGATTTTGGAGTTTGGTATTCAAGGCCGTGCTTCCACCTTCTGCAGCAGTGAAACATTTACTTGCCCCAGCGGCCCAACTGGCAGGGGCCTAGACTCCGTCTGCAGTATGTATCGCCAAATGAGGAGACACACAGAATCCTGAGGAGGAGGCAGAGAGGACTGTAGCGCTTCAGACTGCATGCTTAAATTTTCACTTGCAATGTAAACTTTGTAAAAAGTGCTGAATAGCTCAATGTGGCACCCAAAACTTAATATGGAAACAATCTAAGATTTAAATATATTTTACCAAAGAATTGAGGGACCCAGGTGGCGCTGTGGGTTAAACCACAGAGCCTAGGGCTTGCTGATCAGAAGGTCGGTGGTTCGAATCCCCGTGACGGGGTGAGCTCCCATTGCTCGGTCCCTGCTCCTGCCAACCTAGCAGTTCGAAAGCACGTCAAAGTGCAAGTAGATAAATAGGAACCGCTCTGGCGGGAAGGTAAACGGCGTTTCCGTGCGCTGCTCTGGTTCGCCAGAGTCATGCTGGCCACATGACCCGGAAGCTGTACGCCGGCTCTCGGCCAATAAAGCGAGATGAGCGCCGCAAACCCAGAGTCGGACACGACTGGACCTAATGGTCAGGGGTCCCTTTACCTTTACCTTTACCAAAGAATTAGGTTTGGTTTTTTTCTGGTGTGCTAACTAGAATAGCATATTGATTAAAAAACTAAAGCTAGACAAAAACATGGGACTGAATCCTATAGTAGAATCCTAAAGTAGTGGCATCGACTGCCCCTCTTCAAGCAGCAAGTTTGGGAGCTGCTTTTGAATTCTTTACTACATTTAAAAAAAACCATAAAACCTCATTGCCAATTAAAAAAACAAACCCTGTCATATGAATAAGAATGCTTCCACCCAAGCCTGCTCCCTGATGTGCTGGTTTTCCACTTCCACTCACCAACAGTCTAAAGTGGGGCACTCTGCTCTAGCAACTCAGGTCTCTTAACAACTTATTGGATCCTCAGTTCTGCAGCACCAGCACTCTCACATGTGGAGTAGATCAACCTAGAATGTTGTCCAACTAGCATTAGGTGCAAAGCGCTGGAAGTACAGTGGTACCTTGGTTCTCAAACTTAATCCGTTCCGGAAGTCCGTTCCAAAACCAAAGCGTTCCAAAACCAAGGCACACTTTCCCATAGAAAATAATGCAAAATGGATTAATCCGTTCCAGACTTTTAAAAACAACCCCTAAAAGAGCAATTGAACATGAATTTTACTATCTAATGAGACAATTGATCCATAAAATGAAAGCAAGGCCACTTCCGCACTGAGCAGGAGGTGGATTTGCGGGCGTCACGACCTGATCACGCGCGCAGGGGCTGGGATCAGCCTCTGTGCGATTGGTAGAACTTGGTGCGCATCACTCACCGGCCGACCAACCTGCACGGCCGGGAGGCGTGGCCAAGGTCCCTTTAAGCTAGTGCCGGGCGGGAATTTCCTCCTTTCGCCCAGCTGACCAGACGGTTAGGTTTTTCCCACCCACCCGCCCTTTAGTTTTAGCCCTAGATTTAGTTTAGGTCGGGACCCAGGTGGCGCTGTGGGTTAAACCACAGAGCCTAGGGCTTGCTGATCAGAAGGTCGGCGGTTCGAATCCCTGTGACGGGCTGAGCTCCCGTTGCTCGGTTCCTGCTCCTGCCCACCTAGCAGTTCGAAAGCACGTCAAAGTGCAAGTAGATAAATAGGAACCGCTCCGGCGGGAAGGTAAACGGCGTTTCTGTGTGCTGCTCTGGTTCGCCAGAAGCGGCTTTGTCATGCTGGCCACATGACCCGGAAGCTGTACGCCGGCTCTCGGCCAATAAAGCGAGATGAGCGCCGCAACCCCAGAGTCGGACACGACTGGACCAAATGGTCAGGGGTCCCTTTACCTTTACCTTAGTTTAGGTAGTCTTTGACCTTGCTATGGACTTCGGTTGGTTGCCTTGGTTGGCCAAGGGGCCTGGTAGGACTTTTTCCCATTTGGAATAGCCAAACGGGTTTTTTCACCTACCTTGTAGCAATTCGTCACAACTTTGGTTTGGCGGTTAGGCATTGGAAATGTTCTATAGAGATGAGAAGGGGAGGTATCGTCATCATCTGCCCCTCAGGATGAAGGGTATTCCGTTAAAGGATTTCGGGGGGCATGGCCCTGTCCGAAGCCTAGGGAGGTGAGGGCCGAAGGCACGCCCCTAACGGTGACCACAGGGGGAGTTCCAGTTGATGCGCATCACTGGCCTCCCTACTGGTGGTTAACCCTTCCCGGACTTCCAACACACTGGTTGGGGTTGGATATAGTATTAGGGCCCAATGCCTAAGCCAATACCACTCAACATCCGTAACCAATAAAGTTGTGGCCCTTATGCCCATTAAAATTATACAATGTGTCGGTGTCATTCATTTCACGGGGAGGGGAGGGACAGAGCCACGCAATAAACAATGTACTGCAGTCACACAATCAATCAATCAGTAGCTGAACTGGTTTCCAACACAAAATAAATAGCAAAAACAGGCAGACCTCAGCATAATACTCAAAAAGGAAGTGTGGCACTCAAATCAGAAGTGTAACACTCAAAACGGAAGTGTGGCACTCAAAACGGAGCACTTTCGGCTTCTGAAAAAAAGTTTGCAAACTGGAACACTCACTTCCTGGTTTGCAGTGTTTGCGTTCCAAGTTGTTTGAGTACCAAGGCATTTGAGAACCAAGGTACTACTGTATATTTGAAACTGGCCCTCTGAAATTCTTCAATTTCCCTCTTTTCTGAGGCTATGACTGCTTCAGTATTGCAACATTTGAAGTTAAATTTTATTAATAGAGTTCAGCCCGGCTTCTGTTGAAGTCAATGAGAATATTTCCTCTTATCCCAATGTCCCCATAGTTAGTCATTCACTCTGAAGTCTTTTGTACCCACAAAAATCCAATTTCTTGAAATTAATTTCACCGCTCCCTTGAGCTATTTTCTCACTGTGGATATGCCATACCGCATGCACGCAAAAGAAAAGTTGTTTATATTATGTATTTTATTTTATTTTTTTGTAGCAAGGTAAACATTATTTCAATTTAGTCATAGATTCTGGCTCTATGGTGAGCCCAAAGCAATGAATAGGAGCTTTCAGGATCCGAGAAGAAGAAAACAGAATTGTTACGGCAAGTCATCTAGACCAAGAAAACAGATTCAAGAGCAGAAAGAGAGCATAGAGGGCTACTTTAATTAACAGCCTCTTTTTCTGTTGCAGATCAGACTGTTTCACATAAAATATGTATGAGGGACATTAAGTAACTCCTAAAGCCATCCCATCTTAGACTTTGATTTTATTGTATCTTAAAAACAAGGGATGGTTGGTCCTGATCAGTCGTTGTATGGAAAACTAGCTGACCCGGCCACACCTTGCTGTGGCTATGTGTGTGAATGCTGTGGTGTTCCCCTGTTCAACTTCCGTCTGCCCCTTCTCTGTCCCCACCCCCATTTTCAATTACCCTCTTCTCAGCCCCCCTTTTCTATTACCCTCTTCTCGCCCCCCCCTTTTCAATTACTGGTTTGCGAGCTTGTAAATGGCCGACAGAGCTATGAGGTTTTGAACTTCAACTTCCGCCTGCCCCTTCTCTGTCCCCACCCCCATTTTCAATTACCCTCTTCTTGCCCCCCCCTTTTCAATTACCGGTTTGTGAGTTTGCAAATGGCCAACGGAGCTCTGAGGTTTTGCTGGTGATGTCTAATAGCTGCGCCAGTTTTTTGCTTTTGCAGCTGTAGTACCAGTATAGAGGGCGCTGTTTTGCTGGTGACATCTAATGTGTGCGCCATTTTTTTGCGTTTTTTTCTTTATTTTAGATATGTCAAGTGTGGTTTTTTTGAATTTTTATTATGTCAGATCCTTCCTTGATGGTCATGGTACATTGTGTCCTAATTTGATGAGATTTGGTCCAGCGGTTACGGAGCAAGGTGGTGTCCGCCGCGCACGCAATGGGAACATTTTCATATATATAGATAGATTCTTTAATAAAGCACTCAAGCAGACATGTAAAACCTAGGTGTGCCAGGTCTGGGGGTCAGGTTTTAACATTTGCAAGTTCTCCAGGATTGGTGAGAGTTTTTGCTGTTAGCTCTTCTCCCCTGCCTGCTGCATCCATCCTTCAGCTTCCAGTTATAGCCAGGCTACACTGCTGCTGATCCATCAGGTACCATTCCCTGTGTCCACCGAGTGTCTCTGGTTTCCACCCAGTCTGCTAGGGGAGACACCCCCTCTCTCCATTTTCCTTCTCCCATAAATCTCAGAGATTGGCAACCTAAGCTAAAGTAAGGCTCTGTGTCATTTCTGATGTCTAACATGACGATCCATACCACCCTACTGCATTCCACATAATTCAGCTCTTTTCAGGAGCCAAGAAGCCACAAATGTCAAACCAGCTTCTTCTTATCATTTCAATCACCCTAGGCATCATTTTAGTTTATTTATTTATTTATTTATGCATTCATTCATTCATTTATTTGGGATATGCAAGGGTGACTGGCATCAAAACGTTGCAGCACGGACTATTCCATGATGCTCCATCCCATTCCATCTCCTTGTGGTCCTCTGCCCCCTGTAGACATATAGCAGGCATGTCCAACAGGTAGATCGTGATCTACTGGTAGATCACTGGACGTCTGTGCTAGATCACTGGTAGATCACTGGATTCCCACACAGAAGCTCAGCAACTTTGGCTCCCCTAAAGAAAAGCTCTACATCTTTGCCCTGAAGCCCCCAAAACAGGGCTTTCCTTCCTAAAAAAAATCTCAACTTTGACCTGAACCCACCAAAACATGGATGGCTTCCCTTCCTAAAAAAAGCTCAACAACCTCAACCTGAACCCCCCAAAAGGGCGTAGATCACTGCCAGTTTTTAACTCTGAGTAGATCACAGTCTCTTGGAAGTTGGCCACCCCTGACATATAGCATAGCCCCTACAGAAAGGAGCTGCAGCTCATGGTTAGTGAGGAGGGAGCTTAACCCAAATTCTGAGTTTGGATAATGTTGGGTTTTGAAAAGTATACCTAGGCCGGTCTGATGTCTAAAACCGGTGCTGTCTCTTTAAGTATTACAGGTGTTTGTGTTTTGTCATTAATTGGCTGAAGCGTGGGCGGCACTGGGAGTATTTAAGGCTCTGCTGCAAAGCGTTTATTGCTCCTAGCTTTTGGAGATGGTGGGAGTGGGAGTGTTTGTGGCTGGGAGTATAGGAATGAGAATCTTTTGATAAAATGTATTTAGTATTAATTGAACAGAGTCTCTGTAAAGGACTGAAAATTAGCAGGGAGTTCTTACTTTGCTTTTGAAATTAAACTCCAGTTTAGTAAAGTTCTTTTTCACTCCTGGTGCTTGCTTTAGTCAAGTTAAGTTTTTCTGTTGCATTGAACTCTGCGGAAAGCATACTTTTATGGGCCACTGACAAACTGGGGTTTTTGTTTCAGTACCCAGTGCTTTTGTTTCAGTACCCAGTTTTTATTTTTTCTCATTAGATAACACACTAAGCCCAACGTTAGCTTAGCTCTATGGCACAAGAGTAAAAAGGACCACAAAGCAGCTGCGAGTTGCAGTCCTGGTAAACCAAAGTTTTACCCACCTACTTGTATGAATCTGGCCATTGTTTGATTGGTATCTGCTGGTCTGAGAAAAGCAAGACATGATGGTCCCTCGCCAGTCATCTTAAGTCACCACTGTCCTTAATTTATATACCGCCTTTCGATATTACTTTACACAAGGCGGTTCACAAGCTGAAGAAACAGCAAAGATCACACACCTTATAACAGTGATGGCTAACCTTGACACTCCAGATGTTTTGGGACTACAACTCCCATCATCCCTGACCACTGGTCCTGTTAGCTAGGGATGATGGGAGTTGTAGTTCCAAAACATCTGGAGTGTCAAGGTTAGCCATCACTGCCTTATAACAACCTGTTCCATTGCAAAAATGTCATAATAAAAACATAACTTTTAAATAAACAATTTATTTCAAATAAGGTAATATTGAATAACCCTTTAGAATATAATAGTACACGATAAGATTAAATGTCAGCAAATAATAGTGAAACAGAAATTCACTCTTAGCAGTTACAATAAATAATTTCTAGACTATAATCAATAAAAATAACACCAAGTCACAGGGAATAATATAACAAAATACAAATTGAGAAGCAAAGACACACAGCTTATAAAATTATTAATTTTTTAATTTCCCTGAAGCCAAGATCTCTTTCCTGTTTATTTACCTCCTGTTCAGATTCTCATCATAGTGTATGTGTGAAATGCACATTTTGTTCCAGTGGCCGTCTCTTTGTACATACTTACAATGAATCTCTTCTGTCACTTTCTGACTATCAGTTATTGCTGGATTCTCCCCCCCCCCTCCTTCTGTCACACACTGTATTTCACTGATAAGTTCTTTCCCCCCAGCCTATAAGGGGATATCAGAGAAGATAAATTGAGCTACACCTGCAGACTTGGGCTTTGCATGTTCTTCTGGTTCAACAACCAACCTTGAAGTACCTCAGGGAATTTGTCCATCCTCTTTGCTAGCTCTCTGCCCAGGGTCAGAACGTAGCATTCATCAAACTAACATATCTGGACGGGGGGAGAGCAGCCTGCTAACTTAAGGGGGAAGGGTCTTGTTTTTCCATGCTGCAAGAACCAAACCTGATCCTCTACTTCATGTAAAAATGCATTCGTGTTTTTATTGACTCATAAAAGAAAAGGAAGTTAACTATGTGTGCCTTCCTGGTGAGTGATAACGGTGATTTGATGCGCATGGGTGTGGTTTGCGTGGCAAGGTCCTGAACAGAGGGAGGGAGGGAGGGAGGAACAGGGAAGGAAGAACAGAAAAATGGAGGGAGGGAGGGAGGAAGAACAGAGAAAGGGAGGGAGGGAGGGAGGGAGGAAACAGGGAAGGAAGAATGGAAAAATGTAGGGAGAGAGGAAGGAAGAACAGAGGGAGGGAGGGAGGGAGAAACAGGGAAGGAAGAACGGAAAAATGGAGGGAGGGAAGGAGGAAGAACAGAGAACAGAGAAAGGGATGAAAAAATGGAGAGAGGGAGGGAGGAAATAGTGAAGGAAGAACAGAGAAAGGGAGGGAGGGAGGGAGGACACCGTCAAGTCTTATGATACAAACAACAAAAACTAACCTAACCTAAACTCAACATTAGACCTAAGCATTACAAAAACATTTCAAAAACCACAGCAATGCGTGGCCGGGTCCACTAGTTGTAGAATAAAGACACTTGACACCAGAATTTAGGTTAATGGGCTGAAAAAGGCCACAACTTTATTGATTACAGAATGTGAGTGGTATTGGCTTAGGTATTGGAACCAATGACTATATCTGACTCCTGCCCGCCTGCCGGGAGTCTAGTAAGGGTTAACCAGCTAATTCTTTTGCCTGCCAGTTCCCCCTGGATTTAGCAATGATGGGAGGGTACAGAGTTCATCTAGACTGCTGTACAGGAATATGTGGACCAATAAAGTATTCAACAGCAGCTTGAGACTCTGCCTGAAATTCTAAGCAGAAAAATATATGTCCGTTCTGTTTGGATGTATGTAGCTGAGTTTCCTTCTGCACTGCGGATTAAGGAAAGGCCTGCATGTTAAAATAGCCTCTTCCAGGCTATAAACCAATATTTTTTTCTTCTAGATTGGAGTGTCTTTTAGAAGTGTGTGGAACCTGGCCTATTAGACTGACATTGTGCAAGATAAGCAAAAATGAAATATCCCCTGGCTTTGTTATGAGGTCATAGCAGGTCATTAAGATGTACAGCTCTCCGTTTTCATAGGGCAGTGTTTTGTTGGTTTTTTTGCAGAGATGTGTGCACCTACAGGTCACACATTAATTTCTTTAAAGTAGTCTGTAATGTAAAATAAACAATCTGATGCTTTGGGAAACCCACATACTGCATTCATTGTCATGTGCATGCAAATAATATTTTCCCCCCACTAAGTTTTTAGTTTTGGATTGAAGAACTGTGTTAATGATATTATTGTTGTAAGCATTGTTGTTTAGTCGTGTTCGACTCTCCGTGACCCCATGAACCAGAGCTTGCCTTGGAAACTCTCACTTTCTTCTCAAAGCTTCTCCTTTTTTATGTCCATGGAGTTTTCTTGGCAAAATACTGGAGTGGTTTGCCAGTTCCTTCTCCGGGTGGATCACATTTAGTCTAAACTCTCAGCCATGACCTGTCCGTCTTGGGTGGCCCTGCACGGCATAGCTCACAGCTTCTTGGGAGTTATTCAAGCTCCTTCACCGTGACAAGGCAGTGATCCATGAAAGGAATAATATAGGGTAACGGTAAAGGACCCCTGACGGTGAAATCCAGCCACGAACGACTCTGGGGTTGCGGCACTCATCTCGCTTTACTGGCCGAGTGAGCCGACGTTTGTCCGCAGACAGTTTTTCCGGGTCATGTGGCCAGCATGACTAAGCCGCTTCTGGTGAAACCAGAGCAGCGCACGGAAACGCTGTTTACCTTCCCGCCGGAGCGGTACCTATTTATCTACTTGCACTTTGACGTGCTTTCGAACTGCTAGGTGGGCAGGAGCTGGGACCGAGCAACGGGAGCTCACCCCGTCGTGGGGATTCGAACCGCTGACCTTCCGATCGGCAAGCTCAGTGGTTTAGACGATAGGGATCAGCAAATGATGTTACCACCAGAAGGGTGCTCTTGGCTGCCAGCTTGCAAAGATAGGAGAAGCATCTGAGCCATGGGGTGGGCCAACAGGTCATGGGGGGGTATTTGAGGTGTATCCCACACCTGCTACCCACCATGAAGTGGCCATCCACTAAAAGGAGTTTATCACTATGACTCGGAGTTTAAGGCGTCATTCAGTACAAGGAATATCAGTACTGGAAAGCACTACTGACAAACAGTAGGATTGCAGCTTTGGTGGGGATGATTCATGGCTGTAAGCATTAAATACTCTCCTGCTTTAAAATCATTAATCCCTACTTCTTTCAAATACATTTAATTAAAAAGTTCCATTTTCCAGTAATTGCTCTTTTATTTTATGTAACCTCGAAATGGACTTCTGTTGCAGTGTAACTGTGTTTATGTAAACATCCATCTGGCCACAGGGCATGAATCTAGAGGTTTGTAATGAAGTAGAGGAGATTAAGAAACTCTGAACCTACGTCCTTTTTTAAAACAAAAACCAAAGAGCATTTGTGTTTGCTTATAACTACAGAGCCAAGCCAAATTCCAGGAAAGTGAGAGAGAGAAAGCTCATGGCAGAGATAAGATTTGAACCCGTGTCCTCCAGGCCTGATGCCGTTAGGTGAGGGCAGTGAGTCTGACTCGGGATCCAGTGGATCCCAGGCAAGCTCAGCCCTGTCCTTGGAACACCTTGTGTTATCCATTTTGTTACTCTAGGTGTTGGTGCATTCATGGTTTTAAAGATTTCTTTCTTTCTTTCTTTCTTTCTTTCTTTCTTTCTTTCTTTCATTAAAAAAACACATTTTGTTTTATGAGATGTATGTCATTCTCATGCTGCTTTCTATTTGAGTGAGGACTTCTTTGATGTAAACCAGTGATGGCTAACCTTGAAACCCCAGATGTTTTGGAACTACAACTCCCATCATCCCTAGCTAACAGGATCAGTGGTCAGGGATGATGGGAGTTGTAGTCCCAAAACATCTGGAGTGTCAAGGTTAGCCATCACTGATAAACCATGGATAGGCAACCTAAGGCCCAGGGGGCCGGATCCAGCCCAATCGCCTTCTCAATCTGGCCCGCGGACGGTCCGGGAATCTGCGTGTTTTTACATGAGTAGAATGTGTCCTTTTATTTAAAATGCATCTCTGGGTTATTTGTGGGGCCTGCCTGGTGTTTTCACATGAGTAGAATGTGTGCTTTTATTTAAAATGCATCTCTGGGTTATTTGTGGGGCATAGGAATTCGTTCATTTTTTTTTTTTTTCAAAATATAGTCCAGCCCACCACATGGTCTGAGGGACAGGGGACCAGCCCCCTGCTGAAAAAGTTTGCTGACCCTGTTTACATTGTAAACAGATTTGGAGAAGCTGAAAAAAGCCAAATCACTAAACACACACACACATATAAACCACCCACATTTATCAAGTGTTTGGCAGCTTATTAATCATTCCTTTAGAAAATCTGTTTTTACTTGCAGGACTTTGACGGCAAACAGTACTTTATTGGTTAAAGGCCAGGGCTACATTTCACTCCCACATTACTAGCCAGTGTAGTCCTGTGCTTTTCTGCCATTTATTAATGCAGCAAGTTTCCTACAATTCAGTCTAAAAATAGAACCGGTTATGTGAATTACATGACATTTGTGCCTGAGCTGAAGTGAAGAAATGAGATTATTTCGTATGGACCTAGAAGATTTGTTACAGAAGCAGTTTGTTGAGCTTCACCTTACATGGTTACTTTTTCTTTTTTTACATGATTGCAGGCATGTAGATTATACTTTAAATTGCAAGCTTTAATCAGTTTAACTGATGGATGAATCAACTAAACTTCAGTTGATTAACTGACAAGGCCCAGTTTCATCCATTGAGCACATAATTTCATCAGAGGGCTATCATTTAAGGACACGTTCACGATAAATGTTAAATACTGTTTTGTTTTGCTGCATTACTGTTAATGTGAGATGAAAAGGAAAATATTCAAGATAGATGTGACTTATTCCTACTGGGTGGTAGTTTTTTTAAAAGTTATCTTACATTTCATATGTATAATATTGATTTCATTTATGTATTTATTTTCTTATTTAAGTATTTGTATATCACTTTTCTTTTTTTAAAAAAAGAAAGATCAGAAAGCAGCTTCCACAAGTCCTACAGCAAAATTAAAGAATAAAAAATAAACAATTAAATGTCAGCAATAAAACAATAAAATACAGTAAAAATCCTATTATATAAACATCATAGATTGAATTGAGCAGTATTAAAATGTAAACATGCATAGATCAGAACAGCAAACCAGTTCCATCAAAAGATTCGTTGAGTATGAATGTCTTAAGTCAGGGGTCAGCAAACTTTTTCAGCAGGGGGCCGGTCCACTGTCCCTCAGACCTTGTGGGGGGCTGGACTATATGTTTTTTGGGGGGCGGATGAACGAATTCCTATGCCCCACAAATAACCCAGAGATGCATTTTAAATAGAAGGACACATTCTACTCATGTAAAAACACGCTGATTCCCAGACCATCCGCAGGCCGGATTTAGAAGGCGATTGGACCGGATCCGGCCCACGGGCCTTCGTTTGCCTAAAGGCAAAGGGTAAAAGGACCCCTGACCATTAGGTCCAGTCGTGTCCAACTCTGGGGTTGCGGCGCTCATCTCGCTTTATTGGCCGAGAGCCGGCGTACAGCTTCCGGGTCATGTGGCCAGCATGACTGAGCCGCTTCTGGCGAACCACAGCAGCGCACGGAAACGCCGTTTACCTTCCCGCCAGAGCGGTTCCTATTTATCTACTTGCACTTTGACGTGCTTTCGAACTGCTAGGTTGGCAGGAGCTGGGACCGAGCAACGGGAGCTCACCCCGTCGCAGGGATTCGAACCGCCGACCTTCTGATCAGCAAGCCCTAGGCTCTGTGGTTTAACCCACAGCGCCTACCCATGTCTTAAGTAGTAAAAGAAGTGCATCAAGGATATAGCTGTCCTTGCCACTAGAGGAAAGAAGTTCCATAACCAGGCACCACCACCAAGAAATCCCTATCTTATTCTACACACAATGAGCAACACTTGGTTGTGGCTTCCTCTGCTGA
This sequence comes from Darevskia nairensis, assembly GCA_034642065.1. NCBI lineage: Eukaryota > Metazoa > Chordata > Lepidosauria > Squamata > Lacertidae > Darevskia > Darevskia nairensis. The sequence continues at coordinate 1,527,168 of JAWWNI010000558.1, forward strand.
TCTCAAGGCAGGTTGGTATTGGCAGAGGGGTTTTCTTGGATACTTGGATCCCCAGTCTTCCAGGGCTTTATATTTTTACTTCATTCCACTTGATATATGTCAGCATAAGCACTTTAAATTGGACCCGCTGACATACAGACAGCCTGCACAGATCCTGCACATGAAATCTCATCCATTTTGAGACAACATTGCCTCTGGCAATAGGGCATGTTGATTTTTTTTCAGATTTCATATTTCCAAAATGAGAGGCGCTAAAAAGTTGTAGCATGGCTTGGGAATTCAAAAGATATTTTGGTTATATTAATATAATTTAGTAAGTAAGTGCTTGGTAAGTAAAATGTGTGTAAAATTGCATAGAAATCATTAAAAATAAATGCCAAGTACTTGCAGCCAAGTACTTTATTATATTAATTATATTATATTATATTATATTATATTATATTATATTATATTATATTATATTATATTATAGTGGTACCCCGCGTAGCGCACTCAATTCGTTCCGGGGTGCCGTTCGCACCACGAACAGTGCACAACCCGGGCGGCGCTTTCACGCATGCGCAAAAGCGCGATATCGCGCTTCTGTGCAGAACACTTCTGCGCATGCGTGGACCGCGAGGACATGCGCAGAAGTATCCACGCTCTGTGTTGCACTTCCGGGTTTGCGGAGTACGCAACCCAAACGTACTCAACACTGAGCGTTCGCAACCTGAGGTATGACATTTGTATTATATTATATTATATTATATTATATTATATTATATTATATTATATTATATTATATTATATTATATTATATTATATTATATTATATTATATTATATTATATTATATTATTATATTGCATTACCTGACTTTTTCAGATGGTAGAATTAAAATTATTTGGTTTTCCAAAAGCAGTTTATGTGCTTCTTCATCAAACGTAGACTTACCAAGCCACATGTTGCCCAATAATAATAGCAGATTTGAATTCCTCACACCCAGTATTGTTAAGACTCCTCACTGAAGAAATTAGAAAAGAAAAAGAAAAAATAGTTTCACCCCCTACTCTTGATGGTGCACGTGTACGAAGGTCCCGGAAGTAAATCTCGGTTCTCAGGCAGGGAGAGGTCATATGGGAGAAGGTAACCTGTAAAGGTACCATTAGGTCCAGTCGTGTCCGACTCTGGGGTTGCGGCGCTCATCTTGCTTTACTGGCCGAGGGAGCCGCCGTAAAGCTTCCGGTTCATGTGGCCAGCATGACTATGCTGCTTCTGGCGAAATCAGAGCAGCGCACGGAAATGCCGTTTACCTTCCCACTGCAGTGGTACCTATTGATCTACTTGCACTTTGACGTGCTTTCGAACTGCTACGTTGGCAGGAGCAGGGACCGAGCAACGGGAGCTCACTCCGTCGCAGGGATTCAAACCGCCGACCTTCTGATCGGCAAGCCCAGGCTCTGTGGTTTAACCCACAGCACCACCTGCGTCCCTAAGTACCCTGTACTCAGGCCTTAAAGGTCAAAACCAGCACCTTTAATTTAGCCCAGATATGAATTAGAATTAAATGGCGCTCTTGCCAGATTGGTACCATAAGCTTCTGGTGAGATGGTCGTGGACAGAGCTGCAGTCTGCACCCGATGAAAGCTCTGTTCTCCCCACATAGAGCGCTTTGGACTGCAGTAGCCAAGGTGAGAAGTGAACAGTGGCAAAATCTTGCAATTCATTATTTGATGAATAAAACGGGTAAAAGGCAAGGTTGCCTGAAAGTTTTATGTGATCAATCGGGAGGCTTAATTGTACCCTTAATTGCTTTTGCTTTTTTGAAGTGGTATTTGGGGAATTTATATTAAAAAGATCACCAAGTATCTGAAAAAAATAGTAATGCATCTTTTATGCCATGTGGGTGCAGAATGAGTGCATTCCACCTTTAAAGTACGGTCATGTGTGCAGGTCCTGCCTCTATGCTACAGATGCTCATCTGAAGAGAGTAATTTGGACCTCCAATAATCCTTCAGATCAAATCCACAGTTTTGTGGGCTGCATTTGGCTTGAGGGAGAGGTCACAATTGGGGCACACCTGTTGCACCCCCTGTCTCTCATGTGCCTGTAGAGTTAGCGCATTTCATAAGGTAAAGGTAAAGGGACCCCTGACCATTAGGTCCAGTCGTGACCAACTCTGGGGTTGCGCGCTCATCTCGCATTACTGGCCAAGGGAGCCGGCGTACAGCTTCCGGGTCATGTGGCCAGCATGACAAAGCCGCTTCTGGTGAACCAGAGCAGCGCACGGAAACGCTGTTTACCTTCCCGCCGGAGCGGTACCTATTTATCTACTTGCACTTTGACGTGCTTTCGAACTGCTAGGTTGGCAGGAGCAGGGACCGAGCAACGGGAGCTCACCCCATCGCGGGGATTCGAACCACCGACCTTCTGATTGGCAAGCCCTAGACTCTGTGGTTTAACCCACAGCGCCACCTGGGTCCTTCCCCCATGCCTCACACTAAATAGCAGCCCAATTTCCTGCCAGGCAAATGCTTCTGTTGGGGCAGAAGGGAGTCCAAAGAGGATCATGGGAAATGGGAGGTCGTAATCCAAATGCGAGCAGCAGTTTCCCTTGGCAGAGGGTGTGTGTGTGTGTGAGAGAGAGAGAGGACACTTGGGGACTGGGATGGACATGACAGAGTTGCCTCCGTGCCAGACTGCTGACCTCACAGGCACTTAGCCTTGCCCCAGCTTTCAATGGGATGCCAAGAGATAAGCTTGGTTTGTTTGCTTGCAGAACGGGGAGATTGACTGCCTGGAATTATGGAGTGGGGGAGAATGCCTGGCCTTCTGAAGGGTGACGAGGAAGCCTGCTGGAGATCACTGTGCATGGCAGTATCCTGATATGACTCAGGGCCCAGGCGTCAGAGCTGAAGGCCTCAGCCCCCGGCAGGGGAATGGATGGGTGCCCAGTAGGGTGCTTGCTTAAAAGGTAAAGGGACCCCTGACCATTAGGTCCAGTCGTGGACGACTCTGGGGTTGCGGCGCTCATCTCGCTTTGGCCGAGGGAGCCGGCGTACAGCTTCCGGGTCATGTGGCCAGCATGACAAAGCCGCTTCTGGTGAACCAGAGCAGCACACAGAAATGCCGTTTACCTTCCCGCCGGAGTGGTTCCTATTTATCTACTTGCACTTTGACATGCTTTTGAACTGCTAGGTTGGCAGGAGCTGGGACCGAGCAACGGGAGCTCACCCCGTCGCGGGGATTCGAACTGCTGACCTTCCGATCGGCAAGCCCTAGGCTCTGTGGTTTAACCCACAGCGCCACCTGGGTCCCTGCGCATTTCATAGAAACGTTTTAAATTTACCAAATTTCACTTTGCCTGGACACTTTGAAGAGTGCTTGAATTATTATTAATTTTATTTTATTTTATGGCTGTCATTTGCTTTGGGTTGGTGATGACCTGAATAAGGCGAGGAGCTTTCTGGAGTCCTTCCGCACTTCAGCAGGCTGCCAAGGACACACGTCAAAAGCGACAGTGGGAGCGCTTTTATAGTCAAAGTGGAAAGCTGCAAACAGATAAAGGTCTAATTGTTGCACAAATAGGAAACGCTGGCAGTTTGCATATCAGAAGCATCAGGTGTTGGGATTTGAGTCAGAACTGCTGAATAGCGGATTGTTTGCCTTTTGGAGAAATTGAGAGGAAGGAAATGTCACACACGGACACCATGTGACAGGAAACAGCACGCAGGGAAACCAACCTTTTCCCCGTGCTGTTTCCTTTAGATACCGTTTGCACGGGAATCTCTGATAGGTCACAAAACATTTCCAAAAGGGAGTAGAAGAAAGCTTTTTAATCTGTAAAGGTAATCAGGATGCCATCGCTGAATGTTGCTACTTTAAACCAGCTTCATATAAGAAAGGAAAGCGCTGGTTGTACATGAAGTAGCAAATTTACAGGACCAAAGGCAAGTTTAAATAAATATTATCTGGGGACCACTTACAATAAATAAGTTTCTGAATTTTGCATTCTGGTCAGGCTTACATTGCTTGTATCAGCCAAGTCAACAGTAGGTTTCAGATTTAGGGCTTAGTTCCACGGAAGAGTCCCTATAGTCCAGTGATGGCTAACCTTGACACTCCAGATGTTTTGGAACTACAACTCCCATCATCGCTAGCTAACAGGATCAGTGGTCAGGGATGATGGGAGTTGTAGTCCCAAAACATCTGCAGTGTCAAGGTTAGCCATCACTGCTATAGTCTATGCAAGTGATCTGAGGTTCAGCTCCAGGTATCTCTAGTTAAAAGTCAGGCAGCAGAGCTAAGACATGGGCCTATTGGACCGTAGGTGATGCACAGCCTAAGGGACACTTGTGTGTCATGTTCACACTTTAAATTTCCAGATCATGTACATGTACACTTAAAAATCTTATGTGTACATCATCAAAGTACATAATGGGAAGAGGCCTTTATGATATGTTACTCTCATGCTCCAAAACACTGTCTGTCTGTCTAATCTTTCCCTCTGTCTAATTTGTCTCCCAAACTATTTCAATTTATACCCTATCTTTCTACATAAAGCACTCAAGGCAGGTGTGTGTGTGTGTGTGTGTGTGTGTGTGTGTGTGTGTGTGTGTGTGTAAGAGAGAGAGAGAGAGAGAGAGAGAGAGAGAGAGAGAGAGAGAAATCATTTCCAACCATCAGTTCCATGCAGCAAAATCCAGAACTCTATAATATAATGTAATACAATTATACATATCTAATCTGGTTGTGATATTAACTACTGTGTAAGGTAGGTCAGTATTTATATACTCAAACTGCAAATGCAGAACAGGGATGAAAGAGTGGGTAGCTAGCTATGGCCTTGTTTCTTTATATTTCATATATTTTAGGCTTTCTTACCTCACTTTTCCAACTCCCACAAGCTGTCCAATGCAGCTCACAACTAAAATACTAAAATATAACCATACACATTTGCTTTTCCAACAGCTAAACAAGCATTTCAGCACACTCAGAGAAGGAGAGAGAAAAAGGAAAGGATAAAAACCAATCAGGCAGCAACCAGGCCTTGGGGCTTGTCAAACTGAAAAGCTTTCAAGTGGTGTTTAAAGATGGTCAGCATCAGAACCAAAGAACCTCCTGGATGAGGAGTTTCAAACTATAGACTCTGCTAAGGAGAATACCTCCTCGTGTGCAGTGGCGGAGCTTCATGCTCCGGCACCAGGGGCAGAGAGCAGGGAGGGGCATGGCTGGTGCGCATCCTGGGGGCGTGGCACGCCACCTGCAGGGGTGTGGCGCACATCCTGGGGGCGTGGCGCCCACAGGGGCGTGGTGTGCATCCTGGAGGTGTGGCACCCAGCATTGGGGGGCAGCAACAATGGCACCCCACCGGGATCGTGGTGCCGGGGGTGGTACGCTCCCCCCGCCCCCCTCTTCCTCCGCCAGCGCTCGTGTGCTATCATTAAAACTGAGCCTCAAAAGGCGGTGTAATGCAAAGAAATATTGATGAAATATATGGCTGGATCGACTGGTTCATAGTAGGGAAGATGGCACTTGAGTATTCAGATCTCAACCTCACACAAATTAAAAGATGGTAGCCAGCACTTTGAATTGGGCCTGGAATTAGAAACCAGCATTGTTGCGTGTCGAGGTCCCCAAACCACCCCTCAAATAACTCACACCTCAGACAGTAATTTAGGTTTTGGTTTTTTGGCATAATTTTGGCCACAACTTTATTGAAATACATGATATGTGAGTGGTTGCATAGGCAGACTATCTGTCCCACTGAGTACAGAACTGACGACCGTCAGTAAAGGGGAAACACTTAGGGGAGAGAAAAAAGAGAGGCCGAGGGTCAGACCCAACGTCTCTCCCCAAATGCTCCCAGGGGCTCTTGCGTGGCCCTGGCCCCCGACCAGGGGATACGGACAAAAGCATGGCGAGCCCCTGGATTCCTTTAACGGAATTCCCCGCGCAGCAGCAGCATTGGAGGGGCAGACACAGCCAATCTTCACCCCTCCACCAACGAACACAATAACCAATGCCTAACCGCAACCTTACAAGTTGTGACTAATAGCTACGCAGTAGGCAAAAACCAGAAGGCACCAGCCAATCAGCCAACTGGAAAAATTCCTACCAGGCCCCTGCCCCAACAGCAGACGACCCCATGACAGGCATAGCAAGGTCAACACAGAGGCCTAATAAAAGGGAGAGGAAGGGCGGGAGATCCGTTGCACGCAGCAAAGAGGAGCATCACAGGGCGTGCCAAGGGTTATATACCCGCTGGGCTGTCCATCACAAATTGCAACAACTAAATCTCCCCAACAACAACCCAGGACCCAATTGGAGCTGTGGCCATCTATCCGATCCCGCCCAGCACCGGAGGGGTGATTTGCTGGCCCCCACCGCAACACGTGCTCTCCATGAAGGAGAACACGCTTCCCCCCCAAAAAAAACACACATAGAAAACCGATTCAGTCAGAATTCTCACTGCTGCATTCTGTCCTAACTTAAGTTTCTGAACAATTTTCAAGGTGGACGTACGTAATGTGTGCTACACTAATTTGATGACTTGAGGCCTAAATGCGTCAGTTAAGTTTAAGTTTGCTGAACCTGGCCGGAGCAAATGATACATGGCAGTGGCTGTCTCCCAGTCATATGATGAAAAAGAGTGGTTTTGTCTGGGAAGGTATTTCTCTGAACTCTGGTTTAGAGGCTTCAGCCATCTGACGTCGCATGTATTTCTTTTATTTTATTTATGAATTTTCCCATGAAACATCCCACAGTGATTTACAATATAATAAGAAACATTTATAAAACAGTTACATAGATTCAGATTCAGATTTATTGTTACGGTCCTCAACCAGCACACACAGATATACATAAAAACAATCCAAAATACAATCTAAAATATATACTAGAAATATAAACTTTAACCATTATATGAAATTATTAGATAAAAGGATATCACTACTTTAGAGGATGGGCTACCGCTAATAGTGGCACTGATTCTTCTTTAGCTCTATCCTGAAGTTACAGGATATGTACAGTTACATATATACAGTAAAAACACTTAAAACAGTTGCACATATAAAAACAATTTAACAACTATATTTGTTTATATAACCAATTGTAAACAGCACAACACAGAACCAATTCAAGTCCAGCACAGATACCAACTGGAATGAAGATCTCCATCTTTATTCCAGATTCTGCAAAGACAATAAAGAAGATATCTGCCTGAAAAACAGTCCTTCTTGGGGCAATCTTGATGTAACATAGTTTGCATCCCTTATTAGGAAAAACTTCATAGATACAAAATCCATACACTCTATTGGTATGACCCTGCTCATGCACTGCCAGTAGACTGCATCTAGTTTAAGCAATATACAGAATTGTGTCTTTTTGTTTTTGATGGTTTTTTTAGGATTTAAGGGCTGTTTCCATTCTAGGTTTCCAATTTAACAACTTTCAGGATTTTAAGAGGGGAAAATCTTTCAAGAAATATGCTGAATATACCTGCCATATGGCATGCATATTACTTTAAAAAAAAAACACCCATGTATTCCTTGCTTAAAATGCAAAGGCCAACTAAAATGAATTAGCTCACTTGAAAGTAATTTGCATTTCTCTTCCACCATAACAACCCAAGTGAGGGTTTAGGTTCCTTAGCTGAGTTAGTTCTGCCACCTGGTGCCCAGAACTGGTAGAATTACAGTAGCCCCTTTCTTTGGCAGTCTTGCTTGTAAGAATGTGTCCGATGGTAATATAGGAATGATTGAAGACAACCAAAATATGAATGAATATAACCAACATAGAATTTAAATATTAGTTGTGTACTCCAAAAACTGATCTATTCTTATATGAAATCCCAACTGACTACAGAAAAACTAGCAGACATAATACATTGCAAGATGGATCTGTTTATTAATTATAACTCCAGAGCTGGACATTTTTATTATAGTGGCAAAATGTTTCTATATTTCTGTACATAACAGTTAGCACATGAACTTGGAGATCTGGGTTATTTTAGGACAACCTTATTATATGAGTTTCGCTCGTGTGATATGTTTGCTAATCATAAATGTAGCATTAAAAAAAAGTTTGGTAACAGGCAGGGCAAAAAAAACCACAATTGCTATAAAAATACAAAACTGCAGATGCAGCACTACAACCATACAATCTAAATTTAAAGAGAAAAGTCTACAGCAAATACTAAGCAGCATCTCTCAAGTGCATGCTCCAAAGGTGTGCTCACCCTTTTGACATCCGTGAAGTTAGAGTGGGAAGGACGATAAAAAGGGGACAATCAGAGAAATGGAAAGAAAGAGAACTGGGAAGACAGAGGCAAGGAGTAAGAAGATGATGGCAGCTAGTTATAGAAATAGGAATGGATAGGAATGGGAAAAGGAAGAGTCCTTCAGGGTCAGAGAAGGGAGTCACGTAGCAGAATGAATGGGCAGATTACAGAGGACTAAGACTGAGGAATGCAGGGTTTCTGAAAGCACAGATTGCAAATAATAATAATAATAATAATAATAATAATAATAATAATTTATTATTTGTACCCCACCCATCTGGCTGGGTCTCCCCAGCCACTCTGGGCGGCCTCCAACATATATTGAAATACATCAAAATATCACAGGTTAAAAACTTCCCTGAACAGGGCTGCCTTCAGGTGTTTTATAAATGTCATGTAGTTGTTGATTCTTTTAACCTCTGCTGGGAGGGCGTTCCACAGGACGGGCGCCACTACCGAGAAGGCCCTCTGCCTGGTTCCCTGTAGCTTTGCTTCTCACAGTGAGGGAACCACCAGAAGGCCCTCGGCGCTGGATCTCAGTGTCCGGGCTGAACGGTGGGGGTGGAGACGCTCCTTCAGGTATACAGGACCGAGGCCATTTAGGGCTTTAAAGGTCAGCACCAACACTTTGAATTGTGCTCGGAAACGTACTGGGAGCCAATGTAGATCTCTCAGGACCGGTGTTATGTGGTCCCGGCGGCCACTCCCAGTCACCAGTCTAGCTGTCGCATTCTGGATTAATTGCAGTTTCCGGGTCACCTTCAAAGGTAGCCCCACGTAGAGCGCATTGCAGTAGTCCAAGCGGGAGATAACTAGAGCATGCACCACTCTGGTGAGACAGTCTGCGGGCAGGTAGGGTCTCAGCCTGCGTACCAGATGGAGCTGGTAGACAGCCGCCCTGGACACAGAATTAACCTGCGCCTCCATGGACAGCTGTGAGTCCAAAATGACTCCCAGGCTGCGCACCTGGTCCTTCAGGGGCACAATTACCCCATTCAGGACCAGGGAATCCCCCACACCTGCCCGCCCCCTGTCTCCCAAAAACAGTACTTCTGTCTTGTCAGGATTCAACCTCAATCTGTTAGCCACCATCCATCCTCCAACCTCCAATAATAAAATAATTTATTATTTGTATCCCTCCCATCCGGCTGGAGAGATGCATAGGCCTATGTACAAAGTAAAATGAAAATCGTAGGCAAAGAGAAATAAGTTAGCCTTGAGATATGAAAATGTTATATTTTGTATGTTTCCTTCCATTCTTTATACACCTGTACAACAAATTAGCACAGGTTACAGTATTCTCCAGGAGATACAAAAAGGAAAGGTTGCCATGCATGTCCATAAAGGGGAAAAAAACACCTCCCAAATCCACAGTTGGGCAATAAATTTATTAGAACTAACCAAAATGTCACAAAATAGGGAGCAAACATTTGAGTTTCCAACAACTCTTAATCTGTTAAGATGTTGCAGAAAGCTGGAGGTGGGTGGATAAAAAGCGAAAAAGTTATGGCCATAGTGTTCGTTTTTAGACTCAGTTCCAAGATGAAAACTGCAGACTATAGAAGTCTCCATGTGCTGCAATGTGTCAGCTTACATAGCTAGAATTCTGGGACAAAGAATCAATGGCTACTGCCTGTTTCTGAAAGCACAAGCGCTGGCTGTTACCCCAACCTCATCTGCTCAGAATACAACTCAAGCCAGAGAAGAAATTGAGTTGTCCTGCTCACCTCGTATTTGCGGCAAACCTGCATTCTAGATTCCTGAGCCCAGAAATGTGAGATTCCACAGCGTTGCTGCTTGAAATGCGTATCACATAACTCTCTGTTTAGCAGAAAGCATAGGAGCCAGAGACTAGGGCGATAAGCTGAGTTTCAATTCAGACTAGAAGTATGTTTTTCAGCAAAGGCAATTCATTTTAAATCTGCTTTCCTGCCTCCTTTCTTTTTGCAGTTGTGTGTAATATTGGAGCCAATGCAAGAATTGATGTCAAGGCATAAAACCTATAATTTAAGTCCTCGAGATTGCCTGAAAACATGCTTGTTTCAGAAATGGCAGAGGATGGTGGCACCTCCAGGTATGAAGCTGCGGAGGGGGAGAGTCCCGTTTCAAAGGTGCTAAGGTAGTCTTTCCTCAGGGCCTGACTGAGCCATCAGCTGTACATTTCCCATAGACCTTTGAGAGAGTTCTCGCCACAGAAATGTCAGCTCTGGCCAGATCCATCTTGACCCATCACTTGGTCAGCTAACGCTATGCATTGCCAGATGTAGTAATTAATTGGCTTAAAGTGTCAGGATCAGGTGCCCCTTGGCAGCAGAATCAGAAGCAGCCATCGTCCCAGTGGAAGATGGAGGCATAGCTGTCAACCCTCCCTTTTTTTGCAGGAAACTCCCTTATTCCAATGCCGTTTCCCGCTGCTATCCCGGATTGTTGATATCCCTTAAATTTCCCGGATTTCAAAGGAAGCAGCTCCTCTCCCTCCCTGCCGGCCAGGGAGGCTCCTCAGCTGCGTTGCTCGGCTGCCAATAAGGAGTCTGAGACCGACTGGGGGCGGAGCTTGCATGCCTTGTGCAGCCAGACCCTCACGCCCAACCAGACAGACAGCCTGCCTGCCGTCTACGCGCTCGCTCTTTCGCTCACCCGTTCGCGCGCAGCCTCTGGAGTGCAGGGTGGCGAGGCTACTTGGTGCCATTGCACCACCCTCACGGCATCCCTTATTTTCAAATCCGAAAGTTTGGAAAAAATCCCTTATTTTCAAATCCGAAAGTTGACAGCTATGGATGGAGGGTGACTGATGTGTGTCTGTGACAAGGATCTGCTCTGAGGAGGAGCTGTGAGGTAAACGACTCCACTTCACACCACCTCAGGGAACTATTTGGGTTTGAGATCTATGAGTGGTTAGAATTCTATATAGGTATCATGCCCCTTAATTTAAATTAGCTTTCAGTTCTAGGCTAACGTGTCCAGTGTTTAGCAGATTCGTTCAGCTCAGGAAGCACGCAGGAATTTTAAACCAGGGGAGGGGAATGCCGTTGCTTGACACTCTCATTTCCCTGCGCACACTGAGAGCTGTCGCTCATTTTCTCTCCTGTGTGTCTACTGTAGCAGAGCCTACAAGGCAGCCAGCGACCAAACGGAGGAAAAGGAAAAACTCAACCAGCAGCACTTCCAATAGCAGCGCCGGGAACAATGCCAACAGCACCAACAGCAAGAAAAAGGCGGCGGCGGCAGCTGCAAACCTGAGTCTTTCAAGTCAGGTACCTGTAAGTCTCACCTTCCTGTTAGGCCTCCGTATAAGATGACAACCACAAGTAAACACACACATACACAAATTTACATAGGTCAAGAGCCAGGCAACCATAACGTGGTTACTGCACTCTAAATGGCCCCCTCTCTAAATGGCATTTCTGTATTCAGCCCAGAAATGGTTCCATTCACTTCTCTCTAAATGAGGGAAGTGAAGCTGATAAATGAAAAGGCAATCCCTAGGCTGCAGATGACCACTCCTTGCTAGAAAAGTGGCAAAGTAACACAATGAAAAACCCCTGAGTCGCAAACAGTAAACAACAGCAATAAGGGCAACACGTAATGACCAATGAATATATCAGGCACTACAATAAACAAACTCAATATATATCAAGAGATAAACAAAGTCATTGAAAACATAAAATATAAGTCTCTAGATGAAATGAGATAACAATGTTCATGAGAAGACGTAGACAGTCAATGTACTGTAGCAATAACGTCCAAGTAGTTCCAGTAGTAATGTGCACAGCGATCCCGGATAATCAAAACTGTTTCGCAGGAGTCTTCTTCAGCACAACTACAAAACAATATTAATGATCATGATACCAGCGATGACCCACACATTAATACAGATATAGGGTTGTGAAAACAAATCAACAATTTAACAAGATACATACCAAATAGGTTTGAAGAGAACGCGTACTAGCCATATCATGAAAATATAAATCCTACTGCGGAGTAGTGGTCATAAAGTGTTGGTGCTGACCTTTAAAGCCCTAAACGGCCTCGGTCTGTATACCTGAAGGAGCGTCTCCACCCCCACCGTTCAGCCCGGACACTGAGATCCAGCGCCGAGGGCCTTCTGGCGGTTCCCTCACTGCGAGAAGCAAAGCTACAGGGAACCAGGCAAAGGGCCTTCTCGGTAGTGGCGCCCGCCCTGTGGAACGCCCTCCCATCCCATGTCAAAGAGATAAATAACTACCTGACATTTAGAAAACACCTGAAGGCAGCCCTGTTTAGGGAAGTTTTTAATGTGTGATATTTTAATGTATTTTAATGTTTGTTGGAAGCCGCCCAGAGTGGCTGGGGGGACCCAGCCAGATGGGCGGGGTACAAATAATAAATTATTATTATTATTATTATTATTATTATTATTATTATTATTACTGACTGCATGAAACCCAAGGTTTAAAAAGCCAAACAGTCAGACTCAGGTGGTGCTCATTACTGAGCAACTGGCCAAAAGGTAGTGGATTTAAAGGTATAGTATCACTGTATGAGCATTAAATAAAACAAAACAAAAGTTTTGTAGTGCCTGATATATTCATTGGTCATTACGTGTTGCCCTTATTGCTGTTGTTTACTGTTTGCGACACAGAAAAGTGGCAAAGTCAGCTCCTGATCTTAGACAGTGCTGACTCAACTCAACTCAACACCTTTATTGGCATATATAAAAAGGAGACATACAAACCATCTATTTATATAATATTTCTATATAATATAATATTTCTGAAAGCATGCAATAAATAGAAAAAGATAAAAGGATCCTCATTAGTCACTATTGGACAGGCTAGATATAATGGCCTTAATTTCAAAAACCCTAGTCAGATATTGAGCCATAGCTCTAGTGAGGGCAGAGGAATCATCCCTCAGCAGGAACTGGATCGTAAGTTGGTTATTGAGAAGGGCACGAGGCCACATTGAAGGGCCAAATCGGAAGATATTAGAGAGGGGACAATCCAGGATCATGTGGTCCATAGAGTCTGGCACATTCTGGCCACAAGGGCAGAGTCTGTCCTGGTGAGGGATGCCTCTGAGTCTTCCGGAAAACACGGTAGACGGAAAGGCATTTAGACGAGCCAACATAAATACTCTGCGATGTAATGGCGTAACCAAATTGTAGAAGTAATTAGGCATCGTTCCATGATGAGGTTGCAGCCCTAGAGAGGCAGGAGAGCATACTAAGGGCTGACTATTGTGAGAATTCTGTTCTTTGCATGCGCCATATACAGGCGTTCCTGCGAACATTCGGCAACAGCCTCTGGTGTCTGTGAAATTTACCCAGGCGTTACCCAAAAGTACTTTTAAGCATAGCTTTGGAACCATAATCACTATAAAGGTAAAGGTAAAGGGACCCCTGACCATTAGGTCCAGTCGTGTCCGACTCTGGGGTTGCGGCGCTCATCTCGCTTTATTGGCCGAGAGCCGGCGTACAGCTTCCGGGTCATGTGGCCAGCATGACAAAGCCGCTTCTCGCAAACCAGAGCAGTGCACGGAAACCCCGTTTACCTTCCCACCAGAGCGGTTCCTATTTATTCTACTTGCACTTTGATATGCTTTCGAACTGCTAGGTGGGCAGGAGCTGGGACCGAGCAACGGGAGCTCACCCCGTCACGGGGATTCGAACCGCCGACCTTCTGATCAGCAAGCCCTAGGCTCTGTGGTTTAACCCACAGTGCCACATGGGTCCCTATAATCACTATAAATTCACTTAAAAACAAAACAAAAAGTCGAGATTATCAGGGAAGTGTTTTCTGCGCCTGGAGCTATATCCCACACTTGCCTGGAACTGAGACACATCTGCACTCCTGGCATTACTGATCAGCTCTCCTTCTCCTTCCAATTAGTCAATGACCCTCATGACAAATTATGAGAAGAGAGTCTCCTTCTTGCCAGTGATAGCTGCAAAGGTATGCAATAATAATAATAATAATAATAATAATAATAATAATAATAATAATAATAATATATTTATACCCCGCCCATCTGGCTGGGTTTCCCCAGTCACTCTGGGTGGCTCTCAAAATAATAATAATAATGCAATAAAACATCAAACATTAAAAACTTCCCTAAGCAGGGCTGCCTTCAGATGTCTTCTAAAAGTCAGATAGTTGTTTATTTCCTTGACATCTGATGGGAGGGCGTTCCACAGGGCGGGCTCCACCACCGAGAAGGCCCTCTGCCTGGTTCCCTGTAACCTCACTTCTCGTAGTGAGGGAACCGCCAGAAGGCCCTCGGAGCTAGTTCCCAGTGTCAGGGCTAAACGATGGTGGGCGGAGACGCTCCTTCAGGTATCCCCATGAGGAGCCTGTTGGACAAAGAGGACATTTCAGACATCTAGGAAATAATCTGATCGCGGAAGAAAATGACTTCCCAACCCCCATCTAGGAGCTTCAGGAAATGAAGCTTTAGTTCTTTTAGAATGATCTAAGCCTCTCCTAAGATTTAGTTTATTTTACCATCTATATTGTGGAAACGCTTGTCAGGTTCACATCACACAGTGGTTTATCAACTCCATGAAATGTGTTGCTGTTTATGAAAAAGCTTTTTTAAAATTATAGTGCATTTAGAACTGTTGCCTGTTGTCCTATTTAGTTGGTTTGCCCTTCATTTGTTCCTTGATGCCCTGGTATAAGCCCTTTGGCATTCCCCATTACTGGTCTGAGCAGGTGCCCCAGTCTCAATCAACTCCACATCCTCAGCTGTTTTGTAATCAAAAGCTGGCAACTATTTTTCCCATATATATATATTTTTTTCATGCTCCAAGAATTATGGGCCTGCTCTTTGAATTAGTTTGTTTTGGGTGGGGGAATGACTCTAGGCGTTACTTGGAACAGGACATTTTCAAGTTCATCATCCGTACGCAGATAGCAATTTTAAAAGCAGAACAGAATGGAAACGTAATAATATTGATAATATTCATGAAGAATCAATTCACCTTGCAAGGTGGTTGTGTGCCACATTTACGATGGATCTGCACATTCCATTTTTTATAACTCAACAAGCTGCCATGGGGTTGCTTAAGGGTAGAAAGAAAGAAAATTTTCCACAAGTGTGGTAACATAGAGAGCTCCAGCAGTACAGCTGCCTTTGGCCCAGGGTGGATTTGATTTAAATCAAATTGATTTAAATCACAATTTAAATCACAATTTAAATCACTAGTCAGTAAGGCTTGATTTAAATCACTAGTCAGTAAGACTTGATTTAAATTTTTTTTTTTACAGAAAGACTCATTCTTGCTGGTATAATCTTAATATTTACAACCATATGAAGGTTTCATTTTTGGAATAATAAATTTTCAGAGTAGTTTTTACAGTTATATCAAAAATTACTGATTTGGTTATACTACTAGAAATACATAGACAGATAATTATGAAATTATGGTGAGGTTTAATAAGTTAACTGTTTATATTTGGACAACTTTTCTGCTGTACTTTATTGGAAGGAGAAAAATAATCATTTCCTTAATAACCATTTAAACAATTTATTTAACTAAAACAATAACATGATAGCATATGTATCCATGTTTGTTAACTGATGTGGTTAAACATTTAAAAAAAAACTTAGACTGAGTTTTAGCACACTTGATAAACTTAAAACAAATCCTTATTTCCTGATGAATAGCCTTTGGACTACAATGTAACTTAAATAGAAGACTATATTTAGAAAGATTTTTCCTCCAAAAGCATTTTATTTTAAAAATCCAATTTAAATTTTAAAAAATCCGATTTTTTTTTATTTATTTTTTTAATCATTGATTTTTATCCACCCTGCTTTGGCCACACTAAACCAAGCACAGCCTTCAAGTCAACTATTGTGGGCTGTCGGGGTCTTGCTGTACTCCGAATTTTGCAAACATAGACCCACCTGTTCGTACACTGACTATTGCTATTTGTAACCATGAAATGAGCGCATGTAGCCGAATCTTGCCAGCTGCTGTGACTAGCCCTTAGCTGTGTGTGTCCCCTGCAAAAGAAAGCCCTAGGGTTTAATTCTTGGATTCTGCTTCTCCATCCATGAGCAGGAGCTAGGAGTACTGCAGAGCTGCAGCCTCAACCCTGGGAGGGATGGAGCCTTGTGTCATTCGACAACCCCTACTGGCCAATTTAAGGAGAAGCATTGAGGGGCTGTAAAAGGAGTCACTTCCAGTCCTCTTCAGAGGTTGGTGGCTATTGCAATAGGGAGTTGAGATGGCTTGGTGTGGAATTAATTGGCGGGTGTCTTTGGCGTTGCTTTCCAAGGAGCAGAGGGTCCCACTGTGGGGCAGAAGCAATACATCTAATACAAATAATTGGACAAAGCTTCACTGAAATCAACTGGAACCTTAGTTGCAAGTAACCTGCGTCCAGAATGGTTTCAGGAGGACTTGACGCAACTGGTTTCTCTGGATCAAGACCACCATGTGTTTGTTTTTCTCTTTCTTTCTCTCTTTCTCTCTCTCTTTTTTTTAAAAAAATGTTTTTATTGGGTTTTCACAACAAACAATAAACAAAAACTTAACATAACATAACATAATACAAAATACAAATACAAAATACAGTAAAACAAACATCATAATTTCCCAATCCTTCTTTCTAGTCATGTTGGGGTGACTTCCTCCAGTCTCCCCTACTGCGTTTCAATGTCAGTCATCTTTAGTAATTCCCTCTCATCTTTCCTTATTTTTTCCTAAACTTACTCATGATCTTATCTTATAATTGTCTTAACCATAAATCATACCTTAACATTACTTAATCCTAGTTCTAATCTGTAAACTATCCTTTCTTCCAACTTTTTTCTAACTTACAATGATTCTTTAAATATACTTTAAATTTCTTCCAATCTTGATCCACCGTCTCCTCCCTCTGGTCGCATAGCTTCCCGGTCAGTTCGGCAAGTTCCATATAGTCCTTTCTCTCTCTTGATTGGTACATGGAATAAACACAAGGCATTTGCACCTTGTAGCGAAAGCTTTGCTATCTTTATAAGATCAGATGCCAAGATGCAAAATAAAGCTATGGCATAGCTCCAAGGTAGACAATGTATTCTAGCTAATGCAAGTAACCTGCTGCCATTGATTGTGGAAGTTAATAATACAAGTGGTTAAAAGAAATCTTTCTGATAATCACTGGCAGTTGACACGTTATGAAATGGTCTATTCATTTAGTGGTACGTTACCATTCAAGCATTCCTCAAAACTTTTGATTGTAAGGTAAAAAGGTAAAGGACCCCTGGATGGTTAAGTCCAGTCGAATTTGACTGTGGTGTGTGGCTCTCATATCTGGTTTCAAGTCGAGGGAGCTGGCGTTTGTCCACAGACAGCTTTTCCGGGTCATGGGGCCAGCATGACTAAACCGCCACTGGTGCACAGAGGACCGTGACGAGTTCCAGGGCGCACAGAAAGGCTGTTTACCTTCCCACCACAGCGGTACCTATTTATCTACTTGCACTGGCATGCTTTCGGACTGCTAGGTTGGCAGAAGCTGGGACAGAGCAACAGGAGCTCATCCCGTCACGTGGACTCAAACTGCTGACCTTCTGATCAGCAAGCCCATGAGGCTCCGTGGTTTAGACCACAGCGCCACCCGCTCCCTTGGTTTCGATTTATGGACCTTGGCGGTGCATAAACGCTGTGATTTTTGAGTTGTGTTCTCCAGAAGAGCAGTAATGACAGACGTGCGTCTCTGAAAGAGCTTGCCCATCCATCTTCCCCTGCAATGTGTAGCACAGGAGAGTGTTGTTGAGACCTCTCTGGCACACTTACAGTTGCTTGCAAGGGGCCTAGTTAGACTGCCAGGGCTGCACATGAACTGTGAGTGCTTCCTGGGCAGTCTAGTCAAGGCAGAAAGGATACCTGGAAGTCCAAAAGTTTGAAAACCACTGCCTTTATGTATCACTGTGGATACAAGTTATTGAAAGGGGCTGCCTCAGTGCACATAGCTACAGCTGCTCTCCAGCATCAGTACCCACAACCCCCCAGAAACCCACAAAATGAGACCTGAGTGGCAACAATTTCTGCTTGATCAGTGAGCAGTTCTGTGCCCTTCTCTCCACTGGGTATTCTGTACGGACTAAACTAGTGGTGATGCTCACGGGCCTAGGTGCCTTCAAATGGGGATTAATACCATGCCCAAGGAATACAAGAGAGATAAATCACAGACTGAACAACTCTGCATGTGGTTTACAAAAATTCATTAACAAATGTACGACATTTCGACACCTTCTAATACATGAAATCTTAATAATATGTACAAGGCCCAAATAATAATGGCATGCGCAACTCAGTATCTCAAAGACAAACCGTCAAAATATTCCTGAAATAAGTCCATGAGAACAACTCTCTATGTGGATACTTGTGCTGGTACGATCCCAATGGAACTCTGAGAGCGAGATACTCAGATTTCGATCTCTGTTTTGTGAATCTTCTGGTTGGCCCGAAAAGGAACTCTAAATTACAGTACAGTGGTACCTCGGGTTACGAACTTATCCGGAGGTCCGTTCTTAACCCGAAACCATTCTTAACCTGAGTCGTGCTTTCGCTAATGGGGCCTGCCGCCACGCCACCGCCACGCGATTTCCGTTCTCATCCTGGGGCAAAGTTCTCAACCCGAGGTACTACTTCCGGGTTAGCGGAGTTTGTAACCCGAAGCGTTTGTAACCCGAAGAGTTTGTAACCCGAGGCACCAGTGTATATATAACACATGTATAAGAACCTCATTCAATGCAAACTTCAGACAACGATAAAAATTCTCGGCATAAGAAAATCTCAATCCATTATTACACTTGCATACAAGGGCAATTCAGTGCTCCACTAAATTATTCAGCTCCAACCTTAGAATGGCACTGTGGGGATTAGGCAAATTGATGGAGCCACAGAGCTATGAACCACAAGATCAAAATGGAGCCTCTCTTCTGCTCTCAGGCAGGGCGTCATTGAATTCCAGTTTCCAGGGCAATAGCAGGAGAAGGCAATTGGCTCTCAAACTTTGTTTGAGAGGACAGCTACAGTTTGAAACAGGATACTGGACTTCAGCAAGGCTCTTCTTATGAAGTCCTATGTGCAAGGAAGTCCTGATTCACACAGTGCTACCCTCTCTCATTTTTTCAGAGGGAAGGATTGTCTGAATCACAGGGCACCCCTACACACACAAAAGACACCTCCTTCCACCAGAGTTTTAACTATCCGTAGAAGACCTGAGTCATCTGCCTTTAAACACATGCACCTCTCACTTTTGTTTGGCTCGCAATTCCTTTTCACTGTATTTTTATATACTATAACTCCCCAGGGTCCTTCTGGTGAAAGGCCAGCAAAAAATAATCATCATCATAATTTTAATGCAACAAACCATGTGTTTTTAAATATTGCTCCATCTATCGGTCCTTCTAGGTTTGTTAATTAGTTTTCGTGCTTCCCTCTGATTTCCTACCCCCACGCCACAAAAAAACTGTTGCCACTCTGGGTTTTTGTTTTTGTTTTAACTATTTAAGAACCTTAAATCTTTAAATCACTTATGCAAATATTGTAAAAATATTTTAGATAATATTGTAATTAATTATAAGCAACCTTGCAATAGTTTCCAGAGAAAAGAAGACCATGAAAGCAACTCAGAATCACTCCTTTGTGATGCTGGTTTGGTTCTTGCACAGAATCTTCTCATCTCTCTGCATTGAATCTCTCTCTATACTGTTGCAAACTGGTGGCAAGACTGTACTTTAATTAACCACGCCCCCTGTTTAATTAGTTGCTTAGGATTTTGTTGTTGAAAATAGTTTGGGTAAGATTTATTTTTTTAAAATACTTTATTTACCTTGAACACATTTTATAACATACAAAAGAAAATACCCACTCGCCCCCGGTGGGACTTTCTGCCTCTGTCCCAAGACATCCACAGTCTAAATGTCAACAGGGGGGTTGGCAAAGAGAGGAGAGGGAAGTGGAAGGAATATCTCCAAGCGGAGAGAAACTTTCTTAGACTGGTTTTCTTCTGGAGATATCTGTGGGGTTTTAGGCATGGAGGTGGCACCTCAAAGATGTACTGACTGAGAGGGAGTTCAGGACATAAAAGGGCAAGCGGGGACAATGGGTAGAGTTGTTATAATACTAGGATGTTCTGAGGCAGTTGGGGCTGACAGAATTGGAGGGAGGTCCAGACTCTATTACACCTTTCCTTGCTTTTAACACAGCATTTACAACTGAACTATTTTCACCATTCAGTCCTTTGTAGGGCTTGTTAAAATGTCTGCGTACAAGTCTGAACTTCAGCGAGGGTTGAATCACAAGAAGCCTTGCCAGCGACATTGCGCCAAAAGATGTGCCCCATAGATAAGTTCTTTCCACTGAACGCTGTGGCTTGGGGATCTCCTTTAAGCAGTGAGCTCCAGAAACCCCTCTGGTTCCTGTCTGGCACTCTGTCTTAGCATAGCTGTCGACCCTCCCTTTTTGGGCGGGAAACTCCCTTATTCCAATGCCGTTTCCCGCTGCTATCCCGGATTCTTGATATCCCTTAAACTCCCCGGATTTCGAAGGAAGCAGCTCCTCTCCCTCCCTGCCGGCCAGGGAGGCTCCTCAGCTGCGTTGCTCGGCTGCCAATAAGGAGTCTGAGACCGACTGGGGGCGGAGCTTGCATGCCTTGTGCAGCCAGACCCTCACGCCCAACCAGACAGACAGCCTGCCTGCCGTCTACGCGCTCGCTCTTCTGGTCACCCGTTCACACGCAGCCTCTGGAGCGCAGGGTGGCGAGGCTACTTGGTGCCATTGCACCGCCCTCGCGGCATCCCTTATTTTCAAATCCGAAAGTTGACAGCTATGTGTCTTAGTGCTCCGTGCTAGCTAAGAATCAGCAGAAAACCGGCAATGTTCAGTTGTACTTGAGGTGCTTTGCATGTCTCCGTGAAAGGACTGTTTGCACTCACAGCCGCAATGGGGCCGATCCTTTTCTTCTTGCCCCTTCCGGCTTTTGACAACTGGTAGCTTCATCGGTGTAATTATAATTAGCGTTCTGTCTTCCTTTTCATGGTACCAGCTGGACAGATTGGTCCTCTTATCGCACAGATTGGCAGCAGCACTGCCTACACACAGAGAGGTGACAAGCGCCACAAAATAGCAGATGGCAGATCCAGGGCTTGTTGGCAATTAGGGTTTCTTTTTTTTTCTTTTTGCTAATTACTTAATTAGTAATGCAAATTGTCAAATCAGTGTGAACATTGTTTTAATTTTTTTTATAAAAAAAAAGCTCTACCTAAATTAATTACCATAATTAAGTGGTGAGATGTCAAGTGAGTTGGTTAGGGAGAAGAGGTGCTGAGTTCTGTGTTCCAATGGCGGGTGCGTTCAAAGTAGCATTTGTGAACTTCATTTTAACTGCTGCAGTCAATGGCTAGAGAAATAAAGCAGAGAACCTCTCGCATAATCCATCTGGAAGTTCTCCTCCACAAGCCCCCTTGAAATGAATGGGAGTATACATGAGGACAGCAACGGCTCCTCTTCATTTCAAGGGTGTTTTGTGTGGAGGAAACTTACAGATAAAGTGTCCCTTTAATTTGAACGTGCTCAGTGGTATAAGCTTTGACACTTCACTCCTTTGTTGCTTGAAAACCACAAAACCTGAAATAGAAATAATTTATTGAATTTCAAAAGGGTCACTGAAATCATTTTAAGCAACTGTTTAAATCCTTTCAGTGAAAGGTTTTTTTAATGCATGTTTTCCCCACCTGTTACCTGTTATTGTCTGTATTTTGAACTTGAGAGTTAACAACAGACAAGAGATCTGAGCGTTAACAACAGAGTAGAATCCTACCACAAGTTTCTACATGCATAGGAAGAACACTTTGTTCCCAATTTTTTGTATAATAATTTTCATTTTAATTACAATAATCCAATAGTAGCCACATTAACATAATACCAAATCAAAATACAATCCAAAGAACCAATTATCCCAACCAAATTAAATAATTTTGGGTGACTTCCCGTGTGCTGGGTTTCAGGGTACAAACTTCTTATTTCTTTCTGCTTCCATAATCTATTTTTTTTTTCAAAAAAAATATTGATTTTAACAATTTTAAGCACTTAACAATACCGTTAAATTTTCATCCTTCCCCACTCTCACTGAGGGAAGCAAATTTCCATCCCCCTCTCTCACCGGGAATACAATAGACATTATACATTTAACGTAAAGGGTAAAGGTAAAGGGACCCCTGACCATCAGGTCCAGTCGTGTCCGACTCTGGGGTTGCGTGCTCATCTCGCTCTATAGGCCGAGGGAGCCAGCGTTTGTCCGAAGACAGCCTCCGGGTCATGTGGCCAGCATGACAAAGCCACTTCTGGCGAACCAGAGCAGCGCACGGAAACGCCGTTTACCTTCCCGCTGGAGCGGTCCCTATTTATCTACTTGCACTTTAACGTGCTTTCGAACTGCTAGGTGGGCAGGAGCTAGGACCGAGCAACGGGAGCTCACCCCGTCGCAGGGATTCGAACCGCTGACCTTCTGATCAGCAAGCCTGTGGTTTAACCCACAGCGCCACCTGGTCCCTCACATTTAACGTAGCTAACATATTAAATATCATTGCTTAGGCCTGGCCCATTTCTGTGGGCCAGGTATTCCTCCTTTCCTCAATTTCATATTTCGGTTGACTTCCTCAAGTCCCCCTCTGTTGAATTCATTATCTGTCCTCTTTATCAGTTTTCCAAATTCATAAACTTCACAATAACATAAAATACCAAAATCATTTTACTTAAGCTAACTCCTTTTTTCCATACCTCAGCACCTCCTGCTTCCATAATCTAGATTAACCCAATTCCAACAGTTCTGATCTTGATCCTTTATTTCACATAGTTCCATTTTTGAGCCTGGCTATTTTGAAGGGCACCAGATCAGTGCACTATACCAATGGGGCTTGCATTCAGGGATACTTCTCCTACGAAATGGGTCACTGATAGACCAATGACTCTGTTAAGTGTGGGCTTTTTTCCAGGCATCTTTATATAACAAGTGTTGGGTGCTTTTCACAGGATGTGATGGTAGTCGGGGAGCCAACGCTAATGGGGGGAGAATTTGGTGACGAAGACGAGCGACTCATCACAAGGCTAGAGAACACGCAGTATGATGCAGCAAATGGCATGGACGATGACGAAGACTTCAACAATTCACCCGCGTTGGGGAACAACAGCCCGTGGAGCAGTAAACCTCCTGCAAACCAAGAGACCAAGCCTGAAAACCCAACACCTCAGGCTTCCCAATAAGTTGCCTGAAGCAAGTCACAATTACTATATCGCAGCATCCTTTATGATGACAATAACTCCCAGTTTTCAACAGATATAGAACCTATTTCTAAATGTGTACAGCTCTCTCTTTTTTTAAGTTAGGAAAATAATTTATAAGCCTCCAGATAGGTATCTTGGAAGCTTCTTGCACATGGCATGATACTGACACTGACCTCAGTGAAAAGAACTGAATATGTAAGTAGCACCTCATGAACATTGATCAATACTCACATTTCAGTGGAAGATTCTTCCCTACTATGACCCCCCCCCCCTTATCCTTTAAAGGCCATATCTAACAGAAGACCATTAGTGCTCAGGATTTATTGGCCGTTTTAAAAACATGAACAAAATACATCCTCTTTTCCAACTTGCTCCTGAGGAGGTGTGTGTGTGTGTGTGTGTGTGTGTGTGTGTGTGTGTGTGTGTGTGTGTGTGTGTACACACAGTCGTACCTTGGATCTCAAATGCCTTGGCTCACGAACAAATCGGCTCATGAACAATCGAAACCTAGAAGTGAGTGTTCTAGTTTTCGAACGATTTTTGGAAGCCAAACGTCCGACGCAGGTTCCCGCGGCTTCCGATTGGCTGCAGGACGTTCCTGTAGCCAATCAGAAACTGCGCCCTGGTTATCGAATGGTTCTGGGGGTCGAACGTACTCCCGGAATGCATTCTGTTCGAGAACCGAGGTACGACTGTTTTTGTGTGTGTGTGTGTGTGTGTGTGTGTGTGTGTGTGTGTGTGTGTGTACACATGCAGTTTCCTTCCCAGGTTACCGGTAGCCACTTTAAAGGGAGGAAATAAGATAGGATGGAATTTCGTTATGAAGAAAAGCTGCGCCCTAATAGGTTTTGTGTTTAAGACTTTTGTCAGGGGAAGCTACAATAACATCCATGAGAACAGTAGTTCTGCCTCTTAAAAATATGCCCCATAAAATGTACAAATATGAGCTTCCTGGAGTATCAGGTGTTACAAATCCAATCGCCCACACATTGCTTGTTACAAAGTACAATTCGTGAAATTAAAAGTTATAAGGCCAGCAATATTGACTGATCGGGAAAAAAATTGAAATCTGATCCAGAATTGGTTCTGATCGAAAGAAAATTGAAATCCCACAGAGGAGCTGTTCAGCAAACAAGCATCCTTTAGACAAAGATAACGGGTGAGATTTCAGATTTCTGTCATGGGCTACGTGCATGAAAATCTGGCTGCTGGGTGGTGAGGAGGAGGCAGCTAGGGATATAATGGAGTATTGCTCTTACCCTGATTGGGGCCTGTGCTGCTCCAGTGGTCCCTGAAGAATTAACTTCTTAATTGTTTCCTGGCACAAACTGAGGCTCTCTCTGCCCTTGTTTCTTGCCCTCGTTGGTGCTGCCCTCCATTTTTTATTCTAGCAATTTTAAAAGCCCACTGCTTTAAATTTTGCAACTGATTACAAAAGCACCAAGACAGCTAAAAATGTAGTTTTCTTTCATCAAAGACGGGGGGGGGGATTTTGTGGAGAAAGACACCCATTCTATATGAGAGTTTATGCTTTGTAAAATTGCTGTGGAACTGAATTTCGAAAGCCATGTAATCCATTACTTTTGTGAGCAGTTTAAACAAAGACTATTTTTTGTGTTTTTATTATATCGTTAAGTTTATTTTGTTGTTCTCTCATGCGATATTTCTTGTATAATACTTTTGTAAAGCCCTCCAAACTAATTTTTGATTCCAGTATATTTATGTGAAACTTTATAAAATAAACTAATTTTTTTCATTTACATATTAATATGTTCAATTCATTATGTAAAAAAAAAAAATACAGCGAGTCAGTGTGTTATACGATACAACTGTATTTTATGTATGCTTTGCCAATACGTGTGCCAATAAACTGTGTTAACAGAAGGGCTTTGTGTGCTTCTTTAGCAACAGAATACACACGTGTTATTTTGCCAGGGTAAAATATTTGAGCCACCCGTTTTCGTTTTTGTATAGCACGTTTCTTCTAATGATTTTTATGAACTTATGGAAGAGAATCAACCATTAAAATGTGAATTTATAACAGTATTACAAAAAGTAGGATGCTACGAAGGAGAGTTCAGATGAGAACTCGTTGCGTGTCGAGGTCCCCCATTCACCCCCCCCCAAAAAAAAATAACACCCACCACAGACAGTAATTATGGTTTGGTTTTTGGCATGATTTTGGCCACAACTTTATTGAAATACAAAACGATGTGAGTGGTTGCATAGGCATTGGTTCAAGCTATCTGCCCCCTAAGGGACAGAACTGATGCCCGTCAGTATGGGAGAGCACTTATTGGGGTTGAGATTATGAGCGGGGTCAAGACTCTATAACCCGCCCCACACATGCTCCCAGGAGCTCTTGCACGGCCCTGGCCCCCAAGCGGAGGGATACGGACAAGCAAAAGTGAGCCCCTGGATTCCTTTAACGGAATTCCCCTAACACCAGCAACAATTGGAGGGGCAGACACAGTCAATCATAACCCCTCCTCCAACCAACATAATAACCAATGCCTAACCGCCAACCTTACAAGTTGTGACTATTTGCTACGCAGGAGGCGAAAACCAGATGGCACCAGCCAATCAGCCAACTGGAAAAATTCCTACCAGGCCCCTGCCCCAACAGCAGACGACCCCATGACAGGCATAGCAAGGTCAACACAGGGGCCTAAGAAATTGGGAGAGGATGGGCGGGAGATCCGTTGCACGCAGCAAAGAGGAATTAACCAAGCGTGCACAGGGGTTATAAACCCGAGCAGACCCAGCCAAACTGCAACATTAAATTTTCCCCAACAACAACCCAGGGCCAATCAGAGCGGAGGCCAAAGTCCAAAAACTCCCCAGCAACAGTGAGGGGTGAATTAGCCGGCCCCCACCGCAACGCATGCTCTCCTCGGAGGAGAACCCGATTTGTGCATTTGTCATTTGAATTCTACTCAATATTGATCCTGAAATAAACAGAAATCTGCTCTTATTCCCTTATGGGGTACACAAGAGCCTTTTCAGGTTCTCCATCGGTAGGAGTAAATTACAGAGGCCAACCAGAGAAAAATTGAGAAGCAAAATCTTTATTTTATCTGTTGCAACAGGGCCCTCACTCCCAAAATGGAGGAGGGAGGAGGAACCCAGAACAATGGTGTGCCAGCTCCTATATAGACTTTTGAAATTCCCCCTCTCCCGCTCAAGACCACCCCCCTATATATCATACATACATCACAAAAAGGGGTGTAACCCAGGACCACCTCCCAGATACATCACAGTTACATCATGAAAGGGGAGGTCTGGTAGCAGTAATCTGAGCATCCTTGACCCTCCCCATGCCTCCTCTTGCCCTCCACCAAAAACGCATCAAGTAAAACAAAAGAGATATTTACATTTCCCTGTTTCCCAGCCAAGTTAATCACACCCTTTTGTCTGGCACTCAGGCATCAGGAAGCCAGAGATTATCACTGAGACAATCACCCCCTCCTTCCCTGCAGAGAAATACTGGTCAGCTGGGAGTCAAAAGCCTGTGGCCTGTCTTCAGACATATGGCCTTGTTTGCTTGGAACACTTATGAACATTTTATATATGCTCAAGGGAACCAGGCAGAGGGCCTTCTCGGTAGTGGCGCCCGCCCTGTGGAACGCCCTCCCTTCAGATGTCAAAGAGAACAACAACTACCAGACCTTTAGAAGACATCTGAAGGCAGCCCTGTTTAGGGAGGCTTTTAATGTTTAATATATTACTGCATTTTAATGTTCTGTTGAAAGCCGCCCAGAGTGGCTGGGGAAACCCAGCCAGATGGGCGGGGTATAAATAATAAATTATTATTATTATTATTATTATTATTATTATTATTATTATTATTATCATCAAGTGTCTACGGTATCTTTGCAAGGGAGAAAACCAGAACTGTTCTTCTTCTTCTTTGGCGATCACTCGTAGCCGAGTAAGATTGTCTTCCATAAACACGGTTTTAACAATGAGTCCGTAAGTGACTGTGGAGGCCAATTCTTGATCCACACGTCCTTCCACAGTGGGGACATTGCTTTCCGGGCGGGAGTTGATCACGGTGTGGATTTGCCAAGCATGCCTTCCTCTTAGCACGTTTCTCCCTTGCGTCCTGAGTTCAATTGTCCATGACACCACGTCCCCGTGACCTCATTGGCCATGCCCCCATGACTTCTTTGCATCCTCTGAGCTTATAAAACAAAACTTTAAAATTCCGCAAAAGTAATTCCACGTCTTGTGGCACAAAAAGCTGACTTCTGAGATCTGTATGAATAATGCAAGTTAAGCAAATCTATATATTTATCCTATCTTGCATTTGTAAAACTTGTTCTGCTCATTGAGAGGTCTAAAGCACTATGCAGGCTCTGAAGCTGTGCCTTACTGGGACTCTTATCAGGCTTCTAAGTTTTCATCAGACATTCCCCCTACATTTCCAAACTTATTTGCAAACACAAAGGATGGCATATTGATTTAAAGCGATCAAGACAAGTTAAGATTCACAGGAAGTTGAGTTTGCCACATTCCATGTGTTTTCTAGAGATAGAGACAAGGTTTTGGTAGGTCTTGATTCTAGACAAAACATGTATTTCTGTTCTGAGTGTTCCGGAGGTGAACTCACCCTTTGCTTTCATCTAATTTCTAAGAGACAAGCTGCACATTATGTAGATTGTAGTGGGTCGAAAAGACGTGAGAATTCTGGATTTGCATCACTTGAAAGTTCAGGTGGAAAGTTTTTTTAAAAAAATTCTTCCCAACAATAAAAACAGCACCATCACAAACAAATCTGCATGTAGAAATCTAGAAGAACAGAGCTCCGTTGTCTTTGTACTCGGTACTTTGGTTGTAGAAATTGTTGTACAGTAATTCAATCCATAAATGATAAGCGTTCTTCAAGCCTAAACCCTGTAGGCCACATTAAGTGTAGTGTTTTTCTTCAAA
Organism: Darevskia nairensis; assembly: GCA_034642065.1. Classification (NCBI taxonomy): domain Eukaryota; kingdom Metazoa; phylum Chordata; class Lepidosauria; order Squamata; family Lacertidae; genus Darevskia; species Darevskia nairensis. The sequence continues at coordinate 1,555,621 of JAWWNI010000558.1, forward strand.
AACAAACATATTTGAACCCATTCACAAGAATGGAGCTAAATGTCAGTAATAGGTGGGGGGAAGGGTGAAAATGACTTTATCAGCTACTCTAACCCCCACCCCCACCCCAATAAATTATTAAATCCCAGCCCAAGCCCATTAATGGCTCACCATTAACAGGGCAGCCATGAAAACGTTACAATTATAATCTTTTCAAAGGCTAATAATCTGCATTTAGGAAGCCGTCATTTATTATGCATCATGGTGACTGACGACACCTTTTGAATTTTTAAAAAGATTTAAAATGCAATGTTGCCGCCACACTTACATTTCAGGGAGGCTGAAAATGTGGAAATATAACAACTTTCCGAAATGCGCACTTTTAATCAACCTGCAAAAAGACGCTGCCATCCTTCCATAATATATCAGTGATTAGGGGCTGACGTATTTAGATGTCAACTTAAATTTAGGTGCCCGAGACAAACCCCCTTTGGGGGTAGAATCTGAATTAGCAACCTCATCCTTACGGATCATTGTTGCTTACGGATTCAGGTTAAGAACATTTTCAGGTTAAGATCGGACCTCCGGAACGAATTAAGTACGTAACCAGAGGTACCACTGTATCTTTGTCCAGGCTAGCATTTGAGTATGCACAATTATGTAACATTTTTGGTCACGCTTGCATTTTATGGACCTCTGGTGGCAATATTTTTCAGCTGTATCAACTCACTGGTGGCAATGTGCCAGCTCAGAACCATTTGTTTGCAATATCGGAACAGATATCTCAGATTTCACCAGCCCCTTATCTGGCGGAAATCCACTATGTGGAATACCGTAGGCTCCTTACAGCCTCTAGGCTAAACGTTCTGGAATCGGTGGTTTTGTGGGGAAGGTTCAGGGGAGTCCCATACACCCAGAGACTTTGCCCCTGTGCTCTGGGAGTGGTTGAGTCAACTGAACATATTCTTTTGATCGGCCCATTCTATGCAGATCTTAGACAAAAACATATAGCTCCACTCCTATGCCAACATAGCCCAGTAGACAGAGAAAGATGTAATATGTTTTGGGACAGGCACCCACTAGAGGGTGCAGACCAGACTCTCTCTCCATACAGCAGAGGTCGGGTGGCCTCTGTCAGGTATGATCTAGTTGAGTGTTGTGTGAAGGAATACTTTCAACCTGGCTTTGCTGCCCATCTCTTTCATAGGGTACCACTGATTTCTAGTTTTCTGACTTAGGGGAGAGTTAAGGGGGCATTTCTCCCTGCTATCAACGCTCTCCCTACTAGAGATGTGAAGGCCCGGAAAAAAACCGGAAAAAATCAGGAAAAAACCCCGTTTTTTTCCTGAAGCCTTTTTTGTTTTTTTCCAAAAAATTGAAAAAATTGAAAAAATAAAAAATAGATTATGGGATGTTTTATTTTAACATGATGCATAAAATATTTTAAGATAAGGGGTTCAAATATTTTATAAATCATTTCTAAAAAATATGTATGGTATCAGATTATTCTAATTTCTGTGAGGAAACTGAACTCTCCAATGCAAGAACAAGATACATTCCTTCCTTTAGGGGGTGCCGTTGTCACCAGAAAAGAAAAAGGTTTCAGTTTTGTTTTTGCATGCGTGTGGTATGTATAATAATAATAATAATAATAATAATAATAATAATAATAATAATAATTTATTTGTACCCCTCCTGTCTGGCTCGGTTCCCCCAGCCACTCTGGGCGGCCTCCAACGGATATTAAAATACATTAAAATATCACAAGTTAAAAACTTCCCTAAACAGGGCTGCCTTGAGGTATTTTCTGAATGTCAGATAGTTGTATATCTCTCTGACCTCTGCTGGGAGGGCGTTCCACAGGGCGGGCGCCACTACCGAGAAGGCCCTCTGCCTGGTTCCCTGTAGCTTTGCTTCTCACAGTGAGGGAACCGCCAGAAGGCCCTCGGCGCTGGATCTCAGTGTCCAGGCTGAACAGTGGGGGTGGAGACGCTCCTTCAGGTATACAGGACCGAGGCCGTTTAGGGCTTTAAAGGTCAGCACCAACACTTTGAATTGTGCTCGGAAACGTACTGGGAGCCAATGTAGATCTCTCAGGACCGGTGTTATGTGGTCCCGGCGGCCACTCCCAGTCACCAGTCTAGCTGCCGCATTCTGGATTAATTGCAGTTTCCGGGTCACCTTCAAAGGTAGCCCCACGTAGAGTGCATTGCAGTAGTCCAAGCGGGAGATAACTAGAGCATGCACCACTCTGGCGAGACAGTCTGCGGGCAGGTAGGGTCTCAGCCTGCGCACCAGATGGAGTTGGTAGACAGCTGCCCTGGACACAGAATTGACCTGTGCCTCCATGGACAGCTGTGAGTCCAAAATGACTCCCAGGCTGCGCACCTGGTCCTTCAGGGGCACAGTTACCCCATTCAGGACCAGGGAGTCCCCCACACCCGCTCGCACCCTGTCCCCCCAAAACAGTACTTCTGTCTTGTCAGGATTCAACCTCAATCTGTTAGCCGCCATCCATCCTCCAACTGCCTCCAGGCACTCACACAGGACCTTCACCGCCTTCACTGGTTCTGATTTGAAAGAGAGGTAGAGCTGGGTATCATCCGCATACTGATGAACACCCAGCCCAAACCCCCTGATGATCTCTCCCAGCGGCTTCATATGGGGAGAGGACGGAACCCTGAGGCACCCCACACGTGAGGCACCCCAGGGGTCTGTTCCTCTTCACTAGGCCTCAAAGATTTTTAAAAATGGTTTTGTGGAGTTTTTTTTTTTTTTTGTTCCACATAAACTAGTAAACAGTTCAGGAGATTGTTGCTCCATTTGTTACAAATACAAATAAATATTATTTTAAAAGTCAATTCTGTTTGTAATAATTGTTTGGATACACTATCTTTTTAATATGCCAGTTGTGATCATTTTATGCCCATTAAAATTGTTCATAGTTATATTTTATGCTTCTAAAGTAACAGAATGACTTTTAATCTGGAAAAGAAAAAAAAGTGCTAATGTAGCATTTCTTTCAATTTTTCCAAAAATGTCCATTTTTTTCTGAAAAAAACCCGGGTGGGGGCGTTCCGAGCTTCAAAATTTCTGGAAATTTATCATCTCTACTGCCTACTATTCCTAATTGTGCAAACGTCTTCCATGTTCCTACTCTGTTGTTGATTTTTCTAAATCAAAAGCCTGAAATGCTTCAGTGTATTGTAGCTTTCAGATACTAATTCTTAGAGGTCACAGCAAAAAGCACAGTGAGAGAGCAATTGGCAAAATATACAAATGCCAACGCCAACCAATGCTTTTGAAACAAGCCTGTTTGCTTGCCTGGTCCCTTTTCGGAAATGGCCAAAATATTGTATTTACTCTTAACTAAGTTCTTTGGCAAATTCTCCTCCTTCGTCCCTGTCTCCAAGCCTTGACACAGCAACTCCCCTCATCTCTATGCTAATTTGACTATGTCTACTTCAAAGAGAGAAAGTGTTTATTAAAAACCGCCCACTCCCTTCTCTGTTCAGAACCATCTTCTTATTTACCCATGAAGTTAGGGGAAAGCCGAACAAAAGCACTGTTTCTTTTATGAGCTGTTCTCTAGGTGATCAAAGGCAGCCATTTAACCAACTCCGACGATCAAAGACTGTCCGGCTGACAGCAGTGAGCGGAAGAATCTACCAAGTCCCTCCAACACACACATAATTAAATAATAGTTTAGCATTAAACATTTTGATTACAAATAGGTGGGGGGGGTTTCTTCTGATGTTCTCTTCACCTCAGTGGTGCTGAATTTCTCCTCATCGCCATATTAAATATCTTGATTATGCATCAAGTAGTAATCACCATCAAGGAGTAATCAGGCACCCACATTCCTCGGTTAGCTTATATTTCACCAGCCTGGAAGATCACCTAATAAATTACTAGTAAGGTAAAGGTAAAGGGACTCCTGACCATTAGGTCCAGTCGTGTCTGACTCTGGGGTTGCGGCACTCATCTCTCATTACTGGCCAAGGGAGCCAGCATACAGCTTCCGGGTCATGTGGCCAGCATGACAAAGCCGCTTCTGGCGAACCAGAGCAGCGCACGGAAACACCATTTACCTTCCCGCTGGAGCGGTACCTATTTATCTACTTGCACTTTGACATGCTTTCGAACTGCTAGGTTGGCAGGAGCTGGGACCAAGCAACGGGAGCTCACCCCGTCGCGGGGATTCGAACTGCCGACCTTCTGATCAGCAAGCCCTGGTGTTGTGTATTGATTCAGAGTGTTATCATATCTGTATTACTATTGTCTGTAATCACATTAGGGTAAAGTAACTGCCTTCCTGTCCCAGAAGGAACAGTTACTATTGGTGCATTCAAGTTGCTGCATTGGGATCCTCTGTCTTATTGGTTCCCACCAAAAAGCAGCTGTGTGATTGCTTGAGATTGTTCCCTCCAAAATGTATCTTTTCCTAGTCAGTCCTCTGTCCCTATAAATGTAGCTTCCCTACCCTCAGTTCCCTCAGCCTTGTTTGCCTGAATAAAGAGTTGTTACATGAAGAAGCTGTCTCCTGCGTGCTATGTCAGAGAGCTGAAATCACTTGCTGAAATCGCTACAACACCTAGGCTCTGTGGTTTACCCCCCGCGCCACCTGGGTACTAGTAGCATGCATCTAATCCACAATTTTTCTTTGGTTGCCAATGTTCTGTCCTTGCAAAATAGCAACTTTAGGGTGCTGTTTTGTTTTACAAAAGGCTGTAGGCCTGAGGTGGGGTAGGGAACCTCAGCCTCTCTAGCCGCCCCTTGGAAATCTCCCAAGGCAACACCCACCCAGTGGCCCTTCTTTGCAGCCAGAGTATTTTGGCCTGGATGGGATGTGACTTTGAACTCTGACTGTGCCTCTTGCTTGTCCGGCTGGAACACAGAGAATGGTGTGGAAAGAAACTAGCCTACCACCGAGTTGTGCCCAACATTGGAGGGGGGGCAGTTGCACATGCGTGACGTTGCACACGCGTGCCGTCATGCACACAGGGCACCGGCTCTCTGGGGTTGTCCAAGGGTCACGCCAGAGTGCTGGACCTTCGGCAGAGCGTCAGGATGCATGTGACATGAACAACTGGAGGAGGTCAGGAGTCAGGAAGGCCGACCATCAGGAGCCTCCTCTGCCCCCTCAACTTTGAGGGGGCCCAGCCCCTTACCGAGAGATTTCAAGGGGGCCAAAGACACCTCAGCCCCCTGGAGTTGGCACACCTGCCTACCACTAGTAGGGGAAGGTAACTGCTCTGCCAACTTTTACGTCCAGGTTGCCTTGTGCTTTTGGAAGGGGTGAATGCTGGTGGTAGAACAAAAGCATCATGGCTGGTAGCCATTGAGAGCTCCATTCTCCACAAAATTTTCTAAAAAAAATTCAAAAAAAATTTATTAGCTTTTAACAAATAAAAACAAGCATCAAAATACATCAACATAGAATAACAAAGAAAACAACAATAAGAAACATAAAAACAAACATACACCCTTTTAACCTAATCCTTCTTCCTTGACATTGTGGGTTGACTTCCTCCTGTCCTCCCTTCCTGCGTTCCATATATATCATCTTTAGTCATTTCTTAACATCTTTTACAAACATTTTTAATTAATTAACCTAATAACTCTTCTTATCTAAAATCCTTATCATTAATAACAACAACCCTAAACCTTACGTCTACCTTTTACTTCTACAGCCTCGATTGTCTTCCAGCTTACTTCTACTTTTTAATCATACAATACTTTTTAAAATATAATTTAAATTTCTTCCAATCTTCTTCCACCGCTTCCTCCCTCTGGTCACAAAGCTTTCTGGTCAGCTCAGCAAGTTCCATATAGTCCATCATTTTCATCTGCCATTCTTGTATCGTTGGTAAGTCCCCTGTTTTCCAGTTTTTTGCTATCAGAAGTCTAGCTGCTGCTGTGGCATACATGAAAAAAGTCCTGTCACCCTCCACAAAATTTTCTAAAGCCCCTTTAAAGGCCCTCAAGCTGGTGGGCATTAGTACATCTTCTAGGAGTGAGGCCCACATTTTAACACTGTGTGAAGAAGTCCTTTCTTTTGTCTGCCTTGAATCTCCTAACATTCAGCTTCACGGAATAGTCTCTCTCAACTTACTTTTGAGAGCAGTACATGTGAAAAGGATCTAGGAGTCTTGGTAGACCACAAAACTTGACATGAGTCAACAGTGTGATGCAGCAGCTAAAAAAGCCAATGCAATTCTGGGCTGCATCAATAGGAGTATAGCATCTAGATCAAGGGAAGAAATAGTACCACTGTATTCCGCTCTGGTCAGACCTCACCTGGAATACTGTGTCCAGTTCTGGGCACCACAGTTCAAGAAGGATACTGACAAGCTGGAACGTGTCCAGAGGAGGGCAACCAAAATGGTCAAAGGCCTGGAAATGATGCCTTATGAGGAACGGCTTAGGGAGCTGGGTATGTTTAGCCTGGAGAAGAGAAGGTTAAGGGGTGATATGATAGCCATGTTCAAATATATAAAATGATGTCATATAGAGGAGGGAGAAAGGTTGTTTTCTGCTGCTCCTGAGAAGAGGACACGGAGCAATGGATTCAAACTACAAGAAAGAAGATTCCACCTAAACATTAGGAAGAACTTCCTGACAGTAAGAGCTGTTCGACAGTGGAATTGGCTGCCAAGGAGTGTGGTGGAGTCTCCTTCTTTGGAGGTCTTGAAGCAGAGGCTTGACAGCCACCTGTCAGGAATGCTTTGATGGTGTTTCCTGCTTGGCAGGGGGTTGGACTGGATGGCCCTTGGGGTCTCTTCCAACTCTATGATTCTGTGATTCTATGGGCACAAGGATCTGCACTAGATCTTCTCATATGAAGACAGATGCAAAGAGTGAATTCAGCTTCTCCAATAGACTTTCCTCCTTTAGCACACCTTTGATTCCTTTGTCAGTCAAAGATTCAAATACCTCCTTGGCCCGTTTCCAGTTTCTCACCTCTCTCCCTAACTCACAATGGTACCTAAGTTGCTGGTTGCCTTGTCCCTTTGCTGCTGGAGTCAAGAACCTTTGCCAGCCAACCATTTGCTCCAATGAAAGAATTTCCATTTTCGCCAGTTCTACAGACTATACCAGGGGTCGTCAAACTTTTTCAGCAGGGGACCGGTCCACTGTCCCTCAGACCTTGTGGGGGGCCGGACTATATTTTGAAGGGAGGAAAAATGAACGGCAGCGGAGGGACGATGAGTGGCATGTGAAAGAGCCCCAGAGAGGGGCTGCTTTAAATGGCGGTCACTCGAGAGGGGTGCTCAGCCAACTGCGGCTCCTGTGTCTTGCTGGCGGCAGGACGTTGATAATAATAATAATAATAATAATAATTTATTATTTGTACCCCGCCCATCTGGCTGGGTCTCCCCAGCCACTCTGGGCGGCTTCCAGCAAACATTAAAATACATTAACACATCACAGATTAAAAACTTCCCTGAACAGGGCTGCTTTCAGGTGTTTTCTAAATGTCATGTAGTTGTTGATCCTTTTAACCTCTGAAGGGACGGCGTTCCACAGCGCGGGCACCACTACCGAGAAGGCCCTCTTGCCTGGTTCCCTGTAGCTTTGCTTCTCATAGTGAGGGAACCGCCAGAAGGCCCTCAGCGCTGGATCTCAGTGTCTGGGCTGAACGGTGGTGGTGGAGATGCTCCTTCAGGTATACAGGACCGAGGCCGTTTAGGGCTTTAAAGGTCAGCACCAACACTTTGAATTGTGCTCGGAAACGTACTGGGAGTCAATGTAGATCTCTCAGGACCGGTGTTATGTGGTCCCGGCAGCCACTCCCAGTCACCAGTCTAGCTGCCACATTCTGGATTAATTGCAGTTTCCGGGCCACCTTCAGCATTGAGCGGCATGCGAAAGGGCTCCGGAGAGGGGCTGGCAGCAACAAAGCCCAGTCCCCTTACTCCTCTAGGCAGGGTGGGGAGAAGCCAGGAAGGAGGGAGGGAGGAGGCGCCAGCGCCGTGTGAGGGAGAAGGAGGGAGAGGGAAAGAACGCGTGCACTGGCCATCCACGCGCTGGCAATCCATGCAGCGATTCCTGGACCGTCCGCGGGCCAGATTTAGAAGGCAATTGGGCCTGATCCGGCCCGCGGGCCTTAGTTTGCCGACCCATGGACTATACTGTACCAGCAGAGAGAGTTTTGTTGTTTTGGTACAGATACAGAATCCATGTCCACTTTTAATACTAAAGCTCTGATGGCATGTGAGAAATTGTGTGAGCCCTGCTCTGCTGTCCAGGCTAAATTCCAAGATGGATAATTAAATTCTGACTGTTTACACCTCCCCTGGCACTTTGTTTGGCTCACATACTTTAAATTTTCATCTTTAAAATATTGCCTAGTACTGCAGAGTGGCTGCCTCTGTTGCCAGTAACTAGATTTCAGCATAGCAATTTCCAAACTGTATCATGGCAATATGTGAAATGATTCCATATGCAGCTAAGCTTTGGTCTATGGGAATCCCCTAGAAAAGTCATTATCTATTTGCCCTATCCTTGATACAAGTTGAACTTCGCCAAAGAAATGCAACAAGGTTGTTGTTGTTGCCCAGAGAAACAATGGAGTGCACCTCTAGGGGTGAAGTCAAACTGCTGGAGAACCAAAGAAGAGTTTGGATTTGATATCCTGCTTTATCACTACCCGAAGGAGTCTCCAAGCGGCTCACATTCTCCTTTCCCTTCCTCCCCCACAACAAACACTCTGTGAGGTGAGGGGGGCTGAGAGACTTCAGAGAAGTGTGACTAGCCCAAGGTCACCCAGCAGCTGCATGTGGAGGAGTGGAGACGTGAACCTGGTTCACCAGATTACGAGTCCACTGCTCTTAACCACTACACCACACTGGCTCTCAAAGCTGCTGCAGAGACCGGGAACTTGTAGCTGCTGCCTCCCACATTGTTTTTGCTGTGTCAGCAGCACAGAAGTGACCTCTCCAGGGCTCAAGCCTAGGCAGTGTGTCTGGAGGTCCTAGACTGCCCAGACAACAAGGCCTTGCTGATGTGGTCCAAAGGAAAGCAGAGCAATACATTTGGCACCAGCTTGGCTGCAGGAGTTGCCAGAAGCAGGCATACAAGGCGGTATTCAAGCGTCATAGGGACTCCACTCTAGATTTGTGTATGGTTTGCTCCTTAGCCTTTTCTCCTCCCAAAGATGTCCTGCAAGGCCACAGGTAATAACAATAAGGTATTCACCAGTCCTTTTTTTCTGGAGGGTACTCAAGTGTATGCAGTACTGGCACCTTCCCCCGCCCCCAAATGTTAAAAGTGTGTCACTTATTGTAACAACTTCATGGTGAATACTGGCACCTTTTTTTCTAAAAAAGAAAAGAAAAAGAAAAAAGCGACACTGGTAATCACAAATATTGTGTTAGCCAAATGTCCATTGTTTTGACAAACAGAGTGTTGTGTTGATAGGTCTATATATCCTGGACTAAGAATGGCTACAATGCATCTCCAAAATCTCATGGACAACTGATTGATGATTCTCTGGTGAGTGTTGTAACCTTAGATCATGTGATGAAGGTACTGAGTTGCAAATCTCCATTTTGAAGGGAGTTGGCTGTTTCAGTCTCTCGGAACACCACAGGGAGAACAATGTACAGAAATGGCTCTCCAAGAGCTGCAGTTGCCTGGGGCAAGCTAAAGCAGTCCAGAATGTGAGAAAAGCACAGTTTGGATTTTGGGTGTTATCTTTTATTTCTAAGGTGCTGAGCCTGTGCTGGACAGCACAAGACATTGTGTAGATATTCTGGATGTATCGTTTGATGTATTCAGCTTTATTTTTAAGAGTTCTGCTAGTAAAATTTGAACAATATTTTCATTTCTGGACAATGCTTCATTTCTAAAAGGAGTCCGTTTGAATGCATCTAGTCGCTTCGAACTGCACAATACAAATATCTGCAACACAGCCTGCAAAACACATTGCATGTTTAGGCACACTGACAAATCCAGACCTTCTGCAGATGCTCTTCTAGCTAGGTCAGTGGAAGGCAAAGCAGGGAATCACAATGGACTGCTGCCTGTACTGCTGGAGCTATTCTGGAAGATGTATGTTTCAGAATGTTTCAGCCTTTACTTAGGAACCTTAAAGGGCAGCAAAGCATTGTGGGGCACCCTGACTCTAGTCCTAGCTCTCCTGGAAATATTGCCTGTGCACGACTTTCCAGACGGGGTTGTATTGAAACTCATGAAAAGTGAATAAATGGCACCGATTTCTCATTTATTTTCATCAGGAGGAATTTTATATATGTGTAACAGACCAAATAAAAACAATAATCACATATTTGCCATTAATTGTTTGGAAAGCACGGGGCAGTAAAAGACGGGAAATGCTGGAGCCTCACTTTGATTCGAAGGAACTTGAGGAAACACATCTTTAACTGATCAAGGGAACTTCTGGGGAATGTTTTCGCTGAGATGCATGGATCTGCATTACAAGATAGAATGATCCTGTTACTAGGCAGGGCACCAGCTTTCCTAGGCTCCAACATAAAAGATTTAGGCTTTAATGCTGGAAGTTGTGTTAGCCCCGAACTTCCATAGACATCACTCACAGGGTGTGTCGAATTGGACTGACCTTCTCCTGTTTGGTTCCTCTCTCTCCCCTGTGCTGGTTAACAAAGTATAATGTTAAATTATTATGATCCTGTCCCCCTTCAACATATATAACTCTGAATTTAATCAATGGGAAGGGGATCTACTTAAGGGAAGCTGTTCGCCATCTGCAATTGATTGTGAAGACCCTCACACAGCACTTTACTTATTTATACCAACATAAATCAGAAGTTAACTTTAGTGAGCCCTTGATTTAACTTGGGAGCCCCAAAACCTGTTTTCAATATCTGGTCTCAGCCATGGAACATGCAAAACAATAAACTAAAGTCGTTGTGTAAATGCCAGGCACCTTTCCCAGAAAAATCACAGTCCACTGCCATTCATATTTCTGCTTATGCAGTCCTCAGATCTGGAACTGGCACCCTCAGGCTGGAACCTAGCCTGGCAAGTACTGGGGTGCTCAAAAATTTGGAGTACCCCCAGAAATGGAAGCAGGCTAGGGTATGCAACGCTGAACCTTGCAATTGGCAGGCAATGTGAATTCCCTGGATTGGCCAGGCCAGGCCCTATATTCTTAATGTATTAACCTGTATATTAAGGTACTTTTATAGCTCTGTTTAGAGTAGGTAATGTTTCTATAATATAAATTTTTTAAGTTTTTGTATTAACCCAGCATATTTCCTTTTAACTGTAGAATGATTCTGTGTACATTGCGGCAACCTTTGACTATGTGCAATAAAACTGACTGACTGACTGACTGACTGATCCATGGGGTCACGAAGAGTCGGACACGACTAAACAACTAAATAACAACAAGTTTGTTCTTGGTGGCGATCACACAGGGTCCCCGGACGTTTCACCATCTATTGATCCCTGTGCCACCACTTTATTTCTCGCTGCCACCAACCAGTCCCCTACCTGGTAACATACGGAGTCCAGTCAGGGTTAACGTGTAACATAAAACTTTGGTTGATTTATTATATTTTAACAAGCGTGTGGTTTCATAAACGATCTCAATCCATTACAAACATAGGGCGTCTATTCAGATTTATAACATCATATCCCGGCTCGCACTCTCTGAACCACCTCTCAGCTAATTATTTTTCTTCTTAGCTCCTAACTGTTCCTGTCTCTGCTTATTCTACTACTCACTAACTCCAGCTACCAACTCCAACCAACCATCCAACCCCCCAACCAACTGTCTCTTCCCCAGAGCTGGTTTTATATTCTCTCTCACTCCAACCCCCCCCCCGGGTTCTGATTGGCTATCCTGTTTAACTATTTCTCCTCCAGCCCCCCTCATGTTAACGTCACAGTATGCAGATGATTTGCATATGTAATGAGACAGGAATCCAATATCTCTATTAAGACCAGGTCTCTCCATAGTTTTCAGCTTAGTGATAAGTTGTAATCCAGCAACTTCTCTTTCTCATTACATATGCTAATCATCTGCATACTATCCCTTGCTTTTTCCTGTAGGGCTAATTGCAGTCATTAACAGTCGCAGGTTTACCATACCCATTGAGTCAATCACCCATCTCCTACTACCCTCCTGAGAAAAGCCCCACCCCACCCTCCCACTACATATAAGGGTCTGGTGACTTCTTTTTCAGTGTATCTGAAGAAGTGTGCATGCACACGAAAGCTCATACCAAGAACAAACTTAGTTGGTCTCTAAGGTGCTACTGGAAGGAATTTTTTATTTTTTTATTTTGTCGAGACTGGATTTGTGAGATTCTTTGCAGAGGAACCAGGCAGAGGGCCTTCTCGGTAGTGGCGCCCACCCTGTGGAACGCCCTCCCATCAGATGTCAAGGAAATCACCAGACCCTTATATATAGTGAGAGGGTGGGAGGGGTATTACTCAGAAGGGTGGTGGAAATGGGTGATAGGCTGATAGCTGTGATAAACCTGTTGATGACTGTTAACGACTGCAATTAGACTTACAGGAAAAAGCAAGTGGTGAGAAGGTTAAAAATAGCTTTGTCATGTATAATGAGATAAGAATCCAATTTCTTTGTTCAGACCAGGTCTCTCCATGGTTTTAAGCTTGGTAATGAGTTGCAATTCAGCAACTTCTCTTTCCAGTCTATTTCTGAAATTCCTTTGCAATAAGACAGCTACTTTGAGATAGCTTAAGTTTGACCTCGGCTTTATCAGACTGACTGCTGCTCTTCAGCACGCCAACTTGTTGGCGTCCTAACATCAAACACACAACCCTGAGATTAAGAGCTATAATAGCCTAATAATAATAATAATAATAATAATAATAATAATAGTTTTGTGTGTTCTGCTGGCACACTTGGTTCCCATGGCACATTGGTGAGGCACAGCAGGCTTAGCCAGCACCCTGCATGACAAAAACAGTGCCCTGCGGCATATCTCAGGATGCTCTGAAACAAGCAAGGTCCCTCCAAAGTAAGGTTGGTGTGGAAAGGCTGAACTGAAGCTAGAAAGATTGGACAAGCTGGGGTATCAGGCGGTTGGGTGTGTGGGTGAGCTCTGTGTTGTCTGCTGGCATCAAACTGAGATAAATAACATTCATTTTGGAAAGATGACGGTTAGTGCTGCACAGTTCTGTGAGGAATTTTGGCCTTGATACAAATGTAAACCTCTGGAAGTGTTGTATCTGTCTCCTGTCTTTTGTTTTCAGACTGTAAGCTTCCCCGAGCCTCTCAAATAGGATGAGATAGATAAAACAGATATTATATTAGCTTGCTGTTTGGAAATAAGACTCAACCTGTAGACAAATGTCTGTCTCTCTAAATCTGGTCATGTGTAGGCACACAGTATTAGGTCATGGGAGTGTTAAACGTCTAGAGAACAAGCATCAATTAGAGTATAATTTCAAATAAAGGAACTGAAGAAACTTCAGAAATGCTTCCAGGAAAATGGAGGACAATAATATTCCTCAAATAAATTATTCACTGAAATTGTACACTCTGCTTTAGTGATTAATCTAGAATAGAACATAAAATATTTAGCTATGTGCTTTTGTGGTCCACATGAAGGCTAATTGAAATAAGTTCCCTTTTTTAAAGCACAGTGAAGTAAATAATACATACATACATATAAGCAATGGCAAAATGACTGCTTTTTAAGGTACAGGTGGAGATTCTATGGACCTGGGCCTGTAATAAATAGGATTGTTGGGTTTCATTCTGAGGAGACTCTGAGAGTCAAACTAGATGCGATGGAGCACCTCCTAGGAGCCACAGGTGAGAGCTGAGTTAGGGTGGGGACCAAAGGTGGACAAACTACCCCCGAAGAAACACAATGTGTCTCCACCAGAGTGACCTTCCCATACACCCCTCAGATAATAGTAAGACTGATTTATTACAAGAAAGCATTAGCATATATCATAGCTATTGTAGAGCCCAATCTGAGGAGTCGTCTTCTTCTCTTCTTTGGTGATCACTCGTAGCCGAGTAAGATTGTCTTTCATGAACACAGTTTTAACAATGAGTCCATAAGTGACTGTGGAGGCCAATTCTGGATCCACACGTCCTTCCACAGTGGGGACATAGGTTTCTGGGCAAGAGTTGATCAGGGTGAGGGTTTGCCAAGCGTGCCTTCCTCTTAGCACATTTTTCCCTTTCGTCCTGAGTTTGAGCGTCTTCAAAGCCCATGACACCATTGATAAAGGCTGTTCTCCAATTGGAGAGCTCACAGGCCAGTTTTTCCCAGTTTTCGGTGTTTATACTACGTTTTTTAGATTTGCCTTGAGAGTCTTTGAACCTCTTTTGTTGACCACCAGCATTACACTTTCCGTTTTTAAGTTCGGAATAGAGTAGTTGCTTTGGAAGACGATCATCAGGCATCCGCACAACATGACCAGTCCAACGAAGTAGATGTTGAAGAATCATTGCTTCCACACTGGTGATCTTTCCTTCTTCCAGTACACTGGCATTAGTTTGCCTGTCTTCCCAAGTGATGTGTACAAATTTTCAGAGACGCCGTTGATGGAATCTTTCGAGGAGTTGGAGGCGGTGTTTATAAGTGGTCCATGTCTGAGGAGTACCATCCACCCCATCAAATCAGCACAGAGGCAAATCAACCTGGAGGCGGTTGGAGGATGGATGGCGGTTAACAGATTGAGGTTGAATCCTGACAAGACAGAAGTACTGTTTTTGGGGGACAGGAGGCGTGCGGGTGTGGGGGATTCCCTGGTCCTGAACGGGGTAATTGTGCCCCCGAAGGACCAGGTGCGCAGCCTGGGAGTCATTTTGGACTCACAGCTGTCCATGGAGGCACAGGTTAATTCTGTGTCCAGGGGGGCTGTCTACCAGCTCCATCTGGTACGCAGGGTGAGACCCTACCTGCCTGCAGACTGTCTTGCCAGAGTAGTGCATGCTCTGGTTATCTCCTGCTTGGACTACTGCAATGCGCTCTACGTGGGTGACCCGGAAACTGCAATTAATCCAGAATGCGGCAGCTAGACTAGTGACTGGGAGTGGCCGTCGGGACCACATAACACCGGTCCTGAGAGATCTACATTGGCTCCCAGTATGTTTCTGAGCACAATTCAAAGTGTTGGTGCTGACCTTTAAAGCCCTAAACGGCCTCGGTTTACCTGTATACCTGAAGGAGCGTCTCCACCCCCACCGTTCAGCCCGGACGCCGAGGGCCTTCTGGCAGTTCCCTCACTGTGAGAAGCAAAGCTACAGGGAACCAGGCAGAGGGCCTTCTCAGTAGTGGCGCCCGCCCTGTGGAACGCCCTCCCATCAGAGGTCAAAGGGATTAACAACTACACAACATTTAGAAAACACCTGAAGGCAGCCAAGTTCAGGGAAGTTTTTAATCTGTAACATGTTAATGTATTTTAATATTTGCTGGAAGCCTCCCAGAGTGGCTGGGGGGACCCAGCCAGATGGGCGGGGTACAAATAATAAATTATTATTTATTATTATTATTATTTATTATTATTATTTATTATTATTTATTATTATTATTATTTATTATTATTTATTATAAGTGTGTAGCAAGTCAGGGGCAGATTTTAGTAATATGGTGCCCTGTGCAAGCCCAAATGTATCCTCTCAGTTACGGATCTTCTCAGTTTTTTCACCTGGAGAGCGTCCCATAGGCTAGTGTGTGAAAGGATCGCTACTCAGATGTTCTCTGCCTGGCCTGAAATTATTATTTTTCTCTGTAGAGCTGTTCTTACAATGCTCTTTGGTAAAGTACACCATGTCTAGCTGTAAATAAATTAAATAACCAAGAGGATGTTTTCCTCATGTATAACACTCAGATGATTACACACACCTTCCACAATCCATTTTTGAAACACTGAAGAAAAGAGCTGATCTTCCTTATCTATTTTTCTTTTCATCTCAGAGGACAGGAACCTTGATGTGAAGGGTTGAAAAAATCCTCGGAAGGAAATGTAAGCAAACAAGGCATTTACATTGATTACAGCAATGAATTCTACCGTGGCTGACACAAAGGTGAGAACAAACTGTCAGCAACAGGCAGTGTACAATTTAGCGACAGCTTGGCAATTTTTCAAAAGTGATAAGAATAAGAGGTTTTCTTGATTCATAGAGAGGTAAATAAAAGATGTTTTAGCACTAAAAATGTCACTCAGAGTTTCACTGTTGACCCTCCCTCCCTATCTGCCCACTCCTCACTTTCCACAAACCCAGGTAGAGATTATCACGTAGAGTCCAACTCAAAGGAGCTGAGAAAATGGATTGCTTAGAAAAGGAACTGCATAAGATTCTAGGTTGGTAATAATCTTAAACCTGCACTCACTTGCAGGAGTTTGGGAAGGATAAAGCATAAGGGAATCAATGCCAGCTTTGAGGGAACCCTCTGGGCTTTTCCCAGCTTCAAATGGTGGTGATGGGCAGCTGCAGAGTGGGAACTCATTTTTCTTCCTTCTTTTTCAGAACATTTTTTTTTTAATTTGGATGTTGAACTGGCGACCATCAGCCCAGTGCTCTGGGCCTCTGAGACATTCTGGAGCAATGAAGATGGCAGCCCTGCTGGACCACTGTGCAAGTAAATGAAGAATCATAGAATCATGGAGCTGGAAGGGACCCCAAGGGTCATCTAGTCCAACCCCAAATTAATTTATTAATTTT
The DNA here is from genome assembly GCA_034642065.1 of Darevskia nairensis. Taxonomy (NCBI): domain Eukaryota; kingdom Metazoa; phylum Chordata; class Lepidosauria; order Squamata; family Lacertidae; genus Darevskia; species Darevskia nairensis. The sequence continues at coordinate 1,572,248 of JAWWNI010000558.1, forward strand.
ATAATGACAAACAAAAATTCAAATCATAACCCTTAACTCAATTGACTTACCTCCACTCGCCCTCTTGGTTCCATTGTTTTATGCTTATTCATGCACATCCATTAAAGCCTTATATTCTTAATCCAATTTTAAAACCTTCATCTTAATACAAGTGACTTTTAAAAGTTCTACTAATGTAGAAGTCTATACACAAGTTTTAAAAATATGCATGAAACATTTCCCTTTTTAAAAAAACCATTGTCCTCTTTCTTTCTTGGGTTTCAAATTATCTAATATGTCCTGCATAGTTCACTAATTTGTTTTTCCAATCTTTTTTCTCTTCTTTGGCAGTGGCTTCTTCCTTTTATTGGGATGCAGGTGGCGCTGTGGTCTAAGCCACAGAGCCTAGGGCTTGCTGATCAGAAGGTCGGCGGTTCGAATCCCTGCGACGGGGTGAGCTCCCGTTGCTCAGTCCCTGCTCCTGCCAACCTAGCAGTTTGAAAGCACATCAAAGTGCAAGTAGATAAATAGGTACCGCTCTGGCAGGAAGGTAAACAGCGTTTCCATGCGCTGCTCTGGTTCACCAGAAGCGGCTTAGTCATGCTGGCCACATGACCTGGAAGCTGTCTGCGGACAAACGCCAGCTCCCTCGGCAAGCAAAGCAAGATTAGAGCGCAACCCCAGAGTCGTTCGCGACTGGACCTAACGGTCAGGGTCCCTTTACCGTTACTTTTCTTCCTTCTTTAGGGATGGACTGATCTTGGCCTGGCGTCCACTCTCAGATGCAGGAACAAAGTCTCTCACTCTGCAAGACTATTAGATCCTGTACCTTCCAATATCATGGCTTCCGCTTTGTTAACAAAAATCATTTTCAACATTGTCTTCAAGTCTTTATAGGCCTTTTTGACAACTTTACATTGTCAACCACGTATACAATTTGCCCTCACCAACTTACCTCTTATATGACTTCATTTTGTACAGTTCAAATTGTTTTGTATTGATTCAGAGTGTTATCATATCTGTATTACTATTGTCTGTAATCACATTAGGGTAAAGTAACTGCCTTCCTGTCCCAGAAGGAACAGTTACTATTGGTGCATTCAAGTTGCTGCAATTGGATACTCAGTCTTATTGGTTCCCACCAAAAAGCAGCTGTGTGATTGCTTGAGATTGTTCCCTCCAAAATGTATCTTCTCCTTGCCAGTCTTCTGTCCCTATAAATGTAGCTTCCCTGCCCTCAGTTCCCTCAGTCTTGTTTGCCTGAATAAAGAGTTGTTACATGAAGAAGCTGTCTCCTGCCTGCTATGTCAGAGAGCTGAAATCATTAACCCACGCTACAACACAAATGACCACACCATTTCAGGGATAGCCAACGTAGCAGGGCAGAGACAGAGAAACGCTCCATGCAAATAAGCTGTGAATGGAATCGCACATTATGGAGGAGAGAACTGAAAGCAAAGCCAGGCTTTTCTCGGACAATCCTGTTGTTTCTGATAACACCCTAAAATTGGTGTGCTTCATCTGCTTGCACGGCTTCTTATGATCTCTAAGGATCTCTTCTGTTTATATAGTACTTAATAAAGTTTCCTTACAGCGCTTAAGAAACCTGATCCATTAAGTTGAAAGATTTACTACTGGCTTCCTGTAGGAACTCTTTTCTTTCATGTTCTTGGGGCATTATTGAGTTTAATGGGTTTCACTGCAATCCTTAAAGGGTTCACACGGACAGAGTTCCCAGGGATGCCCCGGGGACTCTTGTTGGCATGCATGCTTTGAGGAATCATCTGGGTTTTCCATGGCCTACTGAGCATGAATACCACAAAATGCTCCTATAAAGCATAGTCCAGCATGCTTTATTTTAACCAAAGGCAATGGATACAATTCCTTTTTATGAGCCTCAAGATTTTACAGGCATCAATATATTATTAAAATCACATGACACCACTAGGAACGCGCATGTTTGTGTGTGAAATCTAGTAGAAATTTCTAATACATTGGACCCTCCGGATACGAACTTAATTCGTTCCGGGGGTCCATACTGAAATAATCAGAAATCTGCTCTTATTCCCTTATGGGGTACACAAGAGCCTTTTGAGGTTCTCCATCGGAAGGAGAAAATTACAGAGGCCAACCAGAGAAAAATTGAGAAGCAAAGAATTTATTTCTGTTTCAACATGGCGTTTTTGCCCCACACCAGAGAGTAGGGGAAGAAGGACCCCCCAACAAAAGGAGCACATGCTCTTATAAAGACATTTCAAAAATTCCCCCCAGCGTCCACCCCCACATACCTCCCACATACCTCACAGAAGGGGTGTAACCCCAGACCACTCCCCAGATCCATCACAGCTGCATCACAGATTGGGAGGGTCAGAGGAGGTAACCTGAGAATTCTCACACCTGTGCCATCTCTCCCTGACCCCTCCCAGGCACACATTTCAGCAAAACAAAAGGTTTCTTGTTTCCTGCCCTGGCCTGGCAGGGCTAATGCAGGGCTAAAGATCCAAATCCATTTTAGGTGGTGGGTTCTTTGTGAGGGAAATGGCCCATGTCTGGCACTGAGGCATCAGGATGCCAGATATTATCACTTTATTTTCCTGAGACAATCACCCCCTCCTTCCTTGCAGAGAAACAGTTTGTCAGTTTGGGAGTCAAAATGGAGACAGGCCTGTCCTGTGCTGCTTCAGACATGTGGCCTTGTTTTGCTTGGCACACTTATGAACAATTATTTTATATATATATATATATATATATATATATATATATATATATATATATATATATATATGACCTTGATATTCTTACAACAGTACGTACCCCGAAAAGTCCGCCTCTAGAGGTGCTGTTTCTGTGCATCCGCATGCAGCGAAACCCGGAAAGATACACTTCTGGGTTTGCCGCGTTCGCAACCCAAAAGTTACGTTACCCGAAGGTAACGTAACCCGAGGGTCCACTGTATATACATTCAAAAGCCCCATTGGCCAGCGGAGGCAGATCACAGAAAATACTTTTGATTCATTTTCAAGATGGTGGGTGTACAACAATAATCCTATATAATAAAGTGCCTGTGTCCCTCCGTAGCTTTCCGTGTGTCAGTGGAAATCGCTACTGAGCATGCTCTCCACTGACGCAGGGATTGGAGCGTACGGACCAATAGGCGATCCCCACCCCCGCAGATTTGAGCTGTTAACCACGCTGTCTGGCTTTAACGGTCATTCTGCGAGCGACCGTTTTGCCAGACAGTAGCTTGCCGTCCTTACTCTATTTGCCGCAATAAATACAATACGATAACAAACAAATGCATGCTCCTAAACTTCCTTTTAAACTACAACTCTCCTTATACAATTTATTAACAACTTTCAACACATCTCTTCTAGCGCCCGTTATTTCAACGGGCTTAATTTACTAGTCTTCCATAATCTTGAATTGTAGAGAATTATAGGTTTGATTCGTAATTCATCTGGAGTGCCTATAAGACAGTCCTGTCACCTAATATATTCTTTGGCATTTCTTCCTCTTCATAATTCTATTGTAACATTTGAGATTTTTTACACGATCCAGAGCCTTTTAGCTTGCATTTTAAAAATTAAAAAAATCCCTATAACTCACAGCGCCCTTACAAATTTTATTTCATGAATTCAAAACCTGAATCTAAAAGCAGTTCCAAATATGAAATTTTACTTTTAAAAAAATTGTCCAAATGTGATTTGGATGAGTTGATATGGGGGTCAGGCATCCATCCACGCTAGAGTCTAAATGTTATGGGACTATAATTTGTATAGTCCTTTATGGGATTATAATCTACACATTTTGTGCATTAATAAATGCTTAAAGAACAAGGAAGAGATAATAGGAACAAGAAGGCAGTCCTCATAATGTAGAGAAGTGGGGTTCTATACAAGAACAAGTACAATAATAATAATAAATAAATAAATAAATAAATAAATAAATAAATAAATAAATAAATAATTTATTATTTATACCCTGCCCATCTGTTTGTGTGTTCCCTAGCCACTCTGGGCGGCTTCCAACAGAACATTAAAATACAATAGTCTATTCAACATTAAAAGCTTCCCTAAACAGGGCTGCCTTCAGATGTCTTCTAAAAGTCTGGTAGTTGTTTTTTTCTTTGACATCTGGTGGGAGGGCAGTGAGAGCTGGACCATTAAGAAGGCTGATCGCCGAAGAATTGATGCTTTTGAATTATGGTGCTGGAGGAGACTCTTGAGAGTCCCATGGACTGCAAGAAGATCAAACCTATCCATTCTTAAAGAAATCAGCCCTGATCCGGAAGTTGAGGCTCCAGTACTCTGGCCACCTCATGAGAAGAGAAGACTCCCTAGAAAAGACCCTGATGTTGGGAAAGGTTGAGGGCACAAGGAGAAGGGGACGACAGAGGATGAGATGGTTGGACAGTGTTCTCGAAGCTACTAACATGAGTTTGGCCAAACTGCGAGAGGCAGTGAAGGATAGGCGTGCCTGGCGTGCTCTGGTCCATGGGGTCACGAAGAGTCGGACACGACTGAACGACTGAACAACAACAAGGGAGGGCGTTCCACAGGGCAGGTGCCACTACCGAGAAGGCCCTCTTTCTGGTTCCCTGTAACCTCACTTCTTGCAATGAGGGAACCACCAGAAGGTCCTCGGCGCTGGACCTCAGTGTCCGGGCAGAATGATGGGGGTAGAGACGCTCCTTCAGGTATACAGGACCGAGGCCGTTTAGGGCTTTAAAGGTCAGCACCAACACTTTGAATTGTACTCGGAAACGTACTCATAAATGATCTGCATACATAAATGAAATGGTGGACACCATGGGCAATAAAATGGAAAAGCAGCTCCAATGGATGACCTTCTCTCATCCTCAAAACAAAACCCCCTCCTGAAACAGATTCGGACATACTTGTCTCCTCCCCACATTATAATAAATGATGGGAGAACATGGCTGAATCTAGACATATATAAAAAAGCACTGTGAAAATGCTTTTAAAAATGTTCCGAAATATATATTGAATTTGCCATTAGCTCACCATCGCCACCTAATGAAACATTTGTATAATGCACTTAAAACATTATATTTGCAGCTGTATAGCTGAGTCCCATGTTTACACTGCGTTCATTCAATTCATGAATAAAAATTATAGCAATTCAGCTCTCAACTATGACGTTGAGATAGTAGCACTGAAGCATGGCTGAATTTAACCAAGTTGGCATTCTCCATACTGTGGGTTTATTTTTAGCATTCTGTCCCTTTGGGTTTTTCAGACTGCATGCTAATGTACTTGAGAATCAACTCTCATGAAAATAATGGCTCACCACCAGCACTGTTAAACTGAGAAAAATTGCAGGAATCCAAGAGTGTTGATTCTAAGCAGATTTCTTTCGCTCTTTCTTTTTCGCGGTAGTGGCACCTTTGTCCAGAAGAGGATTCAAGTGGCAATGAAAAGGGGGGGGAAAGTGGAGATACCGTACTTTCTTTCCAAATGAATCCTGCAGTTTTAAGAGAAAACTCATTTTTCCCTCTCTTTTGCGGAAGAAAAGCAGAGGAATTGCGTAGGTGCCGCCCCTGGCTGTCGAGTGCTTTGAAATGTTGACCTTGAAAAGAAAATTGAAATACTTTATTGGCACTTGTACAACTTGTATGGGACATGGGTAGTGCTGTGGTCTAAACCACTGAGCCTAGGTCTTGCCGATCGGAAGGTCGGCGGTTCGAATCCCACGACGGGGTGAGCTCCCGTTGTTCAGTCCCAGCTCCTGCCCACCTAGCAGTTCAAAAGCACGTCAAAGTGCAAGTAGATAAATATGTACCACTCTGGCGGGAAGGTAAACGGCGTTTTCGTGCGCTGCTCTGGTTCGCCAGAAGTGGCTTAGTCATGCTGGCCACATGACCCGGAAGCTGTCTGCGTACAAACTCCGGCTCCCTTGGCCTACAGAGCGAGATGAGCGCACAACCTCAGAGTCGTCTGCAACTGGACCTAATGGTCAGGGGTACCTTTACCTTTACCTTTACCTTTACCTACAACTTGTATACAGTGAGATTACATGAGCACCCCCTACTCAGCTCTCTTAGTCTTAATTCCCCTCGTTTACTGACGCATACCCACCTAACCCAAAAGTCAGTTGTCCTGTTGTTATCTTTTCATTCAGTAGCCCACGGATAGAAGCTGTTCTTTACCCTGTTGGTGCGACTAATCATGCTTCTATATCTTCTGCCCGAGGGCAGGAGATCAAGAAAGTGCCGGCCAGGCTGTGAATCATCCCTGAGGATTTTCCTCACTCTCCTGAGGCAACGGTCTTCCGCCATGTCATCCAGTGGATTCACGGGACAGCCCATAATATCTTGTGCTGTATTCATTACCTTTTGTAGGCACTTCCTATCCGTGGCTGTCAAACCGGCATACCACACCATGATGCAGTATGAAAGGACACTTTCTATTGTGGACCGGTAGAAGGAGATCATCAAATAATAATAATATAATTATAATAATTTATTATTTGTACCCCGCCCATCTGGCTGGGTCTCCCCAGCCACTCTGGGCGGCTTCCAGCAACATTAAAATACATTAACACATCACAGATTAAAAACTTCCCTATGTAGTTGTTGATCCCTTTGACCTCTGATGGGAGGGCGTTCCACAGGGCGGGCGCCACTACCGAGAAGACCCTCTGCCTGGTTCCCTGTAGCTTTGCTTCTCGCAGTGAGGGAACCGCCAGAAGGCCCTCGGCGCTGGATCTCAGTGTCCGGGCTGAACGGTGGGGGTGGAGACGCTCCTTCAGGTATACAGGACCGAGGCCGTTTAGGGCTTTAAAGGTCAGCACCAACACTTTGAATTGTGCTCGGAAACGTACTGGGAGCCAATGTAGATCTCTCAGGACCGGTTGGTAGACATGTTGGTAGACATTGTTCTTTTGCAATACTCTGAGGAAGTGGAGTCTCTGTTGGGCTTTCTTAACCACCTGGGTTGTATTGATTTTCCAAGTAAGGTCTTCACTGAGATAAACTCCTAGGAATTTAAAGGAAGAGACTCTCTCCACACAGCCCTCCCCGATGTACAGAGGGGCTAGTTCCCCTCTCTTCCTCGGAAAATGTATACATTGTAAATGTAATAACAGTACGAAGACTCTTCTATAATTACAAATCCAACAGAGAGGGTGGGTGGGATGAGTAGAAGAAAGTTTTCTTCACTTTGAAAAGTTTAATGCATCAGATTACGATATCACCATTGTCATCATTCACAGTGGGTAAAAGAATCCCTGGTACCTATTGGCACAATTGAGATGTAATGTCAAACACAGTTTGAGCTTCCTCCTCCTATTTTTCACCAGCCATAGTTTGCCATAATGTCCAAATTAGCAAACAATGGTTAGTGCCTTAACAAACCCTAGTTTGCAGACCCATTTCAAACTGTGTGTCACAGCAAACTGTGATTAGAGAAATACAGGGTGGATCTACACATGGGGGGGGAACGCACTATAAATAAGTAAGAAATTAAATAATTAACAAATAACAATAACAAACGGGGGGAAACGCTATGGAAAATCGCATTAAATTTTTTTTTACTCTCCAGCGTCCTCTGGTGTTGCATGTTTATAATGCATTCAAAACGCTGTTTCTTTACTAATGTAGCTGAGTCCACAGAGTGTGGCAGAGGAAACTAGCACAGAAGGGGGGGGGGTCGTACGAGATGGCAGACTTATTGGAAATAAATCCCATTGTAATGAAGGAAGGGTTGTTCCTTCCTGAAAATATGGTTAGGCTCGGGCTGTGTCAGTACTAATATGTTCAAACGACACATACTAATAGTAAACTGATTTAAACAGCATTTTAATATACAATCCTACAGCTGTCACAGGAAGATACCAAGGGCCCAAGTTATGTCTTGTAGTATTATTTAGAATTGTATGGCCTAGCCAGCCCATGGCATCTTTCTTATACTATATTATGCTGGAATTGTGGGAACTGCTGAAGTGTGGCTTCTTCCTTTATTTCTTGATTCACATGAGAATGTTGTGTAAAAAAGAGAGAGAGAAAAACCTGTGCTGCAGCTGTCTCTGCATTTTAAGTGTGGGGGTGGGCGTTGATTCCAGGTATCTCTTCCAGAAATGATGTAACACATTGTGTAATGATACACCCCTATCGTTCTGCCCGGACACTGAGGTCCAGCTCTGAGGGCCTTCTGGCGGTTCCCTCGCTGCAAGAAGCCAAGTTACAGGAAACCAGGCAGAGGGCCTTCTCGGTGGTGGCACCCACCCTGTGGAATGCCCTCCCACCAGATGTCAAAGAGAAAAACAACTACCAGACTTTTAGAAGACATCTGAAGGCAGCCCTGTTTAGGGAAGCTTTTAATGTTTAATAGACTATTGTATTTTAATGTTCTGTTGGAAGCCGCCCAGAGTGGCTAGGGAAACACAGACAGATGGGCAGGGTATAAATAATAAATTATTATTATTATTATTATTATTATTATTATTATTATTATTATTATCATCATCATCATCAAAATAGGAGCCAAGGTGTTCTGCAAGTGACTGTACAGAGGGGAGAATTTGTGTGGAAGCAACAAGTAAGGAGTAGAAATTTAGAGCAGCAGCCATTTAATAATGTTGCTGGCACAGTTTTACTACTCTGCAAGGCTCCTTTATCGCACACACTAGTGTCCTGTCTGCGTCGTTTGTAAAATTTGCAGCAGTAAATACTGCACACTGACTCACACGGTGCGACTTATTCACCTGCCTGCCAGGCAGGGAGCGGGAAGAGACTTGATTCAGCTCACAGTTCAGCCTCTCTAATTCACACTTTCTGAAGCAATTCATGAACAAAAACACAGCCATCCTTCTCTGAATGTTGTAATGCATTTCTCCAGCTGTGTAATGTGTACAAAAATATATATGCATATATGCATAAAGTGTGTGCAGGAATGCGTGTATTAGGGGAAATAACATACAAAAAGGCGTTATAATGTTAGGGTTAGAAAAAAATGCTTTGCGTGTCGAGGTCCCAAACCACCCCTCAAATGAAACACACTTCAGACAGAAATTTAAGTTTAAGGTTTTGGGCATGATTTTGGCCACAACTTTATTAAAATACAAAATATGTGAGTGGTTGCTTAGGCATTGGTTCAGACTATCTGTCCCGCTGGGGACAGAACTGACATTTGTCAGTAAAGGGAAAACACTTTGGGGAGAGAATGGGAGCCGGGGGTCGGACCCTCGCCTCTCCCCAAATGCTCCCAGGGGCTCTTGCGTGGCCCTGGCCCCCAACCGGGGGATATGGACAAAAGCATGGCGAGCCCCTGGATTCCTTTAACGGAATTCCCTACATATGCTTTTAGTTGGTGGTAGTGGTCCAAATTATGGCTTTGCCTTCTCTCTCTCCTATCGACCTCTTTCTAACTCTCACAGGAGCCATAAATGCCAGCAGTAAATACCCGTAGTCTCTGTAAACAAGAGCTCCCCTCCAAGGTTTGGGCAACATTCTGTATTCCAAATGGAAACCAAATGGCTGTTTTCTCATGGACCGCACTCGATCGCCATAATATTTCAACAACAATAATCAAAACACATCTAAATCAATGAAATGAATGGCAACGTTTCGAACACGAGCTCTGTGCGCCATAAATTTGATATAAGACAAAGCTGCTTTGTATTAGACAAGGATACATTTTTTAAAGTGAATGAGCGAATGAACACAAAACTGCCCGCCCGCCCACCTTTGCCTGCCTGGCACAATATATTATGCTCTATCCAAGCAGCCTTTCTGAGGGCCTGGGCCCACAGTGCCGCCTTGTGGGAGACTGGTGTGCAAGTTTCATTCGCTTGCTTATACTGCGCCTTGACGGCCGCAGTTCCTGTTCAATGAGACACCTTTGCTGGGTGGATAGAGGAGAGATAAAGAAAATAATAAGGCCAGCCCACGCCAGGGGTATGGAGAGGCATAGCTGCCCAAGCCGTGACTCCCTTCTTTGAGGGGCTCCCTTGGCTTCCGGTTTAGTTTCAATGCCATTTAGGACATAAGCAGATTAAAATAAATCAGAAGCCCTTGTGGGTGAGGCTCATTGCATCGTCTGCCGCCTCTCTGCTGCTTTCGCCGGGGCGTTTAATGCTTGTTGGTTATGTAAGCTGCTTTTATTTTATTTTTCATCATCATCATTCTTTTATTCAACCGTCAGTCAGAAGAATACGTTTGTACAGAATTAAAAGCATCTGAGAGAACTTTGCAAAAAAGGAAACATAATCCACAATAGAATGGAACTAAACAAATAGCCCCATATCGATACAATCAATTAAAATCTTGTGACGCTTAGAAGCTAAAAAAAAGAAATTTAGCCACCAGGGAGGCTGTATTTCTAGTAATATTATTCAGTAAATATAAAACCTGTCTTTCTCTGGGTAGAAAGCTAGATTGACGTAAAAGTGGAGTTATAAGATTTTGCCTGAGTTCTGCATAGAGAGGACAAGACAGAAGGATATGTTCGGTAGACTCAACCACGCCTATAGTAAAATGACAGGTTCTCTGGGCGTATGGAACTCCCTTGTACCTTCCCCACAATACCGCGGAATCAAGGGCGTTTAGTCTAGCCGCTGTAAGAAGTCTGCGGTATTCCACATAGTGGATTTCCGCGAGATAGGGAGCTGGTGTCATTTGATATATCTGGTCCCCTAGGAACATCCCTGGTTTCACTTGAGCTATGTCCTCTTGTCTGGCAATATCGCTCAATCTCCGGGAGATTGCAGTTCTAGCTTGATTATACGTTATGGACTCCAGGTAGAGGTGTGACAATCCACAGGACTGCACCTCTTTTATGACCTCCCTTTCCCATGATGACGGGAAATATTTTATTTTTTAAAATAAAACAAAAAAGGAAGAACGTACAACTGGGATAGCTTGGTCAGCAGAGCAAAAACAAAAACGCAAAAAATGTAGCAAAAACAGACAGACGTCAGCGTAAAACTCAAACCGGAGGTGTGGCACGCAAATCAACTTCCGAAATATGTTTGCAAACCGGAACACTTACTTCCAGGTTTGCAGTGTTTGGGTTCCAAGTTGTTTTGAGTACCAAGGCGTTTGAGAACCAAGGTACCACTGTACTTAGATCAGAAACCTCAGGAGGGGAGAGTGCTCTTATTTCTGGATCCCACTTCCAGGTTTCCTCTGGTCATCTGATTGGCCACTATGAAAACAGGATGTAAGACTAGATGTGCTATTGACTTAATCCAGCAAGTTTTCCCTATGTTCCTATAATTAATTAATTAGTTAGTTAGTTAGTTAGTTTAGTTCCTCCAAACCAGCAAAGGCCTACATCAGGGGTCCCCAGGGGCTGGATGCAGCCCAATTGCGTACCGCCAATGGTCCGGGAATCAGCATGTTTTTACATGAGTAGAATGTGTGCTCTTATTTAAAATGTATCTCTAGGTTATTTGTGGGGCATAGGAATTCGTTCATAATTTTTTTTCAAAATATAGTCCGGCCCCCCACAAGGTCTGAGGGACCGTGGACCGGCCCCCTGCTGAAAAAGGGGGCCTACATGATCCACAGAAACCCCTTGGTACATGTGTAGAGCTTTGCACATCACTCTCTCACTTCTTAAGAGAAACCAGAAAAACCTTTAAAGGTAAAGGGTAAAGGGACCCCTGACCATTAGGTCCAGTCGCGGACGACTCTGGGGTTGCGGCGCTCATCTCGCGTTATTGGCCGAGGGAGCCGGCGTACAGCTTCCAGGTCATGTGGCCAGCATGACTAAGCCGCTTCTGGCGAACCAGAGCAGCGCACAGAAACGCCGTTTACCTTCCCGCCGGAGCGGTTCCTATTTATCTACTTGCACTTTGACGTGCTTTCGAACTGCTAGGTTGGAAGGAGCTGGGACCGAGCAACGGGAGCTCATCCCGTCACAGGGATTTGAACCGTCGACCTTCTGATCGGCAAGCCCTAGGCTCTGTGGTTTAACCCACAGCGCCTCCCAGCACTGTGTTTGATACATATTGTATTTCTCGATCAGAATGGGAGGCTGGGCCCTTTTGCCTTCCCCACATCCAACTTTGACAAGCAGACATTGCACAACATCCTTTGCCCACCCAGGCGCATGATGTGACCCAGGAGAGCACATTCCCTCCCACATTTCTCGAATGAAAATAGGGACGTCCCATTCCATAATGATAATTTTACTATTTATACCCCACACATCTTATTAGGTCGCCCCAGCCACTCTAGGCGGCTTCCAACATATATGAAAACATAATAAAACATTAAACATTTTTTTAAAAAACCTTCCCTATGCAGGATTTCCTTCCGATGGTTCGGGAGTTGGATAACTCCATACCCTCTAACATTTCTCTAGTGAAAACAGGGACATCCTAAGGAAAAGGAGGACATTCAGAAACCGGGATGGATGCTCTAAATCAGGGACGTCCTGGAAAATAGGGACACTTGGAGGGTCTGGAGAACAGCAAAATAAGCAGACTGTATAACGGTGATGGGATAATAATAATAATAATTTATTATTTGTACCCCGCCCATCTGGCCGAGTTTCCCCAGCCACTCTGGGCGCCTTCCAATCAAATATTAAAACAATACAGCATTAAATATTATTTTAAAAAATGAGGTCAGATCTTTATTGACAGCAGCAGGCAGGGTGAGGTTTGACACAAGACATTTCCCAGGTTTGTAGAACTTGAGCCAATAGCTTTAGCTCTGATATTAAACCAGCAATGCTTCTTTCTTTTTAAAAAATGCCAAAGAAAAATAAAATGTCTTTTCTATTTCTAGTATAAATAGATTACTTGAGTAACTGATAAAGAGAGATTCTCAATGTAGCTTTTTATAAAAGTTTGTTATAGATAGATACCGATAGATAGATAGATAGATAGATAGATAGATAGATAGATAGATAGATAGATGATAGATAGATAGATAGATAGATAGATAGATAAGAAACAGTCCACAGAACTGCAGTACACATTTGTATACACAAGATGGCAGCAGATGTTCAAGCTAATCCAACATATAGTGAATGATACCTAAATGATACCCACTAATTTCCAACCTGAATATTTGTTTTATTTGATTTAAAATATTTACATCCTGACTAATAATAGGGAAAATATTAATTCTCAAGCAAAGTGCTAAAGCAAAATAAAATAACAGAACAATAACTGGGCATTGGCTTGCAGAAAGCATTGGAAACCTTTACAGAAGCACAGAAATAACTATTGAAATAACTATTGTTAAATGGCTCAGAGAGCCGTAACTTTGCTTTATTCCTGCTGCTACCTGCAATAATTTTACCAGCACAATTCTCCATTATGTGTGCTCCCTCACAGCTTACCTTTTGGGTTTGTTTCAGACTGAACATGTGACGGAAAAAGGAACGTTCTCACATGATAGAGGGTTGACTTTGAAAGCAACTAAGCACAGACTATTAACTATCCTTGCAAACATATCTACACATTTCTGTCAAGGTGAAAAATGTCAGGAGAAGCAAAAAGACAGGAGAAGCAAACTAGCAAACTGTCCTTGATTGTTTTACACTGTCAGAAGCTGGTTTTCCCTCCTAGCTTATATGAGAGAGACCTGGTACATCCAGTTATTGATAAGGTGGAGCCAATTCATGGTGTTGTCTCTGACCTGTCTTGGAAACAAGCACTGCCGGATTTACGTATAAGCTAAACAAGCTATAGCTTAGGGCCCCACTCTCTTTCCCCCCCCCCCAAAAAAAAATGTAAAGGGGGAAAAAACCTGGATGTACATTTCCAAAATACAGTGGTACCTCAGGTTAAGTACTTAATTCGTTCCGGAGGTCCGTTCTTAACCTGAAGCGTACTTAACCTGAAGCACCACTTTAGCTAATGCGACCTCCTGCTGCCGCTGCACCGCCAGAGCACGATTTCTGTTCTTAGCGGAGTTCTTAACCTGAAGCGTACTTAACCTGAAGCATACTTAACCCGAGGTACCACTGTATAAGCTGAGGGACGTGGGTGGCGCTGTGGGTTAAACCACAGAGCCTAGGGCTTGCCGATCAGAAGGTCGGCGGTTCGAATCCCCGCGGCAGGGTGAGCTCCCGTTGCTTGGTCCCTGCTCCTGCCAACCTAGCAGTTCGAAAGCACGTCAAAGTGCAAGTAGATAAATAGGTACTTCTGCAGCGGGAAGGTAAACGGCGTTTCCATGTGCTCTGGTTCGCCAGAAGCGGCTTAGTCATGCTGACCACATGACCCGGAAGCTGTACGCCGGCTCCCTCGGCCAATAATGCGAGATGAACGTGCAACCCTAGAGTCGGTCACGACTGGACCTAATGGTCAGGGGTCTCTTTACCTTACCACTGTATAAGATTAAAAAAAACAACAATTAAAATAAAACCTAGATACAGCAACAGTGTTTTGTGTTGTGTAGGCTCCTATGATGTAGGAGCCTGCTAGCCTGCTCCCTAAAATATCACTGGTTTGCTCCTTTCTATATATAGGGTGCCTACATTCTGCATGGACTGGTAGCATGGCAACATGTACAAGTGGCTTTAGATACCTCTCCCCTCACAGTTCTTCCTCCAGGAACAGCTGCCTTATGAGGACTCCTGGCACCGGAGGGTGGGGTAAGGCAGGTGGAAAGAGGCGTCAGTAAAACTCACTGAAATAAATAGCTATACCAAGAACTCTGGCCAGAAGTTTCAACAAAAGAAATAATATCTACTTGTGAGTCAAAATCAAATAGGGTATATATTCTGTTAAGAATTACAGTCTTAAATGCAGTTGCCGATTAAAACAAAAATTGTAATTTCAAACAAAGATACAGACTCAAACTCACAATAATATGTGTAGTATGATATTATGTATAATATAAGGCACACAAAATACCAGATACAATGAATATAAATTCGTATTCAAAAATTCAAAGAGAGTGTTTTGTATGTAAAGCCGAAATGAAGAGTCTATTAGGAGTCGAAATAAGGACTTCCGGAGTGAGGACCAGATGTACGATGCAAAACTAGGGACCAGGACAGGGCCCTGTTTTGGAGCAGACGCCTTCTTCAGCTCGTTTTTAGAAAAAGTGTAAATTAATGAGGCTTATGGAGAGGTATCATATAATTTCTGTCTTATTTGAAATATTTTTCAGATGTAGCGTCTTGAATGGGTGGATCAATGTGTATCCAAGTTTTTCTGTGTGTTTCAGTAAAACTCGAGCACTCTCTTGCACCTAATCCCACAAAATTTCTTAGCCACACCTGCCTAGAGAGCATCTTCTGTCATAGGGATCTATTTCTTTAGATCATCTGGGGCAGGGGTGTCTTTACCATTGGGCATAGTGGCGTGGCGAGCCAGGGCGCCAAGCAGTGGAGGGCGCCAGGCGGTTAGTCCGGGGAGGGGAGAGCGGTGTGGTAAGCGAGGCGGAGTGGGGGCTTGGTGCCTGTGTGTCTCCAGCGCCCGTTGGAGGCGGGAAGGCTTCAGGTGCTTTCCCGCAGTCCGGAGCTCTCTCCGCTGGCTCTGTGACACACCACCTCCTCGGCTGCGTGGTGTGTGCTTGCATCCCAAGCTCTGTGCATAATAAACATGTCTCTACCACCGCTCCCCCCGTCCACTCTACCTCGAAAGATCCCCGCGCAAGATTTGTGCATGGACAGGGATACTGGCCTTTAGGACTATATGCTGTTTGTTTCGGGACCACTGGGAGGGGTGTAGAAAATACGGAATTTGGATAAGGCCTTAGGGAAGGATCAAAAGTAATATGAGGCTGAGGTTTGCAAAAAAAGGGGGATAGTTTAAGTAATATGAATTTTACTATTTTTACTTTATTTATGTTGGACAATGAAATTATTGTGTATTTGTGTATTTAAAAATATGAAAACTGTTAGAGAGGAAAGACAATGAATACAAAAGAGAGGGATTTGAGGAAGTCAATCGAAATATGAAATGTTGAAGGAAGGAATGCCTGGCCCTGGAATAGGGTCAGGCCCAAGCAATGAAATTAAATAATGTTCGTGAGGTTAAATGTACAATGATAAGGACTACCCTTGTGAGAGAGGGGGATATATGAAACTTCCCACAGTGAGAGAGGGGAAGCATGGAAATTTAACCGTCATGTTATGTGCTTATAAAATTACATAAAATCAATAAAATCTTTTGGAAGAAAAAAAAGAAAGATCCCCGCGCTCGAGGCTACACGCTGCAACTGCTGCCCCCAGTGCCCCTCCCTCCTTCCCCTGGTTCTCCACCGCCTTGCACGGAGCCTGCCTCCTCCCGCTGCCCCCACCACCTCTGCACTCCTTCACATGAACCACATTTCCTTCCCCTGCCCAATCCCCTCCCAGTCACGCTCTCTCCTCCCCCACTCCCTCCCAAAGCAAGGACGGTGAGACTGCGGCTGAGTGAGTGCGCGTCTCTGCTGCGGCGACGCGGACAGCCCAGCTTGCTTCGCCTGTCCCTGCCCAGACGAGACCCCCGCCTGCCTCGCATGCCGCCCCCATCGCGCCCGGCTGCCCAGCCCCACACCATGATCCCGCCACAGGAGCCGATGCCCGGCCACGCGCGAGCAGCACGGGGCAGCAGCGTGAGGGCAGGAGCAGCCTTTCCTTTAAAAAGGGTCAACTTTGGGGTCCCCCCTTTAAAAAGGTCAACAACTCTGGGAAACGGGGGCCGGCGCCAGAGGGATCTTTGTACCACGGTGCCAAATATGCTTAAGATGGCCCTGAGCTGGGGAGACCTTTCTCTGTGTTCCGTTTTTCTTATTTAATGGAGATAAGAATTCAAATGGGGCACAATAAGGCCTTTTCTGTTATAGGCTCCCCACTTTGCAACTTCCTGCCAAGGAAAGTCTGATAGGTCTTGTTTAATTTCCAACTGAAAACATATTTGGTCTCCAATATGTTTTTTTGCTGGGGGCTAGTGACTGATATTGGGCTGCACTGTTCGGCTGTTTTTATTTGTGTGGGTTGTTTACTGCTTTAACAACAACAACACCCTTTCTTATATGTTGCATAGAGGCACTTTGGGTAAGTTAAAAACGCTACATGTAAATGTCATAAATTTTCTTGGTGCTGCAAATGTATGGCGTAATGGGGACCTGCCAAAGCTAGATGGCTTTCAAGCAAAATTTTTGCATTCTCTGCTTCAGGTACCCAACTGTGTCCCCAACTCCATACTTTTATTAGAAGCTGGTGAATGCCCAATTTCAACTAAGACATGGTGGGCTGCATTAAAACATTGGCTCAAGATTGCAGTGTTTGAGCTAGGGGAGGGTCTAGATCAACACCTGAACAATGAGGAGTATGTCAGCAACTGGCAGAAAACAATGGCAAAAAAGCCACCTCTATTGGTCTGTCACCCACCCAACTCTACTGCCTGGGTTATGAAGGTGCCCTAAAGACTTTAAAGCAAAGACTCTGGGATATTACACACAGTGACTTGCGACATCGATCACACGCAGTCTGCAGTCCGCTGGCAGTAGGAGTACAATATGGGCATGCCTTTAAGTTAACATCTTATATTAAAAATCTGACAGTTCCAAATTACCGAAGGCTATTTACAAAAGCCAGACTTAACGCCTTTCCTTCTGCAGTGTTGGATGGCAGATTGAGAGGACAGACTATGCTCATGTGCCCAAGACATTGACTCTATAAAACATATTTTGCTGCACTGTGTGAAATTTGAGCAAGCCAGGGCTGAACTGATATTACCCTTGCTAGTACCTTTCCCGGGAAAATCAGAGGCTTACTATGTCAGGTTCCTACTGGAAGACCGGACAAATGACAGAACATTAGCAGTGGCGAAGTTTCTATCGGTGGTTGCAAGAACCAATGATCCCTATTCCTAAGTCTGAACAAAATGCTTATGTAACCTGAAGGCTTGCTGTCGAAATTGTGTATTGTTTTGTAATGAATTGTTGGGTCTCTGGACCGTAATAAAGATTTGATTGATTGATTGAAATTTTCTTGGTAGGTCTTAAAAAAATAATAATAATAATTGTCAAGGATCATCTGCAGAAATTGACCTTTGTATCTGTTCCAGCCCTGTGACTATAATTTTTTCCAAATTTAAAAAGAAGTGTAAGTAACATAGATGAATCATTTCTGACAGGCATGATTGGACAATAGCACTATAGGACAGAGTGAACTCTAACTCAAGAAGGGCAAGTCATACTTGCTTAAAAAGCTGAATGTTAATAAGGGGCACTTCTTTCAGCTTCTGCCAAATGTTACATCATGGGACCATAAAATGCCACCATATCGCTGTAACGGAAGAGGACCAAGATCTGGTCATCATAAAATTTGTTCTTACTGCATTGGCTCTCAGTATATGCAGGAGGGGTGGAACGTAGGCTACGTATTGTTATAAGAAAAAAACTGCTCCTTTTCCCTTACCCAAGAACCCATATAGAGTCCTTATGTAGGTTCTCTACCGGTCGGAGAAAATAACAGAGGCCAACCAGAGAATATTAATAAGCAAAGCAGCTAGTAGGCTTGATCTTTATTAAATTGTTGCAACAGGTGCTCAACCCGCCACGCAGGAGGGAGGAGGAACCCTGAACAATGATGTGCAAGCCCTTATATGGACTTTTGAAATTGCCTACCCTGTAGCCCAAGACCACCCCCAAAACATCATACATACATCACAGAAGGAGGCGGTCTACAGCAGAAATCCTGTCTGCCAGGGTACCTGACAATGGCCAATGATTGCTTACTTCACTTGGGCAGCCTGGCTATTCTTTTGTGATGGTAAATACTTAATTCCTGAGTCCAGGTCACAGGCTCACCCTATTCATATCTTAAATGTGCCCTTAAGCCAGGATTTGTGAGCAAAGAGACAAAGTGAGTTCTCAGAGAGAGCTCCCGTTGCGGTGGGGGCAAAAAGCCAGCTCCCCTGGTTTGGGGGAAGGGCTTGCTGGCCACAGCAGTATTGACCAGCCTGTTGCTGGGCAAATTTGCATGTTGCAATTGTGATGGACAGCCCAGCGTCCTTTAAATAGATCCGCACGTGGATCTATCGTGCACTCTTGGCTGCGAGCTTCGGATCTCCCGCCCCCCCTCCCTGGTATAGGCTTGTGCATTGACCTTGCTGTTGCCTGTCATGGGGTTGTCTGCTTTTGAGGCAGGGGCCTAGTAGGAATTTTTCCATTTGGCTGATTGGCTGTGCCATTTGGTTTTCGCTTACTACGTAGCAACTAGTCACAACTTGTAAGGTTGGCGGTTAGGCATTGGTTGTGTTGGTTAATGGGAGGGTGGTAGCCCTCCAAAAGTGATCATGGTGTGATGGGAATTCCGTTAAAGGAATCCAGGGGCTCAATATGCTTGTCCGAACCCGGTAGGGTTGCAGGGCCGCGCATGAGCCCCTGCGGACCCCTGGGGAGGGGGAGGCTCTGATTTACCAGCCTCCGTTAACTCTCCCCAGCTAATGGTTTCCCTTCGCTGACACGTGGTCAGCTCTGTCCCGCTGGACAGCTAGTCTTGCTGACTAGGAGTCAGCTCTGTCCTGCCGGACAGCGTGAACCAATGCCTACGCAACCACTCACGTGATTTGTATTTCAATAAAGTTGTGGCCAAAAATATGCCAAAAACCCAAACCAAAATTTATGTTTCTTGTGTGAGTTATTGGTGGGAGTGGCTGGGTGACCTCCACGCGCAATGGGGAGGTTTTGCTTTGGGGTATGGGGTTCCTTGTTGCTGTGCTGTTGTATTGTGAGGGGAATAGTGTTTGTATGAGGTATGTTTTTCTTTACATTGCAATGTAGTCAAAGCAAAATTCCAATTATGATTGATACTTGGCCAATAAATTATTCCTTCCTCCTCCTTGCAGAGAAACATTTGAGGTCAATTTGGGAGAGACAAAATGGTTTCAGGACTTTTTTCCTGTACTGTTTCAGACATGCAGTTTATATATTTATGTATGTGTTTGCTTGGTACATTTATTTTATATCTTAGACCTTATAATTCGCATAACAGTATACAATAGCAGCTTAAAACACAGCAAGGCCACCCCACCTCCATGTTTCATGTGATATTTTTATATTGCTACACACCGGAGTAGTGGTTGAGAGCGGTGAACTCGTAATCTGGGGAACCGGGTTCGCGTCTCCGCTCCTCCACATGCAGCTGCTGGGTGACCTTGGGCTAGTCACACTTCTTTGAAGTCTCTCAGCCCCACTCATCTCACAGGGTGTTTGTTGTGGGGGAGGAAGGGAAAGGAGAATGTTAGCCGCTTTGAGACTCCTTCGGGTAGTGATAAAGCGGGATATCAAATCCAAACTCTTCTTCTTCTTCTTCTTCCTCTTCTTCTTCTTCTTCTTCTTCTTCCCTCAAACCAGCTTCCATCTGACTTTAAAATACGTAGAGCAGCAGGATTTTGTGACAGGGAACAAATGGATTGTGGCCAACTTCATGTTTACACAGCTTCAAGCAGCCGTGGAGGGAGTGTGCTGGAATCAGAGTAAATGTTAATGTCTACGCAACCAAAGTTAAGGACACAAAATTCTAACTTGGAACATTGTTCGTGCACAGGATGCATGCCTTTACATAATAACCACTATATATTCATTATAATCTATATAGCATTCAAATAGCACCAGAGTGGTCAGAGCACTTTGTGTGCATTTCTCAGTAATCCTGGCAAAGGCCCTAAAAAGTAGGCCAATATTATCCCTGGATTCAATAGAACTTAGCCCACACATAGGATTGCAGACCTAGCCTGAGGTTTGAGAGCTGGAGTTTTCGATTTATTTCACTGCATTACAGTTCACTGCATTACCCCATTGCTCTCAATTGCGTCTCACCAGTGTGAGCCAGTGTGGTGTAGTGGTTAAGAGCGGTAGACTCTAATCTGGGAGACCGGGTTCGAGTCTCCACTCCTCCACATGCAGCTGCTGGGTGACCTTGGGCCAGTCACACTTCTTTGAAGTCTCTCAGCCCCACTCACCCCACAGAGTGTTTGTTGTGGGGGAGGAAGGGAAAGGAGAATGTTAGCCACTTTGAGACTCCTTCGGATAGTGATAAAGCGGGATATCAAATCCAAACTCTTCTTCTTCTTCTTCACCGGTTCCTCGCAGCACCAGAAAGTTTCCTTCATTATGTTTGCCCATAAACATTCGTTACATGATGGCTGCAGAAACTGGTGGGGGCTTGCGTTCGTGACTTGGGTCATCACAAAACAAGCGCCAGAGTCTGCAGGTCAACTCAAGTCACCATTCTTAAATCCGCTTGCGTGTCGAGGTCCCCAAACCACCCCTCAAATAATTCACACATCAGTCAGAATTTTAGTTTTGGTTTTTGGCATGATTTTGGCCACAACTTTATTAAAATACAAACAATGTGAGTGGTTGCTTAGGCATTGGTTAAGACTATCTGTAACACAGGGGACAGAACTGATGACCGTCAGTAAGGGGAAAACCCTCTGGAGAGATAAAGGGGGCCGGGTGGTCTGACCCTCCCCTCTCCCTCAGGCTCCCAGGGCTCTTGCATGGCCCTAGCCCCCGACCGGGGGTTCAGACAAAAAGCATTGAGCCCCTGGATTCCTTTAACGGAATTCCCCTAACACAAGCAGGGGAACCTGCCAGGCCCCTGCCCCAAAAGCAGACGACCCCATGACAGGCATAGGAAGGTCAACACAGAGGCCTAAAATATAGGGAGGGAGGGCGGGTGATCAGAAGCACGCAGCCAAGAGGGGGATCACGTTGCAAACCCACTAATATATATCCGCTGGGCTGTCCATTAATAAATTGCAACATACAATTCTCCCCAACAACACCCAGGGTCCAATCACAACAGTGGCCATCCATACGATCCCGCCCAGCACCAGAGGGGTGACTTGATAGCCCCCACCGCAACACGTGCTCTCCATGAAGGAGAATACGCTTTCTCCACAGCTCTGCGGGAATTTCCTCCTGGAAATTCTTCAGCATTTTAGTGCAAATAAATACACTTTTGTATGCAGCTTTGACCTACGTACACATTTTACAAGCAATTTCTCCTAATTGCTAATTTCTCCCCATTTTGTATGTTATTTTCACTAATGCATTCATTTTTATGCAACATTTTCCCCTAATAGAGGCTTTTTTTTTTTTTTTTTTTTTTTTGGTAAACATTGGTTGGTTGGGTTGCAAAATTTGGATAAGTGCAAATGTCAAAGGACGGCTGCGTTTCAGTTCTCATTTGGTTTCAGAAAGTGTGAATTTAATAAATCCGGCTTTAAATGCAAACTGAATAGAATCCCCACCCCTCAACCCTAATCACAACACAATTCAGGGTTATGTACTAAAATCTATGCACTTTCAATAGAATTGAATATTAGAAGTATAATATTAGATGATGAGAGGAAATTGCTAAAGATGAGATACATTGAAACGCAGAGGGAAAGACAGGAGGAAGTCAAACCAAAATGTTAAAGGAATAAGAAAGGGAAATTAAGATTTATGTGTGTGCATTGGTATTTGTATTGTTATAGGGTTTTTTTGTTGTTGTTGTTATGTCTGTTTTATGTATGCTATGTGTGTAAAACCCAATAAATATTATTTTTTTAAAAAATATCTATGCACTTTCTTTAGACGCAGAGCTACCATGTTTTATCTTGCTTGTAGCCGTCCTTTAGCATGAATTTATGTTTTTGCCTCTCAAGTTGCACACAAGCTTAAGAGCAGCCATGGTGGGTCAAGTACAATCATAGCTGTCAACCCTCCCTTTTTTTGCGGGAAACTCCCTTATTCCAATGCCGTTCCCCGCTGCTATCCCGGATTGTTGATGTTGTGTATTGATTCAAAGGTTATCTCTGTATTACTATTGTCTGTAAAGTAACTGCATTCCTGTTCCAGAAGGAACAGCTTCTATTGGTTTATTCAAGCTGCTGTATTTGGATCCTCAGCTTTATTGGTTCCCACCAAAAAGCTGCTGTGTGATTGCTTGAGATTGTTCCCTCCAAAATGTATCTTTTCCTTGCCATGTCTCTGTCCCTATAAATGTAGCCCCCCTCCCTCCTTCCCTCAGTCTTGTCTTGTTGCCTGAATAAAGAGTTGTTACATGAAGACGCTGTCTCCTTGCCTGCAATGTCAGAGAGCTGAAATCACTAGCTGAAATCATTAGCCCCACGCTACTACAACTGGCGACGAGGATGGGATCCGGAATGCTGAGGAGCAGTTAAACGCAGCCTGCCTCAGGGTCCGGATTGCAGCACAGGACAAGACTCACTGGCCAGCTGAGAAGACGACCCCACCGCTTGGAGAATGGAGAATCCAAGGGTATGGGAGCCCTTCCAGCCATCAGAGCCCCACCTATGGGAAGACTACGTTGAACGCTTCGAGTTCTTCGCGGCGGCTCAAGGAATCACTGATGCCGGCAAAAGAAGGGCCACGTTCCTGAGTTGCTGTGGGCCTGAGACCTTCAAGCTGGCCAAGGCATTGCTCGCCCCAGCGAAGCTGAGTGAGACATCTCTCAAGGATATTCTTGCCTGCCTAACAAGCCACCTGGCGCCTACCGAGACCAAAATGGCCCGGCGGATGGAGTTCCATAAGAGGCAGCAGCGCACTGGAGAGTCTGTGGCCGCATTTCTAGCTGAACTCCGGAAGCTTGCTCAGCACTGTGGCTTTCAAAATCTGGAAGAGACTCTCCTGGATCGATTTGTAGGGGGCTTGAGCAGCAAAAAGGCCCGAAGACGCATTGTGGCCAAAGAAGAGGTTACCCTTGCTTCCGCCTTGAAGGAGGCCACTGCTACGGAGAATTATGAAAGAGAGGAGCGTGAGGCCAGTTGCAAGGTCACCAAGCCGCAGAAAGAAGCTGCGCATGCCATGGATGAGCTAGTGGTCAGTCCGAGTCAGAGCCCAGTCCGCGGAGTCGAGTCGGTGCGTCAGGCTGGCACAGCGCACAAGGATCGCCGAAGCGCTTGCCCAGGCTGTGGCGGGAACCATGAGCGGAAGGATTGCCGTTTCCGTGATGCTAGGTGTAGAACATGCAGAAAGACTGGACACATCGCCAGGGTCTGTAGATCAGCGACGTCAGGAGCAACTGGATCACCTAGATCGGCGTTTCGCAGACCATCCACCGCGACTCATCTCCTAGAGGACTGCAACTACCTCACGGAAATCAATGGGAAGACCGTGCAGTTCCCAGCGCAAGGCAAGACACATGTGAAGGTGAAGATTGAGGGTCAGCCGTGCAACATGGAGGTGGACTCCGGATCTGGATTCACCATCGTTTCGGACCAGACCGCGAGGACGTTTTTCCCTGGGGGTAAGTTGCCCTCTCTGGAGCCCTTCCCGACAACCTTGCAATCATACTCAGCGGGCCGCATCCACATTCTGGGAATGTGTGCCGTGAAAGTACAGTTCCGGGACAAACAGGCTGTGCTCAAACTGGTGATTGCAGAGGGGAGTCGCCCCAGTCTCCTGGGCACTGACTGGTTCCCCGCCCTGGGACTGAGTATATCAGGGCTTAATTCAATCCAAACCTCCCCTGAGATGGGCGAGGCGTTATGCAAGGAATTTGCTGAACTCTTTAATGGGAAACTGGGTTGTTATAAAGGGCCCCCAATTGACTTTGAGCTGGACCCCGGGGTGGCCCCAATCCGACTCAAACCAAGGCGAGTGCCGTTTGCACTGCAACCCAAGATTGAGGCAGAACTGGATAAATTGGTCAAGCAGGGAGTTCTCTCACCCGTGGACTCTGCCAAGTGGGAAACTCCAATAGTTACACCCCTTAAAGCTAATGGGGAAGTTAGGATCTGTGCAGATTACAAATGTACTATCAATAAGGCACTCAGGGGAAACTCATACCCCATTCCAGTCGTCTCACAGCTGTTGGCAAAACTGGCTGGGGGCAAGGTTTTCGCCAAAATTGACCTAGCACAAGCTTACCAACAGCTGCCAGTAACCCCACAATCAGCAGAAGCACAGACTATCGTAACTCAGAAAGGGGCGTTCAGAGTTAACAGATTACAGTTTGGAGTTTGTGTGGCACCAGGGATTTTTCAAGGGTTAATGGAGCGCCTGTTAAGGGGTCTGCCGGGGGTCTTGCCATTTTTTGATGACGTTCTGATTGCTGGAAAAGACCCCCAGGAACTGACTGAGCGTGTCCGTGCAGTGTTACTCAAGTTCAAGGAGGTGGGGCTGCAACTGAAAAAGGAAAAATGCAGTTTTGGGGTGCCAACTGTGGACTTCTTGGGTTTTAAAATTGACGCAGCAGGCATCCACCCCACGGAGGCTAAAATTAAGGCCATCACTGAAGCACCACGCCCACAGAACAAGACGGAGTTGCAGTCATTCCTGGGACTTATTAACTTTTATCACTCATTCTTACCCCAGAAAGCTTCGGTAGCTGAACCGTTGCATAGATTATTGCAGAAAAAGAATGTGTGGCGTTGGGGTCAGGCACAGCAGAAGGCTTTTGACTCCTTGCGAGGAATGCTGACTAGCAGGAGCGTCCTTGCTCATTATGATGAGTCAAAGCCACTGGTCCTGGCATGTGATGCCTCTCAATATGGGCTGGGGGCTGTGCTGAGTCATAGGGAACCGGATGGGTCGGAAAAGCCCATCTCTTTCTATTCCCGTACGTTGTCGCCCACGGAGCGCAACTATGCTCAAATTGATAAAGAAGCACTGGCAATTGTGGCAGGGATCAAAAAGTTCTATGACTATGTGTATGGTCGCCATTTCTCCATTGAAACGGACCACAAGCCACTGTTAGGGTTGTTCAACCCAAACAAACAAACGCCACAAATCCTCTCCCCCAGAATGTTGCGCTGGTCTATATTTCTGAATGGGT
This sequence comes from Darevskia nairensis, assembly GCA_034642065.1. Classification (NCBI taxonomy): domain Eukaryota; kingdom Metazoa; phylum Chordata; class Lepidosauria; order Squamata; family Lacertidae; genus Darevskia; species Darevskia nairensis. Next base: position 1,597,939 of record JAWWNI010000558.1, read on the forward strand.
TCCAGTACACCCTGACCCATGTGCCGGGAAAAAGGTTGGGCCACGCTGATGCATTGAGTCGATTGCCCCTTCCTGGTGGGAGCGATGCGGATCCTGCCCCAGCGGAACGCATCATGATGCTAGAAACGCTTCCGGGGGCCCCTGTAACTGCTACTGAAATAGCTAAGAGAACAAGGAAAGATGCCGTTCTCTCCCGTGTGCTCACTTGGGTGGGGAGGGGGTGGCCAGGTGGCCCGCATGAAGAAAAATTCAGGCCTTATGCAACAAGGCAGCATGAGTTATCCTTGCACAAGGGTTGTCTCCTGTGGGGAGACAGGGTGATCATCCCAGCACCACTGAGAAACAGGGTTCTAGAGACGCTTCACATGGGACATCCGGGAATGGTCAGGATGAAGTCTCTAGCCCGATGTTATGTGTGGTGGCCGGGAATGGACCATGAGGTTGAACAGTGGGTACGGACATGCAAGGCATGCCAAGAGGTGCGCCCAGAAGTGGCCAGAGCACCGGTCCACTGGTGGGAGCAGTCCAGGACTCCCTGGAGCCGGCTGCACATAGATTTTGCTGGGCCATTCCAAGGGAAGGTTTTTTTGGTTATAGTTGATGCGTATTCCAAATGGTTAGAAGTAGCTATGGTGCCCAGCATGTCATCAGCCGCAGTGATCAAAGTGTTGAGACGGCTGTTTGCGACCCACGGGTTGCCCGAGACCATCGTGTCAGATAATGGAGCAGCTTTTGTATCTCAAGAATTCAGGGCATTCTTGGCAGATAACTTCATAAGAGGGGTCACATCAGCTCCCTTTCACCCATCCTCCAATGGGCAGGCTGAGCGCATGGTACGAACAGCCAAAGGATCCATTGCGCGTTTAATGGAGGGTGACTGGTCGGCTCGCATCGCCCGAATGTTGTTTTTGCAGCATGCGACGCCGTGTACTGCTACGGGCAAGTCGCCAGCGGAGCTGCTCCTAGGTAGAAGGCTGGTAACGGTGCTGGATTACGTCCACCCAGACAAGGTGCCAAACCACAATTCAAGAGCACCCCCACAGGCCGAGAGTGACACAACAAGGTATCTCGCCCCTGAAGATCTGGTCTGGGTGAGAAACTATGCACGAGGTCCACGGTGGGTGGCAGGTGTGATCACCCGGGCTAGTGGACCTGTGTCCTATTACGTAACTTTGAAAAATGGGCAGGTTTGGAGGAGACATATAGATCAGCTGAGGCGCCGGGCGCCCAGCAGGGAGGAGTCGGATGCGGAGAATGTACAGGCTGAGGATACTCCTCCCCCTGCTAATGACACACAGCTGCAAGGCCAGAGTGGAAATGGCCCAGAGATGCAGGCACCAGAGGTTTCAGCAAATGAACCTGGTCCTGCTAGTCCTCATGAGGACGAGGAACAGGTAGGGGACTCTGAGCTGTCTGAAACTCCCTCTGTTCCTGACACAACGACTACAATAGCCCCTCCACCGCAGGTAATACCTAATCCTGTACCTGCCACACCTGTTGTCAGGAGGTCAAGAAGAAGTCGCAGCACCCCACAGTATCTAAGGGATTACGTGTGTTGTGCTCACTAGGGGGGAAGGGGTGTTGTGTATTGATTCAAAGGTTATCTCTGTATTACTATTGTCTGTAAAGTAACTGCATTCCTGTTCCAGAAGGAACAGCTTCTATTGGTTTATTCAAGCTGCTGTATTTGGATCCTCAGCTTTATTGGTTCCCACCAAAAAGCTGCTGTGTGATTGCTTGAGATTGTTCCCTCCAAAATGTATCTTTTCCTTGCCATGTCTCTGTCCCTATAAATGTAGCCCCCCTCCCTCCTTCCCTCAGTCTTGTCTTGTTGCCTGAATAAAGAGTTGTTACATGAAGACGCTGTCTCCTTGCCTGCAATGTCAGAGAGCTGAAATCACTAGCTGAAATCATTAGCCCCACGCTACTACAGTTGATATCCCTTAAATTTCCCGGATTTCAAAGGAAGCAGCTCCTCTCCCTCCCTGCCGGCCAGGGAGGCTCCTCAGCTGCGTTGCTCGGCTGCCAATAAGGAGTCTGAGACTGACTGGGGGCAGAGCTTGCATGCCTTGTGCAGCCAAACCCTCACGCCCAACCAGACAGACAGCCTGCCTGCCGTCTACGCGCTCGCTCTTTCGCTCACCTGTCCGTGCGCAGCCTCTGGAGTGCAGGGTGGCGAGGCTACTTGGTGCCATTGCACCGCCCTGGCGGCATCCCTTATTTTCAAATCCGAAAGTTGACAGCTATGAGTACAAGGGCTCCATCTGCTGCAGTTTCATGCCTCTTGCAAGACGGGAAGATCGGAAGTTTTGACAGCCCTGGCTTTTAATGGATTGCTTATTTGAATGGCATCCCATGCCAGTTGCCATCTACTGAAGTAGAGTTCTTCCATTTATACAAGACTCAATATACTGCTTGATCAGCAGATTCATGAGTGAAACTGTAGTTGAAGAAGCAATACAGCTCCTGTTCCAGCCATTGCCCCCATTTTGGCATCTGCTTTGAAGAGCTGATGCTAAATGGGAACGACACGTTCAGAGCAAATCAAGCATAAAATAGCTTTGCTCTAAAGATTTATTACAGGATGTCTAATATAGATAATATATATTCCCAGGGCATTGATCCTCCATTTTTCATTACTTGTATCTAAAACGGCATGTGGCTCTATAGAATAATGGCAGTCCTGTTTTCCTCCATCTGGGAGAAGAAAGTTCTGCTTTGTTTTTGTTTTTTTTCAGTGTGTAGGATAGTTTTAAAGGAAGACAAAATGTATACTGAGGTACTCTTTTCTAGAGTTCAAGAAGGCTAGTCAACATATTGTAGAAAGCTGTCATTTTACAAAGTGTACCAAATACTTTGTTACCAAACGCAGGTGGCGCTGTGGGTTAAACCACGGAGCCTAGGGCTCGCCAATCAGAAGGTCGGCAGTTCGAATCCCCGCGACCGAGTGAGCTCCCATTGCTCGGTCCCAGCTCCTGCCAACCTAACAGTTCGAAAGCACGTCAAAGTGCAAGTAGATAAATACCTTCTGTTGGGAAGATAAACGGCGTTTGCGTGCGCTGCTCTGGTTTCACCACATGACCTGGAAAACTGTCTGCAGACAAACGTCGGCTCCCTTGGACAGTAAAGCGAGATGAGTGCTGCAACCCCAGAGTCGTCCACGACTGGACCCTTTACCTTTACCTTTATCAAACAACAAAGGAATACAGAGTGAAAAACCTCATAAAACACAATTCTGTATATGAAAAATAAGAGTACAGTCATACCTTGGATCCTGAACACCTTGCAAGCTGAACGTTTTGGCTCCCGAACGGCGCAAACCCAGAAGCGTCTGTTCTGATTTGTGAACATTATTTGGAACCCGAACATCCGACATGGCTTATGCAGCTTCCGATTGGCTGCAGGAGTGGAAGCCGCGCTTTGTTTTCTGAAGAAGAAGAAGAAGAAGAAGAAGAAGAAGAAGAAGAAGAAGAAGAAGAAGAAGAAGAAGAATTTATTATTTGTACCCCGCCCATCTGGCTGGGTCTCCCCAGCCACTCTGGGCGGCTTCCAGCAGACATTAAAATACATTAACACATCACAGATTAAAAACTTCCCTAAACAGGGCTGCCTTCAGGTATTTTCTAAAGGTCATGTAGTTGTTTATCGCTTTGACCTCTGATGGGAGGGTGTTCCACAGGGCGGGCGCCACTACCGAGAAGGCCCTGTGCCTGGTTCCCTGTAGCTTTGCTTCTCGCAGGGAGGGAACCGCCAGAAGGAAGTCAAACAGACTTCTGGAATGGATTCCGTTTGACTTCCAAGGTACGACTGTATATAATTGTGGGCACCCACAAAGTCAATGGGAAAAGCCAGCAGGCAGCAGCAGAGCTGCTCTAAGAGAGAGCAGTTCTGCTCCACCCTCCTCAGGCAGCAAGCAAGGCATCCTTTTCCGTGAAGGGGCACCTCAGATGTGGAGGCAGAGGGTCTGTGCCCCTCCCCACGGAAAAGGATGTCTCTTCCTTTAAATACCTGGGAGTCCATCTTAGTGAAGACCTAACTTGGAAACTTGGTTATGGCTCAAGCTTTGTTTTAAACCAGTGGGCACCGCCCCCTTGACATTGAGGGATGATTTCCAGTCATCATGGGAAAGGGAGGTCATAAAAGAGGTGCAGTCCTGTGGATTGTCACACCTCTACCTGGAGTCCATGACGTATAATCAAGCTAGAACTGCAATCTCCCGGAGATTGAGCGATATTGCCAGACAAGAGGACATAGATCAAGTGAAACCAGGGATGTTCCTAGGGGACCAGATATATCAAATGACACCAGCCCCCTTTCTCGCAGAAATCCACTATGTGGAATACCGCAGACTTCTTACAGCGGCTAGACTAAACGCCCTTGATTCCGCGGTATTGTGGGGAAGGTACAAGGGAGTTCCATACGCCCAGAGAACCTGTCACTGTACTATGGGCGTGGTTGAGTCTACCGAACATATCCTTCTGTCTTGTCCTCTCTATGCAGAACTTAGGCAAAATCTTATAACTCCACTTTTACGTCAATCTAGCTTTCTACCCAGAGAAAGACATGTTTTATATTTACTGAATAATATTACTAGAAATACAGCCTCCCTGGTGGCTAAATTTCTTTTTTTAGCTTCTAAGCGTTGCAAGATTTTAATTGATTGTATCGATATGGGGCTATTTGTTTAGTTCCATTCTATTGTGGATTATGTTTCCTTTTTTGCAAAGTTCTCTCAGATGCTTTTAATTCTGTACAAATGTATTCTTCTGACTGACGGTTGAATAAAAGAATGATGATGACTTGGAAGGTCAATACAGCCCAGGTGGTTAGGAAGGCCCAACAGAGACTTCATTTCCTAAGGGTCTTGCGAAAGAACAAAGTTGAACAACAACTGATGATTTCCTTCTATCGGTCCACGATAGAAAGTGTTCTCTCATGCTGCATTACGGTGTGGTATGCTGGCTTGACAGCCATGGACAGAGAGTCCCTACGGAGGGTGGTGAAGACAGCACAGGATATCGTGGGCTGTCCCCTGAGTCCGCTAGATGTTATCGCGAGAGACCGTTGCCTCAGAAGAGCAAGAATAATTCACGCACAGAAAAACGCACAGAAAAACTCAGGGCCCTGTCCTGGTTGCTTTTCCTGAATCGACTCTTCACTCCGACTTTACTTATAAAACGATCCTTTTGAATACTTTTGAATATGAACTGATATACATTTATTGTTACTTGAAATCTCTTATGTTCTTATACTGTAACGAATTATTATTTACACATACTACTGTGAATTTGAAGTTGTATTTTTCATTTGAAGCTACACATATTATTGTGAACTTGAAACTGTTTTTCTTATTTGAACTGACATTCTCTGTCTAAGACTGTAATTCTTAACAGAATACATACTTTTATCCTATATTATAATCTTCAAGTGTCCCTGCGTCCACCGGCAATTTTCTGTGTGTCACGGAAGTGACGCATGACACAGACGGACGCAGGGATTGGATCGTACTCCTCCAGCGGAGCCTCCAGTTACTGGAGCTCCCGCCACGTTTGCTTGCCTGCCGTTCCCGCCGCCGCCTTTCCTTGCCTGCAGGCTCCAATACCAGCCTCGCCAAAGCGGGGCAAGCCGCCGCCGCACGCACTCCTCCAGCGGAGCCTCCCGTTACTGGAGGCTCCCCGGCCGCCCTGCGCGCCCTGGGGCTTTAACATCGGGCGCCCTGTCATCTGTGGCTTTTCCCGCTGTCGTTCTCCCCTGCGCACCCTGTCATCGCGCGCCGTTCGCCCCTGTGAGCCTTCGGGCGCCCTGCGCGCCCTGGGGCTTTTCCCTCCGTCTTTCTCCCGCCGCCGTCAGCCTTAAGATCGGGCGCCCTGCGCGCCCTGCGGCTTTGGCTTTTGCCTCCGTCGTTCTCCCGCCGCCGTGAGCCTTCGCACTCGGCCCGCCTGCCTCACGGAGCACACGCCGAGTGCCGTCCTCCGGCGCCGGAAACTGCCGGCCGGGGAGGCCCAAGGAGGCGGTGAAGGAGCAGGAGGAGGCGGCGGCGGTGCTGCGGCCCCAAGGAAGGAGCGGGAAAGACGCCGCTTTCAGAATCGCCAGCCACCGAGAGGCTGTGTGTGGGAGATGGGGTGGATGGGTCTGTGTGTGGGGGAGGGGGAGGGAGAGGGAGGGAGACAGAGCCAAACTGTTTGTGGGGGTCTGGGAAGTGGGGGGGGAGGTGTGTGTGTCTCTGTGTGTGTGTGTGTGTGAGAGAGAGAGAGAGAGAGAGAGAGAGAGAGAGAGGCGAGCTGTGTGTGGAGGTGGGGGGGAGGTGGGGGAGGGGGAGGGAGAGGCGACCTGTGTGTGGGAGGTGGGGGAGATGGGTGGGGGGGATGGGTGTGGGGGGGAGGGGGAGGGAGGGAGACAGAGCCAAACTGTTTGTGGAGGTCTGGGAAGTGGGGGGGAGGTGTGTGTGTCTCTGTGTGTGTGTGTGAGAGAGAGAGAGAGAGAGAGAGAGAGGCGAGCTGTGTGTGGAGGTGGGGGGGAGGTGGGGGGAGGGGGAGGGAGAGGCGACCTGTGTGTGGGAGGTGGGGGAGATGGGTGGGGGGGATGGGTGGGGGGAGGGGGAGGGAGGGAGACAGAGCCAAACTGTTTGTGGAGGTCTGGGAAGTGGGGGGGAGGTGTGTGTGTCTCTGTGTGTGTGTGTGAGAGAGAGAGAGAGAGAGAGGTGAGCTGTGTGTGGAGGTGGGGGGAGGTGGGGGGGAGGGAGGGAGAGGCGACCTGTGTGTGGGAGGTGGGGGAGATGGGTGGAGGGGATGGGTGTGGGGGGAGGGGGAGGGAGGGAGACGGAGCCAAACTGTTTGTGGAGGTCTGGGAAGTGGGGGTGGCCGCCGCTCCCCCCATATACTTTCTAGCGCCCGTTTTTCTAACGGGCTTAATTTACTAGTTTGACTAACGGGCTTAATTTACTAGTTTGACTCACGAGTAGGATTTATTCCTAGTATTGAAATTTCTGGCCAGAGCTCTTGGTGTGTATTTCCTTTCAGAAGAGCGAGGAACATTCTCAGGGATGACTCACACCCTGGCCAGCACCTTTTAAATCTCCTGCCCTTGGGCAGGAGATATAGAAACATGATAAGCCGCACCAACAGGTTAAAGAATAGTTTCTACCCGTGGGCCGTGAGGCTGCTGAATGAAAGACAGCAACATTGCAGCTGACGTTAGGGGTTGGTGGTAGTACGACAGCACACAGAGTGTGACAAGGACTGAGAGATTGGGGGGAGGGGGCTCTTTTAATCTCACTGTAAACATGTGGTACAGTGACAATAAAGCATTTCTATTTCTACTCTCTGGCTGCGGGGAGGAGGAGGAAGAGGAGCTGCCACAACGAAAACCTGCCTGCAGGTGTGTGCATGTGACATTGCATGTCCGCATTGCAGCGGGGGGCACCCACAATCCTGAGGGAGAGATGGCACCCCTACAGCACAGAATTAGTATCTGAGCCAGCATTTCACCAGGAGCTGAGCGCCCTCGCAAGGCAGGAGCTGACCTAATTGTTGAGCATTTAGTTGCCTATACAGTGGAACCTTGGTTCTCGAACTTAATCCGTTCCGGGAGTCCATTCGACTCCCAAAACCGTTTGAAAACTAAGGCGCGGCTTCCGATTGGCTGCGGGAGCTTCCTTCACTCAAGCGGAAGCCGCGTCGAATGTTCAGCTTCTGAAAAACGTTCTCAAACTTCCTTCTAGGTTTGCAGTGTTCGGGAGCCGATTTGTTCGGCAACTAAGCCATTTGGGAACCAAGGTTGTATATGTAAGTGTAATACTTGAATGTGTGGCTTTTTGCTTATTGGATTGTATTATATTAGTCACTAACAACATGGCATGTATCATTAAGCAACGTACTTGGACCGACCTGATGAAACAGAGATTTTACCCATATGTTTCGTTGTCGGAATCCTCCACATACACAGATTTTCAACTAGAAGATTTAACACAGAGAACCTACACTGGACTTCAGTACAATATAGTACAATATATGGAGACATTGAATAGTGATTTGTAGGACTGTACACTATATATATATGTATGTATGTATATACTGTTTAAGCTCATACCAATTGGAGTATTAGTACGTGTTATATTGTGATATTTTATGTACAATACATTTAATATATTCTTTTTTAAAAGTTTTATTGATTATATTAGTTAATTTACATCCATACATAGTCTTGATAGCTATACATCCTTAAATACTTGAACCAATAGTTATTAATTTACAGTTGTGTATGTACATGCTCTTTTCTTATATTTTTAAACTAATCAAAAGTATTGTTGTTGTTCAGTCGTTCAGTCGTGTCCGACTCTTCATGACCCCACGGACCAGAGCATGCCAGGCACGCCTATCCTTCACTGCCTCTCGCAGTTTGGCCAAACTCATATCAGAGTATTAATCCAATAAACTAAATTCCAATAAACTAAGTCATAAAAATAATAAATAATAAATAATAAAAGTAATAAAAGTAGACTTCCCTTCATTTCCTGATGTAAATTACTATTACAACATTGAATGTACATATATATCTTACCTTACTCTTACTATAATTTCTAGTACTTTCTTACAACATATTGTACCGTATTTCCTTGTTCAATAATATATAATTTACACAAGAGTCATTCAAATGCTGCCATAGATATTATATCGCTGTTACATTTTTGTAGGTAATTCTTGAACATATCCCATTTTTGTGTGAATGATTGTTTTGTATTTCCCCTTAATTTATCTGTCAATTGAGCCAATTCTGCATAGTCTAATAACTCAGTGTTTTTCAACCACTGTTCCGCGGCACACTAGTGTGCCGCGAGATGTTGCCTGGTGTGCCGAGGGAAAAATTGAAAAATTCGAAAGATTTAAAAAAAAAAAAATGTCAAATTTTCGCCCACTAGGCGGACGCCGGACTGTGTCCTGGGTATACTTTCTTTGTGTTTATTTGATTCCTATTCAAGAGAATTACTTTATATATAGTCAATATAGGCACAGAATTAAATTTTTTAACATTTTCTAATGGTGGTGTGCCTCGTGATTTTTTTCATGAAACAAGTGTGCCTTTGCCCAAAAAAGTTTGAAAAACACTGTAATAACTTATTCTGCCATTCCCTTACTGTTGGTACTTTCCCCCCTTCCCAATTCGATGCAATTAACAACCTTTAATATACTCTTATTTCACAAAATGTTGCAGCACTTTTCGTTTGAGGGTTTCCCTGTTCTTTACAGGTCTTAACAAAGTCAGCCCTGCAATCCTTAAGTGGAAAGGGGGTGGTTATCAGTTGTACCCATTGTACAGACACAGAAACTGAGGCACGAAAAGACTAATGTGAAGTTCTCCCTCCAGGAAGAGAAGCCAGCTTTCCTTGTTCCCTGTGTTTTAACAACGAAGCCAATAATTCCTGTTGGGCCTGTGATCACGTCCGGCCCATCTTGTGAGCGTCCTGTTCGACTTGCTGAGATGGCTGCTTGCTAAAAACAAAGTATCTTTCCCCCCAATGTCCGGCACTACTCAGCATTCAATAAATCGCAGATTGGCAGACGACGAATCCAGTAATTTGCTCCATTTAATACCATTTCCTCATCTAGCTAATTACTTCACCATATCAGCTGACTTGTTGCTTTTAGCGTAATTGGATATTATGCACCCAGGTAATTTACACAAATTAAAATGAATTGCTATCTCTGGCTCACAGGGAGCCCTGCCAATCATCTAGTCATTTAACTGAAACTTCACTATTAGGCTTGCAATGTATCTGCTGCTCCACTGCCTTTTTCTGAAGAGCATAGGTGGCCATATCATCCATTCTGACCCCATAGCATATCATGGCTCTGAGCTGGAGCCAAAATAGGGGACCCCAGTGCCAGAATAGTACCTTGCTGTGCAGCCTCACCGCTGTGTTGTACCCCTGAGGTAGGTAAAAAGAAAAAGGACCCCTGAACAGTTAAGTCCAGTCAAAAGTGACTATGGGGTTGCGGCACTCACTTTCAGGCCAAGGGAGCCAGCGTTTGTCCACAGACAGCTTTCCGGGTCATGTGGCCAGCAGGACTAGACTGCTTCTGGCGCAACGGGACGGAAGCCAGAGAGCACGGAAACGCCGTTTACCTTCCCGCTGCAGCGATACCTATTTATCTACTTGCACTGGCATTATTTCGAACTGCTAGGTTGGCAGGAGCTGGGACAGAGCAACGGGAGCTCACCCCGTCACACAGATTCGAACTGCTGACCTTCTGATGGGCAAGCCCAAGAGGTTCAGTGGTTTAGACCACAGCGCCACCCGCGTTCCTACCCCTGATGTAGAGGTAACACAGGATGTGTACAGAAAGATATGTGGAACTGCACTCACCCTGTTTGGGCAGACATAAAAACTAACCTGCAGGACCTGAGTTTAGGAGGTCTACTCTCCTAGTTTCCAGAAGAAACTGTGCTGCAAGATTATTTAGATCCATTCCAACTTGGTTCAGGCCTGGCCATGAGACTGAGCCACTCATGGTAACAACAACAACAACAACAACAACAACAACAACAATTTATTATTTATACCCCACCCATCTGGCTGGGTTTCCCCAGCCACTCTGGGCGGCTTCCAACAAAATATTAAAATCCAATAATTCATCAAATATTAAAAACTTCCCTAAACAGGGCTGCATTCAGATGTCTTCTAAAAATCAGATAGTTGTTTATTTCTTTGACATCTGATGGTTGCCTTGAGCAGGACAAGGGGAGTGTGGCCTGGCCTCTGCTTCTTGATCTCTCATCGGCTTTTGATATCATTGACTATGGTATCTTCCTGGACCAGCTGGGGGGAATGGAAAGGGGGGGTTACTGAATTACAGTGGTTCCAATCTTACCTTTGGGACTGAGAGTAGCATTGGAAGAGTGCCTTTTGGCCCCCTGGCAGCTACCTTATGAGATGCCGCAGGGCACCATCTTGTCCCCAATGCTGTTTAATATCTATGCAAAGCTGCTGAGAGCAGCCATTAGGAGTTATCCATAATATCAGACCATAGCTGTCAACCCTCCCTTTTTTGGCGGGAAACTCCCTTATTCCAATGCCGTTTCCCCGCTGCTATCCCGGATTGTTGATATCCCTTAAATTTCCTGGATTTCAAAGGAAGCAGCTCCTCTCCCTCCCTGCCGGCCAGGGAGGCTCCTCAGCTGCGTTGCTCGGCTGCCAATCAGGAGTCTGAGACCGACTGGGGGCGGAGCTTGCATGCCTTGTGCAGCCAGACCCTCACGCCCAACCAGACAGCCAGCCTGCTTGCCATCTACGCGCTCGCTCTTTCACTCACCCGTTCGTGTGCAGCCTCTGGAGCGCAGGGTGGCGAGGCTAATTGGTGCTATTGCACCGCCCTCGCGGCATCCCTTATTTTCAAATCCGAAAGTTGACAGCTATGCATCAGACTCAGGAAAAGCTGCGCTTGGGTGGAGTGGTGAGATGGATGAGGAAAAGGAAGCTGAACTTCAATCTTAGCAAGACAGTGCATGTCTTAGAAACTGGTCAGCTGCCTACCTTGGATGGGGTTGCACTCCAGCTGAAGGAGTCTGGGAATGCTTCTGGATCCAACTTTGTCACTGGAGGCCCAGGTAGCCTTGGTGGCTAGAAATGCCTGATTTGTATGATTGCTCCCTTGCACTTGATTCAGAAACTGTAGTTAGTGCAAAATGCTGCAGCATGATTGCTAACGAGAATGAGAATTTCAGAATAATAATAATACATTTTATTTATACCCCACCCTTCCCAGCCAAAACCGGTCTCAGGGCGGCTAACATCAATAAAAATACAATAAAATATAAAAGAAAGGAAAAACCGTTAATTAAAATACAGGTTAAAATACAATTTAAAATTTAAAATGCCGCTTCATTTATCGCCCATAATCAAAACCATAAGGGGAGGAAACATCAGACTGAGTCCAACCCGAAGGCCAGGCGGAACAACTCTGTCTTGCAGGCCCTGCGGAAAGATGTCAAATCCCGCAGGGCCCTGGTCTCTTGTGACAGAGCGTTCCACCAAGTTGGGGCCAGTACTGAAAAGGCCCTGGCCCTAGTTGAGACCAGTCTAACAACCTTGTGGCTCGGGAACTCCAAAATGTTGTTATTTGTGGACCTTAAGGTCCTCTGCTGGGCATACCAGGAGAGGCGGTCCCGTAGGTACGAGGGTCCTAGGTCCTAGGTCAAAACCAGCACCTTAAACCTGATCCTGTACTCCACCGGGAGCCAGTGCAGCTGGTAAAGCACTGGATGAATGTGGTCCCGCGGCAAAGACCCCGTAAGGAGCCTCGCCGCGGCATTCTGCACCCGCTGGAGTTTCTGGGTCAGCTTCAAGGGCAGCCCCGCGTAGAGCAAGTTACAATAATCAAGCCTGGAGGTGACCATCTCTTGGATCACTGTGGCCAGATCAGGGCGAGAAATCACAGAACATTTTAGGATTTGGGCCTCTGCCATTGGCCATTGAACTCTGAGTTGTGATTCGCAGCTTGGAAGTTTAGACAGCCAATCATGTTGGGAGTGGGAGTGGCCCAGGCTATCGGGAATGTATATAAGCAGTTGCTTTGCCCCACTTTCCCAGTTATGTAGTTCAATAAAGGTTCTTGCTGTTATCACTGTGTCTTGCCTCATGGGAAACCACCTACACATCAGTTTTTGTTTGCTTTGTTTTAGACAGGTGAAAAAGGAAGAGGTGCCACTCAGAATGGTCAATACAGGACTCGAGAGAGCTAATGCTCTGGTGCAATATAAGGTAGCTTCTTGTGTCCTTCAGCTTGGCAACCTCATCTTCTCATTTTTGTGTGCTTTAATCTCCATCCTTCCTTTCTCTTTCATCAAAGTGATCTTTATCGGCTTGTGAGCACTTGGTGGTGTCCTCTTCCTTGTTCTCCGAATGACTCCTAGTTACGGCAGGTGTTGAATGTTTCTCAATGCTCTTATGTGAACAGCAGCCATGGAAAGAACAATAACAAGCAATTTTCACATTTCTTCCCACCTTTTCCATATAAACTCCTTTGCTGAGGAATTCCCCATATATACTACTAAGCCCTAGGAGGACTCAGGAATGAGCACACTCCATTCACATGAGACATGTTGAGCTCACAGATGATTAACCTTGGCATTGGCCCACGTGAACAAAATGTGCCCCAAAACACATTGCATGGCAAGCTTGGTGGCTGAACTCTGTTTCCCTGAAGCTTGTCTCCCGTTACTGATCTTCTCACTGTAGAGGTGCTCAGAAGCTCTCAAGGAGCCCCAGGGTTCAACAGAGCATGGCTCAAAAACCACTGGTACAACATCAGCATACAAATACTGTAGATGATGTGATCACCCCATCTGCAGATTATTACTCATTGCTTCAATTTAGAGTTTCAATTTATTCCATGCTTCCTGGCCAAGAAAGACCCCTGGCCAATTGGCCTTGGTTTAAGAAATTGTAGCACAAACAGGAGAAAAGGTTGTGCCAGAAGAACATGATTTAAAACTACTCTTTTAAATGAGTAGTCTACTGTTTCCAATGCTTCTTGAGATTCTGACAGATTTTTTTTTATACCTGAGCAATATCTCCTGATACCCTGTTGCACCATTTCTTTCATGGTGGTCTTTCGATCAGTTCTTCATAGGATGGTCTCCACCATTCCTCACTGCAGTTTGCCTTGGTAGTTTTGGATGGTATGAGGTCCGGCAATCCATCTCTCGCAGAAAAGGCATGAAGTTAGTAAGATTCAGAGAAAGATATCTTAAGGTATGAAATCTACACATTTTGTGTTGGTTTATACCAAGTTTGGTGAGGGGTGGATCTCAGAGCCATGGCTTCGAGCCCCATGTTGGACAGAAGATTCCTGCATGGCAAAGGTTTGAGGTAGATGAATCTCATGGTCCCTTCCAACTCATCGATTCTATGATTCTGCCAAAGACTGGATTCTCTCAGGGGTAGTCTTCTGGGGACTGCATGCCAGCAGTGGACAGAGCCCACAAGTTGGTGGTGTCCATCATCACTACATCTTCTGGAAGCGAATTCCATTATTTAAGCAATGTGCTGTGTTTAAAAGTGCTTCCCTTTGTCCCAAATCTTTCAACAGTCAGTTTCACCGGATTTCCCCATTGCGAAAGAGGGAGAAAAAAGCATCTCTCTTATTGTTTGTATTGTTGTGAGCAATGTTGAAGGCTTCTAAAAGGGAACAGTTTGGTTGAGATCTTGTAAATAATAATATAAAGGATGCAGAGTGATTCCCCCCCCCTTCCGTACAATAAGCTCTGTTACACACTTATCCACCTCACTTTGCTTTTTACAAACATACCTGCCTCTGTATCCAAAGCTGGCTTCCTCTTCTTCTCTGCCCCTTCTCGTGCTACTCAACAAGTTTTTCCTAAGCACAGTGTAAGTTTGTTTTTTAGTACCAACAGGCTAAAAAACAGTTTCTATCCATGGGCTGTTAGACTGTTGAACGGAAAATAATATAGTGCAACTGACTTTCGGGTGTGTTGTGCAACAAGCACTCAGAGTGCAATGAGATTGAGTGTTTGTGTGGCGGGGAGGGGGGGGGCTCGGTTAATTTCATTGTACACAGGTTGTACATTGTCAATAAAGGTATTATTATTATTATTATTATTATTATTATTATTATTATTATTACTGAAACAAAATAAAAAATAATCCTTCCAGTAGCACCTTAGAGACCAACTAAGTTTGTTCTTGGTATGAGCTTTCGTGTTCATGCACACTTCTTCAGATACACTGAAACAGAAGACGTTACCAGACGTCCCCGTTTCCCAGGGACAGTCCCCGGATTTACAAATCTGTCCCCTGACAAAATCCATCTATTTACAGGGGTACCTCGTGTTACGTACTTAATCCGTTCTGGAGGTCCATTCGTAACAGGAAACCGCTCGTAACATGAGGCGCACTTTCTCTAATGGCGCCTCCCGCTGCTGCCGCGCCGCCGGAGCGCAACTTCCGCTCGTATCCCGGCGTAAAGGTCGCAACAAGGGGCATCTACTTCTGGGTTAGCGGAGAGCGTAACCCGCAGCATTCATAAGGGGGACGGTACGTAACACGAGGTACCACTGTAGTAGGAAGTTGAAAAGTGTCCCCGGATTCACTGAAAAAAAATCTGGTAACCTTAATATGACCTGTCATTGTAGGGTGGCAGTGGGACAGAACTTCTACCTTTTGTGATTGCCCTTCTTAGCCATGGTTTTTTAAAAAAGACTCTAGGGCAGGCATTCCCAACATGTGACCCTCCAGATGTTTTGGCCTACAACTCCCATGATCCCTAGCTAGCAGGACCAGTGGTCAGGGAAGATGGGAATTGTAGTCCAAAACATCTGGAGGGCCGAAGGTTGGGGATGCCTGCTCTAGGGGATGCCCAGATGTGTGGCTAAGTAAGAGAAAGGGGGTTTGCAGATTTCACAACCCATTTCTCCTTACTTGATCGCTGCAGCCTGTTCACTTTCACTTCATTATGTCCTTCCTGGCTGCTCTGCTTCCAGTATTCCCCACACTTTCTTCGTTCATTTTTGGGGTTTCATGCCCTTACACCCCACAGATGATTCAATGCCCAGCCAAGCATAGCCCTGTCATTGTAAGAACCAACTACAGCACCCGCTTTCAAAACTCTTGGTGTTGCTGCTTTTAGCTAAGTTTTTAGCTAAACTCCATTGTTGTGGATGAGCCCTGAAATATACTCGGAGTCAAGTGTGAATTTCATGCTCTTACTCAGCTCATAGTAGCAAGGAATGAATCTTTCCCCAAAACGTCTGCTATATATACATTATTTACACAATGGGCCCCATGTGATTGGCTAATTCCGGACTACTCCTGTAGGCCAATCAGGTTGCGGAGTCACTTCATTCAGGAGCCTGATTGGCTGCTCTTGCAGGCCAATCCGGTCGCTGATTCACTTCCACCTGGAGCTGGATTGGGTGGCTCCTGCAGACCAATCAGACTGCTGCATTCTGGATCCTATTGTTCTAGGACCAATCAGACTGCTGCATTTTGGATCCTATTGTTCTAGGATTCTGCTCAGTACGTAACAAGCCCCAAACCCTATCACGATTGAGTCCCAGGTTCTGTGGCTGTGTCCAGGCTTTTCCATTCTCGTTAAATAAATACCGTTTCCTTAAATATACTTGTTGTGGTACCCAGGCTCAATGAGAAGCCAATACAGATCACCTTCTCGCTGAATTGAATGCTCTTTGTATATATTCCTTATTTTTAATCTGATTTGGGGGTTGCGTAATTGATTGTAGATGATGGAAACAACCATTGTGACAACGTTTGGCAATTTGAAAATGGAACTGGGAAGCTTTAAAGGCCTTGCCATCGTATTTGACACAAAGGTAGGGCAACAAGAGTTACTGCTTACAAATACCAAACACTCAGCCTAAGTGCTTCTTGCATGGCCTGCCAGCTGACGGGACAGCTGCAGATACATTCTACTACATCAGAATTCATCAGCAGAAATGTCCCTAGATTTCTGCTAATGTACAGAATAAAATTGGCAGAATAAAAATGATGTTTTGATTTATTCTTTATTTCATAAAATAAATATTTTTTCATCCAGCTCTGCCTTCTGAAATCCCTTCCTCAGAAGTTTACAGCAAACAAAACAAAACATTTTTTATGGAGTTTGAGAAACATGTATTCCAGCTTTACCCCTCCAATATTTTGCTTAGCCATGGTTTGGCTTAGCGTTTACGTATTCCCAAGGATGTGCTCTATGGGGAACTGGCTTCAGGCACCCGGCCTGTTGGCACAGAGGTGGTCTCAGGGTAGCGTGTGTTAGGCACCACACTTCAGGGGGTGGCACAACAATACTGCAGATCATGGGGGGGGCACCAAATGTTAGCGTCAAACAGGGCGCCACTGAAATTTGAGAGCCCAAAGTCTGGCTGGCACACCAACTCTGTGTTACAAAGACGTCGGCAAATGAGACATGAAGACTGGCAACATCAACCTTCCCCAGCGCTTCTAATATTGGATAGCTTTAGCATACTCAGGAATAAAAAGTTTTGTGTCTCTTTTGTAGGAAATGTATACTTCTTTGTGCATTCTGCAGCACCTGGAGACAATCAGTCAGGTTGGGCAACCATGTTGTTGTTGTTTAGTCGTTTAGTCGTGTCCGGCTCTTCGTGACCCCATGGACCAGAGCATGCCAGGCCCTCCTGTCTTCCACTGCCTCCCGCAGTTTGGTCAGACTCGTGTTGGTAGCTTCGAGAACACTGTCCAACCATCTCGTCCTCTGTCGTCTCCTTCTCCTTGTGCCCTCCATCTTTCCCAACATCAGGGTCTTTTCCAGGGAGTCTTCTCTTCTCATGACCTTCATCTAACTCAGCTGCAACAAAACATGTCTCTCTACAGCCACAGCAGGTGCTGCAATTCTCCGATGGTTTCACTTCAACCCCGAAGGCACACTTCTCCACTGTCTCCCTAGACTGAAGGATGCCAACCAATATTCCATATGAATCCATGTTTGTTGCTTTAGAACATTTAAAATAATAATAATAATAATTTATTATTTGTACCCCGCCCATCTGGCTGGGTCTTCCCAGCCACTCTGGACGGCTTCCAGCAAACATTAAAATACATTAACACATCACAGATTAAAAACTTCCCTGAACAGGGCTGCCTTCAGGTGTATTCTAAATGTCATGTAGTTGTTGATTCTTTTAACCTCTGATGGGAGAGCGTTCCACAGGGCAGGCGCCACTACCGAGAAGGCCCTCTGCCTGGTTCCCTGTAGCTTTGCTTCTCGCAGTGAGGGAACCACCAGAAGGCCCTCAGCGCTGGATCTCAGTGTCCGGGCTGAACGGTGGGGGTGGAGACACTCCTTCAGGTATACAGAGAGCAAGTATGTTTCTTGATGCTTAAATATCAAGTTTACATGCCACTTTTCAATAAACAGGTATGTAAAAAAGTTATTAAAGTTCTAAAAATAGTAACCCTACTGTCAATGAATTGTGTTTAATTTTTCTGGAAAGAATTATGTGGTGGGGGGGGGGCATAGTTCAGTCACTTTCTGCATCAGATATGGAGAATCTTTGGCCTTCCAGATGCCTCTGAACTGCAGTTCCCACCATCCCTGGCCACACTTTCCGGAGCTGATGGGAGTTGTAGTTCAGCAACATGCTTTCTAATCAAGACTATGGCCTGCACATCCACAGCCAAAACAACGAATGGAACATGATGCGCTCATTACTGTACATTTAAAATTTTCTGCTTTTAAAGTTGGATTTGATGTTCATTATATATTTAGGGACCCAGGTGGCGCTGTGGGTTTAACCACAGAGCCTAGGGCTTGCTGATCAGAAGGTCGGCGGTTCGAATTCCCATGACAGGGTGAGCTCCCATTGCTCGGTCCCTGCTCCTGCCAACCTAGCAGTTCGAAAGCACGTCAAAGTGCAAGTAGATCAATAGGTACCGCTCCGGCGGGAAGGTAAACGGCGTTTTCGTGCGCTGCTCTGGTTCACCAGAAGCGGCTTTGTCATGCTGGCCACATGACCTGGAAGCTGTACGCCGACTCTCGGCCAAGAAAGCGAGATGAGCGCCGCAACCCCAGAGTCGGACACGACTGGATCTAATGGTCAGGGGTCCCTTTACCTTTACCTTTATATCTTTATTTAAATTTGGCACCCCACCTTTCTACCAAATCAAGGACTGCAATATAAATCTGATTGCATTTTAATTAATAAGTTGCTATGCACTTTAAAATGATAACTATATAAAGAAATCATGCCCAGTGCTTGTGAAAGCAGCTTCGTGGAAATTAGCCTAAGGTCTGTTTTTGCAACCAACCTGGCAAGGAAATAAGACTAAAGTGAGCAAAGAAAACATTGTTATCTCGTGGTCTTGTGACACAGGAGCACACAGGCTTAGCAAATGCAATAATGATCATTGTACCTCCAATAGCTGCAGGGGTTTTTTTCCATGGCTACTTTTTTAAACTTCAGGTATGATATCACAAGCTGTCCTCGCCAAAATTCGTGTTTCTGCAAAACTATTGTTGTAAGAATATCAAGGTCTTTTTTTATATATATAATAAATGTTCATAAGTGTGCCAAGCAAACAAGGCCACATGTCTGACGCAGCACAGGAAGACAGGCCTCACACCATTTTGACTCCCAGCTGGCCAAGTGTTTTCTCTGCAAGGAGGGAGGGGTCCAGGAGGGATTTTTTAAAAAAATGTCTTTATAAGGACAGGCGGCCCTTTGTTCTGCGTTCTTCCCTGCTCACCTGTGTGTGAGGAAAGCACGCTGTTGCAACAGGAATAAAGACTTTGCTTCTCAATCTTCTCTGGTTGGCCTCTGTTATATTCTCCTACCAATGGAGAACCTCCAAAGGGCTCTTGTGTACCCCATAAGGGAATAAGGGCAGATTTTTGTATATTTCACTATTAAAGTGACAGGAATGCTATCCTTTACTCACACTGGAACCAGGTAGGGTGGCAAATTCTCTATGGAAGAGGAAGCACTATTTGAACTGTGGCCTGGTGACCGATGAGAACCACAGGGCTCAGAAAAAGAGCCTTTACACCAGGGGTCGGCAAGGTTTACCTCACCTGGGCCACTTCACTCCAGTGGAGATCCCTCCGTGGACTGGATTGCGCCCGTGCCCCCGATTTCCGGCATCTGCGCGTAGCTGTCAACTTTTCCCTTTTTTGCGGGAAATTCCCTTATTCAGAATAGGATTCCTCGCAAGAAAAGGGAAATGTTGACCACTATGCATCTGCGTCTGTGCAGATGCAATTTCCGGTGCCGCGGAAGCGAGTCCCCGCGCCGTGCTGGTTTAGCGCAGCGCGGGGGGACTCGCCGAGCGGGCGGCTTGGGGGTGGCTCATGGGCCAGTTAAGCAACCCCCGTGGGCTGCTTGTGGCCCATGGGCCTTAGGTTACTGACCCCCATAGCTGTCAACTTTCGGATTTGAAAATAAGGGATTTTCCCAAACTTTCGTATTTGAAAATAAGGGATGCCAAGAGGGTGGTGCAATGGCACCAAGTAGCCTCGCCACCCTGCGCTCCAGAGGCTGCGCGTGAACGGGTGAGCGAAAGAGCGAGCGCGTAGACGGCAGGCAGGCTGGCTGGCTGGTTGGGCGTGAGGGTCTGGCTGCACAAGGCATGCAAGCTCTGCCCCCAGTCGGTCTCAGACTCCTTATTGGCAGCCGAGCAACGCAGCTGAGGAGCCTCCCTGGCCGGCAGGGAGGGAGAGGAGCTGCTTCCTTTGAAATCCAGGAAATTTAAGGGATAGCAACAATCCGGGATAGCAGCGGGAAACGGCATTGGAATAAGGGAGTTTCCTGCAAAAAAAGGGAGGGTTGACAGCTATGGTGGGAAGTCTTAAAGATCAGACCCACAGGCCGCTGTTTTGCTTCTATCTGCTGGTTGAAGTCTCTTTCTTGTGACCCCTGACCTGAAGCTATGGGAGACAAGGTTAGGCCATTGTGGGGTGCTCCAATGACTCCCTTATACGGTCCAAACCCCACATTTACTAATTTCAGAAATTGTGGGGAGGAACCTGGCACCCGGGGATTTTAGGGGATCCTTGCCCCCGCAAGCCCATTACAATATCTACATATATGTGAATGGAATTGGCAAAACAATAACTTCCGTAGAGATGCAATGTGCAGTCTTCGCTGAACACAAGAACTGTAATTCTGCTACATCTCTGAGTTGGGGACAAACAAAGGATCCATTCTCTTTAGAGGCTTCTTGCAAAGGGCAAGGCCACAGCCCTTTGTTTCCATTTTCCAGAGGGGCAGCTGTGTTACTCTCCTGCAACAAAACGAGTCTAAGAGTCCTGTGGCACCTCAAAGACTCACTATTTCATTACAGCATAAGCTTCTGTATAGTACAGTCTACTTCAACAGATGTTGTACTTTGGGCTCACAGTGAGTACTTTGGGCTCACGGGAGACTTTAATTCAATTAATTTATTTCTCATGCACCCCTGCTGTGCCCTGGCATAGAACTATATGGATTACAGACAAAGTGCAATAAGTAGTTCATCCATTTACAAACTTTTTCAGTGAATACTAATTGGAGCTCTTTTATTAAATTAACCAAATGTTTCTCTCTGCTCCTTCATTAGGAAATACTGGGCTTGGTGTGTTTCCAGATAACTCCATCCATCTTGTTTCACTTTAAATAAGAAAGGAACAACATGTAGTATTTGTTCTGAGATCCCTATTAAAGAAAAGGGACAAACAATACATGAAGGGGAGGAGGGAGGGAGATCTCTCCCCCTTTTTTCTTAAAAACAAAGTGAAGCAAAAGAAGGGGTGATTTGGAGTGAAGGAGGGCCATTTCCCCGATCTTACTTTTATTCTGAAGCAATTGCTTCAGAGCAGGATTTAAACCGAAGGAAAAAAATGGGGAATGGGTGAAAAAACCCAAAGCTTTATTCAATGCTAATAATATCGGGAGTTAAGACAATGAAATTTCCACATCATATCTAATTTGCAGTTATAATGAATGTACAAGGTATGGGATAACCAGTCTCATACAACCAACATGCTTAAGTCTAATGCATGAAGGGGTTAATACTATAGAGTAAGCTGTCCTGCCAGGCTTAGCTAGGTCATTTCCTTTACCTTGGGAGGAAATAGGTAATCAAGCCTATTATTATCCCCCCCCTCCAGTCTACCTATGAAGCTCAGCTTGAAAAGGGTTTGAGCTCAGCTACATGGCTCTCAGTAGCCATTATTGAGTTCCTACACCAATAATTTAGGAACTTGCACAACTTTGTAATTCAGCTAAGTTTTCCTACCTGTGCAATTTTTCTGACTGATGTATGGAAAAGCTCATGAATCTGATCTTTGGAGAATTTGTAAGTAAACCAGTTTTTAACTTACCAAACGTGTGGTCTTTTCCTATGCTGGGGGGAAGAGGGAAACTTTGGAAAGAAACTTTTAAGGGGACATTTTGGAATTCACTTGGAGAGACACGTTTTAAAGGTCTACTAGCCTATCTTACCATGCTTTGCTGCATGTTTTGTGATTTTAAATCTTTGCTGGGGTTCTCTCATGCAGATCAAAATACGTTTGAGTTAAAAAGCCCCAAACTTGGCTCTTGGCATCCAGGAATTCTCCCCTTTCTGTCTCTCTTTGCACCAACACAAATAATAAAGCAATAGGATGAAGAGGAAGGAGATAATGTCAAGGCAGAAAAGGGGGATGAGTCGAGGTTCAGATAACACCTTAGGGCAGGGGTCAGCAAACTTTTTCAGTAGGGGGCCAGTCCACTGTCCAGCAGACCTTATGGGGGGCCGGACTATATTTTGAAGGGGGAGGGAATGAACTAATTCCTATGCCCCACAAATAACCCAGAGATGCATTTTAAATGAAAGGACACATTCTACTCATGTAAAAACACGCTGATTCCCAGACCGCCCAGGGGCCGGATTTAGAAGGTGATTGGGCCACATCCGGCCCCCGGGCCTTAGTTTGCCTTAGGGTTCTAGGATGGGCAGTCCAAAAAAAATCACAATCACAATCAAAAGTCCTCTGAGGGTGCTGAAGCTATCCAGAGGGCCTCTGCTGACCTTAGCACCAGCGATGGTCTGTAGGGAAGGTGGCAATGTGTGTACCTTGAATTTTGCGCCTGAAAATGATGAGATCAGATCGGACACAGGCTCCCCTGGGTGCCTTGGTAGACGAGTACAGAATGACTTCCCTGGCATTGGACCCCCATCTTTTTTTGTTTATAGAAGCAGTTCCCAAAGTGACTCATTCTGTGTTTTGTTTTCACCCTTCTTAGCCATACATTGGGGTTGCCCTTTGCCGGGTTTTTTAAAAGTCAACAGATCGAGAGGGCAGAGGGAGTGGGCCTCTCCCCTTCCTTCTTCTGGCTAGAGACCCGACGTGAAAAATGCAATTCATATATAATTATTCACACTTATTACTCAACTTAGCCTGCTTACGTCACCACTGTAATCATTTCAAAATATCTGCTTATTCATTGCTGCGAAGCGAATGCTTTCCTCTAAGTTACTTTCAAAAGTGTTAGAAATAGCTCTGGTATTTCTTGATTGTAAAAGAGCACTTTAGAGCTGTGGCTGCTTTTCATAGAATAGAATCATAGAATTGGAAGGGAGCATGAGGGTCATCTAGTCCAACCCCCTGCGATGCATGAATCTTTTCCCCAACGTGGGGCTTGAGAGCCAGTATGGTGTAGTGGTTAAGAGCGGTGGACTCGTAATCTGGTGAACCGGGTTCGCATCTCCGCTCCTCCACATGCAGCTGCTGGGTGACCTTGGGCTAGTTACACTTCTCTGAAGTCTCTCAGCCCCACTCACCTCACAGAGTGTTTGTTGTGGGGGAGGAAGGGAAAGGAGAATGTGAGCCGCTTTGAGACTCCTTCTGGTAGTGATAAAGCGGGATATCAAATCCAAACTCTTCTTCTTCTTGAACCCATGATTCTGAGATGAAGAGCCTCATGCTCTACTGACTGAGCTATCCCAGAGCAAAAGTGTAAATGGAATATATAGACATAAAACCTGGGGTCTAGAGTGGATTGTGGCAAACTGCAATTAAGATTAAAAAAAGGTAAAGGGACCCCTGACCATTAGGTCCAGTCGTGTCCGACTCTGGGGTTGCAGCACTCATCTCGCTTTATTGGCTAAGAGCCGGCGTACAGCTTCCAAGTCATGTGGCCAGCATGACAAAGCCGCTTCTGGCAAACCAGAGCAGTGCACGGAAACGCTGTTTTACCTTCCTGCTGCAGCGGTTCCTATTTATCTACTTGCACTTTGATGTGCTTTCGAACTGCTAGGTGGGCAGGAGCTGGGACCGAGCAACAGGAGCTCACTCCGTCGTGGGGATTCGAACCACCGACCTTCTGATCAGCAAGCCCTAGGCTCTGTGGTTTAACCCACAGCGCCACCTGTGGTACTACTTAGTAGTACTGTGGTACTACTAAGATAGGTAGTACTAAATACCATCCACTGTACTGGTGACAGTGTTTTTCCTACAAATTTATACACCCACATGGAAACATTTTATGCTTCGTTGCTTTCATTTTATTCTGAGGCAAAGAGTGCATTCCAGATGTGATCTCCACAGAGTTGATTTCCCATTCAGGAGAATCAGCCACAATGGATGTTTCTGGATAAGGTGCTGAATCAACTGAAATTGACTTCTTCAAACCCGAGTAAATGAAACTCTTGAATATGGGTGTACTGATGAGTTTGTAGAGTTGCCATAAATCAAGTTCCAAAGTTTCTTTACCATAGTCATCCCCAACCTACTTCCCCATTCTAAATTAAAACCAACTACCTATTTTCCCAAGAGACGCAGGTGGCGCTGTGGTCTAAACCACTGAGCCTAGGGCTTGCCGATCAGAAGGTCAGCGGTTCGAATCCCCGTGACAGGGTGAGCTCCTGTTGCTTGGTCCCTGCTCCTGCCCACCTAGCAGTTCGAAAGCACGTCAAAGTGCAAGTAGATAAATAGGTACTGCTCTGGCGGGAAGGTAAACGGCATTTCCGTGCGCTGCTCTGGTTCGCCAGAAGCGGCTTAGTCATGCTGGCCACATGACCCAGAAGCTGTACGCCGGCTCCCTTGGCCAGTAAAGCGAGTTGAGCACCGCAACCCCAGAGTCGTTCGCGACTGGATCTAATGGTCAGGGGTCCCTTTACCTTTACCTATTTTCCAGCATGCTCTTCCACTTAACACCAAGCTACATGGGATGCAAAATGAATCGCTTGCAGTTGTGTATTTGTGGTCCAATGTTGTGCAGGCTTTCTTTCATCTTTTGGGGGCTGGGGATAAGGGTCCAATTTCTAACTAGGAGTGCTGCTAATTTCTTTACCTTAGCTCAAGCAAACTAACAGTTGTGTCCAAGGAAACAAGATTCCACCATGGACATCAGTGTTTCATGTTCTCCACTCCTCGGAAGGATGTTTCCCTGCGAGGCGATGTACATTAAGCCCTCATGGCCTCTCTGTCTGGTCTCACTGTCTGTGATCCTTGCTTTCCTCAAGTGCTTTTGTATTTCTGGAATGCATTCTTGAATAACTGGCTATACATTGTCTTGCTTGTTTGGATGGGGGAGGGAGTGATGTATGTATGTATGTATGTATGTATGTACCTGTATGTATGTACCTGTATATCCATATAGAAACCTCTTGACATTTGTGTGGTTAGAATTTAGCCTTCTGTGCAAAGGTAAAAGCCATATCAATTGCTCTGCCCATTTTTTAGTCCAGACCTGCACACTGGTCGCCTATGGTCCTCAGCAAGTTGCCCATGGAGTAACGCAGTACTGATGCTGAAAAATGCTCCCCGCTTCTGTAGGAAAGTCTCTATTTATTTAAAATGGTGGTGTCGAACATATGAGGTTGGGGTTGGTAGCTTTTAAAATACCGGTACGACCTGCTCCCTCCCACACAGTAGCACCACAGCCTTGTGGTTTCCCCGTATTGCTCTAGACCAGGGCGGTCCAACTTTTCATACCAAGTGGGCCCCAAGAGTACTTTGACACAGAAGCAGGCTTCACAAATACCTTGTTGCGTGTGGGGGAAGACGGAAGCAGGCCAAAATTTGACACACCTACCCCGCCCCCCCATGCTGCCTTCCCAAAGCCAGATAAGTGAGGTGCTGGGCTTTGGGATGGAGGCACAGAGTTCTGGCAGGGTCCTTGGAGGTGTAATGAAGAACCAGGCACTTTCATCCATATTTGGTGGAACTGCAAAAGAATTAAAACTTTCTGGGAAAAATTATACAATGAAAGCAAAAAAATTGTAAAATACTCCTTCAAAAAAAATCCGGAGATATTTTTGCTAGGGATGCTAGAAAGTGAAATAAAAGAAGAAGATAAGTGCATAATAATGCACGCAATGACGGCAGCGAGACTTTTGATCGCCAAAAATTGGAAAAGCAATATAGTGCCGAGTATAGAAGAATGGCAATTGAAAGTAATAACATACCAAAAAATGGCAATGAAGATTGGAGAAATTAGAGGGGTTTCAACTCAAAGATTAGAGAAAGACTGGGGGAAATTTAAAGAGTATACCGGTAAAATGATAGATAGACACAATCTTCTATAACAAATAAAAGCTATAGCACGAATAAGTAAAAGGAATAGCAAATTGGAGAAGGTATATAAAGAACTATGGGTAAAAAAAAACACTGCAATACAAGATAGGTTGGAAGATCTTTTATTGTTTTTCTTTCTTCTTTTTTTCCTTTGTATCTTGTTTTATTTTTGTTTGCGTGTCTTGTCTGTTGTGATTGTTGTTTGGTTGGATGTACTGATTGATTTTAACCAATAAAGTTGTATATAAAAAAAAAAAAAAAAAAAGAAGCAGGCTTCACAAATACCTTGTTGCGTGTGGGGGAAGACGGAAGCAGGCCAAAATTTGACACACCTACCCCGCCCCCCCATGCTGCCTTCCCAAAGCCAGATAAGTGAGGTGCTGGGCTTTGGGATGGAGGCACAGAGTTCTGGCAGGGTCCTTCTCCCCAATGTTGGGGAATTGCTAACTAGGCTATGAGGAGAGGTTGGAGGATTCCAGGAGCCCTTCCACCTCCTTCCCGAAGCCTAGCTCCTTGGTTTGGGAAGGCAGTGTGAGGGCTGCGGTTGGGGGGCATCAAATGCTGCTGAGAGTTGCCAAAAAAGGCCCTGAGGGCTGCATGTTGAACTGCCCTGCTCTAGACGGCCAGAAAGCTCTCTCTGCAACCTGAGCTTTGACTTTTCCCAACTTGCAAGCAGGTCTCAACTGTCACCGTAACAGGAGGCGTGCGACTTGCGTGCCGTGTTGTTCCAGGAACTTTGCTTGACCAACAGTGCCCATTAAGCAATCTCTTTTCTTGATCAACCTATGCAAAAGCCTAGAGGGATAGCCATGTCTTCAGTTTCACAAGAATGTCGCATGTCCCCAAACACATTGCAAAATCACCCCTAAAAGTGACATTGCTGTGCTTCTTGGTTCATTCTCTCTGCTCCGCACGTGCATTTTCCGTGTTCCACTTGCTGCAATGTTTCAGCAATATTCTTCTATAGAAATAAATATAGAGTTACTACTAAATTGGAGACAGTGCTCTTGTTGGATGCCAAACACTTCTGAAGGACACCATGTTGACTATCCTTGACGCAACCTAATATGGAGGCAATGTAACGAAGCCCTGAAGGAAAAGATGGTGGCTGCACTGGAATGTTCCCAGTCACCAAAGCTTAGTAAGAAGGGTCTAAATAAGAAATTCATTGGTATATATACTATCAATGGTATAAAGAAGCACTATCAAGATGGTGGGAATATACGGAAGGGAGTTAAGTTGCAACTTGAAAACTTTTCTGTACAGGAACCTGGCCTCTTGTACAAAACACCTTGCACACTGCTGATGCTACCCGTGTTTCTCCTAAAATAAGACACCGTCTTATATTTTTTTCCCCTCAAAAAAACACAGTATGGCTTATTTTCGGGGAATGTCTTATTTTAACCGCTCCGCGTCGGTACACTGCATAGCCACACCTATCCAGGCCGTCTTAAGGAAGAGGCGCCGCGTCACTATGTCTTATTTTCGGGGTATGGCTTATATTTCACAAATGCGTAGAAATCCTGCTACGGCTTATTTTATGGCTATGTCTTATTTTAGGAGAAACAGGGTATATAAATAACTCTGAATTTTAAAATGGGTGCCTTTTCCCTCTTATAGATTGTAAACCTGGAAGAAAAGACTGTCTTGTTTTTCATCATTCTGTAAGGCACTCTGGGAATCCTCTTTGACTAAAAACTGGGGTAAGAATGCTTTTTAAAAGAAACAAACAAACAGTATGTTCTCTATTGCTTCTCCTCTCTGTAGTCAGAGGCATACTATAATAATAATAATAATAATAATAATAATAATAATAATAATAATAATTTATTATTTATACCCCGCCCATCTGGCTGGGTTTCCCCAGCCACTCTGGGCGGCTTTCAACAGAGCATTAAAATACAATAATCTATAAAACATTAAAAGCCTCCCTAAACAGGGCTGCCTTCAGATGTCTTCTAAAGGTCTGGTAATTGTTGTTCTCTTTGACATCTGAAGGGAGGGCGTTCCACAGGGCGGGTGCCACTACCGAGAAGGCCCTCTGCCTGGTTCCCTGCAACTTGGCTTCACGCAGCGAGGGAACCGCCAGAAGGCCCTCGGCACTGAACCTCAGTGTCCGGGCTGACCGATGGGGGTGGAGACGCTCCTTCAGGTATACAGGACCGAAGCCATTTAGGGCTTTAAAGGTCAGCACCAACACTTTGAATTGTGCTCGGAAACGTACTGGGAGCCAGTGTAGGTCTTTCAAGAGTTGGTGCCAATTTATCCAGCTTGTTGCAACCAGTTGGTGCCAATTTATCCAGCTTGTTGCAACCAGCTGTATTGCACAAGCTCCCCTCCCACAAATCTGACTTCCTTAGTGTGAGTTGCTATAGGAGGATAAATAAAATGAGGTGTGGTGGTGGAGCAAATAGCACACTGTAAAGAGAATGGCAAAAAAGAAAAATAGTGGGTAACTGTGACCTGTTGTGTAGTGAAAAGAGAAAATGTACCGAGAAACATATGGCAAAGGACTTATTCATTCCCAGGGGCGGAGGAAGCCTCCTCGCTACCCGGGGCGGCGAATGGAGGCATCCCCCTGGGGGCGGGGCGTCGTGACGTTACGTCGTGATGTCACGACGCAACATCACAACAGAGTGTGCATGCGCGAAATGCATGCGTGCGCACTCCGTCGCCAGGTCGCTGCCGGGAGCAGCGGCGGCCCGGCGATGGAGTGCGCACGCGCGGCATTTCGCGCATGCGCACTCCGTCTTGACCGGCGCCGCTGTTCGCGATCGGCAGCTCATGGGGGTGCCCCGCCGCTGCTGCTTTTCGCGCGGCGGCTCACAAGGGAGCAGCGGGAGCAGTGACAGCCCGGCGATGGAGTGCACACGCGCGGCATTTCGCGCATGCGCACTCCGTCTTGACCGGCGCCGCTGTTTCCGTGGCAGCCTTGCGAGCTGCCGCGCGAAAAGCAGCAGCAGCAGCAGGGCACCCCCATGAGCCGCCAATCGCGATCGCGATCGGCAGCTCATGGGGGTGCCCCGCCGCTGCTGCTTTTCGCGCGGCGGCTCACAAGGGAGCAGCGGGAGCAGTGACAGCCCGGCGATGGAGTGCACACGCGCGGCATTTCGCGCATGCGCACTCCGCCTTGACCGGCGCCGCTGCGAATAGCAGCGGCGGCGGGGCACCCCCAGGAGCTGCTGAGCAGAGCGGCCTTGCTCTGCGGCTTGCTCGGGGCCCGCGGGCAGGGCGGGGCCGGCCCAATTGTCACCCCCCTCCCCTGGAACCCGGGGCGGACTGCTCCCCGCCCCCTTGCCACTGTTCATTCTTTCTCTGAAATCAAGGTGAACAAAGTGTGCAGAAGACTCCAATCAGGCTGAAGAGTTCCCAAAGTAACTCCCCAAACTGGGTGAATGGATAACAAAATGACATAATGAGATTCATGGAAAAGTGTTTTCACATTCACAGATGGGGCCTGATTGGGCAATGGAAATTAAAGTAGATATTGCATAATTTACTGAAAGCATTGGCTTACTATGCTGGAGCAGTGAATAAGGCAAATTTCATGTTAGAAATTATTAGGGAAAGGACTGCAACTAAAACTGCAAATATTGTGATGCAGCCAGATGGTGTAGGTTTTAGCTGTTAAATCTCAAAAAGGCTATGGCAGCATTAGAAAAGCTTCTGAAAAGCTACAAGCAGAATAATAAAGGTTTGGGAGCACCCTTGGTATATAAGAAAAGGCAAAATCATTCTATTTAGGGGGGAAAGGTGACTGGGGTTGTGAGGGGTATGATGATAATGAAGATGACGTATAGAAGTTTATAAAACGATCCATGGGTGTGGGGAAAAGTGGATAGAGATAATACTAGAAATCACAATCCCACGCTGCACCTGATTGGCAGTATAATCAGGATTTAGGACAGACAAAAGAAAGTACTACTTTGCACACAACACATAATTAATGAAAGGACTTTACTGTCACACGATGCGGGGATGGTCACTGCTAGAAATGGAAGGAACTGTCACTTTTGGTTCTCTCCGTTTCTTATGTTCCCAGTCTTAAATTCATTTCCCACATTTCTGCAGCCATGTGCACTTTAAAAAACGATCCTCATGAAACACAGCTTAACGCAATTTTGAACAATGCACACATTCATGCAAACAGACTTCCCTAATATAATGCACTTTATATGTTATTTTCACAAATACATTTCTTTTTCTGCACACATTCCCCAAATGCATGTATTTTTGCAAGCATTGGTTAGAAACCTGCACCGCAAAATTCAGATAAGTGCAACCTTCCAAGGATGGCTGTGTTTCAGTTCGCATACTCTTCTGGAAAGCGCAAATTTATTAGATTCACTTTCAAATGCGAACTAAATTGAATTTGTTGCCCATCTCTAGTTAGTTTACAAAGCGGGGTGGACAAATCCATGGAGGATGGATCTGTTAAGCAGCTTAGCAGAACCTACCAGGTTAACTGTCAGATCTATTAACAAAAAGTATTTTATTCCAAGCCAGTATTATGCCACTGCATATCAGTACTACCGGGGGCCATCACCGGAGAGAGAATTATTGCAGAGACATTTGGCTACTGACCACCATACATTTAAAGTAAATTATTCCCACCCCCACCCCTGAAGATTCCCAGGAAATGTAGCTTGTTATGGGGTGGTGGGAATTGTAGATCTCTGAGTGGGAAACAACAGTTCTCACAATGCTTTGGAAGAAATTGTGTGCCTGCCACCTTTGGTCTGATCCTGCAGAGCTTCTGCTCAGGAAGAGTGCAGGGAAACCTGTCCCAAAAGAGGGCATAGCTTAAGAAATGGAAGTGCAGAGAGAAATAGAGATGAGGAGCTAATGTTTGGTCCATGATGAGTAGAGAAAGAAAGAGGCTTAATAGAGAATAAGTTTAAACGAAAGCACTGATCTAAAGACATAGGTGTAGCCAAATCAATAAAAATAAATAGCAAACTGAGGTTCCCCTGGATACACCCATGTCTAAAGACTATGAGAATGGTTTTTCACCTCTCGTTTCCAGAAATCTAGAAGAAAATTACATTCCTACGGTAGCCTCTCGAAACAAAATTTAAAAATTCCTTGCAGTAGCACCTGAGACCAACTAAGTGTGTTATTGGTATGAGCTTTCATGTGCATGCACACTTTTGCGTGTTTACTTGGAAACAAATCCCAGTGTATTAATAGGGCCCTTTATAGGATTGTAGTTTTAAGCTTTACTAGGTAGCTGAGAGCAAGGAGTGTTTATTCTTGGAGCAGGCGTTGTGCGCTATCAAAAATAAAAAGAAACATAAAACTTCAAATGCAAGTCCCCCACATTCCTGCTTTCTTGAATGCTCCCTTAAACAAAACGAAGCAAACTTTTACAGCTTTGTCCTTTGCAGCTGCTCAGGTGGGATTTGCAGGGGGCGTCCCGAGCTGCGCACCCCAGAGGGGAAGCCTGAGCTTCGTTTGCGCGCAGCCCTATCCTAAGCGCGGTTCAAAGGGGGCAGCTCCCAGGCAGCAGCCCCACCGGAGAAGCGCTGGAGTAGCGGGTGGGGAAGAAGAAGAAACTTTGCCAGCCTATTTTCCCTTTAGGGAATAAAGTCCTCGTGGCTTTGGGGCTCTCAGCTAAGCGTGCACGAGTTTAAGGGTGCTTTATTTCGTTCCGGCTGGCGAACGGTATAATACGAGCACTTCGGGGGGGGGGGTTGTTTTATTTATTTATTTTTATTTCTATTTCCACTGTGTGTGTGTGTGTGTGTGTGTTGTTATTCGGGCTGAAACTCTGCCAGAGGAGGCTGGACCCGCTTCCTTTCGCTCCCGCCCAGCCCTCCGTGTCGTCGCTTGTGAGGAGGCTTCGAGCTGGGCGAGAGGAGGAGGAGGAGAAGAAGAAGCAGCAGCAGGCCGCGCGAGGGCCGTTGCTATGGCAATGCCCCTCCTGCCTCCGTCAAGATGGCCGCCAGGACCGCTCGCCGCTCGCGCGCGCTGGAGAGGTGGGCCCGTCTCGTGCGCTCCTTGTCGCGCGGCGATGACGTGCTCCGGCGGGCCAGCGGAGGCTTCCCTCAGCAGCAGCAGCCGCCGCCGCCGCGCGGAGCGGAGTTTGTGGCGGCCGCTCGCGTGAAGATGGCGGGCGTCGCCGATGCCGCCTCCGCCGGGAGCGGGGAAGGCGGGCGGCGGGGGGGCGGCGGACCCCCGGAGCTCTCCCTGCTCCAGCCGGACTCCGGGCAGCAGCAGCAGCAGCAGCGGCGGAGCAGCTTCACGGGCGGCGAGTGCCGCTCCCCTCAGCCGTCTCCGGCTCGCTCCGCGCCGCCCGCCTCCAGCCCGCCGTCGCCCGGCCCCGGGCAGCAGCAGCAGCAGCGCGCCGCCGAGACGCTCGGCTTCTACGAGAGCGACCACCGCAGGCAGCAGAAGCGCAGCGGGGCCTCAGGTGAGGGGGGGGCGAACGGGGGGGGCCCTCCCTCCGTCGGGCGGACAGGCAGGCGTTCCCCCGAGCATGTACAGAGTGCATCGCGGCGGGCCCAGGAGGCGCGGGCAAAAAGAGAAGCGGAGTGCCACCGGGGCACGTGCAGAGTGTTTTGTTTCGTGCAAGTGGGATCACGTGCGCTCGAGCCCTCGCCTCTTGGCTGTTTGGGGGGGGGGCGGCAGGAGTCAGATTTTAGGTGCTTGGGTTTATCCAAGAGGTGGGGGCGAAAGGGGCTGCTGGTTGTGACGCCTGCTTCTCTCGGGGAATGGCTTGGCGGCACCGAGGAAAATAAATGCACCTTGCACTTGGTCGGGGGTGCTTCGTGGTGGTTCGTAGGTTGCGAGGTGGGTCTTGCTCAGGGTGCCAGGGCAAGATCTCCCCTGGGATCTTCCCAAACAAAAGCATAAGCCCCAGTGGTGTAATTCCCCCCCCCCCCCCCCGAAATGAGTGGATTCAGGAGCATGGAGAGATTTGGGTGGCGAGTGACTTTTGGCAGACAGCGTTTGGAGCTGGGGGGGCAGGAGGAAGTAAGTGAGTGAGCAGAAATCAAAGCGGAAAGTTGCCCTCTCTCAGCCAAGTGTTGCTGCTCTTTTAAATCAAAAGGTGCCAAGGAGGTTGTAGAAGTAGAAATAGCATTCCTGCGTGCGTGTTTTGTGCACCAAGAAGTGAATTCGGCAGTTCTACTCTTGAGACAGTACAAGAGTTCCTCTGAAGTCAAGTACTTAAGAGGATTTGACAGCCTTGCCAACTGCTCTCTGACTGGCTCCGCTGTTCTTGCCTTTTCCAAGTTTGAGATTCGGTGCTGTCAGAAGTTTGGAGGAATTTAGTTTCACAAGCACCTAAGCTGAAGCTTGTGTACTACTACACATTTCTCGTGCTAAGTCAGGCTCTTGGTGCGCACCAGTTCTGATTCATAGGTAGTCGCTGAAGTTTATTAGGCATGTCGGCAAAGGCAGTAAGTTATTTTTGGGAATCTAATTTTAGGCACTGAGGTTTGGAAAAAAAATGCTTAGAGATTCTGCAGCTCATCAAAATGTATTGATGCAGTATCTAGGTGTGGAAAGAGGTTATTGCTTGAATATATATAACTATGCATCTGTGTAAAATCGTTTTTTCCTCTCCAGAGTGGAGATAATAGCACTGGATGTGACAGTATAGGTGGATTTTGTCAACTCACAATTCTAGTGTCTTGACTTATAGGATGGAAAGTGTCAATGCACACACAGAGACTTGAGTGCAGAGTTTAAAACTGAGGTTTGTCCTGTTTAATTTTAAATTGTGTCAGAAGTCATATTTACTACTAGAGTACACCTTAGAAGTTGTTGGGTACACTGCCATTTTCCATTTCTGGTTCAGGAGACACGATTTAGAGATTTTAAAAGTCTATATTTCAGATTTAAGTTAGGGTTAATTGTCAGGAAAAGGAACTCAAGAGCAGAATAACTATTTTGGCTGTCTGAATAATGACTATCAGCAGTAGGTGATAGAGCAATTATACCACAAAGCTGCTAGACATCAAATAGATAGTGTGCTTTATTCCAGAATTATAAGTATTGTTCAAAGGGAAGCAGGCATCATTTTATCAAATCATTCCCCAAAAAACTGTGTTCTAAAAAGGAAAAAATAAGGAGGTGCTAGAAATACTTTACTACGTGAGGAAACAAATAGTGTTAAAATTGCAGGCATCTGTTCTATATAGATAAGCACTGCTGGTGCCCATGAAATATGGACAGATAGGAAACTAATTTTGTAACACATGCAAACCTCATACATCTCTCTATTGGAATTGGAGCTGATTAGATTATGTAAAAATTAAGTTCAGTTTCCCCCCTCAAAGCTGCAATTGTTTTTCTTTTTCATGACACTCGCAGATTCTATAACATCCTGTTATTATGTCACAGAAGTCTGCGGCTCTTCATGTGGATGAAACTGTACTAATGTGTAATCTCATTGGCAAATTGACTTGACTTGGGACGGCCTGGTTGGAGCAGTGGGGTATAAATAATAAAATAATTATTATTATAAAATAGAAAAAAGTGCTTAGTGGGATATCCTGTGGTCTGTAAAAGATGACCATATTACTACAGTACTGGAAATGTTTCTAAAGGATTGCATCTATGTCAGCAGCACAAAAGTAGCTGTAGAAACAAAAATTAAAGTAGCAAGACCAGTGCCTGTTCTTACAGTGTCCCTGTCAATGGCACCACATAACCCATCATTATGTTACATAATAAGAATTTCCCCACATTAGCCAAAAGCACCAATCAATATGCGGCAACAGCTGCAATGTCTTCTTTGCACAGGTTAAACACAGGGACGCTGATAACTACCTGTTGTATAAGCAGGTTGGGTAGGGGTGTTAAGCTGCCAGAGCTCAGAAACTGCTTGTTCTAATGAAATTCTCTGTCACAAAATGCACCTGGAACAATGGGAGTTTCAAACAGTGGGTATGAATGAAACTGCATACCATGATTTAAACATATGAACTCTTATTTCTAGCTGAAGGAGAGAAGGGTGGAGAGTGTGAACTCAAGGTTTGTCCTGGCTTGTTAATGTTACTCAACTGTAATCTAGCACCACATGTCACGTCACCTTTTGAGGTCTATCATTACGATGAACATTGATTTAAGATTTATAATAACAGGGAGCTCTTACATTATTTCGTCTGTAAATCACTATAAAGCATCTCAAAGGAATTTCACAGTACAACAAATGTATAAAACATTTCATATATAAAAACATTTACATATGTAAAGACCATCTTCATTCAGTACGGATACTAACTGGGATGGGGTGGGGTGGGGAGGTGGAATCTCCACTTAAAGGGCTTACTGAAAGAGGAAAGTCTTCAACAGACATCAGAGAGATCA
The DNA here is from genome assembly GCA_034642065.1 of Darevskia nairensis. Lineage (NCBI taxonomy): Eukaryota > Metazoa > Chordata > Lepidosauria > Squamata > Lacertidae > Darevskia > Darevskia nairensis. Next base: position 1,633,287 of record JAWWNI010000558.1, read on the forward strand.
TAGAGATGTCACCTGTCTCATATGTAACAGGAAGGAGTTCTGAAAGGTAGCTGCTGTCATAATAAAGGCTCAGTTTCAACATGCTGGTTGAATGTCCCCAGTGCCCATTGCATAAAACTGGTTCAGGCTAACGATTAATGGTATCAAACATCATTAAAATAAATATACAAGGTGTTTCTGATGGAAAAATGATAGCTCTCCTGATAAGATGTTGTGAACAGGATGCCTTCTCCTGCAGTGTGCAATGATTGGTTGGGCATGTAAAGGATTTTATTATCTTTTCGGTACCCTGGCCCCAACCTTTATAGGGCTTTGTGCATCTTGAACTTGGCCCAGTAGCTAATTAGCAGCCATTGCAATTCTTTCAACAGCAGAATTCTGCCCCATTCTACACTAGCTGCAGCTTTTCCAGGTCAACCTCAAGGGCAGCCCCACGTACAATGCATGATAGTAATCCATTGGTGACCACTGGATAGTTCAGTTGGTTAGAACATGATGCTGATAACACCAAGGTCACAGGTTTGATCCCCATATGGGACAGCTATATAATACTGCATTGCACGAGGTTGGACCACACGATCCTCAAGATCCCTCCCAACTCTACAATTTGATGATTTCGGAGGACCAGTACATGGGTGGCAGTTCTCGGACTATCCTGGCCTAGAAATGGCCAGAGCTGGTAAAGAAACCCATAGACCATGAAGTCATCAGAGATGGATCCAACCCCCAGATTAGGAATGTGCTTCTTCATGGGGAGTGCAACCCCATTCACAGCAGACAAATGACCAATTTTCTGGACTTGTGACCTACCCAACCACAGTGCTTCGGTCTTGTTGGAATTTAGTGTCAGTTTGTTGGCCTTCTTCCAGCCCATCACAGAGTCCAGACACTGGTTCAGGACTAATGTGGCCTCTTCTGAGTCAAATATTACAGAGAAATAGAGTTGACTGCATTAATGTACTGATTACACTTTCCCCCAAAACTCCTAATGACAGCTCCAACGGCTTTACATCAGAGGCACCCACACGCAATCAGAGGATTGAGGGCACCCACACACAGTGCTGTGTGATGTCCTGACTTTGCACGGGGGGCTCTCTGAACATTGAGGCGTCCCAGCCCCTTCACGAATCTAGCACAATACGTTACATAACACATACGCATATAAAATTTATATACATGCTGGTATTCATAAATGTAAATTTTTCAAATGACATTGTTTTGGCCAAAACTGCAGGGGCTGAGCCCCATTTATATTTGTGGTGTCCAATAATTGCTATTAACAATGTGTCACTGATGCGAATTGTGTATTCATGAATTTTGAAAAAAATAAATAGAAAGTGCTGCTGCATTGAGTGGGGGGTGACTAGCCATTCTGTTTTTGTGCCCACGTACCAGGAACCATGTGGTGAATAGCTTTTCTATCCCGGTTTCTAACACTGCTTACACGGGGTTGAGATAATCATCCAATGCTGTCATTTGAAACTGACCCCAGGGATAGGACTGGAACCACTGCAAAACAGTGTCCCCAGTGCCCATTGCATAAAACTGGTTCAGGCTAATGATTAATGGTATCAAACATCATTAAAATAAATATACAAGGTGTTTCTGATGGAAAAATGATTTTTATTAGCTTTGTTGAAGATAATATTGGAAGCCTGTCAATAAGAACTTAGTGGTCAGCAAAGCAAATTGTAACTGAAATAATTAACAAACGTGCTTTACATCCTTCTATCTTTTACTAGTTTGCTTAGTGGCATGCTTAGTTTGCCACTTCCTCCCCTTGAGCACTTCACTTAATAAAAATAGGATGCTTACTGGTTTGATCATACCAGTTTGCTGTCTGAACTGACAAACTGTGATTTGATAAAATTGGAGAGTGTTCTATTAAATTGAGGGGGAGACGGGAGTGGTGAAAGTGAACATAGAATCACAGAATTGTAGAGTTGGAAGGGATCCCAAGGGTCATCTAGTCCAACCGCCTGCAATACTGCCCACAGCCATCCCTGGGTAGGCTATCAAAACACCAAGCTGCTGGCTAACAGCCAGACACATTGGCTCATTGAAGCCTGTATTGAGAGGTGTGCCACTTCTAGTCAAAGATAGAAAATAGGGAGATTCATGGTTGTAACATGGTTGTGAGTATAGCTATGGCACCAAGGGGTTGGGGAAGCAAATAATTATAGCTTGATCTATATTGTAGATTCTCATATCCAAGATTTAATGTTGCTTAGTGTCCATATATGCTACCCTGAGTTGGGATACAAATATAATAAGACTGCTTTTCAGGATATGCTAAACACTTCTTTGCACAGCTTTGAATAAAATACAGAAACCATTTTGCAATTCTGCAAATTCTACTTTTGAGTTTGTAAACACATTAATATCTCAGATAATACTCATATAATCCTTGCAGGCTAGTGATCCAGTATAAAATCATTAGTATATTTATTTGGAAGTAAGTCCCACTGTGTTCTTTGCATTTTATACCTGTTAATTTTACAGAGAATTACAGCCTTATAGTTCAGTCCTAAAAATTCTACTCAGAATTCAGTCCTATTTAATTCACAGGGGCTGGCTTACTTCCAGATAACTGAGTTTAGGACTGCAGCTTTATTGCAATTCAAAGAAATTTTATTAAGAGGTTATATTTGTTATGCTGTCCCTGCTGTCAGTTCTCATAGAATCATAGAGTTGGATGGGACCTTGAGGGTCATCTAGTCCAGAATTTTCCAAACTCTGTGTTGCAACACGTTTGTGTGTCAGCTGCAATGTGTAAGTGTGCCGTGCGAACACTCCCCACACTCCTCCCGGGGCTGGAAAGGGGTTAGTTTAACCTCTGGTTTGCTAGTAAAATTGAATTACTGTGTCACGAAAAAATGCATGTCTAAAAAGCATGTTACCAGCATGAAAAGTTTGGAAAGCTCTGATCTAGTCCAACACCTTGCAATGCAGGAATATGCACCTGTCCCTTACTGGGACTGAACCTGCAACCTGCAGTTACTGGGATCAAACCTGCATTGTCAGCACCAAACTCTAACCAACTGAGCTGTCCAGTATATAAGGCTTCCTTGTTTAGAATGCTCTGTTACTGATCTTTCTTTCATTGCTATCAGATTGCAGCATTGCAACACAATATATTTTGGGCAGTCTAAAAGTTTGGAAATGATACATATTTTTAGTAAGGAGAATATTTAATTCAAATTAATAAAATAAGGAAGTTCGGTTCTTGGCTTTGGAAGAAGAAATTGCTTGCTTTGCACATTACACAGCAGCATGTCTGGGTTTGCCACCAGGTGTACCCTCAAAAGGAAGTTGCAGCCATTCCTGCTCTCTGATAAGGGTACTTACCGTATATAATATGTATATTTTCAAACTGCTGGGATAGCTCAGTCGGTAGGGCATGAGATTCTTAATCTCAGAATTATGGGTTTGAGCAAGACCCACATTGGGGAAAGATTCCTGAAGTGCAGGGTGGTTGGAGTACAGTACATGACCCTTGTCTACAATTCATGGTCTACATTTCTATGATTCTACAAAACATCTGTTTACAATGTTAACCTGTAACATTTTTAAGTACTCACTTAAATCTTGGGTGTATTCTTAAAATGACAACGTTTGGATAGGCCCTGTGATGCTCTTAAGCTGTAGAAATTTGATACTGAGTTCTGATAGGAAAAGTAACTTCATTGATGCATTTTAACATACCTTAATGCACATATTCTGACTGACTGTGGTCACAAAAGCAGTAAGTCCAAAGGCGTTACCACTTTAATGCACTTCCCATTAAAATGGCTGTGAACAGGGCTGGGAAACCCCCAGACACCTGTTTTCCTGGGTGCCTAAAAAGATGATGCTGGCAACTAAAAATACATGTGGCATAAACTGGCCATTTATCCCCATCACAGCTGTTGTTGTCCTTGTCCAGTTGGAAAACAGCCCTAGGAAAATGGAATCACAATCATTAGAGTACCAGGAGTATTGGAACAACTAATGTGTACATGATCGGGGGGGGGGAATGACAGGGAGCTGGAGGGTGAACATTGCCATTAGAACACTTTCCCTATGTCTCTGCCTGTGAAGGAACCAACCTCCCATTTATTTGTGTTCAGTATGTGTGCAACTATGCATACGTGCATCACGCCAAACCCAGAAGTGACGGGGAAGGGGCAGAATGGGATGTTTGCAGGTTTTTTCAAATATACATGATTTCACTGGCATGCACGGTGCCTCGGAACGTAACCCCCACGTAAATGGGGGGCGTTGCCTGTAGTGAGCACAATTGTGATCTTTGCATACAAACTCTATAGGAAAAGCATACTGGAGGTGATATTTCAGATAGGACAGACTCCTTTACAGAATTGCTGTGAGTGGAAATATGGGGTCCCAAAACGTAATTTAGTACTGGAAACAAATTATTGCCCCCACCTACCAAAATGTTCAGGTCGATATTGACATCCAAAAGGGAAAGCATGATAGTAATTTGTGGCTTTAGTCTCCTTCATATATACTGAGTAAATGCATGTTTCAGTCAAGATAAATAGGTAAAATTTCTAGATATCATAAATGACAGTGCCCAAGCCTAGAACAATTTATCATGGAACTGGCCAGTGGTGAGGTGACCCTACACTAAATCCTAGTTAAAGTTAGAGGTTCATAAAATTATGAGTGGTATGAAAAAAGTGACTAGATAGGTTTTTCTTACTGTCTTAATACTAGAACCTAGTGTCATCCAGTGAAACTGATTTTTTTGAGATTCAGACAGACAAAAGGAAATACTTCTTCAAATGGTGCAGAGTTAAACTGTGGAATTTGCTACCAGAAGATGTAGTGATAGCCAGGGGAAATAGAGAAATTCATGGAGGTTGAGGCTACAAGTTATGATGGCTATATACTACTTCAAGGATTGGAGGTTTCATCAATTGCTGGGGGGAAACAGTATTTTGTCCTTGTGTCCAGCCTCCCAGGAGCATCTGGCTTGCTACTGTGGGGAACAAGATGTCTGATCCTGCAGATCTTTTCTGAGATTCCTTAATATTTTAAAAAATATATATAAACCACACTTCTTTTTTTTAAAAAAATGTATTATTTATTAATTTCTTCAGCAGTAGCAAAAGACAAAAATCATGGACAACCTTGATACAATAGTGCAACAGTCATCTTAGTTGCAGAGTTATTTGAAAATATAGTTACCGGTATGTCATTTGGCTTCTAGATGTACAGCAGGCAAAAAAATTTAGAGCAGCTTTCTTTTGCCAAAGTTGTATTTAGGTAGATGGGCCTTGCACAGCTTTGTGAATGACCAACATCAAATGACAACTTCTCATGTTTGCTTGTTTTGAATTTTTAAGACTACTCCTAAGAAGGGCTTGACCCTGTTGATGTCTTAAGTTCCCTTAATGATGATAACTTGAGCAGGATCTTCATCTTGACAGGCTAATATAGAGGTGCTATCTGACACCTTCACACCACCCAGGGCTTTAAAGTTTAAAGCAACATGTTGAATTTGACCCAGAAACTTACAGGTGACCGGGGCAATGGCTGAAGACTAGTTAAACATGTGCATGCTGCTTCTTGCTGGCTGTCAACAATGCCATGATGTTACGCATGAGCTGCAGCTTCCAAATAGATTTAAAGGGAAATCTCTAATTAATAGAAAAGAGCAACCACCTTTTTTCTTTCTTTTTTTAATAGAGGCCTCCCCCACCCCCCAGTAGGGTGGGCGATGTTGGATTTTCAACATCGTGATTTATCACCAGCCAAACATCGTGGTTTGGCGATAAACCACGATGTGGTTTTTTAAAAGTTTGTTTATAATTTTCCATTTTACAACAAACAAATGGAAGAAAAGAAAACATGTTCAACATCAAATTCTAATATCTTATTTCAATCTCCCTCTCCCTCTTTCTGCGGTTGCTTATATTTATAATACTTTTACTGCATTTCCAAGTTAAACCATCTATAAATCATTTTCAAATAAATTTCCTTTAACCCATAACATGCAGTAAATTTTAAATCGCTTCCACGCCGACATTTCTATATTATGTCCTATGTCGATTTCCCAATGTATCATTGAAGATTTCACTTGTACATGATGCTATTAGAATGGAAAACAAAAGATGAACATTTTTGACATCACTTTAATGTTACTATCTAACTGAGAGGTTTTGAGTCACAAAACCCAGCTTTTAATCTATTTTAAATACTTCATTTGAATGGTGATATTGTAACCAAGTTGTTAACATTACTGGTATTTCTTCAAACTTTTTAAACTTAAACTTGCCACCCTCCTCTGTTATTAAGCTTCTATAAGTCGCCCAGCTTTTCTTCATATATACCTCTATGGCTTCTAAAGGCGAGAGCCAAAGTGGTGTTTTCCATTCCAAAATTTTTTTATACTTACGGTATCTCATACTCATCCCCCTTCAATAATATGATTTGTGAAACCTCTATGTATTTTTGACTTTTCATACCACAGATATGCATGCCAACCAAACTTAATGTCATGCCCTTCTAAGTATAAAATATGTGAATTCTTTAATGACAATCACTCCTTTAACCAGCATAGGCAGGATGCCTCATAATAAAGTCTCACATCTGGCAGGGGGAAAGCTCCTCTTTCTTTAGCATCTATCAGTATCTTATATTTTATTCTTGGTTTTTCCCCTTGCCAAGATATATATCAAAATATCCGTTTACCATTTCAAGAAGCATTCCACCTTGCCAATCACTGGTGCTGATTGAAATAAAAAGCGTTCTTGGTAAAACATTAATCTTAATGGTTGACACTTTATCCAGGATAAACCGTGATGTTGAAACAAGCTGCATTGGCCCCAGTCAGTGAGGCACAGGGTGAAACTGCCTCAACTCTCACCGTGGGAGCTGAGGCACTTTCACCCCAGGGCCTCATGGGCTGGGGCCAATGCAGCTGGCCCCAGCCTGCTGCTCAGCTGCAAGCAGCAGGGACCTTGCGGTTCCTTCCTAAGGCTCCCTTCGCCAGTGCCAGCGGTGGGCAAGCTACCTTGCTCGCTCGGCCCCCACTACCCAAAGATGGACCAGGTGTCACCTTCACCCGTGGTTGCCTCTTTCCTCCTGGGGTGGTTGCTCACCCCTGGAGGAAAGATGCAGCCCACCCTCCCGGACGAAGTCCACAAGGTGGGGCTGCCGATGCAGCAGCATCAGAGAGCCCTCGCACCACCTGGCTGAGCCTGCCCGATCCCATGCCAAGGCTGCTGCGGATGAGTCAAGTGCACGGGCCTGCCTCGCAGGAGCTGGAGGCGAGGTGGGGTCTCCTTTAACCTTCTCCCTTGGGGGGGTGCAGCCGTCCGTCCCGTCCCCCCCCAGGGAGAAGTGTGACGGAGTCCACACCTCCCCAGCTGAGGAGCCGTGATCCTGATACTGCTCTCATGCAAACAGGAGCCAGATCAGGGCTCTCTCAGCTGGGAGTGCGAGCCATTGGCAGGTTGGGGGCTCTGTAAAACTGCTTGGCTGAGGCAAGGGCAGCAGTGAGCTCCTCAGCTGAGCAGTTTAAAGAAGCAGAGGGAGGAACAAACTGTGCCGGTATGAGGGCAGACTGCTATGGTGGTTTCACTCAGTGGTATATTGGTGAAGCTGCCGCCGCTCCTGACTCCCTCTGCCTCCAGCACCTGACTGCAGCTTGCTTCTCCCTAGGCATGCTGGGCGCTGGTAGCAGAGGGACTCAGAAGGCGGCGGTTTCACCTGCAATATACCGCCGAGTGAAGCTGTCATCGCGATCTGCCCCTCATAGAACTCCTGGGCGATATATAAATATATCACCCAGGCCTACCCCCCACTTCTACATTGTGTTTGGTCCAATAGAGCAAGAGAAACTTCAATAACAAGCAAAGCCTCAGAGAGAGCCCAGCTTGACTGCCAACATCATTTCCCATCTTGTCTGGTTTCAGTTGGTTGCCTATTACAGTGGTACCTCGGGTCCGTTCTTAACCTGAAGCGTACTTAACCTGAAGCACCACTTTAGCTAATGGGACCTCCTGCTGCCGCTGCGCCGCCAGAGCACGATTTCTGTTCTTAGCGGAGTTCTTAACCTGAAGCGTACTTAACCCGAGGTACCACTGTATTTGGTCACAGTCAATTAGAGGCTCTATTCAGATGAACGTCTTCGTCTTTCTTTGGAATATCCCAAATAAGCAGTCATCTCAAACACTGCCTCCTCTCTTCTGGAGCTTCAAGTCTGCATTGCAAAGCATGGTGTGATTGTGACTTGAAGGGATAGCTCAAGCCAGAGTTTGTGTGTTCAGATGTAATAAGAAACTAAGGTTTGATCAAAACAAGAAGTAATCAATGAAGTTCTTTATGCAGGAGGAGAAGGAAATGAGATCTCATCCACCAAGTTATGGTTCAGTTTATTGTCTTTATGCAGCGACTGTTACAAATGCCCTTGTGCAGCCAACCTTTTCTATTGCATCATACGTGTTTCTTTTGTTTGGAAAAGCTGCAGTTCATATACATGTGCAAATATTTGAAGCTGGCTGTACTTTGTAAACGTTCCAGAATACACAAGTTACTTAACCAAAATGGGAACCTTTATATTAGGAAATTTTGGATAGGCATTTAAGTTCCTTACTTGGCTGATAGTAGGTTCATTCTCTGCAAATAGCAGTTTCTTTCCCATTGTACCTGTACAGTAGAGAAGGTGATTCCCCACTCCAATATTTTTTGTATGTTTGTGGTTACCTGACTTCTGCTTGACCTAATGATTTCACAGTTGAACTTCAGTGGCTTTTGGTTGTAAAGGTTAGTTCTGTTCTTTAAATCTTATTTTAAAAATTTAGGTTCAGACCAGCAACAATTTTGTTTACTAGGCAGATGACATGGCAGGATCTGTGTTTCCTGAGCATAGCTCTTGGCTCATGCAGCAGAAATTGAGCTAGGGAGTAATAAATAGTCTATAATGGATTGAGCCAACAGTTGCTGAGCTCTCTGGGATCAGGTAAATACAGTTTAATTAGATTTTAGCCTGTCAACTTGAGAACTTTTCATATATATTTTTCCACCAAAGAGGATAAAGCGTTAGTGCAATTACTAGTTGGTAGTTTATATTTTTAATAAACATAAAAACAGGTGCACTGGTGCAACTTTTCCCTGTATCTTCTGAAACAAAGAGTTTGATTCCAGTGGTTCTATTATATTTATTAAGCACAATTACTAGCCACTTTTCCAGGGTTCAGCAGAATACAAAACCTCCAGTGGATTAAAAACAATGAACAGTCCAAAACCCCCAAAAGAATAACCAGTCAAGGAAAAGGCAAGCTGAAAGAGACGTGCTTTACCTTCTTCTGGGAAACAGAATGGGCAAATAATGCACCTTAGAGGAGATATCATTCTGCAGCCTTGGGGCAATAAACATGAAAGCCTTTCTTGTAGCTGCAGCAGTTTTCACTTTGTGTGGAGATTGCCCTGAATTTCTGTGTGAGTTTATCAAAATTGGCATAGCGACAATGCCAGAGAGGTGGTCTCTGAAGCCTTACAAATTCTAGTAAAACATTGCAAACTTTTAAATAGCTGCGCTGCTTTCGTTGCTAACATAGGCAGCTCTTGCCCATAATTTCAGATATGAGTGGTCACAGGAGGGCAGCCCAAGTCATTGGCATGAAGTGGATAAGGTTGTTGTTGTTCAGTCGTGTCCGACTCTTCGTGACCCCATGGACCAGAGCACGCCAGGCACGCCTATCCTTCACTGCCTCTCGCAGTTTGGCCAAACTCATGTTAGTAGCTTCGAGAACACTGTCCAACCATCTCATCCTCTGTCGTCCCCTTCTCCTTGTGCCCTCAATCTTTCCCAACATCAGGGTCTTTTCTAGGGAGTCTTCTCTTCTCATGAGGTGGCCAAAGTACTGGAGCCTCAACTTCAGGATCTGTCCTTCTAGTGAGCACTCAGGGCTGATTTCTTTAAGAATGGATAGGTTTGATCTTCTTGCAGTCCATGGGACTCTCAAGAGTCTCCTCCAGCACCATAATTCAAAAGCATCAATTCTTCGGCGATCAGCCTTCTTTATGGTCCAGCTCTCACTTCCGTACATTACTACTGGGAAAACCATAGCTTTAACTATACGGACCTTTGTTGGCAAGGTGATGTCTTTGCTTTTTAAGATGCTGTCTAGGTTTGTCATTGCTTTTCTCCCAAGAAGCAGGCGTCTTCTAATTTCGTGACTGCTGTCACCATCTCCAGTGATCATGGAACCCAAGAAAGTGAAATCTCTCACTGCCTCCATTTCTTCCCCTTCTATTTGCCAGGAGGTGATGGGACCAGTGGCCATGATCTTAGTTTTTTTGATGTTGAGCTTCATACCATATTTTGCGCTCTCCTCTTTCACCCTCATTAAAAGGTTCTTTAATTCCTCCTCACTTTCTGCCATCAAGGTTGTATCATCAGCATATCTGAGGTTGTTGATATTTCTTCCAGCAATCTTAATTCCGGTTTGGGATTCATCCAGTCCAGCCTTTCGCATGATGAATTCTGCATATAAGTTAAATAAGCAGGGAGACAATATACAGCCTTGTCGTACTCCTTTCCCAATTTTGAACCAATCAGTTATTCCATATCCAGTTCTAACTGTAGCTTCTTGTCCCACATAGAGATTTCTCAGGAGACGGATGAGGTGATCAGGCACTCCCATTTCTTTAAGAACTTGCCATAGTTTGCTGTGGTCGACACAGTCAAAAGCTTTTGCGTAGTCAATGAAGCAGAAGTAAATGTTTTTCTGGAACTCTCTAGCTTTCTCCATAATCCAGCGCATGTTTGCAATTTGGTCTCTGGTTCCTCTGCCCCTTCGAAATCCAGCTTGCACTTCTGGGAGTTCTCGGTCCACATACTGCTTAAGCCTGCCTTGTAGAATTTTTAGCAAAACCTTGCTAGCGTGTGAAATGAGCGCAATTGTGCGGTAGTTGGAGCATTCTTTGGCACTGCCCTTCTTTGGGATTGGGATGTAGACTGATCTTCTCCAATCCTCTGGCCACTGCTGAGTTTTCCAAACTTGCTGGCATATTGAGTGTAGCACCTTAACAGCATCATCTTTTAGAATTTTAAATAGTTCCGCTGGAATATCATCACTTCCACTGGCCTTGTTGTTAGCAAGGCTTTCTAAGGCCCATTTGACTTCACTCTCCAGGATGTCTGGAGCCAAAAGACATGTGACAGAAAGGCAGAGGTACAGTCCAGGTGAGCTCAGGTGTGTCTCAGGGGTGCCTTTGGAGCAGACAACAAGCAATAGTAAGGGCAAGCTGACATAGCAGGGACATGTAAGACTGGGGTGCATGCACAAGCAAATGGTGCAAAGTCGATGGAAGGAGGTATGGAGTGACTGCATTGTCATCTCCAAGGTTTGGGAGGGTGACACAAGCCCTAAGTCATCCTCACCAATTTCTGCTCACCAGGCCTCTTTCTGTAGAGATAATGACATGATACACTGTAGTTTTTCTAATAGTATCTCAGGGGTACAGTAAACCCATTCCTCAAAATAACATAAGTGGATCAGAAGACAAATTCTGGTATCTAAGCAAGAACAATTTTTATAGCTTTTAATTGGCTCCTTTTGTACTGTTAAAGTTTTGTTTTTGATGAGTCTGATGACTAGATAAAAACAAACAAATCTGAGCTGATCTATCACATGTATGTGTATACACACACACACACACACACACACACGTTTATATATATAAATTTTCAAACTGGGAATAGCGTTTTGCAGAATGCTTAAACCGCCATCCTTTATTATGCTCCTCTTTATAGGGTGGTAAGGTGTAGTGAGTGTAATATGAACTGCGAAGTCTGCATTTCAGCTACCCATTAACTTGGCATTAGGCCATTTTTTTATGTGGAATGAGTAGATGAATTTGGAACTCTAAATTTGTTCTGAAGTTCATGTGAGGCTTTGGGGTATTTTCTTCCTGAACATGTCAAGAAAAACATAAATGGGTAATTTTTCTCCGCTGAATTAAATGTGGATGCCATTCTTGTTTAAAGAGCTTTGGGTAAGCACTAGATCTCCTATTTCCAAAAGAGATTGCAGGATGCGTCATCTATTCTGGCATTGCGGGGTTTTGGACCTTGGGGTCCATTCCAGTTCTACAATTTTTTGATTCTTTGATTCTATCTGTATGAAAAAATAAAGCTAAAATCACTTTAGAAGTTGCTCATAACATGGGTAGATGTTTGAAGTGGGTGGATAGAAAGTAATTAAAGTTAAATCTAAATGCAATAACGTTAAAGCTACATTTAACCATGTCTTAAAATTTAATCACAAATTGAGAACAACTAAACCATGGTTTGGTATTATGTATGGGCTGTACTGTAATTCTGAACCAAGGTTTGACCATCATCATGCTGGTGTTCTCCCCTTTCCCTCTTCCATCTCTTCACATGTCCACATTTCCTCTCTGACTTCCTGATTTGGGCAAACCATAGTCTGTCGCTACATCTGAGGCGTTTGCAGTTATAACCACCAAACCATAGTTGACAGCTGATCAGTTCTGTAAAATCTTCGTCCCTAGTTGTCTCTAACCGCATGGGCTGCAATGAGCAAACATTTTGATTGCTGGCTTACTCTGCGTCTGGGCTTTGAGCAGGATTTGGGGCTCAAGTGTGAGAGGAAAAGGAGCTGATGTGAAGTGGAAAGCAACAACATTGAAAAGATACTATGTGGTCATAGGTAATATGTTGATTTAAACTGCCTTAATTTAAACCCATCCTCTCTGAGGGACAATACCTGTTTTGAACTTAGAATACAAATATTTTTAGCCTAGAAAAAAATAGTTATTCTTTATTGAAGTATAACTTGCTTGAAAACAAATTTCCTCTCTTCTATTGCAGATCTTTCGCTATTGAGGTTCATCAATGCAGAGCTTACAAGGGGTTACTTCCTGGAGCATAATGAAGCGAAGTACACAGAAAGGAGAGAACGAGTGTACACGTGCATGCGAATACCAAGAGAGCTGGAAAAGGTAAACTGCTTTCTCAGCATTCTACTTGGGCTGATAAATTCAAATTCTGCTTTTATTAAAAGCATAACAGAACTTTCTAAACATGCATTTTTGAATAGGTTTTAAATTACAAAAAATAATTTTAAAAATTACTTTTTTTCCTGTACGCGGTCTGAGGGTTGTGTCTTATGTGTGGAGTCCAAAAACATCACTTTGTCTTTTGTATGGTGATACCATAATTGAATGTGTAGGCTTGTCTCCAAAGGGCGCATGGACTGAAGAGAACAGCATGTGCAGCCAGAGCTTCACTTGCTGTTTTCTCTGCAGCAGTTCCACTGCCAAAGAGAAAATCAGTAGTTCAATTTAAAAAGTGGCTTGCCTCTGGCAAAAAAGCCAGCAGATGCCAGTCATTATGAGTGGATCTTGTTTCAGGCTACAAGACACACTAATGGGAACCTCTTCGTAAATGCTTTATCTATAAACTTATTTCCATGGGTAAACCTTATGTAGGTGCTATAAACATCATTTCTATTCTAAAAGATGCCGAGCAAAAACAATGACAACACTTAAATCCAGCATCATCCTTTCTGAAATGCTATAGTTAGATGCTGAGCAAGATGGACCAATGGTCTGACTCTGTTTAAGGCACCTTCCTATTTTCCCACGCTGCTGCTTCAAGAAGTCTGTGGGGTTTTTTCATGTGTGCTTTATGCAGTTAAACTGTAAAGTTGTTAACGGCTGGCAGGATTCAGGTAAGGAGTCCCACTAGCAGAAGCATGAATAAGGAGTTCCACTCGCACAACAGGGCTCCCCTCCCCTGCATCTCCCCCAAACAGTTGGGAGAACCCCCAGAAAGTACATGGGGGGGGGAGATAGTTTTATCTGACAAGCTGAGCTCCCTGAACTATTATATCTTATCAGTGTGGTGAGCTTCTTTGAAGACTCCAAAGCAGACTACGAAATGCCCCATAAGAATCTACTTAGTTCTCTCACTGAAACAGTGGAACTTGAACATAATATTGGCTGGTGGGGGAAAAAATACGAATATGTTGGTTGGATTCTTTTTTCAAATTCAACTTTTGCACATTGGAATTAGATAGTAATATGTTTATCTAATTTAATCAATCTTACTGGGTTTTTAAAAAACCTTTTAAAGTGATAACTCAGAAGTCATTTTAAAGATGATTTAACAGTAATAATAATAATAATAATAATAATAATAATAATAATAATAATAATTTATTATTTGTACCCCGCCCATCTGGCTGGGTCTCCCCAGCCACTCTGGGCGGCTTCCAGCAAATATTAAAATATATTAACATATTACAGATTAAAAACTTCCCTAAACAGGGCAGCCTTCAGGTGTTTTCTAAATGTTATATAGTTGTTGATCCCTTTGACCTACTGTACACAATTCAATACTATACAGTTAACATATACCGGTAACACGTGAACCATAGACTAATTATTTTCACCCTCCTTATCTTCAGGAAATATTTTCCACATCTATTTCATACAGATGTTTTTGCCACATGTTCCAGGCTAAGACACACCTTCAGTTCACATGGGACATTGGCCAAGCCTGTTAGATCTCATTGTTACTCTGCATCATCAGCTAAGAAGGCGTATCAACCTAGGAAGGTGCCTAATAGATGGATGGCTTGTATGGGATGTCAACAGTGGAAAAGCTATATTTGATTTCTTATATTTCTCATTGAGAATCCCAGGATTCCCTAATGCACAAACTGAAAAATACTGAACAATTTTTCATAGATTGTTCCATATGAGGGGCAACTTTCAAAATTAAAATAACTTTTGCAAAAGCTGCCTGTCTCTGTTTCATAAAGACTGTAGTCACCATGATGTGAAAGGAAGGTCAGGGCTGATTATCTAAAATTGTGTCCAAGAACAGGTCATCTATTGAGGAAAGATTGGAACCATTGAGCCATGAACATTTGCAAACTTTGACTGATTCTTACAGTGCAGACATTTTCTTGAACACTTTCCAAGTGCACAGTGTATTGTTCCATAAAGTTTACCAAACTTGACAAATAGTGCTTCAATCTCATAAAACCACAGCCACTACTTTACTGGCATGGTGTCACACATTTAGGTTTAGGGAAGTTGTGAAAAAATAGTTGCTCTTCCAAACCTTTAGAAAGATTTAGGTTATTCTTTTGTTGGCTGGTGTTGGTTTTGTGAGGATTTCTGCATTCTGTATTTGTGGCAGTTTTAATAAGGTCTTTGGTGTGTAAGTGCTTTCTATGTATTACTTTTGGGTAAAGGTAAGGGTGATTTTATAGACTTAGAATTGTGATGCTGATCAGCATGCAAATCTTTAAAGTAACAGTTTTTACTCTGAATTCTCTTTCCTTTTACTCTCTAGTTGATGATTTTTGGAATTTTTTTGTGCCTGGATGCTTTTCTCTATGTGTTCACACTCCTCCCGTTGAGAGTTTTTCTGGCAATGTTCCGGTTCATCACATTACCTTGTTATGGCTTGCGGTAAGTTCCTTTATTTCTCTTACTTTGCTAAACTAAGTTGATCTAAATATACTTTAATTGGCCTATTTAACTTTGTCAGTCTTAAGGCTTGAGCTGGTTTGAAATTGCAAACAGTTTCATGCTGAAAAGCAAACAAAATATAATCCTAACACTTGACATTCATTTCTGAGCCTCACCCAGTTGTGGTTTTGAATAGCAGTTAGCTCAAAAATTCTACATGCTCTCCCGGAATTTGGTGTTAAGGGCATGCCAGGAACCTTATTTTCTAGGTTTTGTTAGATGAAGTTAAATGCTTTTCCTAAAAGGACCAAAATACATAACAAAGTAGTTCTGTTAGTGCAAGAACTCTTTGCTGCACAACACAACTCTCTCTCTCTCTCTCTCTCCCTCTCTCCCTCTCTCCCTCTCCTCATGCTCACTGCATGCCCTCCAAATCTGTTCTGTGGGTTCTCCCAACCCTCTGAAGCAGATCTGTGGGGGGCATAGGGGCACATGGAGATCAGAGAGGAAGGGAAAGTTTCAGTGCACCAACAGAAATCCTTGTGCTAATTGAACTACTTTGTTGAATACTCCCCATGTCTTTTTTTTTTAGCTACCGAATTTGTAGCCTGCAGGTGGCTACAAATTATTACTTATTATTATTATTATTATTATTATTATTAAGTTATTTATTTATACATACATACATACATACATACATACATACCCTGCTCATCTGGCTGGGTTTCCCCAGCCACTCTGGGCGGCTTCCAACAAAATATTAAAATACAATAGTCCATCAAACATTAATGGACTACCGAGAAGTCCCTCTGCCTGGTTCCCTGTAACTCGGCTTCTCACAGCGAGGGAACCACCAGAAGGCCCTCGGCGCTGGACCTCAATGGACCTCAGGATGTTACTCTGGAATATACTCTTTATTTAAATGTAGAATAATAGGATTACCGGTATACGATTATAAAACCCATTCAATTACCTCTAAATACTGGTAGCAGTATTTATTTAGCATCAGGCTAAATCATAATGTAGAGTGATGTGAGTTAGTTGTTAATAAGCCTCAGGCGCATATGCTCACACCTCCTCTGACAAGGTAAGTAGTAATAGTTTCTGCTTAACAACAGCTTGTCAACTCATCCAGACATGATCAAATGGTAGTTAATTTTAATTATAGTTTCTTTGAAACAAGCCAACTTGAAAACATGAGATGTGCTGGCCATCTTATTAACTGTCCTGTCTGTAGAAAGAACATACCATATATTGCCCACTTAATAAATTAATTGTCTTACCGATAAACATTCACATTCTTCATGATACAATTGGGAATGTACCATGTACCCCATGCCCTGTGTGCTTGTACTCAGTTGTTAGTTAGTTAGCTTTATTGTTGCTGCTGTTGTTAAGACCAGTTGTAGGGGACTGGAAAAAATCTGTTACTAAAGTCAGAAGCTAAGACTTCAGCATATCCAGCTTCTTTGAAAGGCTTGAGTACAATACAGAAACATCAAAATTGGTATCAGTTCCCCATTGACTTCATTGAGTTTGTCAGTGCAAAGAATCAGGTTATGTGCTCCTTTTTTTAGAATGAAATGTCCCTTTTGAACTGTGCTGCAAATACATTTTTGATGCTGTATAATTTGCAACTTGTTTAATAAATCCTTTAATTGGGTCATTTTATTCAGCACTTAATTCTACAATGCACTATACATTTTGTCTTCCGTGGTTAAAAAATGGCTGTTTTCAAGTTTCTTGATTATTGCATGTTTTTAACAGTGAAAATATTGCTGTAGAAAAATATATGTAGGCCTGTTAACAAATACCATTCTGAGGAATAAAGTACTGAAATAATTAGATTTAAATGAGTGGATCATATTCCAGTATTATGTGGGCATTGGTTTGTTTGAGCTGTTTTAAAGGACTTCCTATAGACACAACATCATATTCCATTCTATGTAAAAACAAAAAGTGCTCCTCCCTTCATTCTGTTTTTTTCCTCAAGATCTCAGCAGAAAGACTAAATATCCTATATCTCCAGCCTTTGTTTACACTCCATTTATTCTAGTCTCTTAGAAATTATTTAAACTGGATTCTATTCCGCCATTCTTTATTGCTTTGAAAGTATAGCAGTCCTTTTCTTTTGTGAGATTAATCCTCATTCACGTTCTCATGATTCATGCAAAGTGCAAATGTTGCATATATAGCTGTGTTTCTGCATCCAGACTCTCGGACTAGATAAAAACAGAATAAGGCGATTTCTTCATAGCAACTATTATTTCCTGTTCTTTTGTACTTGTGCATCTTAGGGGGTGGGTTCTTTCAAGACTGCCAGATTAATTTTGGATTGTTTGAGCAAGATGTTTAGCTAACAGGGTTAATTACTTTTTAAAAACAAATAAATATTTGTATTAAAATTTGTACTTCTGTAGTCATGCAATGAAGACTTTACTGGTATCTTCTGATGCCTGAGAATCCTGAGTATTTCCAGGTGAACACTTTCAGAATGTCAGTCGCGTTGCCTCAGTACACCTAACTTCTGCAAGCCAAATGAGGCTATGTTACTCATTGCTGGTCCAGATAGCAGATCCGGGTCTAGCGAAGCCTGGGGCCTGAGGTAGCACTTGGAACATTGCCCAAAAGAACAGCAGTCATGGAAGAAAAGCCAAGTTAGGTGTTATTGCATCATTCCCACAGCTGATATAGGGCTGCAGCATTAAATCAAGCTTGGGGTAGCCTTCCTCCTAGAAGGTGATCTTTTAAGCAAAGTTAAATTTATCCTGTCCAGGGCACATTCTACTAAATACAGCAGTAACTTTTGCCACGAATTGAGCTTTTGTTGGTAACCAGAAAACAGTGGATTTCCACCGCCATATCTTTGATTTCTTTTGGAGAAATACATACTTTCTCCTCCATTAAGATTTCCCTCCCTGTTGTTTCAAACTTATCACATTTTAAGTAATTTGTGACTACATGTTCTGCCAAGTTTACAGTGTGATCCCAAAGGCATAAATTCGTGTAACTCATTTTGTGGATCAATTTGTGTTCACTAACAGATAAAATATATGTACTGTTGTATGCCCCTTATATGAGACCATAGGGCTTTCAGTCTTTTGGTAGATAATATGTACATCATCGATGGATTTAATTCCATGAAATAGTAATACCAGCTTTTTAGAAATACAGGCTTTCTTCTCTGTTTCGTTTTTCTTTTGTCTCATATTTGAAGTTTGGCAATAGCAGATTTGATCTAATTCCTTTTTGCTGAGCTAAATTCTTGATTATCCCAAAATTCTTAATTAGGCAGATATGATTCATTCCATTCATCTCAAAGAGAATAACACTCTTTTCCTGCTTCAATCTGTATGTGCTACATGAGGGAAAATAAAGTTTTCAATCACTTTCCCTCTTTTCCATGATGGTCAACGTACCTAGTGTAGCAACATTACAACCTTCTTTCTCTCTCTTTCTCTTTTATTTCTTGTAAATCAGACTGAAGGGAAGAGCACTTTCACTTCCTTTATAGGATGGAATATGATGTCACATGGGACTCCTTCATGGTGAGTATATATCCTGATTTTTCTAAATCATTATCAGCTAAAATGATTTCTCCCCATAAATTGTAAACTTGTATGTCACGTTGTTAAAAAGCCAACATCAAATTATTAACATCACACTTCTGTTCATAAATTTTGCTGGGTTGTATTCAACTATTTCCTGACCAGAGTAGACCCAGGGATGAGACAAGTTAGAGAAAACCAAATGCTACCTATCTGTTGCAGTATCATTTATTTTGAAAATTATTTAGGAAGATAATGAAATAAATTGTTAAGTTGGAGTACGTTAAATCTAAGAAGAGTTTGTCCGATCAATTTTAAGAGACGCCATGCAATTTTGCCTATTTCGCTGAAAATCTTAATAGTCAAATTTCCATGAACAGGTGCTGTCAAATGAATTGTTATCCTAGGCTTGTAAATGACCATTAGTCAAGTTAACTGTGGCAAGTGAAAAATCAACTCCAGAGACCAGGCAGGAAAATTTTGGATTCTTTTTTTCTTTCACATGAGCCACAAACAATTGCGGGAAGGAGGACTAATAGCATTTTTGTGTGTGAGTAGTAAACTATGGGTTTGTTTCAAGATATTCCGTATTAGCTACTTATGAAAGATAAATATCACTGTGCAAGTGGAACTCTGCTCACTTAATAGGGCTTTTTTACCGTCTCATGCCCGCTACAGTCTCCTTTGTCCATGAAACGCCACTCCTGAGGGTTGGGCCCCTCTGAGACCAGCACTGGATATGACAAAGGGGGCTGCTGTAGAAGGAGGGAGTCCTCAATAATTGGAGGGCTACCTTGCCTGCAATTCGCACAAGAGCACCTCTGTATTCAAGACATATTTCAGATGTAAGCTGTATCTAAAGCAGTTTTAATTTTAAAAAATGATGTGCAGGGCATATCAAGTGTTCTTCATACTACAGTCCTTGCTTTATTGCATAATAAAATCTCAACTTGGGAGGCGGGCTTAATGGCTGTTAACAACCAGGATAATAAGGTGGAATAAGGATTATCTGGGTGTGTAAAAAGGAATTGAGACAGAGTTTCCTGGTTTGGACAAAGGAGGGGAGTCTGGTTTAATCTAAAACAGGGATGGAATGCCAAAACTGGTATGAGAAGAAGGGTATGCGGGTTGGAGGAGCATTCATTTCTGGATTCATAAACCATGGTTTATGAAAGAAAGCTTATCTTCAATAGTGCAGAGTACCCTGCCCAGATGTGACTTTTACTTTCTCCCTCTCCCTCTCTCACATACACATACACAAACACAAACATAAAGTTAGTAATATGCATGCGGGATGAGTGAAAACAATAGATACTATTATCTCTCATGTAAAGTACCTCACCCATTTAATTTTAAGATAAATTTCTTTAGGGAGAGTGTTTCAAAATCTTATTAATTGTCGTGCGATTTCTCATTTCGCCTTGTTTGTTTTGAGACAGCTCTCACCGAGGCCTAAGGATGAGGTTGGTGTTGATTTTTTTTCTTAGCATGCTGTTGTGCTGTCTGTGCGCATGTAGTTTTTGTTGTTGATCAAGCTACAAGCAAACGCATTACGGAAGTTTAGCTTCTTTTAAATAATGCTTCTTGCACAAAATGCATGCTTCGAAGTAGCTTGGCTCTCATAAGTGCATCCGAGTGATGCCTGCATTTCCAAATGGGTCTCATTCACATGCTACACTTTTTGGAGTGCTCTTAAAAAGTTAAGTTATAACTGAAAACAGTGGCCTGGATTCCATTAAGCCAGCGCAAGGGTTCCTGCTGGTGCAGTGGGGCTTCTCCTCTCCCCTCTTGCGCTTCCCCAAATGTGCTCTTGGAGAGTCAGGAGAACCCTGAGAAGAGATATGGGGAAGGAGGGTTCCCCCCCCCCACCTGGCAAGCATAAATGAAGGAACAATCGGAAGAGTGTAACGTGAAATTCCACCGAATTTGTGAATCGTCTGGGTAAGGGGAAGACAGGGTGGTGCCCGACAAATATTATTGGACTACAACTCCCGTTGCCTCGTGGCAGCATGTTGCTCGATCAGGGATGATGGGAATTGTAGTCCAGTAACATCTGAAGGGCTACTCCTGATCCAGCTATTATACTTTGAGCACTGCCAAGTGAGGCAGCCTTTGTGTTGTACAGTATTTACTGACACATACAAGCAAAGCAGGAAACACCTCTGTTGACCCTAGATACGTTCAGCGGAAGGCATGTTTCAGAAGTAGTTTTAGGATGTGCAGTATTGCAGCATTTTGATAACAACCCTTCATAGGATAATTGTTTGACATAGGATAATTCAGTGGACGTGGGTGGCGCTGTGGTCTAAACCACAGAGCCTAGGGCTTTCCGATCAGAAGAGCAGCGGTTCGAATCCCTGCGACGGGGTAAGCTCCCGTTGATCGGTCCCTGCTCCTGCCAACCTAGCAGTTCGAAAGCATGTCAAAGTGCAAGTAGATAAATAGGTACCGCTCCAGCAGGAAGGTAAACAGTGTTTCTGTGCGCTGCTCTGGTTCGCCAGAAGCGGCTTAGTCATGCTGGCCACATGACTCGGAAGCTGTATGCCGGCTCCCTCGGCCAGTAAAGCGAGATGAGCGCCGCAACCCCAGAGTCGGTCATGACTGGACCTAATGATCAGGGGTCCCTTTACCTTTACCTTTTAATTCAGTGGTTCAAAAAGAGTATGGCAGGAGAGGATGGCAAGTGTGGCAGGAAGATTCAAGGGCAATCAAATAAGCATTTAAACATTTCTGTGTAAACAACAGAAGCAGTATCCACTCCTCTCTTCAAGAGCATTGGCTATTCTACGACTTACTGTTGTGAACAAGGATTTTCATCTGACAAATATGAAAGTTCAGAAAAGAGAAAGGCTTCTTTGTGTTGACGAGGGAGATGAGAGTTTGTCATAAATTAGACGTAATATAAATGAGATTACTTGGCAAAACAAGCTCACACCTCTCATTGAGTTTGCATACATATTTAAGAGGCTCGTTTATATTTTGGAAATGATTCCTGTTCTTGTGTAGCTGTATAAGAACATAAGCTGCATAAGAAGGTTTTATACCTTCTGGATCATATTATAAAGCAGTATTATAAAATCGAGTACTGCTAGGGGTTTTTCTTATTGTTTTTCAGTGTATTTTTATCAATAAAAAAATTCACTGTGGCGCAATCAAATTTTTATTCTGAAAATGTCGCCCTGAGAAAAGTTTGAGAACCACTGGACTTACCCGTGAAGTATGATCCTGAAGCTTTTTCAATACAGGCATAGTGTATGCTCTTGTTAATCTTGTTTTTGGTCAGCGTTGCCTATGTAGATGTTTTTCTTAACCAGCAGATGGAGTCAGTACTTTGATTATGTGAAACAGGTTCAGAATTTATTTAAATTTACAGTGCATACTAAAGGTAGCTCTTAACTGCAATCTGTCTGGAATGCTATTTTTACTCTTTGGTAAATTCTGATATACCATACATTACAAAGCTTCTTTGATATGTACCAATCTGACAGACATCAGACAAAATAAATAAAATAAAAAAATTCCTTCCAGTAGCACCTTAGAGACCAACTAAGTTTGTTCTGGGTATAAGCTTTCGTGTGCATGCATACTTCTTCAGATGCACACAAAAGCTTATACCCAGAACAAACTTACTTGGTCTCTAAGGTGCCACTGGACAATTTTTAATTTTTTTTATTTACTTCGACTGCGTCAGACCAACACAGCTACCTACCTGAATCAAACATCAGACAGTTTTTTAAAGTGTTGTATCTACTAGATAAAGTGCAGCTCAGGTAGAAAAGACCTTGCAGATTTTATAGAAATGGCTCACGTTTTCTAGGGGCAATTTGAGCTGAATATCCATTGGTCACTCTCCTTTACATGTGCTAGTTGCTCTTAATTGGTAACCAGGTAGGTGGGACGTTTGGTAATTTTTGGAGATTTGTGGTAGAGGTTGGAGCCCACCTAAATGTGATAGTAGCAACTTTGTGTGTGTGAACACAATCTACCCTAATCACACAGAGAAGAATGGAGGGCTTAAAATGAAAAAGTCATCAGGAAGGGTGTGGCAGACCCCTTCAAAAGCCTGCCCACCAATTAACCTCTCCAGAATCTTCTCTGCAAGTAATTTTGCCTTAGCTGCATTAACTTCCAATATTGGAGCTTAGCTGAGAATAAGTGCACTTCGGGAGAGTAATTGTGGCAAAGGAAGATGGGCCGCGGGTGGCGCTGTGGTCTAAACCACCGAGCCTAGGGCTTGTCGATCAGAAGATTGGCGGTTCAAATCCCCGTGACAGGGTGAGCTCCTGTTGCTCGGTCTCTGCTCCTGCCAACCTAGCAGTTTGAAAACACGTCAAAGTGCAAGTAGATAAATAGGTACTGCTCCGGCGGGAAGGTAAACGGCGTTTCCATGCACTGCTCTGGTTCGCCAGAAGCGGCTTTGTCATGCTGGCCACATGACCCGGAAGCTGTACGCCGGCTCCCTTGGCCAATAAAGGGAGATGAACGCCGCAACCCCAGAGTCGTCCGCGACTGGACCTAATGGTTTGTGGCTCCTTTACCTTTAAGATGGAGAAAGAATTTGCTCCCATTTTGGTTGAAGGAAGGCTTTAGTACTGTTAAAATCAGACTATTCACTCACCCTTGTCTAGGTGATTGGGGCTATACTATGTTGTGATTAGTTTAACTCTTAGAAGAGCTTGACTTTTCGTTATGCTTGTAACCTGAAAATGCTCAGGAGAAAATAGGAAGTCAGGGTGAACCTGGGAGCTCTGGTATAGTTACCCACTGTCATTCAGAACACTAACAAAAACTTCTAAATTGTCAAGAAAAGGTCCTGAAGCTTGAAAATATTTTCTGTAAATTATTTGAGTTTGGACTGAAACAGAGTTATTCTATATGAGGATCTGAGATTATAGAAATTCTTGCATTGTGTGCTACAGGCTAATCTTGCTTTGGCGTAGTCTTGAGCATTTAGAGAAAAATAATTAATCACATGTTTATGCCTCTGAATATTTTGTAAAATTGCTATTTCAGTAAATCTTGGCTTTACAAAACATTTTTTTTACTAATATGTAACCAGAGTCAGATTTCAGTGTTTAATTATTCTTCAACAAAATGTATTCACACATCTTCTGAGTTAATGCTGACAGTATAATATACTTTTGATAGCTTGTGTAGCTGCCCTGTTATCAGTATGATCCATTTTCTTCTATAGTTCAGGCAATGTAAAGCACATGATGGCCACATTCAGACAATTGTACCTCAAGTTTGATAAAGCTAGATATGAATTGTCATTTTGCCTGTGCATATATTTCCCCTTCTACACCATTTGCAGCTTGCCTGATTGCAATGTAAGATGCTCTCAAGTAATGAAGCAATCATACGTTGTTTTGCTGTTAAACCAAGTGAACTTCATTTTCCATCTCAACCAAACCTTGTTCCACCTTCAAAGCAATCTTGGATCTTGATACATGGTTTTGTAGTTGGTTTAAAATTCTGGCTTGTTACTTAATCGGTAACCACAGTCCCTCTATTGAAGCCACATGGTTTTCCTCAAGAGTTCAACCTTTTACAGTTTCCCAAAAGAAATGGAGCAAGAAGTTTTAAAAATTAGGAAACCACAAACCAACTCACACTAATTTAATTTGGTTTAATTTGTAGGAGACAAACAGCAAAATATGCAGGTTTTTAAAAATCTCTGCATTACTTCATGTTTCTCCTTAAAACAATTAATTTCCAAAGCTTTTTGCCTACAAATGTCCCTACATTTCTTCGAGCGTTCCAAACACAAAGCCATAAAAACGCCACAAACAAATTTCTGTTAAGTGTCTGTTTGCTGATCGCATTTCCATCTCACAAAATAAACATATGTTTTTGTTTTTAAATCCTGAATAAATTACTGTTAGGAACAGACAGGAGTCTGAGTGAGCAGAGCAGGCAGGTGGGGAGGAGGATCCAGGGAAAATGCGCAGTGATTTGTGGGATTCTGTGCCACCTGTAAGGTTAGATTAAAGGTTGCAAGGTGGAGCTGCCTCTGAAGACAGTTCGGATAGTTCATCCGGTGCAGAATTTAGCGGCCAGGTTGCTCATGGGGGCAAGACGGTTTGGGCAGATTACACCAAGTCTGGCCTAGCTTCACTGGTTTGCCAATTAGTTAATTTAATTAATAGTAATAGACTATTCTGGGTTACTTCTTGGAATGATTATCTTTTTGAACTCAAAAAGGAGGTATTCTGCTTTCAGCAAAACAGGTTGCCTGCTCTCCTCTTGCAAATTACTTTCAGTATCGCTTTTAAGTCCTGAGTGACCCTCACCAAAGAGTTAAGTATGAATCATTACTGTAGTTCTAGATTGACTGGGGGCAAAACCAACAGCAATTTAAGCATTTGTTGTTAAAATAGAAAACATGCCATTCAGTACAAGTGCTTTGCGTTTAGTGGCTCTGGTGCTTTTTTATGTACTTTTGAAAAACTTATTTAATATGTGGCTATTGTTTACAATTGTACTATTTGTTTTGTGTACTTTCTATATTTCAGTGATAGACGTTTGCTCCAGCCCGCTCAGGTGTGTGATATTTTCAAAGGAGTTATATTGCTAATCTGCTACTTCATGATGCACTATGTTGACTATTCCATGATGTACCACCTGATCAGAGGACAGTCTGTCATTAAACTCTACATCATCTATAATATGCTTGAGGTAAGCAAATTGCCATTGGAACTGTCAAAACATGCTTCCTTCCTGAATATTCCAGATGGAACAATTTCAAAGTTGGTAAAAGAATTGTGGTAATTCTGTAATATATTTTCTGCCCTGTTATGGGACAAAGATCCATTTTTCTTCAACAATGATAAGCTATAAATCGTATTGTGGATGCCATAGTTTTAGTATTTAGGTAAAGGGACCCCTGACCATTAGATCCAGCCGTGAACGACTCTGGGGTTGCGGCGCTCATCTCGCTTTACTGGCCAAGGAAGCCGGCGTACAGCTTCCGGGTCATGTGGCCAGCATGACTAAGCCACTTCTGGCGAACCAGAGCAGCACAACGGAAACGCTGTTTACCTTCCCGCCGGAGCGGTACCTATTTATCTACTTGCACTTTGACGTGCTTTCAAACTGCTAGGTTGGCAGGAGCAGGGACCGAACAACAGGAGCGCCCAAGCGGAGGCAGGACCCCAGCTCCTACCTGATCTTCACTGTGATAGCTTCGCTCTGCTGTGGTGCTTCCGCCTCTGGGACACAGTGCCCTCCCGAGTATGCACGTGCCCCCCCAAAGAACCCCAATTTTTAAAATAAAAAAATCCCAAACCCAGACATTTTCTTTAAAATGTAAAAATCCACCCGGATGAGCATGTTGGCCCCCAAAAAGAGGACATGTCCAGGTTTTCCTGGATGTATGACAACTCTAGAGGTAGTCAGCTGTTACTATCAGAAAGTTCTTACTGATATTTATTCGGAATCTCTTTTCTTGCAACTTGAAGCCATTGGTTCAGGTCCTAACCTTTGCAGCTTTAAGGTGGCTATCATATCTTCTCTCAGTGTCCTCTTCTCCAGGCTGAACATGCCCAGCTGCATCAACAATTCTTCATTAGGCTTGGTTTCCAGACCCTTGATAATCTTGTCCGCGCTCCTCTCCACATGTTCCAGCTTGTCAATATCCTCCTTAAATTGTGGCACCCAGAACTGGACACAGTACTCCAGGTGTGATCTGACCAAAGCAGAATAGATTGGTGGAACTATTACTTTCCTTGATCTGGACACTATATTTCTGTTGATACAGCCTAGAATAGCATTAGCCTTTTTGCTGCTGCATCACACTGTTGATTCATTTAAGCTTGTAGTCTACTAAGACCATAGATCGTTTTCACATATACTACTGTCAAGCCAGGTTTCCCCATCTTATATTTGTGCAGCGGATTATTCCTTCCTAAGTGTAGAACCTTACATTTGTCCCTATTGAAATTCATATTGGACCAGTTCTCCATTATGTTTAGTATGAGAGAGGGACAAAAACCTCTCCCTGTCTGCTTTCTCTACATCATCATGATATTATGCATCTCTATCATGTCTCAATTTACTTGGCTTATTTCTAAACTAAAAAGTCCCTTGTAGGAGAGTTGCTCCAACCCCTTGATTCTTCGGTTACCTTTTTGAGATGTGGCAACACAGTATTCTAAGTATGGTCTTGCCATAGATTTTTGTGACAGCATTATGATACTGGCATTTTCGTTTTTGATCCCTTTCTTAATATAATGATCCCATTGACCCAGTTAGAAGAGATTTCTGAAGCTCATCTCAATCCCTTTTGTTGTCACCACTCTAAACAATTTGGTACCATCAGCAAACATGGCTACCTCACTGCTCATTCCAACACTAAATCATTAATGAGCTATTTAAAAAGCTCAGGACCAAGTACCGATCCTTGCGGGAACTCCAGTTTCTACATCCCTCCATTGGGAAAACTGTCCATTTTCCCCCTACCCTTTGCCTTTTGTTTCTTAACCAGTTACTAATAATCCACAGGAGAACTACTCTTCTATTACTGTTAAGCTTACTCAGGAATTTTTGGTGAGGTACTTTGTGTACTTTGATTGTCAAAAAGCTTTTGACAATGTTAACGGGATCAACACTATATGCATGTTGACACTCTGAAAGAAACAAAATAAAAAATAAAAAAAATCTTCAGATACTGCATGCACACGAAAACTCATACCAATAACAAACTTAGTTGGTCTCTAAGGTGCTACTGGAAGGGATTTTTTAATTTTTTATTTTGTTTTGACTACGGCAGACCAACACGGCTACCTACCTGTAACTAGACACTCTGAAAGGTTAGTCAGACAGGACTTACCCTTTGCCGAAGCCATGCCAGCATTTGCTTTGCATGCAGAAGGTCCCAGATACAATTTGACATGTCCAGGTAGTGCTGGGAAAGACTCCTATCTGAAATCCTGGAGAGTTTCTGCCAGTCAGTTGGCTCCCATTTCACTCCACTTCTTTAACCAGCAAGAGCAACAGATGATGGTTGCCTGGCTTAGGTTTATATCTGAACTGGAGCTCGTGATTTGTTTCTCTTCAAACTGCATACCCTCCAACATTTCTCCAATGAAAATAGGGACATCCTAAGGAAAAGTGGGACATTCTGGGATCAAATCAGAAACCGGGATGGCTTCTGTAAATCCAGGACTGTCCCTGGAAAGTAGGGACACTTGGAGGGTCTGAAACTCTCGTGTTAAGCAATGGTTTGTTCATCGCTTACCAATTATAGTTTGTTTGGGTGAAACTACAGTACTTGGGATAGATGTGACACTATGCTGTAGATCATGGTTTGTTGCTTCCACTGACAAGAGGGAAGGAGCAAAGTGGGAGCAATCTCCACATTCATGGTAAACCATTAAGTGTAACTTACCAAGATGTGCACACTGGGCCAATTATGTATTTGTTATATTTGCCCCATAAATAGAAATGTGCGTCTTCATTCTTCCATCCACGCATACTGAACACCCAAAGATCCCCCCCCTCAAAAAAGCAACCACTTCTGAAAAAAAACCACCAAAAAATCAGATTTTTTTTGAGTGAGCTCTTTCCGAATCTTTCCAGTAATGTAGACATTTGCTGAATACCCGCAAATGACATTTTGTTTTTGTTTTTAGATTCATGTCTCCCGGCTCCTGCTCCTTTATGAACTCCCAATGTACATAATGCTAGTGACATAGCCCCATCATGGAATTCT
This sequence comes from Darevskia nairensis, assembly GCA_034642065.1. Lineage (NCBI taxonomy): Eukaryota > Metazoa > Chordata > Lepidosauria > Squamata > Lacertidae > Darevskia > Darevskia nairensis. Next base: position 1,662,009 of record JAWWNI010000558.1, read on the forward strand.
TCTGGAGTCTGGAGCCGGAATGTAGGGTTTAGGTAAGTCCAGTTTAAAGAGAGGGGCGGTATTGTGTGGTATCTAAGCATTTAGAGTCCTATTAAAATTAATTTTTTGGAGACTATAAAAAACAAACAAACCACACAATATACTTTAGGGCTATTATACTAAGTTTGGTTTTTCCCCAAAAAAGAGAAAGAAGGAGCTGGAAGAGATTGAACTTCCTTTGTCGTTTAGAAAACAAATTACTTTTCTTGAGGGTTTCATTGAACCAGAGGCGTAGCAAGCCCCGGTGGTACCCGGGGCGGAATTTTTTTTGTCACCCCCCCCACCACTTTAATTTAATTTTTTTAAAAAAAAAATTAAAAAGTGTCACCCCCCTCTGATGGTGCCACTTTGTGAGGTGTGGGGGTTTTGTGTGTGTGTGTCTACTATCTCTTTTTTTCAATAAAGTTAAAGTAAATAAAAAATTAAAAATTAAAAAAAAAATTAAAAAAATTAAAAACTGTCACCCCCTCTGATGGCGCCACTTTGTGAGGTGTGGGGGGTTGTGTGTGTGTGTGTGTATTATCTCTTTTTTTCAATGAAGTTTAAAAAAAATTAAAAAATCAAAAAATAATTTTTAAAAAATAAAAATTTTTTTTTAAAGTGTCACCCCCCTCTGGAGTGGAACCCGGGGCGGCCCGCCCCCCCGTTGCTACGCCCCTGCATTGAACCAACCTAAACCATAGGCAATACCCATAGAGTATAGAGGGGAGGATAACACTTAAAACATGCTTTTGTATGCAGAAAGGCACACTTACAAATATATGAAACTGGAAGGCCTTATTTACTATTTGTTCATAATGTACCGGTACATAATTTGTACGTGAAGGACATTTCTCACTGGACCGAGCTGTTCTTTCGTTATGTCACTTCTGTATTTTCCAGTTATGGTAAGAATTCATATCTACACCACCTTGTTCATTACCAAGGTTAACAACCATCTTTTGAATAAACCACAGAACCAAGGAGTTTGAGTTCAGCATCCAGGAGACACCCAACGTTCTTTATAGCTATTGCAACAGGAGTCTTTGCAATAGCTTCGTAACAATAAGATCGTGTGAGCTTTCATAGCCCCTCGTCGACGTGTTTTACAAGCCATGGAGCTTGTTTTTGAACTTGAGTTTAGGTTTTTAACCTTTTGGATGAAGCAAGATTAGAATTCCTAGTTTGGATAATTACCACTTACTGTTTGGGAGTGTTCTTCTTCTCCTCTGAAGTTTCTTTAATCCTCCCCCTAGATTTAATAGCAAACAAGCTACTTTGAGTTATATAAATACATTAACTTTTTTCCTTCTGAGGAAACTGATAGATCATAACAGTGAAACGAGAATCTTAGCCGGCAACTCGTTAAGGTTATTTGTTAGTTTATCTTGAGTTATTTATTGTTATTTGGAGTTATTTGGAAGGTTTTCTTGAGTTATTTATATTTCTTTGAATTAGTTTATAACGTTTTGAGGATTTTTGCTTTTGAGCACTTCTGCTCCTGAATCATTAAACATATTGTTTGTTTGAGTATCATTATATAAATATACGTACATCTCGTTTCAGGGATCTTTCACGGTGTAGATTTCCTTTGTTGTAATTCAGTTATTCCCGTGATTGTCTTTTTTGCCTAATTGCAACAGGACAGAGCTCATTCAATTCAACGTGCCAGTTGAGAAGGTCTGTCCCGAGGCACTGCAGAACAAAGGCTTGTATAGTAGTTCAGACACAGCAAACGAGTCATAAAACATCTTCACATATGTCAGGAAAAGTTACAGGCCATGAGAAGTAAAACACACATGGTTCCATACTGGTACCTTCACCCCCGGTGAGGCCATTTGACCGTTTTAGGTCTTGGATGTCCAGCGTTACCCTGGCAACCTAGCCATCAGTGGGAGGGAGGATCATAAAATCCTGGGTCTCAGATAGCTTCAAGGATAGCTGATTAACACTCTGCTGCTAAAGTATCCTGCCATTTTTACCACTTTCAGGGATAGATAAGGAGAGATGGAATGCAGTGTAGGAGAGAAACACTCGCAAATGCAGAACACAAAAAAACAAGCCTAATACATTCTAAAAGGTTAAATGCAATTAAAGTGGAACATTGAAACATTATTAAAATAATAAAAATATACACCCGGGTTCACTAATTCTTAAATCACAGTTCAAAAGCAAAAGTTTGTTTTTTTAATATTTTTCGTAACTTTAAGCCAGGATCATATTATGTGAAGCCCAAATAGTGCTTGAACATTGGTGAGTGAACTCACAGTTGTATACTATAAAGCACAGTGGATCCGTCCTTCAGGTTGAGGTGACAGTTCATATAACCAGTGTCTCCATTTGATCCCTGTATGGTTCGAAGCCTACCTGCAACCCTGTGAATTTCTGTACCTGGATCCAGAGATGATGGTTCACACTTTTTGCAGTAGGGAAGTTCTTTGTGCGCATTTGATGATGTATGCCTTAGCTCAGCACCTTGTGCATATTGAAAACCATGGAAGCCCCTTCATCAGGTGGGGCTTCCAGCTAGCTGAAGTGACAAAGAGCCCTAGTATTGCTAATTAGCAATGTTAAAAATCATAATTGCCTTTAAAATAATTAAAGGTTAATGTGAAATAATAATTAATAATAATAATAATAATATTTATACCCCACCCATCTGGCTGGGTTTCCCCAGTCACTCCGGGTGGCTCCCAGCAGAATATTAACATCACGATAAAACACCAAACATTAAAAACTTCCCTAAACAGGGTTGCCTTCAGATGTCTTCTAAAAGTCAGATAGTTGTTTATTTCCTTGACATCTGATGGGAGGGCGTTCCACAGGGAGGGCGCCACTACCAAGAAGGCCCTCTGCCTGGTTCCCTGTAGCCTCACTTCTCTCAGTGAGGGAACTGCCAGAAAGAAGACCCTTGGAGCTGGACCTCAGTGTCTGGGCTGAACGATGGCCGAGGCTGAAATATGAAATCGTAGATTTTAATGAGTCTAGTATGATGGAGGTGGATACCACCCATTATATTTGCCTTCTAGATTTTGATCATTTAGGACATGTTCATGCTTTATGAACATTTCTCACATCAGTGAGGGCGTAGAAGATCAGCAAGGGGTGCAAGCCAAACAAACTCGTGCGCGCGCACCCCCCCCAAGCAAAATTGAAAGGGTGGTGGTGCTCTTGCATATTTTCCTTCCGAAAGAGCTGTTCCTGTTAAGCTCCTGCCACCAGAAAGCTGTTGAAATCGGGTGATGAGTGTCTGCTGGCTAGTCCGTCTTGGGAGAGACCCTCTTGCAGAAACACTGCAGGTACAAACAGGCAGGCAAATCGTACAGCGCCGGCCAGGCACGTGGCACAGTGTCTTTGCTTTCTATCTGGGAAGATGATCGAAATTTATTCTCCCTCTCCTGCTTGGGATGGGTGTGGGCAGCACAGAGTCCTACCCGTCTTTCCTTCCCATCCATCTGCTGCCTCTTGTTTATCTTCCCCCAGGCCCCGTTTTGCATTTCAGTGCTCCCTCCAGATTTCTTTCTCCGGGTGCCTCCCTTTCTCCCCCTCACAGCTCTCGGGGTTCTTTGGCATCTTCTTTTTTCTTGAGACTATTTTCCCAGAGGAAAAAACAAAACCCTGCTGCTTCTGTTGCAGCAACTGCACTGTATCAGCCCTCTGACCAGACATTCATAGTTACAATTCCACAGCTGCAGTGACCTGACATTCCAGCAGTTTTGCTATTGCCCTAGGGGGAATTTATACGTGCAGTCAGTTTATATTATCAATATATGACATTTTCTGCTCCACAATTTAGTCTTTAAGTTGAATTTAAAAACATTAATTGGAGGGCGCACAAATACTTCTGCATCCTTTTAAAGACGTGGCTTCAAACAGCATTCTGTGGAACTCTAACTTCTTAGAAGACTATCAGGGACTTCTCTGAAAAAGCATCTCTGAATGCATCTCTGAATGCTTCTCTGAAAGCATCTCTGAATGACATTTATTGACCATTACCAATGGCTCCCTGCAATGCACAACCCCAGAGGTTCTGGGTTGCACTGTTTTGTTCACACAGGCTAATGGTGGGATCTGATAGGTCTGGCCAATGCTCCACATAAGGTGACTTTGTGCTTGAAGCAGAATTGTAAAACGTCTATAACACACAGGCATTCCATGGCCAATAAGCAGCAGGGATACTTTGCAGATGTTGAGGGAAATGCTACTTGGAAGTAGAAACTTTGAAAACAAAAATTGTACCGTAGCTAACTTTATTTTGAATATCCTATTTTATGTATTTTATGTTGGACACTGACATGTTAAGAGTATACAGTAATTAATGGAAAAATAAACTCTGTTGCCTTTGTTTAGGAGGAACATAGCTGACAAAATTAAACCACCTTGGTTTATACTTCCTTGTTGTGTTTTCTCTCTCTTTCTAGGTAGCTGATCGTTTGTTTTCATCGTTTGGTCAAGATATTTTGGATGCTCTTTATTGGACAGCTACAGAACCAAAGGAGAGAAAAAGGGCACACATAGGCGTGATTCCCCATTTTTTCATGGCGGTGCTCTACGTCTGTATCCTTTTGTGTCAGAATTACAATCCCTTTTCATCTCTATGAATGCTAAAATAGTATTTAAAATGAAGTAAATTGAAAACCTTCTATTGGGCAAGAATTAACTAAGGAGAACTCCTCAATCCAGCCATGCAGGACTTGTACTTAAGCTGCCCACTTACCACAAACTATATCCAAGAACAAACCTTGTTGATAACCTGCCTTGTCCACATTGCATGTTTTTCCTGCTAACCTTGCTTTTAATGCTTGCCCCTGGCCTGGCTTGCATTAACTCTTAGCTAAACCATGGCTAAACCAAGGAGCCAGCGTGCAGGTGCTCAGAGGAAAAATGACAACTACTTATTTCCTTCCCTGGTCCTGCTGCTACTATGCTACCTAGAGCTGAGCCATGGTTTGGTTTACTGTTACACCTAAACCCAGAGTTGTGTTTTGTCTGGAGAAACCAAAGTGGTTCGCTACATTACCAAATGGACAGCAAATATTAGTAGGGCATGCACACCCACGTCTCTCAGGGATAGTGGTAGCAAAGCAGTACAGTGGTACCTCAGTTTAAGAACAGTCTGGTTTAAGAACGATTTGGTGTACAAACTCCGCAAAACCGGAAATAGTGTCTTGGTTTGAGAACTTTACCTTGGTCTAAGAACGGAATCTAAACAGTGAAAGGGCACCAGCAGTGAGAGGGAAAGCGCGCCTCGGTTTAAGAACGGTTTCGGTTTAAGAACGGACTTCCGGAACAGATTAAGTTCATAAACCGAGGTACCACTGTATTAGTAATTGTTGAACCTTCCCTTGGAATGCTTAAAATCATGCAATGGACATGGTTAATACAACTGCATGTTTATTAGCAAGCTACTCCATAGTATATAGCACAGTGATATTTAAAAGTCTGTTTGGGTTAAATAAAATGGGGTGGGGGTATCTTAAAATTTGGCATAATATATATTGCAATTGACTGTTTTCTTCTAAAAAGCATTTACCTTAACATATATGACTACAGTCTTGCATGCTATCCTGATAATGGTCCAAGCAACGACACTCAATGTAGCATTCAACTCGCACAACAAGTCACTTCTTACTATCATGATGTCTAACAATGTAAGTGTTTTATAGATATATTTGCCTCACTGGCTTTGGCATACTCACTATATAAGAAGCAACTATGATGTGTGACAGTACTTCTGTTAAATGATTTATATGTTCTCAGAGTCAACATATTTTGTAGGAAATGATTTTTTTAAAAAAATAAAAGTATAAGAATGTTACTTTCTTTAAATTGCAGTTTGTTGAAATTAAAGGAAGCGTTTTCAAGAAGTTTGAAAAGAATAATCTGTTTCAGATGTCAAACAGTGGTATGTACATATATGTGAGCTGCTAATTCAGGAGTACGTGCTTCTAATACATTATATATCATGTAGCATGTGTGAAATCAGTGGGTGGATTTGACATAAAAACCCGCATGATCATAATTTGTGGTGTTCCTCTTCAAGTATGGCAAGGGGCTCGTTCACCACCCCAATCTGGGTTGGAAAAGGTTTTTCTCTTGAACAGCAGTACTGAAAATAAAACCATGGGTGAGTTATGAAGTGGTGTACAATTTTAATCCTGTTTTGAGATTTATCAGGCTAATAAAGATAAGTTGGAACCAGACTAAGTTGTAATCAAGTCCCACAGAGCAGAATAATGAAGTTAGTCATGACTATTGTTTCATACTCATTTTCATGAAACCCATTCATGAGTAACGCTCTTTGGCTCCCACCCTAATGAAGTAGCGGTTCTCTTATAGCTATGTATTTATTTTGGTCTGGTTCACGTATAAAATTAAGCCAAACCGTAGCCTAATGCAAATGTATGGGCTCCTGGAGAAGAGGCTGCGTCTGATCCTGCGCTGACCTAAGCCACGGTTTGGTTTAGCATGTCATCCAAACCCGACTCGTGCTTTAACTCTGTCCAGACAAGTCATACATTGTGACCAAGGACCTTACTTGGTTTTGAGATGAAATCCAGTCTTCCGTCCATGTACCCCACTGCTGTCTTGCTTCGCTTCTAATTCTGTACAGTGTAGGTGCATCACTTGCATGAATTCAATTAAACTCACTTGGCTCTGGCAGCGGCCTTTCTTTGCATTGGGCAGAGAGAAAGTGAGGGAAGGCAGTTAAGAGGCAGTTAAAGGACACACACACCCCCCTTTGCTAGCAGCCAGGTAAACTTTGACTGTATTCAGTGTTGCTCCTCTGGAGCATTCGGAACCCCCATGTGTGATGCAGCTACACTATAATCAGATTTTATTGTGTGTTAAATTCATAACACTGTTAAAAATACCGAAAACCTTTTGTCACTCTCGACATGTTTCAAACACTTAAACTTAAGTTCATTCCTGCCTCCTTAAACTAGAGGCCTGTGCGGAAGACCCATTGAATGCTGTGGGACTCACTTTCTGAGTCAATATGCATAGGATTGTACTGTGTGATTAGCAATGATTTTTCACTTTTTTCATATGTTACATATAGCAGTAATTACTAAGTCAAGCCAACTTTAGATCCAGTATTGTAGAGCATCACTTTTGCTGTGTCAGATGTATGCCGTTCCCCGAGGAAGAGTACAGTTGTATATTATTCCAGATGTGCACAGAACAAATAAACAATAAAGGCAACTTATTTCCCATGTTCAGATTGTTAGGTTGGATTTGATGAATCCATACATCAGTCGTGAACTTGTTCCATGCTCTTGCATAAAGTGCAGCTTTTTATAAGTAATATTAATCCACTACTAAATTTAGCCTCTGTATAAGAACTCTTCTGTAGAATGGGGATGCAAATTGCTATTTTGTAGCCTTAAAGGTTTATTATTCTTTTTAGATATAAAGGAGAGATTCACCAACTATGTGCTGTTACTGATAGTTTGTCTAAGAAACATGGAACAGTTTTCATGGAATCCAGGTAAAGTCTATTTCCAGACAAGAAATATAGAATGAAAAATTGGAGCCATTTCTGTTGTATTGACTGCCAGCTGTGTAAACATAATTTGGCTGTACCTATTTTAATGCAAAAGTGGTTGACTTGATTAATTCTTCAGTTCCCGGTATGTTATCTGTGTATTGTCACTGGATCTTATTATTGTGTGTGTATGCTGTATTAATGATTTATCCAAGTGCTTTAATTCAGGTTAAAACATAATGCATAATGCTCTTGGTGACAGAGCAGGAGAGGAGCAAAGTGTTGCAATTTTCTCTCTGTGCACGAGTACAGTGCACAGTGAGCCACAAACACTATAGTGTTATGTACTAACGAGACTATAGAGGGTTTTCTGTGGACTGAAAAGTGTTATGATTTTTCAGCAAAATAGTGTTATCTTCCTGCCAGACTCCTCATTCATACCAAAAGTTAGCACTCCAGAGCTCATTATTTTGTTATATACCCTGTCACGCCTAAGAAGGAGTGGCATTTGCTGGACATCTGCAGGGACCTTATATTCTATATAAACTAGAGCACTGTCTGACTTTCAGAAAGAAATAAAAATGTTTCTACTGCTGCTCTCTGGGTGGCTGTTAATATTGGCCTAACTCATTCCTCCACCAGTTTCTCCTGGATGATATCCTGGCGCATTCTGTTAGAAGGATGTCTGCAGTTGTTTTTTTAAAGAGAGCTTCACTGGAAAGATTTCCAGAGCAAAAGCATATGTCTTGATTCACAAACGAACAAGGCATTATTGACTCCTTTCTCTTCCTGTGGCTGCCTTTGATCACAAAGCCCTCCCAGAGAGCACTGGGAGCTTAGGCCCTGTTACAATATTTTGGGACAGGAATATTCATGTTTTCAATAAGATACACTGCTTTTGGCTATCCCCATGTTCATTAAATTCTGCAGGACCCTGTTGAGAGGAGGAGGAGGAGGAGAAACATCTTACTTGGTGATCACCTGTTACTCTCATAGATTCTAGCTATCCAGATCATAATATAGGCCTACCCCCAATCATGAATGACTCTCTTATCTGTGAGAAGAACAGAAATTAATCACATGAGAATTTCTTAATTTGTATGCACAACACTTTCTTTAGAAGAGTTACATTGGTGTGGATCATGGCCAAGAATATGTGTGTAATATTACAGCCTGTGTTGTGCAGAAACCTCTGCAATTATTAACCTTGGCATTTCCTGAGGTTTCTAACACGTAGACATTTGCAGCTTCAGGTTCTGACTGTTGGGCCAAACAGTATGTACTTACCTTTTTCTGTCATTGTTTTTTGTGACACATTTTTACATCTAACATTCACCCTGTCTTTACAGATCATCTTTGGGTATTGTTTCCAGATGTTTGTATGGTGATTGCATCAGAAATTGCAGTAGATATTGTAAAACATGCTTTTATAACAAAATTCAACGACATCACAGCTGATGTAAGTATATTGTTGAACCACTGTACATTTAAATTTGAAATTGGGCATGATCCAGTCTTAGCATGGATGCAGTATCTGTATGAAGAAGGCTCATGTAGGGCTCAATAAACACCTTTTCTATTCAGGGTGGTAAATCAAGAATTGTGAGGAGGTGCAAAAGGAGCCCTCCATATTGGTTTAGTAGGCATTGAAATGGGAGATATGGTTCACTTGTAAGCAACTGTAAAATGATGCAAATTTCATAGATATGCTACCAGGTTCATAATGCCATTACACTCCGTTACTTGGAGTGTTGCGTTGCTGCACCTCAAAACGGATGTTGAAGGCCTATAAAAAGTGCAAAGAAAAAGAGCAAAGAAAAAAAATGATCATGAGACTGGAGTAACTTCCCTATGAAAAAGGGTTCCAATGTCTGGAGCAGGGTGGATAAAAATCAATGATTTTTTTAAAAAAATCAAAAAAATCGGATTTTTTTGATTTAAATCGGATTTTTTTGATTTAAATCGGATTTTTTTGATTTAAATTGGATTTTTAAAATAAAATGCTTTTGGAGGAAAAATCTTTCTAAATATAGTCTTCTATTTAAGTTACATTGTAGTCCAAAGGCTATTCATCAGGAAATAAGGATTTGTTTTAAGTTTATCAAGTGTGCTAAAACTCAGTCTAAGTTTTTTTTTTTAAATGTTTAACCACATCAGTTAACAAACATGGATACATATGCTATCATGTTCTTGTTTTAGTTAAATAAATTGTTTAAATGGTTATTAAAGAAATGATTGTTTTTCTCCTTCCAATAAAAGTACAGCAGAAAAGTTGTCCAAATATAAACAGTTAACTTATTAAACCTCACCATAATTTCATAATTATCTGTCTATGTATTTCTAGTAGTATAACCAAATCAGTAATTTTTTATATAACTGTAAAAACTACTCTGAAAATTTATTATTCCAAAAATGAAACCTTCATATGGTTGTAAATATTAAGATTATACCAGCAAGAATGAGTCTTTCTGTAAAAAAAAAAAATTAAATCAAGTCTTACTGACTAGTGATTTAAATCAAGCCTTACTGACTAGTGATTTAAATCGTGATTTAAATCGTGATTTAAATCAATTTGATTTAAATCAAATCCACCCTGGTCTGGAGCTTTTTAGTGCAGAAGGAGTGTGAGCTCAGTTCAGATCTGATACAAAAAACAAGTTCCTGGATTTTGGTTGTTGTTTAGTCGTGTCCGACTCTTCGTAACCCCATGGACCAGAGCACGCCAGGCACTCCTGTCTTCCACTGCCTCCTGCAGTTTGGACAGACTCATGTTGGTAGCTTCGAGAACACTCTCCAACCATCTCGTCCTCTGTCGTCCCCTTCTGCTTGGCCCTCAATCTTTCCCAACATCGGGGTCTTTTCCAGGGAGTCTTCTCTTCTCATGAGGTGGCCAAAGTATTGGAGCCTCAGCTTCAGGATCTGTCCTTCCAGCAAGCACTCAGGGCTGATTTCCTTCAGAATGGATAGGTTTGATCTTCTTGCAGTCCATGGGACTCTCAAGAGTCTCCTCCAGCACCATAATTCAAAAGCATCAATTCTTCGGCGATCAGCCTTCTTTATGGTCCAGCTCTCACTTCCATGCATCACTACTGGGAAAACTATAGCTTTAACTATACGGACCTGGATTTTAGAATTCTTTAATTCAAAGTGTATATCTTCTGCACCTAGCTCTGCTTGGTTGATCTTGGGGTTTTAGTAAAAAAAAAAAAGGAACAAACCCAAAATTACAAGATGAAGTGGTGTTGTCTGCTAACGCCACAAGCCTTGTCCATCTCATATTAGCCATTAAAATTGTGTTTTAGTTTCAATGACATTATAAAGAATAAGAATAGAGGCAAATATTTTCCTTTCATTGCATTTGTGTGTGCTTATGTGCATTTAGGAAGCAAGGTCAGATTTAGATAGGGTGGCTGGATTTGGTATCTGTTTAAAGTAGCTGCAGTATAGTGTGGAAGCACATTTAATAAATGCACTTAATAAGTTATATTGTGCCAAAGGCAGTTATACATGGCCTACTTTTGTATAATGAGTGCAAAAATAATGCAGTGAAAAATGGAAATGATAGCTCTAGCCTACTAGATTTATTATGGTACCCAGACCTGTGAGGTTTCTTATTAACACACAGATTTTATTAATAAATAAAAAATACTGATACTACGAAGTACCTGATTTCACACACACCCCATTTGAAGCGAATGGCCGTTGCAGATGCTGAATCAGAATTAGGCTTAGTAGCCTGAAAGTAGACACATACCTTTTCAAAAAAGAAAAAGCTTTTTCAGCTGTTGTCCAAGTAGATGTTCAGCTTTCCACCCACTTGTCGAGTTTTAATGTTCTTTGGAATAATATCAAAAAACAAGAGTTGCACCTTACTCCAGCTATATCTGCTTGGAGGTAAGATTAACTTATAAACAAGCAAGCCTAGAAATACTAGTTTTTATGAGAGAAACATACTTAAGTGATTGCAGCAAAGCAGGTCAGTGATGTATAATGGTTTATAGACTCAATGTTTTATCTATTCATACTGAGCTTTTCTGGAACAAAGTACTTAACTGTCAGCCATATCTACAGCACACTGTTGGATATGGAGCTCTTGCATGGATACACTTGAATAGATGTTGCATCTTAGTACCTGCATCTTTTTCTCTGCTTGATACTGCATATGGGTTGAGCAGAACCCTGTGTAAATAAGAATATCCACACGGAATCCAACAGAATCGGCTTTTTCCTATCCCATCTCATAGGAATCCAGTTGTTAAGCTTACTCTTCAATGATAAATGAGTACCTGAGAAACAGTACAACAATGCTAAGTGTGCTAATCCTAAATTTATTTTTAATAATTAGAAGCTGTAACAGTACTAATTTTATTGCTGGTATTTACTTTGATCAGAATGAAAGGACTTGTTTTGCTCTGTTTTCAGGTCTACAGTGAATACAGAGCCAGTCTTGCATTTGACCTTGTTAGCAGTCGACAGAAAAATGTAAGTAGCAGAATGAAAAATGCCTGTTCCTTAGACTAAAGGACGTGCCTGGTTTAATTCCAGAAAATGGAATCCATCAGTTAATCAGAAATTACTTTGGGTCTCCAAGTGTTAGAAAAAGCTTACTTCACTCTTTGCACAGGGAATTAAAATGATGTGCTCAATTTTAATGTGATTCACTTGACATTTAGTTTTATATTAAAAGGAGTTTGTTTTCTTTCTTTTTTTGCCATTCTATTTTAAAATATTGTTATTTACAATCTTCAGCATTCAAACTAAATAGGATGCTAGTACAGTCCCTGCTCCTGCCAACCTAGCAGTTCAAAAGCACGTCAAAGTGCAATTAGATAAATAGGTACCACTCCAGCGGGAAGGTAAATGGCGTTTCCGTGCGCTGCTCTGGTTTGCCAGAAGCGGCTTAGTCATGCTGGCCACATGACCTGAAAGCTGTACGCCGGCTCTCGGCCAATAAAGCAAGATGAGCGCCGCAACCCCAGAGTCGGTCACGACTGGACCTAATGGTCAGGGGTCCCTTTACCTTTACCTAACTATGCTGTGTTCCTGTCCCTCTGTGAAGCTGAGCAAACTTCACAAACGCATCAGCAGAGCATGTTCACATGTTCAGATGTAGCAGCGTGGTTTGTTCAGCTCGATGGCAGGTGAGAAGCGGGAGAGTCTGGATGAGAACATGGATGTGAGCCAGGGCTGGAGATCAAAGGGATGTGTATAGTTCACCGGGGAATGGAGCAAATATGTGAGAGGTGAAGTCAGTGATAATTGAAAACAGAAAGTGCAGTGTCGAAGAAGCAAGCAGAAAAAGCCTAGTGAATGAATGAATGGTTTTGAGGCTGTAGAAGAAGCAGGAACTGGATGTGGGGAGGTTGAGCTGCGTGCACTGTTGAATGTCATGATCAAACAGTAAGAATTTCACAGAAGAGAGAGCAGAAACAAAGCAGTTGTTGGTGAAGACAAGATCAAGAGGAGGTAAGGAAGAGAGGACAGAGGGCAAGTCAGCATAAAAGTTGAAATTGCTAAGGAGCAAGTTGGGAGTTTTGTTGGAGAGGAAAAAAGGCAAGCCCAGCATCAGTCCGTAATGAAGATTGAGTCATGGAATAGGGTGCTAAAGAAGCGTAATGCAGAGATGCAAAGGGAGCAGAATTCAACAGAATTCATTTTAAAGGTAGAGGAAAAAGTGGGATGGGGAAGTGGGCAATGGGTGGGACTGGCAAAACCTGGAAGAAGGGCAGTCATCTGGCCCCCGCAACCTTCAGGACACGATGTGTGGGAGAATGAGATATCTGTGAGGGAAAGAGCAGCAACAGTCGCATTGTTAAGAGTGTTGAAGCTGGGTTTCAGTGTTGGTAAGTAGATGGAAGAGCTGAGATGGGGAGTGGGGAAAAGATAAATAGATGAGGTAGCTACCCTAGTTTTAAAGGCAGTATCTGTAGCTGCATGGTGATGGCTGTCACATTTCATATTTTCCTTAATGTTTATGACATTCAAGTCCTTCCTTTAGGTAACGCAGCCATAGTATGCCATTAAATGTCTTTGTAATCCGCCGTTACAATGTATGATGGCTTGATCCTTCTTTATAGGTCAGTGAATTTAAATTGCATTCATTTTAATTGGATTCACACACACAAATATATTTGCCATTTTATAAGGCAAGTTTCACCAGTTTAAAATGTGATTTTGTTCTTTTTCAAATGGATACTTCAGGGAAGGTTGATGCCATCCAAAATGTGTAGCCATTCCCAGAGGAACTTGCTCTGTTATTTTTGTTTTCTACACTTAATTTAAAAACTCAGGTTCATTTTTTCCCCCTAGGCATACACAGATTACAGTGACTCTGTTTCCAGGAGAATGGGCTTTATTCCCCTCCCATTGGCTGTTCTAGTAAGTCATGTCTTTCTTGTCATATTGCAAACTCCCTTGATAAGTGGTGAAAATTTTACCAAGGGGTGAAATATATTCCTAAACCCTTGAATTTGATATTTTTGAAGAGGGGTATTATGTGATGTAGCCCCAGAACATAGTTTCTTCAAGTACAGTGAGGTTAAAGCTTGGGTGGAAATGGTATATATTCTTACGTAGCTAGCTTTTAAAATTGAAGTGTCTCTTTGGACTTCACTGTGAGAGCTTGGGTTTTGGTGATACAGACTTCCAAGTTAAAAACATAATAAACGAAACCTAAAATGATCCTACAAAAATCTCCGAAAGGGGAAAAAATATTCTCCATCAACCAGCAGAAAGCCCCAGCAGCAGAGAGAGAGCAAAATTAACAAATGCCTGGGAGAAGAAACGGCTTGTAGCCTTGCACTGGAACGATGATGATGTTGGTGGCAGGCAAACTTTCTTGAGGAGAGTACTCCACAAATGGAGGTCCACTTGTTACCAGCCTCCACATCTTTGCTGAAGGGGACACTCAGAGGAAGGCTTTTAATAACAACGTCAAAGTCCAAGGAGTCTACTGCTGGAAAAGTGTTCTGTAAGGTATTGGAGTCCCAAGCCATGTAAGGCTTCATAGGTCTAAACCAGCACTTAAAATTTGCTCCAGAAATTTACTCCAGTACATATGATTGCCAAAGCAAACAAGATGAATTTTAACAGGGAGAAATGTAAAGTACTACACTTGGGCAAAAATAAAAAATGAAAGGCACAAATACAGGATGGGTAACACCTGGCTTGAGAGCAGTACAAGTGAAAAGGATCTAGGAGTCTTGGTAGACCACAAACTTGACATGAGTCAACAGTGTGATGCAGCAGCTAAAAAAACCAATGCAATTCTGGGCTGCATCAATAGGAGTATAGCATCTAGATCAAGGGAAGTCATAGTACCACTGTATTCCGCTCTGGTCAGACCTCACCTGGAATACTGTGTCCAGTTCTGGGCACCACAGTTCAAGAAGGATACTGACAAGCTGGAACATGTCCAGAGGAGGGCAACTAAAATGGTCAAAGGCCTGGAAACGATGCCTTATGAGGAACGGCTTAGGGAGCTGGGTATGTTTAGCCTGGAGAAGAGAAGGTTAAGGGGTGATATGATAGCCATGTTCAAATATATAAAAGGATGTCATATAGAGGAAGGAGAAAAATTGTTTTCTGCTGCTCCAGAGAAGCGGACACGGAGCAATGGATTCAAACTACAAGAAAGAAGATTCCACCTAAACATTAAGAAGAACTTTCTGACAGTAAGAGCTGTTTGACAGTGAAATTTGCTGCCAAGGAGTGTGGTGGAGTCTCCCTCTTTGGAGGTCTTTAAGCAAAGGCTTGACAGCCACCTGTCAGGAATGCTTTGATGGTGTTTCCTGCTTGGCAGGGGTTGGGCCCTTGTGGTCTCTTCCAACTCTATGATTCTATGTTCAGTCACCAAGTTATGCACCACCTGTAGTTTCCACCCAATCTTCAAAGGCAGCCTCAGGTGCCACACATTGCAGCAATCTAACCTTGAAGTTACCAGAGCAGAGACTAGATCAGGCACAGGCAAACTCGGCCCTCCAGATGTTTTGGGACTACAACTCCCATCATCCCTAGCTAACAGGACCAGTGGTCGGGGATGGTGGGAGTTGTAGTCCCAAAACATCTGGAGGGCCGAGTTTGCCTATGCCTGGACTAGATGCTAGATTATCCTTACCCACATTGCTGGACCACCAGCCAAAGCTAGTAGAAGGCACTCTGAACTGCTTGGACAGTATTTGGTCCAGAAGTATTCCCCAAGCTACAAACCTGGTCCTTCAAGGGAAGCATAGTCCCATTCCAGACTGGTTTATCATTATCACTTACATTTTCAGAGGAACCATTCACCAACAGTATATTTGTCTTGTCTGGACTGAGCTTCCAATTATTGGCCCTCGTCCAGCTCATTTCCTTTGTCGGTACTGGTTCACCACATCAGCTGCCACAACTGCTTGTGATGAAAGGAATAAATAGAGCTGTGTGATCTGTGGGAGATGAGTAGGAATGTGGATGAGGGAATATTGATTAATATTTCCTATCCCAGCTTGTGCTAACAAGCTGCAAACTAGCAGAGATTCTCATCCCCAATTAAACGCAGCAAAACGTGGCGATTAAGTTCTTATGAACTTCTATAACAAGGCAGATCCTGGCATATATTTCCCCTGGTTCCCTCTTAAAAGTAAATACACGACACAATGCTTCTTAAAAGTAAAAAGGTTTACTCACAGACATTCCAAGCTTCTACAAGTCTCAGAAAGGCAAGCTAGCTTAGATTAAAATGTATATACATGTGGAGACTCTCCTTAAGGGCGAAGGCTCCACCTGGGCCCTCTTGGCTGGAAGCCAAGAGTGCATCTTCTCTTGAGATGTTGCATCCTCAAAGTTCCAATCAATGACTTTGATTAACTACAGGTAAGGCCACTCCCACCTCTGGTCACACAGAGGAAGTGGTCTCAGTCCAGGAACAGGAAACTAACTGGAGGACTGAGGCCCCTTGTATACATTCTAGGAATGTTGTGATTGACTGCACCAGTGTTATACATTCCACATGATCAACATATCGATGACAAAACCTTCCCAAATCCTGCAGAGCCCCACCTTGACGACCTTAGGGGTCTGAGCAACACTCCCCTTTCACCTGTTGGAATTGGCTAAGTAGAACTGGAACCACTACAAAGCAGAACTGCCACCACTACCTTAGACAGCTGAATGAAAAGACAATATGAAAGGGGAGGAGAGATCCCATAACCAGCTTTGAAGAGTAGTTAAGATAATGTCACGCTACTGAAATTATTCCTCCATGTGTTTCAAAAGACGCAAGGTTTCTTAAAATGGATGATGTGTAGAAAGATAGAAAATATCTGAAATTATTTTACATAACTATTAGAACCATTTTCATTTTTTAATGCCCAGATTTGTTATTGTTCTTTTATTTAAAAAATGTTGAACTGTCTGTTAACTCATTTCTTCCTCTAGCTCATCAGAGTTGTTACAAGTTCAGTAAAAGTTCAAGGAGTCTTGGCTTATGCTTGTGTTGTTCTCTTCTACTGTGGGTAAGTACAGATCAAACAATTTGTAAAAATGTTTCATTTAGGAGACTTTAATTGGAAGAACTGATGTAAGCAGTATAGTTGGATAAAGTCACTTTTGACAAACAGAAGTGAGCCATGGGAAAGTGTTCTTTATGTACTAGATAATAATGTAAAGCACTTGATTATGTACTTGCACCTTCTGTATAGCAACCCATACTACACACACCTATGGATCTGAATGACAATTTATGTGGTCCAGGGACCGTAATTGCAGGATTTGTAGTGCTACATCAGAATCCTGTATTTGCATGAAGTCTGGACGGGGTAGGGGAGCAAAACGAAAGCAGGTTGCACAACAGCAGCAGCCATGGCATGGGAGTGAGAAGGTGGAAACACTCAGAGGGGGGAAGTGGTGGCTTAAAAGAATGGCAGAAATTTGAATAAGGCAGGGATGGAGGAGACTGAGAGGGAAGAAGTGGTGATTCTGACATATCCACTTCCTGTTTTTGGAATCACATCATACATATTTGTTTGCAGGTTGATATCACTCAAAGTACTTAATAGCATTGTGCTCTTGGGGAAGTCATGCCAGTATGTCAAAGAAGCAAACATGGAAGAGAAGTTGTTCAACCCACCTCCTGCTAGCACCCCAGGCAAACCACTAGGCAAATCACAAAGCAAGTACAAGCCCACTCAAGGTGAGCAGAACCTTTTCCTTCTGCAGTTCTGTCATATCTCTTGTCTACTGTGCAGCCTCGCTTTGTCCTTGGAAGCACCAACTAAATTGTTAGGAATCCGCAGGGGTCCATGTAACTAACAGTATTGCTTCCAGTATTGACCCAACAAAGGGCATCATCTTGTTTTTGATCACTTAAAAATATCTGGCAGTTTTGGGGAAATGCCAAATATTCACTGTTCTGAATTAGAACAGACCTGAATTTTTAATTTCTCCAAGAAGAATTTGGCAGGAGAAATCTGGGAATGTAAGAGGCCTTATTGTGGGATCAGGGCAAAGTTAATGAGGCTGGCTTGTTTCAACAAACCATTGTTAAAATTGACCACAGCTTGGGGTTCACAGTTAAGACTGAATTGAAATCTGAAGCAAAGCCTCTGGACTTCTTGCAGCCATGCTTGCAGAGAGGAGCCCACAGGAAGTTAAGGTCTTTACCATTTCTAGATTTTTTTCCCCAAAGCACAGCATTCAGTTTGGTTTTATCCTATTCTTACAAGGAGCTCCCAGCATTTTTTCAGTTAAGCAGCTTACTAGGTCTACACTCCATTAGTTTCAGTAATGTTAAAACATGTACTCCTGGTCTATTCCTCATGCCCTCTGAACAGTAATGGCACCACATTTGAGAACTGAGGAACTCAAGTCACAGTATTGGAATTAAAGTATATTAGTCCAATCACTGACGAACTTCTAACAAACTACTTCATCTTATCTGGGTTATTTATAAGCACTTTGAACAGGACAATTCCAAAAATTATATTGAATTTGATCGTTTTATTTCTTAAAAGCTTTGCATTTGTTTTCATTGCCCAACAGACTTGGCTTCCAAGGAACTAAGCTTTAAGAAAATGCGACAGAATGGTTTTCAAGTTATTTAATATGCAGCCTGATTAATTCCATAAAGTTTAAAACTTCAGTATCTGATGTGGCATGGTTGAGGCAACCCAACCCAGTGGCTGGGGTATAAATAATAAAATTATTATTATTATTATTATTATTATTATTATTATTATTATTATTATTATTATACTACGTCTTATTTCAGCAGAGCAGGGATGGGAAACCTCTTTTGGCCCAACAGCCAGCCTTCCAAGGGTTGGGCAGGCTCAAAGGTGAAAGAGAATGGGGCAAAAGAAAATAAAGAACATTCCATCCAGTGTAGCAAATTAAAGTAAAATAAAAACATATCTCTGGTAAATCACTATTTCCATTTGTGCTTTCAAAGGACAGTAAAGTGTAGAGTTGGTGTAAATCATGTGTTAGCAAGCCATTCATCCTTCCCTGCTTTTGTTTGGCATTTTTTTGTGTACCCATACATAGTAATCAGAGGGACCCAGGTGGTGCTGTGGGTTAAACCACAGAGCCTAGGGCTTGCTGATCAGAAGGTCGGCGGTTCGAATCCCTGCGACGGGGTGAGCTCCCATTGCTCGGTCCCAGCTCCTGCCCACCTAGCAGTTCGAAAGCACATCAAAGTGCAAGTAGATAAATAGGAACCGCTCTGACGGGAAGGTAAACGGCGTTTCCGTGTGCTGCTCTGGTTCACCAGAAGTGGCTTTGTCATGCTGGCCACATGACCTGGAAGCTGTACGCCGGCTCTCGGCCAATAAAGCGAGATGAGCGCCGCAACCCCAGAGTCGGACACGACTGGACCTAATGGTCAGGGGTCCCTTTACCTTTACCTTTACATAGTAATCTCTAGCACCTTCTGCCATAACTGAGCTCCTTTACTTATTGGAGTCATCAGAGAGGGCTGGTATGGCTTTATCTTTAAAATCTGAAGGTTTCAAAAAGGTTATTTTACATTAGAAATGCAAAAGTTAGGTTACTGACATGGCTTCAACTGGAGTATGTAACACTACTGTCAACAGAAGAGAGAAATTACGTGGCAGGATTTTATGCACCTGATACCCCAAGTTTACTGAGTTGCCTTGCATATCTGTTGAACAGATATTTAACTTGAAAACCCTGCAGTGCAGTGACAAGCCAATAAATATGTGCAAAGTCCTAATTTCTGTGCAAAGTCCTAATTTCTGTTTTCCATGCATGAATTTCCCAGATGAAAACCTGTCTGCTTCCGTGACCAGTCAGCCTGTACACCAGAAGGAAAATGCAGCGCCGCAACTTGTGACAAGCAACTCGGATCAGTTCCTGACAACTCCTGATGGAGATGAGAAAGATATAAGCCAGGACAATTCCGAGTCAAAACACAGATCTGCAAAGAAAGATTTGTTGGAGATAGACAGGTTTACAATTTGTGGAAACAGAATTGACTAAACTTTTGTAAATAAAATGTGCTTAGTATACTGAGCTGTTGGGACAGCAGGCGCTGCCACGATGGATGGGTGCCAAACAGGCACTTAAAAATATTTATTTAAAAACTTAAATTATTAATGGCAGACCTATTAACAGTGAATAACTTGGCTTGATAGCCAATCAAGCTTCACATCATTAATCTGGTTGTTTTGGAAAATGTGAGTTTTGAGAGATCTACTGCTTGGCAGAGCTACAGCATCACTTTCCTGAAAAATAACGTGTGAAATATATTTAAATCCATTTTTACGAAACAGTGCTTCCAGAACACATCACTATTCATAAAGCCCCTTAATTAGAAGGATAACGTTGGAAACATGTTTGCATCTTTAACAACGAGCATCCCTTTCTGCTTTCTTTCATAAGCCACTACAAAACATTTCAAAATTCTTCACCTGCCAAAAGACTTTTTCAAACTTTTAGTAGAATACATAATCAAGATATTCTTGCTACGAGAAGATTGTTCAAAATGTATTTCATCTAATCCAAATAATCCTTTAAAGGAAATATTTACTGCATAATATTTTTGTCTAAATGTTAGCCAGAAATTGACCAACAACATGGAATAGTGGAATGTGCGATAACTGGGCAAGAACAGCTTTTTCTTCCTTTCTGTTTAATTTGCACTGTGTTTTAAACATGAAAAGCTTGAGTTTGTAAATGTTAAAAGTGTACAAGCTTGGGGGAGGAAGGGCGAAATCAACATGTGGGATTGCACTTGGCACTTAAAGATGTTTCACTTGCAACTGTGAGCCCTTGCATTGAAATAGACAAAATAAGTTACTTGCACATGGTAATGTGTCAATCAGCTAAGAGCATTTCTTCGACTTTGCTGGAAAAGCTGCACATGGCCAAAAATGGAGACAGCCTCAAATAGGTGGTTTTAGTTTTAGACTTTAAGTAGAATGAATGTTGCTTTAGAAGTACTTGGGCTTTGAAGTATTAAGATGTTTTACTTGGTGTGCTTAGGGCTTGGGAAACAGGCAAAGAGGAATTCAAGAAGGGTTGAATCTGGAATAACAGACATTTCAGCTCAGCATAGTGAGAAAGCCTGCTTGCACTCAAGGTGCTTTCTTGCTACCTGATCGGCAGTGTCTAAGAAACACAATGCAATATTTAAAACATTTTAAATATTTTTAAATATGAGATTTTTTGTGTGTGTGCTGCTTTGTTGGTTCATTTATTAGCTATTGCAAAGTGGCCCAGGAAAAAAATAAGTTACACGAAATTTTAAAATTCAAAATACACGTTTATTCCTCCAAAGCTGCAGATACCGTTGCTAAAATAAAATCAGTGTACAGAAATTAAATCCAGATAAAGAGGCTTCAATGAATGCTAAAAAGGTGGAAATATATGGGCTGTTCTGAAGGAGCCATTCCCCAGCCCACACCTCTTTTATCAAGCCTCTTGTCTCACTTCAGCTTGAAGAAGTGGCCAAAGTTAAGAATACTGTGGGAATAGGAATTTTAAAACTAAGCTAGAAATACACAGAAATGATTGTTTCAGATGTGTTCATTTTGACAAATTTTGATTCATTAAAATTTAATTCAGAATATTTGTGAATTTGTTGTAATTTAATTTTTATTTAATTGTTGCTCAAGGGAAGCTTGGAATGATTTTCCCCCCTCTTAAATGATATTCTGTATGAATTTTATAAGTGCATCTTGTGTGACAATAAAAAATCAATTTTGTATCCTTTGTTTAAAAAAATTCAAGGCTCTGCTTCTCTTGCTGGAATGAAACTGAGTGTTGAATATTGTTATATGGAACATAATACTTAACACTAGGATTCAGAATACCTTCTACGTAAGTATAAAGTGCTACTGTGTACACACAGATGAGGGGTCATATTTCCTTCCAGTAGTAGCATCTCATGCCATTCCACAATGTTTTTGGAAGACAGGAATCGCCTGTGGAAGGAAGACCTACCAGTAAATAAACAAAGAAAACCTCTCTGTGCTGTTGATGTGCTGTATGTGGTCATTTGGATCCTGGTCAATACATTTTAATTAACTAAATGCTACTTTTTTTGCTAAAGGTTGGTTAACAACCTGTCTCCCTTGGGAAAAATATGTTCTCATGTTCCTCACTTGAGGGCTTGCTGCTGGAGCTGACATGAATTTACTACAGAAGTGATCATAGTTAAATTGATGTGAAATGTCTAGATGACACTTTCGGATATAATGTGGATTTGCTGATTCTTCATGAGTTCCAAAGCCAGGCTGGGTAGGAATGAGAGGCGTGAGACTCAACTTTGTGGTGAATGTTGGAACCCAATAAAAGTTACTGTTCCCTTGTTCACTCTACCATCCTGATGCTCTGCAAGCGTGAACCAACTTTTAATAAATCCATACTCTGCCTGTTCATTCACATGTCCATGGTAGCTTAATAGCTAATAGTCTATGGTAGCTTAATGTTGTGCGGATGCCTGATTATCGTCTTCCAAAGCAACTACTCTATTCTGAACTTTAAAATGGAAAGTGTAATGCTGGTGGTCAACAAGAGGTTTAAATACTGTCTCAAGGCAAATCTTTAAAAATGGGAAACAATTGGGAAACACTTGCCTGCGAGCGCTCCAATTGGAGAACAGCCTTTACCAAAGGTGTCATCAGCTTTGAAGACACTCAAACTCGGGACACAAGGGAAAAACGTGCTAAGGGGAAGGCACGCTTGGCAAATCCACACCGTGATCAACTCCTGCCCGGAAACCAATGCCCCCACTGTGGAAGGACGTGTGGATTCAGAATTGGCCTCCACAGTCACTTACAGACTCATTGTTAAAACCATGTTTATGGAAGACAATCTTACTCGGCTACGAGTGATCGAAGAAGAAGAAGAAGAAAATAGCAACCCAACCCAACTCTGATCAGCTCCAGACACCGTGGCTGTTTTAAACTGCAGGGGTTTGCTTGTGTTAGCAGAAAACATTTCTACATTAACCACATTAAGTTGGTTAATACAATGTGAGCAAAATAGATCAAAATAGAGCCATAGTTTTCAGACATTGCACTTTTAGGGACCCCATCCACATGGAGCAGTCTTATCATGTTGCAGATGAATTGGGTATGCATTCATAAACAGTGCTGGCCAAGACTCTCAAGTTGCATTGCCACTTTCTATGGACAATGTGCATGTGCTACAGTGCATCTAATAGACTAGGGTTGGAGTAGGGTTCTTGTGTTGAATTTTATTGCGTGCTGCATTGTGGATTATATTCCTCACATGCCTGTACATGGCACCTTTAGTGTAAATGCACTTGCTAGGGATTCAGACTTGGTGCTGGCCATTGCTGCAGTACTAACTTAATTTCATTGTTTTATGATTGAATTGGTTGTGAACAGCTTGCATGGCTCTGTGTATAAAACAAACCACTACTATTCATGTCTTCAGAGTAAGTCCCGCTGATGCCAACTAGACTTGCTCTCAAATAAGTGTCCCTACCACTGAGACCTGAGATTCCTTCCCATCTACAGTTTCTCCTTTGCAAGAACGAAGCAGCTGCGTTCAGTTCAGTCCTCGGCTTGCTTCTGGCTACAGAGTGGGGAGTTGCATTTAGTTGGCCTATGTCAAAAGAAAGCCGGCCTCTCTACCCTTAATCAGGGAAACAGAAATCCAGATGATTTGACTGCTCTGGCCTTACATGTGAGCACAGCTGCTCATGTGTTTGCCTAGTGAACCGGTCAGCATTAGCTGCAGGTCCACAGCTCATATAGACCTCAGGCAAGTGATTCATGTTGAACAGCAAGCCTGGGTTGACTTGATTGCCTGGAGGAGGCGACAGAAAAATATATATATACCAAAATACAATTCCTAGGTTTTCATGCAAGACTAGGGTCTCTTCCCTACCCCCCACCCCTTTTAAGGGGTGACTGAAACTTTAGCACAAGTCTTGTATTATTTTTATTTATTGGAATGGAATCTATCAGTGCCCACTTGCCTTTGATTACCACAAATCACTTTGAGTCCCTTGTTCACATGCCACCAGCCCCACAAGTCTGCATGCCAGCGGTGAACACAGATTGTACAAGCCTTAGTGATTGTGTTGAGAAAATGCAGGTACAATGCACATCCTACGGCCTTCCCTTTGTGGTTTTGGCAAGGTTCAATTCCCCTCCCTTGCCCGCAAGCAAATTGCAATTGCAGTATAACTTCAGATTTAGATTGAAAGTGGGGGGAATTGAAAGACTTTGATTCAAAGTCCTCTTTGTAACTATAAATAATGCACCTTTGTGTCCCAGTACAAGTAGTTTCCTGTTCACTTGACCCAATGCTGTAGTAAGTAAATAGTCCAGTTACATCCACAGATTCATTTTAGAAGATGATACTCTGTTTCTTCTCATGGCTATAATTGAGATTCCACATTTTGTTGTTGCAATTATGATACCTGATGACAGACGAGGGAAGGATGAATTCTGTATCAAATATGCCACGGAATACTTTTTAAAGGAAGATTGGAGGTGGGGTGGGGGTATAATGTAACAAACTTGATCTTCAGGGGGGAGAGATTTCACATACAAAAGTCCAGCTCATAAACAAGATCAATGACAGTTGCTTAAAACATTTTGCTAGATAAGGAATAAAATTATAACTCTCATACTTTTTCTGGGTCATTTCAGCCCCAGGCTAGAGAAATGTACAATTTGCTCCAAAGCCAGACCCAGGTGTTAGTCCTATTTCTCAGTGTATGTGTGTAGAATGGCAGCTTAAATATCACCCACTTATAAGTGTCCCGCTTAAATAAGCATCAGGTTTGACTTCAATATATTTGCACCTATGAGCTCAACAGCAGTGGTTTAATGCAGCAGCAGCAGCAGCTACAGTAATATAATACTTATTTTCTGACCTGTCTGCATTGCCAACTCAATAGGAACACCCAGTTGAGCTGCAGATCTTAGATGTATCCTCCACAGTGACCCACTTGATTTCATTAGGATTTAAATGTAGCTAACTTGATCTGGATTGGGGAACTTTGTATTAAATAAAATCACTCGTTCCTTCAGCAGATGTTTGAATGAAATCTTTGACTCCAAATGACTCAATGTCAAAATCCTGATAGTTCTTCCGAGTAGAAACAAGCAATCTATTTATAGTACAACACTGGTTTAGAACTGTTGGCCACTGGGGGTAGATTACAGATTACGGTATATATTTCCCGTGCAGTAATTTAACACGGTTGTCTTGTAATCACTTGGCAGATTGGTTGTGTTAAGTGGTGAAGGATTTTATTGCTCTCCTGATTTGTGGGGGTGTGGTAGAATTCTAACATGTTAAAACATGGCTGGTATAACATGCACAAACCCGGAAAATTGTCTGTGGACAAACACCGGCTCCCTCAGCCTGAAGTGAGATGAGCGCCGCACCCCATAGTCGCCTTTCACTGGACTTAACCTTCCAGGGGGCCCTTTGCCTTTGCCACAAACCATAGTGAGTGACTATTAGTTGGCAGACAACTATTTGGTGAACTGCTGTCTGTACCCACCCAGTATGAAACCACTTTAAGAGTACAAACTGAGGGCCAAACTAATTAGAGCAGTTGATACTCTAATTAGTATCGTAGCGACACCCTGCTCCCGGGTTTGCCGCTCCGGGTGCCCGAGCGGCTAGCTCTGCCGCTGCTGGCCAGTAGATATGGCTCTATGAACTGAAAACAGAGACATTATATGTACCTTTGTTATCCATGAAAATCTCTCAATAAAAACTTTTTTTTAAAAAAAAAGTTTGTATGAGTTTTATTTGGTTTGATTCTGTTCTATTGCTTCTGCTCTTCTGTGTGTTTCACATAATGATTGCAAAGTTTTTTGCGATGATTTTATTGTTTCATCTTTTTTGTAAACCACTTTGAGGTTTTCTCTGCAATCAAGCAGTATACAATGTTTATGAAATTCTATAATATAAATATCAATGTTTGACTGGGAGCTTTTCCAGTTTCAAGACATGAGTTTGACCAGCTCTCTGCAATGGGCAGTTTGTTTCTTGCTATTGCGCTCTGTTTGCTTGCTTCAGCTCCAACTTGGTATGGCCCAGGATCTATGGCTGGCTGGAAGAGGGCACATTATATGCACTCTACGCAGCTGCGTTGATGAGGGGTTGCCCCACACCATATAACTCCTGCTATTATTTACATTTTTGTTCCACCTTTCTGCAGAGTGCCTAAGAAAGTTAACGACGATAAGAAAATGATCACAGTAAAAGCAACAGTGTACAAACTAAACACGACCAGATGCAACCAAACAATAAAAACAGCAGCAATTAAGCTTTATTAAAATTAGCACAAAAAAGAGAGCCAATACTGCTCTGCCGTGACAATTCCCTGAAATGGGATGTGAGTGATATGAAAGTAATAAACTTAAACTAAACACAACTCCAGAATATAAGGATAGAATCTCCTAAACGAACTAGCTAAGATAAGAGCGTTAATTTGCAAAAGAGCCTCTGAACTAAAGTAAACCCTCATAAATTTGCAAAAGAGCCTCTGCACTAAAGTAACCCTGACGAGGTGCCGGCTAATTACCTGTTTCACTGGACATAATGTCTGTTTCCTCAGAGGGAAAACTCATTTAGAGCTACAGAGAACCGTAAGAATTTACACAAAGAGCAGTCGGGGAAACTTACTCCAAACTACAGTTAACGTTACGTAAACAAAAGGTTAGCTAACCTACCGTATTTTTTGCTCCATAACGCGCACTTTTTTCCTTCTAACACGTCTGTGCGTGTTATGGAGCGAATGCATGGTCCCTGGAGCTGAATTGCCCAGGGACCAAAAGAAGATGGAGCTTTTTCTTTTACAAAGAGAGAAGGGGGTGTTGAAAGGCTGCCGCTTTACAGCTGATCAGCAAGAGATCGGGAGGAGAGATAAGGCTGCCGCTTTACAGCTGATCAGCAAGAGATAGGGAGGAGAGATAAGGTCGTTCCTGCAGGGGAGGCTGTTGGTTTCCCCAGCTACATGTGACTGGCTGATTAGATTATCTGTTTGGAAACTGTAGAAAGGGCTTTGAGCTGATCCTTTTGCAACTGGGGGTTTTCTTTGCAAAAGCAGCAGCACAACTTTGAGCTGCTCCTTTTGCAAATGTTTATTTTCTCCTTTGCCAAAGCAGCAGCACAACAAGTTTGAGCTGATCCTTTTGCAAATGGGGCTTTTCTTCTTCCAAAAGAAGATGCACAACTTTGAACTGATCCTCAAAAAGGGGGGCTTTCCCCCTTTCCTCCTCAAAAAACTAGGTGCGCGTTATGGTCCGGTGCGCGTTATGGAGCGAAAAATACGGTAAGTGCTTTAAATTGTCGAATGTCATTATTTTGAAAAGAAAAACAGAACGATGCAACAGTTCCTTCAGTAAGATGTTAAACCCATAGTTGTGACTGCTCTTATCTTAGCTAGTTTAGCCTTAATAGTTTAGCCTTAATTATGGCTTGTGTGTGTTGTTCTTCACGCTGGAGAACAATCACATATGACAGCGCCACCGGACTACTACTGTAGCCAGGGATGTGCGCACACGGCTTTGCTCTGGCTTTGGGGCAGTCTCACAAACTGCCCCAGGCGGGGTATTTGCTGACAGGGAGCCTAGGAATGGCCACTGAGAAAGTTGTCTGTCAAGTTCCCATCAAATGAGCAATGGCTACTGGTGGGGGAAAGAGAATGGCCTCTTCTGAGCATCTTAAGACCAAGGCAGATACATAAGGTAGCCTTGTTGTCATTTAGTCGTGTCCGACTCTTCGTGACCCCATGGACCAGAGCATGCCAGGCACTCCTGTCTTCCACTGCCTCCTGCAGTTTGGTCAAACTCATGTTAATAGCTTCGAGAACACTGTCCAACCATCTCGTCCTCTGTCGTCCCCTTCTCCTTGTGCCCTCAATCTTTCCCAACATCAGGGTTTTTTCCAGGGAGTCTTCTCTTCTCATGAGGTGGCCAAGGTATTGGAGCCTGGCCCCTGCTATAATTTATCATGTTCCTAATTCTAGTAATCAAAAGCCAAAGGGTGATCGCCGGCTGTGCCATCTCCAAAGTAGACACCCAATAAAACCAAGGGACTCGGTAACTAAAGTCCTTTTATTCAATGGGTCTTCACCGGGGATGATGTAGTTGGATATCGCCCAAAGGTACGTTCCCTGCAGACAATCTTGACACACAAACAGTTTAGATCTTTGTATTTGTGCATAGCTTCTGCGTTGTCATTTCAAAAAGGGAACAGGTAAATAACTTTTGCTTGGTGGTGCCTGTAGCAAGAATCTACTGATAAAAACTGTCTCTTGAGGTGGTAAAATGTTGGCAATGATGTGAAAAAGCAGGAAATATATGACAGAAATTCTTAATCTGATAAGATGTGAATCTAGCCACAGAGTCATTTCAATTTCCATTCAATTTGTCAAATAAGGTAGTTTTATGCATAATGGAAATTACAATGAAGTAATCTAAAAGCAACAGGGCATGTAACAGTTCTCTTTAATAGTACATTCTCAGCACAGGAGGAAACAGAGTCTTACTCCTTCCTGCCATTGTTCCGAGAACTAATTGCTTGCTGTGAGGCAAATGGATGGGGTTGGAAACTAGACCTATCTAATTAGGAAGAAAAATGAAAAGCTGAGACTATATTTGGCCTTTAAATGCCTACATTCCCTCCTGAGCTAATGTACTTAGCCTTAACATTTCTGTTTAAAAGACCATTTTTGAACTTCAGGTGGATTTCTAAAGGAACCAATTTGCCTGGGAACATTAACGCAAGCCTATGCTAGCATCTGAATGGGAGCTCAATAACGAGACAATGTCAAATCCCCACCCCTTTGTTAAACCACCTGGTAAATGATGCTGAAAACTTGCACATCTGTACAAGATCAGTGTAAGGCAGTGATGGCTAACCTTGACACTCCAGATGTTTTGGGACTACAACTCCCATCATCCCTGACCACTGATCCTGTTAGCTAGGGATGATGGGAGTTGTAGTTCCAAAACATCTGGAGTGTCAAGGTTAGCCATCACTGGTGTAAGGTAAAGGTAAAAGGGAAAGGACCCCTAGACGGTTGAGTCCAGTCAAATGCGACTATGGGGTGCTCCCAGGGCCGTCTTAAGTATATCCGGCACTGTGGTGCAAAGATCCCTCGCCCCCCACCCCGTTTCCCAGTGTTGCCGACTTTTTTACGGCGCTGGAGGAGGTGGGCGGCGGCTGGAGGGTGGCTCCTCCTGCGGGGTAGAGGCGGAGGCTTTGGGCGCGACGCTGCTTCAGCGAGGCGGACGAGGGCGGCGAGCTGATGCTGGGAGGTGCTGCGCCCAGCCTCCACCTCTTCCCTGGCACCCGTGCCGCAGTGGCCATGGCAAGCAGAGGCTCCAGGTGCGGCACTGCATGGCGGAGGTGGGTGAGGGCAGCGAGCTGGTGCCGGGAGGTGCCATGTCCAGCCTCCACCTCTTCCCTGGCGCCCTCCAGAATTTGGCGCCCTGGTAACCCACACCACTTGCCTCTATGGGCAAGACGCCCCTGGGGTGCGGTGCTCATCTCGCTTCTGGCCTTGAGAGCCTGGGTTTTTAGCTAGGTCAGTGTAGATAGTTGGTAACATAAGCACTGTGGGCTTTCATAGAAATGTGGATCTGATTGAGATTAATTCCAAATCCTGTGGCGAAGAGGTAGCGGGTGTTCTGAAGAGATTTTTGGCTTGCCAGAGGAAAAAGAGGATCCATATGAGGTGGCACATCAAATTGGGGACACTCAAAGCACTCATGGTGCCTCGGCAACCTAAATATATGTATATTTTAATGCCATAGACAAGCATTTACCAAAAAAGCAATGCCTTAAGTAGGGCTGGGCGATATTTGGTTTTCAACATTGTGATATATCATCAGATAAACATGATATACTGATATATCACAATGTAAATAAAGGTTCACAGTAATAACTGGACTACTTTTGTCCAGTAATGAAAATATAAATGAACATTATAATCTGCTAAAAAACAAAAAAAAAACAAAGATAGCTATCTTAATTAAATGGCTCAAATAAATCTAACCGCTGGTTAGAGCCGGATCTTGCATATCAGTTGTCCTAATTAGCCTTTTTATTAAGGGTTTCTCTCTCTCTCTGTTTCATGTTTTAATTTGCTCGAGGACCAGAAACGAAGCGGGGGAGGGGGAGGGAGAACCAGATTAAAATAAAAAGAGCTGTGCTTTGAAAGACCGGTCTGCTGATGCTGAGATTGCCTTGAGAAACCACCAACGCATTTGCCATTACAGTGATCAGTTTAGCCTTTATCCGGTGTCACCCTGTCATAGATTGAAACATTGAGCAGACACTTGCCGCATGCAAATGCACATGGAACACCAAAGATTTATCATGAACAAACTTGCTAACATTCCATCATGAAACCACATCAGGCATGAAATCTGCCCCTTTCCCTCTTGATGGTCGCTTTCAGGCATGTAAGCCTATTGAACTGATAACTCTAAAACAAGTTCAATGTGGATCAATAGGAAGAAGAAGAAGAGTTTGGATTTGATATCCCGCTTTATCACTACCCGAAGGAGTCTCTAAGCAGCTAACATTCTCCTTTCCCTTCTGTGTGGTGAGTGGGGCTGAGAGACCTCAAAGAAGTGTGAGTGACTAGCCCAAGGTCACCCAGCAGCTGCATGTGGAGGAGCAGAGACACGAACCCGGTTCACCAGATTATGAGTCTACCACTCTTAACCACTACACCACACTGGCTTCACCACAGGAGTCTTCTGTGAGGAGGCAGTAAACCTACCCATTTCTTGGCTAGTGTGGTATGATCTCAGCATCCTTCCCCTGGCATGCCACACAAATTCTGATGTCCCCTGTTCCTGTCTGGCGGCAGTTGCCTTACCGTGTGAAACCTTAGGATCTATGCATTAGATCTACAGTGGTACCTCGGGTTAAGTACGCTTCAGGTTAAGAACTCTGCTAAGAACAGAAATCATGCTCTGGCGGCGCGGCAGCAGCAGGAGGTCCCATTAGCTAAAGTGGTGCTTCAGGTTAAGAATGGACCTCCGGAACGAATTAAGTACTTAACCCGAGGTACCACTGTATTCAAGGGACCCAGGTGGCTCTGTGGTTTAACCCACAGCACCACCAAAACAACATGAACGTTCAAGTGATAAGTATGTTGCGTATAATTTGTTTGGCAGCACCAATTGTTCTACATTTGAAGCAGATATGGAAACTAGAGAATATTTAGCATTACCCTACTTAGCTGAAAGGACGCAGGTGGCACTGTGGGTTAAACCACAGAGCCTAGGGCTTGTCGATCAGAAGGTCGGCGGTTCGAATCCCCGCGACGGGGTGAGCTCCCGTTGCTCGGTCCCAGCTCCTGCCCACCTAGCAATTCGAAAGCACGTCAAAGTGCAAGTAGATAAATAGGTACCGCTCCGTCGGGAAGGTAAACAGCGTTTCCATGCGCTGCTCTGGTTCGCCAGAAGCGGCTTTGTCATGCTGGCCACATGACCTGGAAGCTGTACGCCGGGTCTCGGCCAATAAAGCGAGATGAGCGCCGCAACCCCAGAGTCGGACACGACTGGACCTAATGGTCAGGGGTCCCTTTACCTTTACCACTGTATTCAGCTCCAAGTACTCTTCTACCGTCTTCTTTTTTTACAAAAAAAAAAAGTTCCTGTGGCAGAGCAAAGAGAGCTAAAAGTTGGTAGAGATGTGGGACTGGGGAAGAGGAGGATTTGAGTAAGCAACATGATTTTCCCAGTGATCATGTTCCTTTAGAAAAGATGCAGCATGAAGAAAGACACAACAAACTATTGTGTACAGTACAGTTCTGATAGCATAGCAAGACAAGGGGTAAAACTGGTGGGAACTGGAGTCCTACGTTATCTGGAAAGCCACATATAATGAATTCCCAGCCTCCCACCTTGTGACACTTTGCCTTGTTTTAACCAAAGCCAGGTGCCTTTTTTGTCACCATGTTAAACCACAGAGCCTAGGGCTTGCTGATCAGAAGGTCGGCGGTTCGAATCCCTGCGACAGGGTGAGCTCCCGTTGCTCTGTCCCTGCTCCTGCCCACCTAGCAGTTCGAAAGCACGTCAAAGTGCAAGTAGATAAATAGGAACTGCTCTGGCGGGAAGGTAAACGGCGTTTCTGTGCGCTGCTCTGGTTCGACAGAAGCGGCTTTGTCATGCTGGCCACATGACCCAGAAGCTGTCTGCGGACAAACGCCGGCTCCTCAGCCTATAGAGCGAGATGAGCGCCGCAACCCCAGAGTCGGACACGACTGGACCTAATGGTCAGGGGTCCCTTTACCTTTACCTTTACTCTTCTGCCTTCTCCAGGTGCCTTTTTTGTCACCATGTTATGCCCCCTTCCTTTTGACCCATAAAAAGCTTCTCCCCATCTTTACCCAATAAGTAATTGCTGCACTCCTTGCAGTATCACACAGGAAATGCTAATCCATTTGGCCAAATACAGGTGTGTATGCTTTTCTGATTTGCAAATTCTCCTCAATTTGAGATTTACGAAGAGGGAGAATTCCTCCAATTAGGCTAATAACACATAAATTAGCCGGTAGATATTTTCCCTTTGGAGACCATTTGGATC
The DNA here is from genome assembly GCA_034642065.1 of Darevskia nairensis. Classification (NCBI taxonomy): domain Eukaryota; kingdom Metazoa; phylum Chordata; class Lepidosauria; order Squamata; family Lacertidae; genus Darevskia; species Darevskia nairensis. The sequence goes on from JAWWNI010000558.1 coordinate 1,694,563, forward strand.
AAAATAATTGCATAATTCCAGTGCCATCAAAGCATTCATAAATCTGGACTATATTTTGTCCCAGCCAATTACAAGCAGTGACATCATCGGATCTCAGAATGCAACTAAGGCAGTATGTATATGAAGGTTAAATGAGACAGATTAAAAATTAGCTCCTGTAAACCTCTTAGTGCTATTCAAAAAGCTAATCATGAATGACATTACAGGGCTTCCCAGAATGGACTTGGGAGGCAGGCAGACTTGCAAGAAAAGTTTGCAGGGAAGTTTTTAATGACTGATGCTTTAATGTATTTTTAATATTTTGTTGGAAGCCGCCCAGAGTGGTTGGGGAAACCCAGCCAGATGGGCGGGGTATAAATAATAAATCATTATTATATTATTATATCTAAATCCTGTGATATTTTATTTTATAACATGTTAGCACTACTCTGAGCTGTGAAACCGGAATATTTCCAGTTAATCTAATCTCTTTCAGAAGTCAGCGTTGTAGGGTTGTTAGTCTCGGCTTCAGACTTGCAATGTGGTGAGCTATCTTAAAGGGCTGTTTCTTATCATTCCCCCCTTTTTTTTACAGAACTTGTGAGGCTAAATATCACCCAGTGGGGCCACCCATAAAAAAGGTAACTGATTCTATATAGTGAAAAGTCTTCCCAGATACAGAGAAGTATATTACTGTATTTTTCCGTGTATAAGACTATATTCCCCCCCCCCTCAATTTTTTTAAGTTTAAAATTGGGGGTCATCTTATACACGGAATGTTGCAATTAATTATTTCTTATTTTTGGGCTCAAAAAATAGGGGTCATCTTATACATGGGAGCGTCTTATACATGGAAAAATACGGTAGTTTGCAAATTTAAAGTTGCGACCCTGCATGTGTTCCTGAATGCATGGAGCCTGACTCCCAATGCCATTGTGCCCGCTGTTTTTGTCCCTTGAGCTCCTCATGGAACATCTGAATGGGAAACCTGTGTACATGACCGTTGTGTGTGCATTAGCTATTCCATGCGCATTCTGCAACCAAGCAGTTGAGGTTCCCAGTTGTGTGGAGGAGCCAGGGCCGGCCCAATACATTTTGGCACCAAATGGTGCTCCCCTCCTTGCCAGGGAAGAAAGGGTGAGAGAAGATCTACGACAGGAACAAGGGAGGAATAAATATCTGCATTGGGATCTGCTGCCCCTGTGGATCATGCCGTCTGAGGTAGTCGCCTCACTTTGCCTCAGGTGTGGGCCGGCCTGGAAGGAAATTAAATACGTTCATCTGCACATAAGTAAGCTCCCCATCCAGATATTTTGCACAAAGCATGGAGGAGCTGGTGGGAAAGTTTATGTTGTTGTGGGGAAAGTGGAAATCTCCTCATTTTCTTCTTCACGTGTTCATAAAAATGTGAAAGGGGGATTCTGAAAGGGACATAGCTGTCAACTTTCGAATTTGAAAATAATGGATTTTTTCACACTTTCTGATGTGAAAATAAGGGATGCCGCCAGGGCGGTGCAATGGCACTAAGTAGCCTCGCCACCCTGCGCTCCAGAGGCTGCGTGCGAACGGGTGAGCGAAAGAGCGAGCACCTAGACGGCAGGCAGGCTGTCTGTCTGGTTGGGCGTGAGGGTCTGGCTGCACAAGGCATGCAAGCTCCGCCCCCAGTCGGTCTCAGGCTCCTTATTGGCAGCGAGCAACGCAGCTGAGGAGCCTCCCTGGCCGGCAGGGAGGGAGAGGAGCTGCTTCCTTTGAAATCCGGGAAATTTAAGGGATATCAACAATCCGGGATAGCAGCGGGAAACGGCATTGGAATAAGGGAGTTTCCCACCCAAAAAGGGAGGGTTGACAGCTATGGGTCTATAGTAAACTATGAGATGACCCTAAGATAACTCCAAGCTTTCAATTCATTCTAGTAATTGAAAGTGTAGAAAAAATGAGGGAGGGGAAGATGAGCGTTTATTAGTTTACAATTTGTGCAGAATAAGAGTGTTCTTGTGTACATTTATTTATCTGTTGCAACACTGTAACATCTGGCTAAGTACCAATTAGGATGTAACTGCCTCTAAACTCAGTTATTTTTACTTTCCCATCTAACTGGTATGCCTCTACCCAGGTATGAAAGGTAAGGCACATGGGCTATGTTAAGAAGAAAAGGGAGGAACTGAGAGGAAGATAGTAATAAAAGCTGTGCCCCCCCAGGAACAAGGAGTGAGGCTGCAATTCTATACACATTTGGCTGAGAATAAGTTCCACCTAATTTAATGAAGCTTATGTCTGAGTTAGGGGACGTGGGTGGCACTGTGGATTAAACCACAGAGCCTAGGGCTTGCCGATCAGAAGGTTGGTGGTTCGAATCCCTGCGACGGGGTGAGCTCCCGTTGCTTGGTCCCTGCTCCTGCCGACCTAACAGTTCGAAAGCACAAAGTGCAAGTAGATAAATAGGTATCTGCAGCGGGAAGGTAAACGGCGTTTCCGTGTGCTGCTCTGGTTCGCCACATGATGCTGGCCACATGACCTGGAAGCTGTACGCCGGCTCCCTTGGCCAATAATGCGAGATGAGCGTGCAACCCCAGAGTCGGACACGACTGGACCTAATGGTCAGGGGTCCCTTTACCTTTATGTCTGAGTTGGCATGTAAAGAAGTGTTGTGTCTCTTATTGCCACTGAACAGGAAACAATAAAGAAATAGGAGTCCTTGGAGAATTCGGGAAATCAAATAGCAAGGTTACAAGGACTCAGGGCCTTGTCCTGGAGTTAAAAATCATTGCAACTGGAATTTGTGTCATACTTCAAACAACAAAAATAGAGGAAATTATTGTTTATTGCCGTCCTGGCCTGAGTCCTTGTAACCTTGCTATTTGATTTACTGAACAGGAAACAGTCACGGGCCGGAAAAAACATGGGGAAGCTTATAATTAAAGTTATAGGGGATCTTAATTGAATAGGACTTCTTTCTGACTAGTGATACAGCTGAAACTTGAAATGTATCATTTTTTTATAGCAGGCCTAGTATCTTTCTATTTATTAAATGTATAACAAGCACTGGCTACAATCCAACAAATGTTAGTATTGTCATAATACAAATTGAGATTGCAAGTTAATCTATATTTTCTATGCCTTTGAACTCTGCATGTGTGTTCTTAGAATTTATCATTAAAGTAATATTTATAACTTGCCTACCTGAAGCTACAGTTGGTGAAAATGGCATTTTAGTTTGCTGCTGACCTATTGGCAGTTCTCGCCACAATGCTTTTCGTTCCCTGTCACACTGGTAAAGCTACAATGCACACTAAACTACTGTATTCCATGTTCCAGTATAAAAGTAAAATGCATATTTGGAGAAATGTCTATGTGGTGAGACTAGAGAGGGGTTAAACGATGCAGTTTTTGTTAGTAGGGAAGGTTGGTAAAATTCAGTATGAATTTTAATTGCATGGTGCTTTTATGTATGTGTTCAGGGACAGGTCCTAACCCAATTCTGTTGAACAACAGGGGGGAAGCGTGCCTCTGCAAACCACAGTTCAAATTACATACAATTCCTTGAGTTTCCCCAAAGCTTCCCCAGTCCCAGAAGCAAATATTCTCAAAAGAATGCTCGACTAAAATGCATTACGTTTTGCTGTGTATCAGATTGAGGCAGCTCACTCCAGGAGCCTCACACGGCTGCTAAAGTTAATCATAGAAACTGATGCTCAGAGGGGCCCTGTCAGGCTAATCCTGCGATATGTCGGCCAATCTTGAGTTACTCCTTCTATCAGTAAATCTGCTCTGCATGTGCTACAGAGGGAATCCATGGGAGACTTTATTCCCCTGCACTCTTCAAAGATAGCGAATAAATTACGCCAATTGTTTGCCTTTATTTATTAGGATTCTGCCTTCTAAACCTTTGAGGACTTGTTTGTATTTGGCACAATGAAGCCTGAATCACATTCTGAGTCCTGTCATGTATAACAGGATTGAGGTTGAATCCTGACAAGACAGAAGTACTGTTTTTGGGGGACAGGGGGTGGGCAGGTGTGGGGGACTCCCTGGTCCTGAATGGCATAACTGTGCCCCTGAAGGACCAGGTACGCAGCCTGGGAGTCATTTTAGACTCACAGCTGTCCATGGAAGCGCAGATTAATTCTGTGTCCAGGGCAGCTGTCTACCAACTCCATCTGGTGCGCAGGCTGAGACCCTACCTGTCCACAGACTGTCTCGCCAGAGTGGTGCATGCTCTAGTTATCTCCCGCTTGGACTACTGCAATGCGCTCTATGTGGGGCTACCTTTGAAGGTCACACGGAAACTGCAATTAATCCAGAATGCGGCAGCTAGACTGGTGACTGGGAGTGGCCGCCATGACCACATAACACCGGTTCTGAGAGATCTACATTGGCTCCCAGTACGTTTCCGAGCACAATTCAAAGTGTTGGTACTGACCTTTAAAGCCCTAAACGGCCTTGGTCCTGTATACCTGAAGGAGCGTCTCCACCCCCAACGTTCAGCCCGGACACTGAGATCTAGCGCCGAGGGCCTTCTGGTGGTTCCCTTACTGCGAGAAGCAAAGCTACAGGGAACCAGACAGAGGGCCTTCTCGGTAGTGGCGCCCGCCCTGTGGAACACCCTCCCATCCCATGTCAAAGAGATAAATAACTACCTGACATTTAGAAAACACCTGAAGGCAGCCCTGTTTAGGGAAGTTTTTAATGTGTGATATTTTAATGTATTTTAGTGTTTGTTGGAAGCCGCCCAGAGTGGCTGGGGGAACCCGGCCAGATGGGTGGGGTACAAATAATAAATTATTATTATTATTATTATAACATGTAACATATTGTTACTGACCACCCCAATCTCTGCTGCATTAGATTCCAGGTTTCTTGGTACAGTGGTACCTCAGGTTAAGAACTTAATTCGTTCTGGAGCTCCGTCCTTAACCTGAAACTGTTCTTAACCTGAGGTACCACTTTAGCTAATGGGGCCTTCCATTGCTGCTGCATCGCCACCACACGATTTCTGTTCTCTTTCCATGTGGAAACTTCCCAAACATTCCTCAGGAGCATGGGTAGGCAAACTAAGGCCTGGGGGCCAGATCCAGCCCAATCGCCTTCTCAATCCGGCCCGCGCACGGTCCGGGAATCAGCGTGTTTTTACATGAGTAGAATGTGTCCTTTTATTTAAAATACAACTCTGGGTTATTTGTGGGGCCTACCTGGTGTTTTTACATGAGTAGAATGTGTCCTTTTATTTAAAATGCATCTCTGGGTTATTTGTGGGGCATAGGAATTCGTTCATTCCCCCCCCCCAAAAAAAATATAGTCCGGCCCCCCACAAGGTCTGAGGGACAGTGGACCGGCCCCCTGCTGAAAAAGTTTGCTGACCCCTGCTCAGGAGGAATCAAATTCATCTGCAAGGCCACCTCAGCTATGCCAGAGGAGACCCAGCTGAAGGGACACTCTGCTCAGAGGAGCTTTCCCCCCATTATTTAAATGCTGTAAATTGTCCTGAGCTCTATCTGGAGTCAGGGCACACATTTGAAAACAAAATAAATCTGACAGGCATAAAGAGGCCGGAAGAACTGACAAATCTGCTTTGAAATACAGTTATATGTTTTTGAGATGTAGGAAAACGAGAATGTGAGGCAAAGGGGGCTTCTGAGGGGCTACTTTGTTTTAAATGGTTTGGCCACTGAGGCCCTTTTCACTCCTCACATGAGCATTATGAAATAGGATGGTCCGTTTTTCCATTTGGGTCTTGTTGTTCCTGCAGAAACCAAATCTAGCCTTGGTTGCTTCCTACATCTCCTCTCTTGCATCACAAGAGAACATCCATGCACTGGGAGGGTTTCAGGTCATATGCTGAAGACAGATGCTTGTTTGTTATGGCACGATTGGGCCACCAGGTTGGCACTAATAAGGCTACGTTCTACATTATTATAATATCCACCCTTTTTCATCTCTTCCAGCTGCCCAGCTAGCAAAAGCAGACCTTGCAGAGGACATTGACATCTGGTTTGCTGCAGATATGCGTGCTCCCCCTTATTTAATTCCTATTTTCTCTGTTTCTGATGTACCAATACGTCAGGATGTCAAATCCTCCCGGTAGAAATAAAAACACAAATTACCGAAAATCACGAGGGGAGACCAACTCACAATAGCGTACATGCATCATGTAATCCCTTGTCATTTCACATCTTTATTTAGCTGTGAAGCCTGAAGAACAAGCTGCGGCTTTCACCGAATATGAAAAACAATGAGTATCATTTTAAATCTTCCATGATGAACTGTCATCTTGATCTTGCCTGGTTCTGAGAGGGCAAAGGGAGCCCAGCCTAAAAACAAGGCCCATGTGGGATGACACTTCCCCAGGGATTGCAAAGTGATATTCAGCGGGGTAAGTTCCACTCAACATGAAAGCATTCCTTGCTAGTGTGTGTGTGTTTTGACACAAAGTGGACAAATGAAACGCCTACAGCCAAATGCCGTGTTCATTTCTCAGTCTGAGGTCAAATGAGAAGCTGATCGCTTTTCTTCTGCAAGTTTCCCTTTCCCATCCATTTTGCACTTATTGAATTTTCCGTTTTTAACAAAAAGAAATAGGATTGGAAAGCTGGAGTTGTCTAAATGGAATATACCTATATTCATTCTGCTACTTCAGTTTATTTAGTTTATATTCTGCAGACTCGAGACCAAGGATGCAAGTTCCTTCAGATGGTGCAGGGCACATCTGTAAAAATACAATTTAAAATCATACAGCATCTAGCACAGTTCATTACAACTTCTACAACAGGCAAAAAAAATCATCGTTGTCTGGTTTATCATGCATGGTGGACAGGTGTCAGGGATCTGCCTCCCCCTGCCAGTCCAGCTCTGAGTGTTTACAGGGAGCAGCCACCTGTTTTGACTACTGATTCATCTGCGAGTGAAACCAGCAGTTCCTCGGGGGAGAAGCAGTTAGTGGCTGGGAGGGAAGGAGTGCCAGGGGTCCAGAGATTGAGTGAGAGGCCTGGCACCACCCAGCAGGCTCGATCGGAGGGAGAGTCGTCAGGTCCGGCGCAGAGATTACGTAGGAGGAGGAGGCAATTTCGGCTGCCAAGATTGTTGTGTTGGCGCCAAAACCGGAGGGAGGTACTTCCGGATTCTGCTAGTGAGTGAACGGACATGATAAGATTAAGCTCTGCACTGTATATAATTGAGCACTGATTAAAAGAACTAAAAGACAGCTGGCGTGGCTCTCTTATTGAACAACCGACAAAGGGAAACCTGACAACATGTAAAAAAGCCAAAAAAAAAAATGGATACAAGTTGTCCAATAAACCTTTATATTGGCTAGCCTGGGAATACTGAGGGAGTCTGCATTCTGCCCTTGAGATACAACAGAAGCACAATATATGCAGTAAGTCAATCATCAATATTTTTGTCAAAATAATACAGTGGCACCTTGGTTCTCAAACTTAATCCGTTCCGGAAGTCCATTCCAAAACCAAAGCGTTCCAAAACCAAGGCACGCTTTCCCATAAAAAGTAATGCAAAATGGATTAATCCGTTCCAGACATTTAAAAACTACCCCTAAAACAGCAATTTAACATGAATTTTACTATCTAACGGGACCATTGATCCATAAAACGAAAGCAATAAACAATGTACTGCAGTCACACAATCAATCAATCAGTAGCTGAACTGGGTTCCACACAATCACAAAAACAAAAAAAAGAGAGCCTCAAAAACAAAAATGCAAAATAAATAGCAAAAACAGACAGACCGAAGTGTGACACTCAAATCGGAAGCGTAATACTCAAAACAGAGCACATTCAGCTTCCGAAAAAAGTTCGCAAACCGGAACACTTACTTCCTGGTTTGCAGTGTTTGGGTTCCAAGTTGTTTAAGTACCAAGGCATTTGAGTACCAAGGTACCACTGTATAGCAAAATAAAGTATTCAAGTGTGACCTACTGGTACCAACACAGTAAACCAGCCCAAATATGATAGGCTGTTTCACCCAACCCAGGCAACCACATTTTACCCCAGCCTTCAGCTCTGTAGTCTCTGGATACAGGCACTTGCTTGTTTTTACAAAATAAAAACGAAAACCTCTAATGCCGCCCACCAATGATGCTAGGTGAGTGTTTGTGAGCTGCATTTGTGCTCTCAGATCAGGTGCAATTCCCTGGCATCCCACCTCTCACCTGGAAGCCAGGTTGGCTCAGTGGAGCAGCACCTCTGTTTCCTGCCCTGTAGGATGCCACTAAGTCCCCAGCTTTCGTCCCAGAAGCAGACACAAGGGGCTCTGGGTTCGAAAACACCCATTCTGTGTTTTGACGTTTCTGAGTTTGGGCCGTTCTCTCTTTCCCTCTCTCTCATGAGTAAAGATAAATATATGGATGTCTTAAGCACTCAAGTACTATGGCAACCAGTTCATAGAAAAGCCCATGAGGAATCTAATAATTTTGTAATTAGAGCAGTGTCAGGGCAGCGTTTGCAGTAAAGAAGACATGGAGGTGTATAAGATGAGAAGAGATGAGATGTTCTGTTTGGAAAATATATGTAAAAACTAATAAAAATGTATATTAAAAAAGAAGAAGACATGGAGGTAGAGTACAGGCTAAAAAGCAATGTTCAGTTGATGGGCACTGGTGATGATTTTTATTTTAGCAAGTAAGAACATCTGTGGAAATAATAGCAATGTTACCCTTTGTGCTGGATTACTAAAAAACAAAACAAAACTGAATTCAAATTTCAAGTTGACACCTTCCCTCAATAGCTTTCAGCTACTGTCTTGAAAATAATTACGCTTAGTCTTTTGTTCCTAATTTGAATCAAGGTTTTCAATTAATGGGTTATTGCTGAGTTTATTCCAATAAATTGGAATGAGCATTTTAACAACGAGCATTTTAAACATTATTTCTCAGACTCTCAGACAACCCTGAGGTTCTTTCTGCTCATATTCATTACATGATAAATGCTAACCCAGGCTTTCCCAACCTCAGCCCTCCAGATGTTTTGGGACTACAACTCCCATCATCCCTAGCTAACAGGACCAGTGGTAATGGATGATGGGAGTTGTAGACCCAAAACATCTGGAGGGTCGAGTTTGGGGATGCCTGCGCCTAATTCAAGAGTCAAGGAGAATGTAATGTAAACCTATGAAATGATTGTGTAAATTGGCATATTCCTGAAATCTTGGAGGTCTGGTTTTTATGAATTGTTGACTGAGAATCCAATCCAAAGCACACTTGCTTGGGAGTAAGCCCCAGTGAACTCAGAGGAATTTATTTCTGAGTAATGTTCATGGCTGGGCTGTGAAGCTACAACCCTAAGCACACTTACTAGGGTGCAAGTCTAACTTGAATGTAGGGAGTCCCAAGCAAACTCAGAACTGCAGTGTAAAAACATTCAAATTGAAGGTTTGTGACATTATTTATCCAGAGTATGTTCTCTGCCACAACGTCCATCTGTCATGGATGCTTTAGCTGAGGTTCCTGCATCACAGGGGGTGACCAGAAGACCTTTGGGTCCCCTCTATGATATAAAGGATAAGTTAAGAATCCAGCATTCTGTTCCCACAGCAGCCACACAGATTATCTACCCCAAGCCCACAGATAGGGCATGAGCTCAATAGTATTCTCCATTGTTGCTTCACAGTGACTGGTAAAAATTATTTTGTATTTTTTTTATAAATAAATAAAAGATAATGGACCTTAGTCAAATATACCAACAACAGATCCACTTGGTAAAAGAAATAAACCAATTACTCAGAAAGTAACCTCTATATATTCCTTAGCCAAAGCACGTGAGTTAAAAACTTTTGGATTGTGCACCATATCAATGTACATTTTTATTTGTAAACTGTATATAGGGATAAGACTGACTTCCCTTACAACATACCGTATTTTTCACGCCATAAGACGCACCTGAACATAAGACGCACCTAGTTTTTAGAGGAGGAAAGGGGGAAAGCCCTGTTTTTTTGAGGATCAGCTCAAAGTGGTGCAGCTTCTTTTTCAAAGAGGAAAAGCCCCGTTTTTATGGGGTTCAACTCACAGTTCGCAGCTTCTAGTCCTACAGGAAAGGGAGCCATTTCTGCAGTTTCCAGACAGATAATCTAATCAGCCAGTCACATGTCGCTGGGGAAACAAACAGCATCCCTCTGCATTCAGCAACGGAGCAAGGGGACGGGACTGGAAAGGGAGCCTTATCTCTCTCCCCGATCGCTTGCTAAACAGCTGTTCAGCGGCTTCCTTTCAACACCCTCTTCTCTCTTTGTAAAAAAAAAAGAGCACAATCTGCTTTTGGCCCCTAGGCAATTTGGCTCCAGGGACCATGCATTCGCTCCATAAGACACACAGACATTTCCCCTTACTTTTTAGGAGGAAAAAAGTGTGTCTTATGGAGCGAAAAATACAGTAGATAACACTGACCCACCTTATAGTAATTGTACAATGTATGTAAAGCACTCTGGACATTTAAAAGCAGCATCAAACTACTACTACTACTATTAATTTTACCAAAACCACATTGTGATCGTCCTTTGCCTCAAATGTAAGACCTAGCCTACTCAGATGTAACACCAGCTCTCTAAATATCACTGTGCATAGATGCATGTATACAAGCTTGCTCCCTTCCTGACCACTTCCTTTCAAGGGTGTCAGCTGTAGCCTGGATTTTAAATCGAGGCTTGAAGTAGAGTTGAAGAAAGAACCTGATTAGCATTATCCATTGTCAGCATCAGTGCAGATAATGGAGAATTTTGTAGTGGGGAGCGGGGCAGCCAGAAGAGAGGGCTGGCTCAGTATGTTCCTATGGCTTGTTTCCAGTTTGCAAACCAGGCTATAGGTCTACACTGGGCAGCTGAGTGGATCTATGCCAGGGGTCAGCAACCTTTTTCAGCCGTGGGCCGGTCCACTGTCCCTCAGACCTTGTGGGGGCCGGACTATATTTTTTTTGGGGGGGGGATGAATGAATTCCTATGCCCCACAAATAACCCAGAGATGCATCCTATATAATAATCTCCCTGTGTCCCTGCGTCCACAGTCCGTGTGTCAGTGGAATTGGCCAACTGCGCATGCGCTCCACTGACACAGAGATTGGAGCGCAGAGAGGAGGAGGAGGCTGATTGGTTGGAGCGCAGCGCAAGTGAAGCGCTTGCGCTTCGCGAGCCTCCGAAGCTCTCCGCTTCAATCGCCGCTGCCACCGCTCCTACCGCCGCCTCCTCCTGCTCCGGGGCCAGAAGCCGCAATGGCGGGCGCTCCCCGCGCGCTGCTGCTTCTCCCCCTCCCTTCTTTCTCCCCGCCTCAGCCGCCCGTGGCGGCGGCGGGGAGGGCGGCCGTCGCTGTGGCTGCCAGCGGGGCAGCGGCAACAGGCAGCTCCGCCATGGTGGTGGCTTGGCCGGCTGAGGCGGGGAGAAGGAAGGGAGGGGGACAACTGCATATTGCGCCTCGGGTCCCGGTCGCCGCCGCTAGCGCCCATTATTAATGGGCTGAATTCAACTAGTTTTAAATAAAAGCACACATTCTACTCATGTAAAAACACGCGGATTGAGAAGGCGATTGGGCCGCATCCGGCCCACGGGCCTTAGGTTGCCTACCCCTGATCTATGCAGATTTTGTATGTACAATTAACAAGTGCACACATATACCAGTTTGAGCCACAGTCGGTGATCCTCAGTTTAGCAACGATGCAGCAGGCAAGCGTTTGCTACGATGCTGAAAACTAGTGAAGTTGAGAAAAGGAGCAACATGTTTTATTACAATGTTATTAAAACTTATCTTGCAACTCAATGCTATGCAAAGTTAAGCACGCCTGAACGTATTGAAATCAATGGTCTTAGGCAGGCCTAACCCCGCATAGAGTTCAGACTAAGTGTGCATTTGCACTTTAGGAAACGAAAGGGGGGGGGGAAGTATGCCGCAAACTCTTCTGGGTATATGTAGTATTTTATTTTTATTTTTAATGCCATTGCTTAAGGTTTAAAGAAGCACCTTTGTATGCTGGCTTTCAGACCTGAGCAACTTATTTCAAAGTAACTCTGTGAAAGCAACTATCACGTTTGGTTTATAAGAAAAGGACTAGCTGCTCTGATTACCTGTCAAGATTACAGCTGCAAAGCTCCCCTGGCTGCTGTTCCAATTTCTAATCATTACTTGAGTTTGGAAAACAGTGTGACTGCCTATAAGGTTGAACAAACAGCCAGGCAGAGACGAGCAATGCGCCTCTACCAGGAAGTTGAGCTGATGGATTCATAGGGTAGAAGAAGAAGAGGAAGAAGAGTTAGGATTTGATATCCCGCTCTATCACTACCCGAAGTAGTCTCAAAGCGGCCAACGTTCTCCTTTCCCTTCCTCCCCCACAACAAACACTCTGTGAGGTGAGTGGGGCTGAGAGACTTCAGAGAAGTGTGACTAGCCCAAGGTCACCCAGCAGCTGCATGTGGAGGAGCGGAGACGCGAACCCGGTTCACCAGATTACGAGTCTACCACTCTTAACCACTATACCACACTGGCTCTCTGTGAAACCACATATTTGTAGCTCCTCATCCCTGCTCTGGTTGTTCTTTTCCCCATTTTTTAAAGCTTGGCTTCCTAACCTTTATTGGTGTTTGACTCAGAGTTAATCCTGTGACTGAAATGTAAAAGAAGGTGTGGTCTTTTATTATTATTAATTTAAGGACACATTGTAGTGGTCTTTGGGAGGTTACAAACATCTTTTGGAATCTCAGCATAGAAACCATGGCAGTGGCCAGTAAAAAAGAGTTTGGTTTTTTAGTACTATTTTTTTAAGAAATGGCAAATTGCTGTGGGGCAGAGGAGACACCGGAAAACTTTTATATATACTAGTTTTATATACTTATATATATGGCTTTGTTCAGATTGGAGTATATTCCTGGTAAGACCCCTTTTATCCCTCCTAAAAAGAATAAAGACAAAAGAACAGCGGCGTAGCAAGCCCAGATTGTACCCGGTGCAGAAATTTTTGGCACCCCGTACGGACTGCGCATGTGCGGCATCCCACGCGTGCGCACTCTGTACAGAATGCCGCACATACGCAGTCCATCTGTGCTGCTGCTCGCGCGCCACAACCTTACAAACCGCCGAGTGAGGCTTTTTACCGGGCGACGGGGCTCGGCTTGGGAGTCGCTGGGGGGGCGCCAAGTGTCACCCCCCTCCAGGGTGGCACCTGGGGCGCACTGCCCCAACGCACCCCCTTGCTCCACCCCTGCACAAGAAGCTTCTTTTAAAAGTAATAAGAAGTTTACTCACATTCAGTTCACAGTTGGATCCCTGAAGGCAGGCTTTAGCTTGTAGTTACAGATACGGTGTGGCTCACATCCTTGTAAGGATGGGCCCATGTGCTGTTGGCAGAGAGCCAGCGGTGCAGCCCCAAAGAAGAAAAGGCATCAAAAGAGGAAGGTGGCTGCGTGACTGGACCTTTTGTGGGATCTGCAAGGGTCACACCCACCTACCTGGTCACATGCAGTGGGAGGATGCTCCAGACCAGGTGTAACAGGAAGTTCAACTGCCTGGATTAACATCCCCCTGTCTGCGTCTCCACTCTAGGCAAACAGGAAGTGATGTACTTGACTGCTCATGTTACATCCCACAAAAGCGAGCACTAAAAAGCAGCACGTTGGATCAAGTGGTTTCTGGTGAGATCTCTCAAGAGCAGGCTTCCTCAACCCCGGCCCTCCAGATGTTTTGAGACTACAATTCCCATCATGCCTGACCACTGGTCCTGCTAGCTATGGATCATGGGAGCTGTAGGCCAAAAACATCTGGAGGGCCGAGTTTGAGGAAGCCTTCTCAAGAGGTCTGTGAGAGGCCTCCACCCCCACCGTTCAGCCCGGACACTGAGGTCCAGCGCGAGGGCCTTCTGGCAGTTCCCTCACTGCGAGAAGCAAAGCTACAGGGAACCAGGCAGAGGGCCTTCTCGGTAGTGGCGCCCGCCCTGTGGAACGCCCTCCCATCAGAGGTTAAAAGGATCAACAACTACATGACATTTAGAAAACACCTGAAGGCAGCCCTGTTCAGGGAAGTTTTTTATCTGTGATGTGTTAATGTATTTTAATGTTTGCTAGAAGTGGCTGGGGAGACCCAGCCAGATGGGCGGGGTACAAATAATAAATTATTTATTATTATTATTATTATTATTATTATTATTATTATTATTATTATTATTATCATTATCATCACTGGAACCTGCAGTTGCTTCTCCTTGCTTCTCCCCCTGCCAAGGAAGATGTGAGGAGAGCTGGCAGTGAAATATGCAGCATTCAAGGGTAAATACGGAAACCAAGGAAGGGTAAGGACAGAAAATCGATGGAAAAAGTAATTTATGGTCTATGTTAACATCTGCTCCCCCTCGCAGGTTGAGCACACAATAAATGAACTATTTATTGCCTTTTGCAGTTAGTCATTGTCCTTTGTGCGGGTCTCCAGGGGGATCAATCCTCTGAACTGCTCCTTGCTTGCTTTTAAGCTTGCATTCTTGGCTGGGGTTTCGGACTGGTCTCCGCAGGGCAGGGCTCCCTTCTGAGCAAACGCACACAGAAGCAGCCTTCCAGGCGCCTTCCCCATTCCCTTGCAACCAATGACGGACCTACATTTTAGGAGCCCAGAACTGATATGGGGCTTCCCTTCGCAACCAGCAGCAAGGTCTGGGGAACCCGTTATTTCCTTCGATGGGGTTGTTCCATGGCAGATCACCACATTTATTTTTTTAAAGTAAAAAATTAGCTACTACATCTCAGATTTTGATTAAAATGGCTGCACTGGATTATCTCACATGTCAAAGTCACTGGTGTGAACAAAAATGTCCCGTGCCGTATAGTTTTCAAGTTATGGGGGTGGATGAAAATTTTGGAAAATTAGCGAAATGTAATATACATGCATGAGGCGCTTTTTAAAGCAAATTTTTAAAGCAATGTGGCCTAAAATTAATCTGGGGCCCCTCTGGGATTAGGGGCCCTGAAGTTTAAATTCCTGCCTCTACTTGCAACCTCACGTGCACTTGGGAAATGCCTGCGCTCAAGAGAAGCACATATAGGAGCCAACTCCTAGGGACTAAGGTCCCTTCAGCCTCCCCCTAAAATATTTGAGGTGGCTGCCTCCCCCCCAAAAAAAAGAATTGATGGGCATTGCCATCCAAATGGTGTGTTTTCAAAAGCACAGGTGCATGGGCAGGAAGCTGGCACCCTTGATAGGATTGCATAGGAGCCAACTCCTAGGGCCGTGGGGGCTTTGCCCCCCACAAGAAAAAATTTGAGGGGGACAGGCCTCCACAAAGTTGATGGGCATTCCCAGTCAAATGGTGTGCGCCCACTGTACCATGTAATCCATTATGTGGGGTGGGGCTTACCCGGGTCTCCACAATATTTTATTCAAGTTGGCACCCCTGGCATGGGCATAGCCGGGGGGTGGGTGGGCAGGGAGGAGCATATCCCCCTCCCCAATCAATAAAAATCAATAAAAATACATAGCTAACTGAGGTTCTCTGCCCCCAGAAAGGCCTATTGATGTAAAACACTTAGAATTTGGGTCCGGGGCGGGCAAAATTGAGGAAATGGTTTATATATGTCTCTTAGGTTGTCTTCATTTGGTCTTGGTTTTCAGCTTCTTTAGCTATTTTTCTACATCACTGGCTACGCCCACGACCCCTGGTATGCAGCCTGCGCCCGCAGGGGCCCCGATCCCTCTAATTTCCACGAGGCTCCTGCTCCCCACCCAGGAAAGCTGCCCGCTTCGCGCCAGGATTTGCGAACCAGCCCCCTTGCGCCCCGCGGGCTCTAACTTCCAAGCCTTCCCGGTTCTCGCTTCCCATCCCTCGCCCCAGCTCGACCCAACCGCTTTCCCAGGCGCGCTCCCTGCGCAGGTGGCTCGCTCGAGCCCGCAACGCATCGGAGAGGGGCGGGATCGCGCTCAGGCGAGCGCGCGAGCACGTGGCTTGGGAAGGGGAGGCCCGGAGGCGAGCAGATACCGCGCGCAGGGGGTGGAGAAGCCGCAGCAGCAGCAGCAGCAGCGCGGGCGCGGCAAGAGCGAGTTTTTTACGCGGCAGCTGGAGCCTCGCTCGCGGAGAAGGGGCGGGTGCCTGCGGCCCGGGTGAGTAGCCTGCGCCGCGCCCACCCTCCGCTCCGGATTGCGCGCTCGGGTTGGCTGGGGGGACCCCCCAAATGCCCAAGCACGGGCCGGCCCCGGGGTTCCTAGGGCGGTCGATCCTCTCCTGGGGAAAAGGGCGCAATCCTCGGGACTTTGCCCCACCGAAAGAAAAGCGAAGCTGTGCAGCCCCGACTCGAGGGCACATACCGTGGGAAGCCTCGAAGTCGGCGGGGCTTACTCCCGAGTAAATGCATGCGAGGCTCGTGCTGCAGAGGCACGCTTCTTCTTGGGAGATGCAAAGAGGCACAAGAGCGCGCTGCGCCCCTTTCTTCCAAGGTGCAGCAAAGGGGTCCCGGCGGGAGTTAATTTCCCCGGGCAGGGCGCGCGCCGCGTCGCAACCCGAGCCGCTGCTCCGTTTGCTTTAAGGCGAGGATTCCCGCAGGGCTCGCTTGCTGCGCTCTTAGGCGGGCTTGCGCTGCGCAAATGGGCGCCGCCGTCGAAGGAAGCACAGGCACCCGGGTGGAAAGCGCCGCGGTGGGGCTCCAGTTTCCCCTTGCGGGCTGAAGCCTCGCGCAGAGCCTACCCTGGGCATTGCGGGAAGAAGAGAGCTGTTCCACAGCGCAACTGACTGCTAGTCCTTCCTTGGCGGCTTTTAAACAGAGGTTGGATAGGCCATCTGTCATGGATGCTTCAGTTGAGATTCCTGCATTGCAGGGGGTTGGACTGGATGACCCTCGGGGTCCCTTCCAACTCGACACTTCTGTGATAATTTCCTTTCACAGCACCTTTTGGAGCGCATGGCAAATGTGTGACATGGACTGCCTTTCCCTGCATGTTTAGAAGTTGTTATCACTTAGTACTGGAACAAGCACAGGAGTGAAAGGGAGAAGGGAAGGGACTTGGTGATCTGCCCGCCTTTTCTGCTCTGCAAATTGTTGCCTCTAGTGCAGGGGTCAGCAAACTTTTTCAGCAGGGGGTCGATCCACTGTCCATCAGACCTTGTGGGAGGGGCAGACTATATTTTTTTGGGGAGGGATTAACAAATTCCTATGCCCCACAAATAACCCAGAGATGTATTTTAAATAAAAGGACACATTCTACTCATGTAAAAATACGCTGATTCCCAGACCGTCCGCGGGCCGGATTTAGAAGGCAATTGGGCCGTATCCGGCCCCCGGGTCTTAGTTTGCCTACCCATGCTCTAGTGAGCTAGTCAGTGTTTGGGTTTCATAAATTCTCCTAGGTGAATCCCCCCCCACCCAAATCAGCCTCTACATATAAACACAACTTTTCCCTGGCCGCTTCCAGATGACCTGTTTACTGAGCATTCCTTCCTGATATGCTGGCAGGGGGATTAGAGGGCAACTGCTGTTTAATGATCATTCACTCTCATTTGTTTGTGGGGAGGTTAAACAATGTTGCATCAAAGCAAGTGCATTCCCCTCACTTTCCTTACTGCAAAAAGTCCGATCTTTTGAGAAAGTGGGTTTTTTCCGCGGGGCATTCAGATCTGCTTTAATTGCACAACCTGAATTTGCCAGTGTGTGATTGAATCTCTCCCTCAAATTGTGACAGTCACACTACTCGGTTCACATAATTTTTTATCCGGAGACCCTTGAGTGTCGTACAGCAGGTTACTTGTGGGAAAGGAATTTTGAAGTTGGGCAATATCCAAGGCTAGTTGGATTAAATGCCTTAGTTGGAGATAAGGTTAGTAGGGTGCTAGTCTGTATATGGAGTAACTTTTGGGAAGCTGTTGTTTTTTAGATGAAATATTTTCAGTTATAGCTTCCACTCAGGTAGCTTTGGAATTGAAAAACTGGGTGTAGGAGCACTGGGTCAATCTGAAATGTTAGTAAGTACACATAAAGTGGCTTAGATCATATGTAGTCCTCTGCAGTAGATTGACACTGTTTCAGCACCACTATTATAGGGTAGGAGGACTGGGTTTGGAAAAAAGTGGTACCTCTGGTTATGAACTTAATTTGTTCCGGAGGTCCGTTCTTAACCTGAAACCGTTCTTAACCTGAGGTACCACTTTAGCTAATGGGGCCTCCCGCTGCCGCAGCGCGATTTCTTTTCTCATCCTGAGGTAAAGTTCTTAACCTGAGGTACTAGCAGAGTCTGTAACCCGAAGTGTTTGTAACCCGAGGTACCGCTGTCGACTTGTTTGCTTTACAGGAGCTGCCAGCCACCCCTAGCTCTCTGCGGGATGTGAACATTTACCATACAGTATTCACAAATATGCTAAAGCTCTTGGGAGCTGACATGAACTGGGCAGCTACATACCGGTATATTGCTTTTCCTTGGCACCAAGGAGGAATCTCCCACCCCTAGCACCTACTCTGTGTGCAGGTGTGGGGTGTCCCTTCTGATCTTGGTGGAAAGAGTGAAGAGATAAGCCTCTTCATTCCCTGGTGCTGCCTTCACAATGAGAGTTAAGCTTCCTTCCCCTTGTTAGCAGTTTTGAAAAAGTAAATAGGCAGTTGCCTGCTCCTTATTTTAAGCTTATGCCCTTTTGGCTCTTAGAAGATGGATCCAGTATATAGGTCGGCCACTGTAGCATCTATTTTCTATTCTCCGTCTATTCCAGCTGCCTAATTAATCATACCAGTGATCCAATCTGGGGCCTGGGGCTTGCAAATATGTGCTGACCCCCTGAGCTATGGTCTCTCCTAAGTACCTTTATCCAGTTTGGTACTTGATAACAAAGAACATCTACTTTCCGTGCACAACTTCATGCTGGATTTCTCAAGTTTGCACCTCACTTGTTATGGAGGAGCTAACCTTTTAGCCCAGCAACTTGTTTTTATTAAAGGACTGTGTCCTCCTCCTCCTTGTTAAATGTATATTTAGTAGAGTGTTCTCACCACCTTAAGCATTGGCCCATTTCACCCCAACCACAAGGTTATTGAATTTGGTACATTTCTTGAAACAGTCATTATGGTCTCTGCTGTATGCTTAATGGGACGCGGGTGGTGCAATGGGACACGGGTGGCGCTGTGGTCTAAACCACTGAGCCTAGGGCTTGCTGATAAGAAGGTCGGCGGTTCGAATCCCCGTGACGGGGTGAGCTCCTGTTGCTCGGTCCCAGCTCCTGCCAACCTAGCAGTTCGAAAGCACGTCAAAGTGCAAGTAGATAAATAGATACTGCTCCGGCGGGAAGGTAAACAGTGTTTCCGTGCACTGCTCTGGTTCGCCAGAAGCAGCTTAGTCATGCTCGCCACATGACCCGGAAGCTGTACTGGGAAGGCTCCCTGGGCCAGTAACGTGAGATGAGCGCCGCAACCCCAGAGTCGTCCACGACTGGACCTAATGGTCAAGGGTCCCTTTACCCTTTACCTATGCTTAAGAGCAGGAATAATTCATGCTTTTCCTGCTCTTTACCCACCATAATTGTATAAACAAAAGTCTGGGTTAAGCCCCAAACTTAAGTGATAAATAATAACTAATTTAAGTTCTTACAAGCATTGTTAAAAATGTTTGCTAGTTTAAAAGATAAACTCCATAACGTTTACATTAACCACTCCTCTTACCTGTGGTACAAAAGAAGACAAAGATTTCATTCAGAAAAAATCATTACCCTTGGATCTTAACCTTATCTTTTTTTACTAGCTCTAGAGAACTAGTGGAATACTTATTACTGCTACCAATGTAGTTGCTTAGTCTCGGTGATATATTTAGTTTTAATTTTGTTAAGTTTATGGTGTAACTTTGTTACAACTTCATTATTTCATCGAACTGTCAGAGATGTAGCTTTGGGTCTTTGTTTTATTTTGTTTGTTTGTTGAAAAGCTCTATTTAATACCGCTTAGGCTTAGTGTACTTACGATAACCAAATGTGTGTCATTGTGAGAGCGATATTGAACTTTCGTTTTGTCTCTAATTCCAAAAATTAAATCTAAATTGTGATTTTTTAAAAAAGTGAGGTGGCAGTTGCTGTGCTGCTGACTGGCCAAAAGTAGTCCATAAGAAACGCCAGATCTTCTCTCCACTCTTCTGAATTGAATTGTATTCATGATGTTACTTCATTATCCAGCTTCAGTGCCATCTCAGCTTTTCGGACTGTAAGATACTTTCAGGGCAGTGACCTCTCTATTTTTGCCTGAGATTAGCACACTGGCTAATTGACCAGGCAAGTGTTGCCAATTGACCACCTGTTATTTAACCATTGTCACATATTCCACAATGCCAAGAATGCTGCAGTGTTAATAGCAGCTCTTTTTTTTAATTTTTCCTTGTAATGCCACATGATAGCAAGGCCCAAGAGTGGGGGTTGATCCCCCATAGTCCTACAGCAGTCATGCGAGAGCAAACTTAGCAGCCAAACTATCCGCAATAACAGCAGAAACAGAAACTTTGAACTACCGAACAGGGTGGATTTGATTCAAATCAAATTGATTTAAATCACTAGTCAGTAAGGCTTGATTTAAATATTTTTTTTACAGAAAGACTCATTCTTGCTGGTATAATCTTAATATTTACAACCATATGAAGGTTTCATTTTTGGAATAATAAATTTTCAGAGTAGTTTTTACAGTTATATCAAAAATTACTGATTTTGTTATACTACTAGAAATACATAGACAGATAATTATGAACCTATGGTGAGGTTTAATAAGTTAACTGTTTATATTTGGACAACTTTTCTGCTGTACTTTATTGGAAGAAGAAAAATAATCATTTCCTTAATAACCATTTAAACAATTTATTTAACTAAAACAATAACATGATAGCATATGTATCCATGTTTGTTAACTGATGTGGTTAAACATTTAAAAAAAAACTTAGACTGAGTTTTAGCACACTTGATAAACTTAAAACAAATCCTTATTTCCTGATGAATAGCCTTTGGACTACAATGTAACTTAAATAGAAGACTATATTTAGAAAGATTTTTCCTCCAAAAGCATTTTATTTTAAAAATCCAATTTAAATGAAAAAAATCCGATTTAAATAAAAAAAATCTGATTTTTTTAAAATCATTGATTTTTATCCACCCTGCTACCGAACAACTTTGCTGATTCTTTATAAATTCAATTAAAACAATTTCATATTTATAATAATAATAATAATAATAATTTATTATTTGTACCCCGCCCATCTGGCCGGGTCCCCCCAGCCACTCTGGGCGGCTTCCAGCAATATTAAAAAAAACAACAATACATTAACATATTACAGATTAAAAACTTCCCTAAACAGGGCTGCCTTCAGGTATTTCCTAAATGTTAGATAGTTGTTAGTCATTTTGACCTCTGATGGGAGGGCGTTCCACAGGGCGGGCGCCACCACCGAGAAGGCCCTCTGCCTGGTTCCCTGTAGCTTTGCTTCTCGCAGTGAGGGAACCGCCAGAAGGCCCTCGGCGCTGGACCTCAGTGTCCGGGCTGAACGGTGGGGGTGGAGACGCTCCTTCAGGTATACAGGACCGAGGCCGTTTAGGGCTTTAAAGGTCAGCACCAACACTTTGAATCGTGCTCGGAAACGTACTGGGAGCCAATGTAGATCTCTCAGGACCGGTGTTATGTGGTCCCGGCGGCCAATATGCCAATATTTCCCAATATGCTACGTTAACTGCAACCACCAGCTTGTGTTTCTTTTTGCGCTAATAACATTAATATATGACTAAATCTTTCTTCGCAAGTCACTTGAACAAAACCCAATTTTGACTGATGAAATGCCCAATCCCAGGGCTTTTTCCCCCCTCAGGTGGAACTCAGTTCTGGCACCTCTCAGGTGGGCACCATTGCCATTATAAGAGAACAAGGGAGGCGTTCATGGCAGGGACGTAGCAAGGGGGGCGGGGGGGCGGTCCGCCCCGGGTGCCACTCAGGGAGAGGGTGCCAGTTGGGCTGCCCCCGCCCTGCACGGGCCCCGCCCGCCGGCGCCGCTGCTGCTCCCGTGGCACCCTTGCAAGCCGCCGCGCCAAAAGCAGCAGCGGCGGGGCACCCCCCTAGCCGCCGCACACAATCGGCGGCTGGGGGGGGTGTGCCACCGCCGCCGCTGCTTTTGGCGCGGTGCCTCACAAGGGCGCCACAGAAGCAGCAGTGCCGGTTTGGATGGAGTGCGCATGCGCGACTTCGCGCGTGCGCACTCCATCCAACCCGGCACTGCTGCTTCTGCGCCCAAAGCAGCGGCGGGGCACCCCCTCCGCCGATCGCGTGCGGCGGCTGGGGGGGGGTGCCGCCGCTGCTGCTTTTGCGGCGCCCTTGGGAAGCTTCCCAAGGGCGCCGCAAAAGCAGCGGCGGCGGCACCCCCCCAGCCGCCGCACGCGATCGGCGGCTGGAGGGCGTACCCCGCCGCTGCTTTGGGCGCAGAAGCAGCAGTGCCGGGTTGGATGGATCCAAACCGGCACTGCTGCTTCTGCGTCGCCCTTGTGTGCCGGGGCAGCGAGCGAGGAGGAGGCGGAGCAGAGGGGTGTCATCCCATTGCTGCCCGCCCCTCCCCTCGCCCCTACAGGCGGCTCCGCCCGGCAGCGGGGGGGAAAGCGCTTAAAAAAAAGGAAAAGCCAAGGCTTTTGTTTTCTCCTCGAAGTCTTTAGTTTCTTTTCTCTCCCTCCCTGCCCCATCCCTGCTCCCCCAAGTGAGTTGAAAGCCCTCCTCCCGTTTTCCCTCTTGACATTTTCTAGGGATGATACTATGTTGCTTATTAATGTTTCCTCACTTCCTTCGCAGTGCCCTCATGGGGTGTGCTTTATAAATAATAATTGACTTTATACCAATTAGCAAAATTATAATCCCAAGAATTTTGGAAGCTGACTGCAATTCAAACCAGCTGCCAGTTTGGAGATGGCTGAATCTTGCTTCTGGAGATCATCTCTCTTTTGATGCTTTTACTGTGCTTTAAGCCAATTATAGCGCAGCTCATGTTTTACAAAGAGGGGCTTCCAGTCTTAACGGAGACTTGAAAACCATTTTTGAAAATGTCACCCAACTCCTAGTCATTGTGTTAATTCTTCTAAAGTGATCTCCAGCAATGCTTGATCACTCAGCTGAGAGGCGACCAGGTACCCTTAGAATCATAGAATCATAGAATCATAGAGTTGGAAGAGACCCCAAGGGCCATCCAGTCCAACCCCCTGCCAAGCAGGAAACACCATCAAAGCATTCCTGACAGGTGGCTGTCAAGCCTCTGCTTAAAGACCTCCAAAGAAGGAGACTCCACCACACTCCTTGGCAGCAAATTCCACTGTCGAACAGCTCTTACTGTCAGGAAGTTCTTTCTAATGTTTAGGTGGAATCTTCTTTCTTGTAGTTTGAATCCATTGCTCCGTGTCCGCTTCTCAGGATCAGCAGAAAACAACTTTTCTCCCTCCTCTATATTACACCCTTTTATATATTTGAACATGGCTATCATATCACCCCTTAACCTTCTCTTCTCCAGGCTAAACATACCCAGCTCCCTAAGCCGTTCCTCATAAGGCATCGTTTCCAGGCCTTTGACCATTTTGGTTGCCCTCCTCTGGACACGTTCCAGCTTGTCCGTATCCTTCTTGAACTGTGGTGCCCAGAACTGGACACAGTATTCCAGGTGAGGTCTGACCAGAGCGGAATACAGTGGTACTATTACTTCCCTTGATCTAGATGCTATACTCCTATTGATGCAGCCCAGAATTGCATTGGCTTTTTTAGCTGCTGCATCACACTGTTGACTCATGATTATCGTTTGTCATTTACTCTATATACTCGAGTATAAGCCTAGTTTTCCAGCACATTTTTTGTGCTGAAAAAGCCGCCCTCGGCTTATACTCGAGTGAGGCAGGCAGTGGCTCCTATGAAGCTTTCCCAGGTTTTTTGTGGTAGAATTGGGTGCCTCGGCTTATATTCGGGTCGGCTTATACTCGAGTATATAGGTACTTACTTATTTGATTTGTATTCCGCTCTCTTGATAAATTCCCCATGGCCCAGGCTGATGTCAAAAAGTTATCAAGTTAAACCACCACAATACAAAAGAGCAGTAAAACAACAACAGTGCTACTATGCGCACACACGCACACACATTCTTGCAATGTTTTCAAGGCTAAATTCTCCTTGTATTCAACAAGTTGCAGCTTCTTGAATCTTGGGCAATCCCAAGAACAGGTTCCGTTAGTTCAAGATGCATTTTTGTGTGTGTGTGTGTGTGTGTGTGTGTGTGTGTGTGTGTGTGTGTGTGTGATTTCCCAGTCTACATATTTATTTTACTTCTTTATTATAAATGAGTGCATAGTAACAAGTGAATGGAGTTGTAAAGCCACAATTCTTCAAATTGCTGATTTCGTGGTGTTGTTAGTTTCCTGAAATGAGTTTCCTCATCTTACCGTATTTTTAGCTCCATAAGACGCACTTTTTTCCTCCTAAAAAGTAAGGGGAAATGTCTGTGCGTCTTATGGAGTGAATGCATGGTCCCTGGAGCTGAACTGCCCAGGGGCAAAAGCAGATCGTGTTTTTTTAAAAAAAAAAGAGAGAGAGAAGGGGGTGTTGAAAGGAAGCCCAGGAGCTGCTCAACAAACGATCGGGGAGAGAGATAAGGGAGAGAGATTCCAGCCCCGCCCCCTTACAGAGGGAGGCTGTTTCCCCAGCAACATGTGACTGGCGGATTAGATTATCTGTCTGGAAACTGTAGAAATGGCTCCCTTTACAGAAGCTGCAGAACTGTGAGTTAAACCCCATAAAACAGGGTTTTTTCCCTTTGCAAAGTAAGCTCAACAACTTTGAGCTGATCCTCAAAAAATGGGGCTTTTCTCCTTTGCAAAAGAAGCTGCAGAAATTTGAGCTGATTCTCAAAAATGGGGCTTTTATCCTTTGCAAAAGAAGCTGCAGAAATTTGAAGATGCTGATTCAACACAGATGATAGCCGTTATAGTGGTCATGAAGCTTACTGAGTGATCTTCGGAGGGTTAGGATAAAAGAGGGGAGCATCTTATATGTAATAATGCTAATGCTAATACTTTACCTTTTTTACTACTAGTAGTATATTATTTATACCCCACCCATCTGACTGGTTGCTCCAGCCACTCTGGGCAGCTTCTAGACTGTGAGCTCCTAGACCTGCAGTGTTTCTCAAACTTGGGTCCCCAGGTTTTGTTAGCCTGTGGCTCCCATCACCCCTGAGCACTGTTCCTGCTAGCTAGGGATGATGGGAGTTGTAGTCCAACAACAGCTGGGGACCCAAGTTTGAGAAACACTCTTACAGAGGAAAGGCAGGATAAAAGTGCAGCAGTTACTTCTTAATATGCCTTTACTCTCCCATCCCCAGTCCATATTTAATTCCTAAAACTTGCTATCCTTCATTTGTTCTGTAAAAGCTAGATGACTTACTCTAAAATTGGCAAATTAACATTTGCTCCATAGCTCTGTTATTAAGACTCAGTGTGACTCTGCAGCTGCTAACTTTTTGTAAAGCAGTATACCTGCTATGCCCTCAGATCTTTTGAAGGTCAATTAATGCCTGCTGGTATGGATCGAATGGGCTATGCATCTAGAAATACGTAAACAGGAAGTGTTATCAGCATGTTGTATAAAGAGCAGTGGAATGTAGGTGGAATGTTTGTAGCGGAGACACAGACCCTCCAAGTGTCCCTATTTTCCAAGGACAGTCCCAAATTTACAAAAGTTGTCACAGTTTCTGAGTTGATCTTGGATCCTTTTCCTTAGGACGACGGACGTCCCTATTTTCATCTGATCAATGTCAGAGGGTATGGAGTTATGTGACTCCCCCAAGCCAAGGAGATAAGTAGCGAAACCAGAGCAGCACACGGAAACGCCATTTACCTTCCCGCTGGAGCGGTACCTATTTATCTACTTGCACTTTGATGTGCTTTCGAACTGCTAGGTTGGCAGGAGCAGGGACCGAGCAACGGGAGCTCACCTCGTCGCAGGGATTCGAACCGCCGACCTTCTGATCAGCAAGCCCTAGGCTCAGTGGTTTAGACCACAGCGCCACCCGCGTCCCTATGAACTAAATACATTGTCAGTTAAAAACATTATTTATATAGCAAAATTACCCCCTTTATTTTTGCTGTCATGAAATAGGCATGCTGTTATTTGCTGCTTCTAAGAATTGATTACTCTTTGTGCATTGGTCAGACACATTACAGGGATATGCTCTTTTTATTACAGGTTTATCTTTATGCTTGGGAAAAGAAAGTACACATTTAATGACTCAAAAACCTTATTATCCAAGTAACTAGAGAGGCTGGGTAAGTAGGATGTTTATATAATAAATTAAATGCCCCAAATTGAAGCTCAAAATCACTCTTATGTTGTGTGGAGGTTAGGTACTGAATACGCTGGGTAGATAACCTTTTCATATGTAATCAAGTTTAAATTCCATTTGAAAATAGTCTGGGTTATTACTATCTTGCATTATATACTGTACAAAAAGGTAAAGGTAAAGGATCCCTGACAGTTAAGTCCAGTCGTGAACGACTCTGGGGTTGCGGCGCTCATCTCGCTTTACTGGCTGAGGGAGCCGACGTTTGTCCGCAGACAGTTTTTCCGGTTCATGTGGCCAGCATGACTAAGCCGCTTCTGGCAAAACCAGAGCAGTGCACAGAAACACAGAGGGAAGGGGCCCGCAGTTAGGCAATCCATTAGAATTCCGGGGAAGCACATTTGCCTCTAGGTACTTCTCTCTTAGCGGGTGGTGCTGTGGGTTAAACCACAGAGCCTAGGGCTTGCCGATCAGAAGGTCGGCGGTTTGAATCCCCGTGACGGGGTGAGCTCCCGTTGCTCAGTCCCAGCTCCTGCCAACCTAGCAGTTCGAAAGCATGTCAAAGTGCAAGTAGATAAATAGGTACCGCTCCGGCAGGAAGGTAAACGACGTTTCCGTGCGCTGCTCTGGTTCGCCAGAAGTGGCTTAGTCATGCTGGCCACATGACCCGGAAGCTGTACGCCGGCTCCCTCGGCCAATAATGCGAGATGAGCGCCGCAACCCCAGAGTCTGTCACGACTGGACCTAATGGTCAGGGGTCCCTTTACCTTTTACTTCTCTCTTTAGCCAATTGCTTGCTTGAGCCGACTGCTGATGGAGAAGGGGAGTGTGATGAGATGTGTCAGTTGTTCTCACTCACAAAGGTTACCCAAATATATATGCCGTCCAGATAGTTATTTGGCAAACCAGAAATGGCCGGCCTGCCAACTGGAGCTTGATTTGCCCAGCTGTGTATTAGGAGAGAACTTGAAACTGCTTTTCATGTGCTGGATTAGAGCTTACTAATATAAAATGCATTTGGTTATTGGCTTTGCTGTTAAGGTTAGTAAGGTTTCCTCTCCTGGGGGCATTTTGGAGAATTTAAGTTCTTTGATCTTTAACCGGTAAACTAGCAAATATAGTTTACCATTTAGAAGGGGAAGGGAGGGGGGGGCAATGATGTCCAGCTTTGAAAAGAAAGCAATAGGATGAATGGACTTTGAAGCTGATTTCGATTCACAATACTCGTCTACTTCCAAAGTCTACTTTTCGAGGAAACTTGGCAGAAATTGGAGGTGCTGGATAGGGACCCAGTGAGACAGAAGGGACCAATATTAGGGCTCTTCAGTGTGTTTAGCCTGACTAAGCCTTGACTCAGGCCGGCCCTCTGTGTGCGCTGGGCTTGCTTTTGGGATGAACAGGAGTGGGGCATTTCCCTGTTGAGTTGGCATTAGATTGGGATGTATGTTGATGGCTTAATGACTGGGTTCATTTCTTTGCAAAGAGAACTTTTTACAAATGCATCTTTAACCCCTTCTCTTCCCCACTTGGCCCCCAGTCAGCAGCAAAGCAGACTTTGGCAACCCCCCACCCTGTGCCTTTCCATTCACTTCTCTTTGCCCGTGCCTTGGCCTTTGCAGAGTTTGAAAGAATGATCATTGATGAAAATTGGTTTGCTGAACAGGGCTCTGTTGGGTTGACCGTTGCAAAAACAGGGGGTATACTTGTAAAACACATGTTTCTAGTAATATGCCCGCCACATATTGCAGAACTACAACTCCCATCATCACTGGCCATTGGCTATGAAAGCTAGGGCTGATGGGAGTTGTAGTTGAGCTACATATAGAGGGCCAGAAGCCCCCAATGTCTGCTGAACCAATGTCATTACTGAAGCTTGAGATAACTTGGTAGGGAGGCCTTGTTGGAGGAGCTTGGTGCTGCCTCTGTAAGTGATATTGGGAGATGAGTGTTCGGACCCCTGGGTGCTCAGGGGTCCATCCTCTCTCCCATGTTTTTCAACATCTATATGAAGTCGCTGGGAGAGATCATTAAGGGGTTTGGGTCTGGTGTTCCCCAGGATGCAGATGAATTTGGAACTAGTCAGGGTGGATAAAAATCAACGATTTAAAAAAAATAAATCAAAAAAATCAGATTTTTTTGATTTAAATTGGATTTTTAAAATAAAATGCTTTTGGAGGAAAAATCTTTTTAAATATAGTCTTCTATTTAAGTTACATTGTAGTCCAAAGGCTATTCATCAGGAAATAAGGATTTGTTTTAAGTTTATCAAGTGTGCTAAAACTCAGTCTAAGTTTTTTTTTTAAATGTTTAACCACATCAGTTAACAAACATGGATACATATGCTATCATGTTCTTGTTTTAGTTAAATAAATTGTTTAAATGGTTATTAAGGAAATGATTATTTTTCTTCTTCCAATAAAGTACAGCAGAAAAGTTGTCCAAATATAAACAGTTAACTTATTAAACCTCACCATAATTTCATAATTATCTGTCTATGTATTTCTAGTAGTATAACCAAATCAGTAATATTTGATATAACTGTAAAAACTACTCTGAAAATTTATTATTCCAAAAATGAAACCTTCATATGGTTGTAAATATTAAGATTATACCAGCAAGAATGAGTCTTTCTGTAAAAAATTTTTTAAATCAAGTCTTACTGACTAGTGATTTAAATCAAGCCTTATTGGCTAGTGATTTAAATCGTGATTTAAATCAATTTGATTTAAATCAAATCCACCCTGGAACTAGTGAGGGCGGTGAATGTCATGTGTGGATGTCTAGAGGAGGTTGGAGGATGGATATCTGTCAATGGATTGAGGTTGAAACCCAACAAGATGGGGGGACGAGGGGCAGGTGTGGGGGACTCCCTGGTCCTGAATGGGGTAACTGCGCACTTAAAGTACCAGGTGTGCAGCCTTGGGGTCATTCTGGACTCACAGCTGTCCATGGAGGTGCAGGTTAATTCTGCATCCAGGATGGCTGTCTACCAGCTCCATTTGGTACGCCGGCTGAGAGCTTACCTGCCTGTGCACTGTCTCGCCAGAGTGGTTCATGTTCTAGTTATCTTCTGCTTTGACTACTGCAATGCGCTCGGAAACCACAACTAATCCAGAAAGTGGTTGCTAGACTGGTGACTGGGATTGGCTTTCGGGATCATATAACACCGGTCCTAAAGGATCTACATTGGCTCCTAGTACTTTTCCAAGCACAATTCAAAGTGTTGGTCTGACCTTTAAAGCCTTAAACGGCCTTGGCCCAGTATACCTGAAGGAGGGTCTCCACCCCCATCACTCAGCCCAGACACGGAGATTTAGCTCTGAGGGCCTTCTGGCAGTTCCCTCGCAGTGAGAAGTAAAGTTACAGGGAACCAGGCAGAGGGCCTTCTTGGTAGTGGCACCCACCCTGTGGAACACCCTCCCACCAGATGTCTAGGAGATAAACAGCAATATGACATTTAGAAGACATTTGAAGGCAGCCCTCCATAGGAAAGTTTAAATGTTTTGATGTTTTATTGTGTTTTTATAATTTGTTGGAAGCCACCCAGAGTGGCTGGGGCAATTCAATCAGATGAGCAGGGTACCAGTAATAAAATCATCATCATCCTTATTATTATTAATGGGAAATGCTGCTTTAAATTGTAGTTTTTCTCTTTCAAAGACTCAGTGTTGCAGAAGAGAATCCTGAGCAATCTTTACCCTCCCTCTTTAGCGGAAAGTCCCGTCTTTCAATGTTGCACAGGATCACATCTATCTGTTTAGCTTTCCAACGTGGCAGTGTGTTAAAACCTTACAGGCGACTGCGTGTGTTTCACACTGTTGTTAGGCTTTCTTGTGGGTTGAAATGCCACTTAATAAACAGCTGTTTTCTCTCATTGCCAGAGATGGAGCCCTAACCAAATCCTGCGAAGAGCTGCCAAAAAAAGCCTTCGGAAGCAAGTGCACATTCTGGATTGAGCAAAGAACCGAGGAAAGACTCCTGTTTCGCTTGACGGATCTGTGCAGAATATTTGAGTCCTGCTCCCCCCAACTTCTACCTCATTTTATGCATTTTGGTCAGTCATGGCTGGGGAACTGTGTCTACTGCTCCTGTTACTGTTTTGTGGAAGAACGATTTCCGAAGTGCAGCCTTTATACCAACCGCCTTCTGAAACTCTGGATTTTGGGTTTGTTCCTGCGAAGACTTACGACACCGCAGCGTACCACGAACCTGGAGCAATAGGGATTTTGTTTCGATTAGTCCAAACTTTCCTCTATTTAGTGCAACCAAATTATTTCCCCCAAGGTAAGTCTTTAATATTGAACTGTCCTAAAGCATGTGCACTTTTTGAGACTTCGGTTTGGCATGGCAGCTCTTATCACAAACTATAAGTTGTGAGTGTACCTTCAGAAAATAATAATAATAATAATAATAATAATAATAATAATAATAATAATATATTAAATTTGTATAGTACCCCATACCTGGAGCTCTGAATGGGCTGTAACTGCAATTGCCTTTTAATAATAATAATTACACACACACACACACACACACACACACACACACACACACACACAGATCAGGTGAAAAAACTTGCAAAGGGAATGTAGACAGCCCTAGAAGTCAGCAATTTAGAATCAACATGTGATGGGCAGTCCATTAAACAGGACAAGTGTGGAAGTTTCTTTAGTCTGTTGCAGATTTTTTTTCCTTGTGGACTTCTAAATATGTAGATGAGAGCAGTGTGCTTTAAACTTCCTAAACTGGGGGAGTCCTTAAAATTTATCAGAAGGACTCCAACCCTCCCCTATGGAGTGGGTACATAGACCTTCTTGTTCATAGGTGTAAATTTTTTAAAATAAAAATATATTACACTAATGATAGACTTATATATTGTGGAATTAGTTGGTCGCCCGAAAGCCCATTCAAGAGTACATATTCTAACATCTTTTGCCATACTTGTCTGCACCATTATATTCTCCTACATGGGTTCTCCGTGATCTCTGCAGCAAGATTGCACTGTAGAGCAGTAGTGTGAGAATCTTTGAATTGCAATTAATAGATACAGAAGATCGCTAGTGATGTCTCTTCCGCCAGCTGATTAAGGGTCAGACAAGTGAGAGAGGAGCAATTAGATCTCTTTTGATTTCTCTTAAAAGCAGTTGTAGGGGTCGTGGAATTTGAACAGGATTGTGGTACTAAGGAAATGGTGTTGTACCCTTTTTACCCTTCATTGTTGTCCCCCTCCCCTGGCCTGTTTTTTGTTCTGCTGGGGGGGAATCATGTCCATATGTTTTCCATAATGGAGCAGCTGGATTTGGATTTAGATTGTGAAATTGGGGAGAAAGGATAACCCCCACACAGGGACATTCCGATCCAGTTTGAGAGGTCCGTGTTGCTGCTTTTAAGAGATATCTTGGCATCTCGTCTAACTTGAACCTTAGGTAGTGTACAGCCAGAGGCGTAGGAAGGTCAGGTGGTACCTGGTGCGGAAAATATCTTGTCACCCCCTCCCCCCCCCACACACATTGATATTTTTTTTTTGCTGCAAAAATGGTTTTACATATTTTCTTACAAAGGAATAATACTAAGTAAAAATAAACTTTTATTTATATCCCACCCTCCCCGGCCGAAGTCGGGCTCAGGGCAGCTAACATCAGATACATAACATGGGTATAAAATCAAACAATAATTAAATTACCTCCTAAAAACATGTCAAAATCAAATTCAAGTCTAATTAGATGGCTTTCCGCAGGGTTAGGGTTGGGAACAGTAAGTGCTCCACTGAATTGAAATTTCAGCCTTCACGACATAGGAAAACAGTCAAGTAAACAGCTATTTTCGTGGAGGAGGGTCAAGATATTAACTGATATGCATGAAATTTCATATATAGCTATATAATCCCTAGTGTAGTAAGATAAGACCTTTGGAGCAGGCATTTAAAAAAAAGTTTTTTATGAACTAACCTAGTAGGGCAGCAATTGTTCCTTGAAAATTTGTCACCCCCTCCATGATGGAACCTGGGGCAGCCCGCCCCCACCTCTCCCCCTTCCTACACCCCTGTGTACAGAAACAACAGCAACAACCCAGAAGTTCAGTTTCCCCTCAAGAGTTAGGGGATCAATATGGCTGATGTTCCTCTTCTAACAATGGCAGACCTTCCCAGAGTTGTGTTGACAGCCTTTTAAGGTATTGTGCAACCTCCTTCTTCTTCCTGTCCCCCCTCCCATATCTCACAAACTGCCCCAAGCGGGGCATTAGGCTGACACTGCCAACCCCATTCCTTGGCTGGCAGACTTTAGCAGGGAATCTGGGGTGCCCTGCTCCCCTTCCTATGGGATTAGTGCGCCAAGCCAGGATCCTGGACTGCGCGGAGCATTTTCTTGGTGTTTTGCCTGCAAAAGAAATGACTACCAGGAAGTTGAGTTGATGGATTCATAGGGTAGTAGTAGAAGAAGAAGAAGAAGAAGAAGAAGAGGAAGAAGAGTTTGGATTTGATATCCTGCTTTATCACTACCCGAAGGGGTCTCAAAGCGGCTAACATTATCCTTTCCCTTCCTCCCCCAAACAAACACTCTGTGAGGTGAGTGAGGCTGAGAGACGTCAAAGAAATGTGGCCCAGCAGCTGCATGTGGAGGAGGGGAGACGCGAACCCGGTTCCCCAGATTACGAGTCTACCGCTCTTAACCAGTACACCACACTGGCTCTCCCACTATATACAGGGCAGCATGACTTTTTAGAAAGGGGAGGGGGAATTGAAAACATTTGAACAGGACGTACAGCAGGAAGTCGGGGTGAACAACCTGCGTCCCTCTATATGAAGTTGGACTCTGGAGTCCCATTAGTTTCAACCAGCATAGCTGGTGGTTGGGGATTCCAAGAATTGCAGTCTAGCAACATCTGCCGAAGGGAGAGGTTCACCAACCCTAGCATAAAAGGGGGTCTTCCATTCTTGCATTCCATTTGCTGCTTTAATATGTTTTCCTTTGGGTTTAATTCTCCTTGGTTGATTCAGCTAATATTTAAGATTTCTCCTTGAAAGATTGCTCTTGCATGCTAATTACTTGAGCAAGCTTTTAATTCATTTGCATCTCTTTGAAGACTTCTATATAATGAGCCATGCAAATATTGCACAGAAGGTTCCCATTCATTTTTGCTGGTTTTGATCCCGGGCGTTTAGCTCTGCAGCATGTAGTGCAGAATGTTAGCAGGTGACACTTTTCTTAGGAGGGATATTAGGGGTGAGGAAAGCTTCTGCCAAATTGCCAAGCTAGGGCTAAGGACAGGCACAGGCAAACTCGGCCCTCCAGATGTTTTGGGGCTACAACTCCCATGATCCCTAGCTAACAGGACCAGTGGTCAGGGATGATGGGAATTGTAGTCCCAAGTAGTGGACAAGTGTTCCCATAGTAGGTGGCTTCTGCAGCCCTTCCACTTTAACAAACTTTTTTTGAATGGTGGAGCACATGCCTTTGCCAACAGAGGGTTCAGGGTTCAATACATAGCTTTCTAAGACCCTTGACAAGTTCCCTTCAGTGCCATTTTCAGCCCGTGTAGACCAGTGGTAGTCAACATGGTCTCCTTCAGATGTTACAGGAATACAGGAATTGCTGCTGGCAATTGGGCTACAACAATATCTGGAGTGCGCCATGTTAGCTATCTCTAGTGTAGACACAGTACTGAGCTGGCAGGACAAATGGTCTGACAGCTGGCATATTTGATCAGATTTTGTGCATGGTGGCATTCTCAATGTGCCCTTAAATCACAGGAGGCCTTAACTGGCTGTACAAAACGCTTGTGATCCATCCTTTCTGTTTTAAAGTGCTTCTTTGAATTATTTGGTTGCTTTTCAATAAATCATATAATGTTGACTTTAATGCATTCAGAGTGCATGCCTGAATCACCTGCAAATATTCTAAACACAAATGAGAGGATTTGAAGATATGAACACTCAAGTTTATAACGCTTTCAGTATGACTTGAAGCTGGCTTTGTAAATGGTTAATTGAGTGCTTTAGTTGCGGCGCATGCAGATCTCATCATTCATGGTTCCCAACCTTTTAAACAAATTAAGAAGTTTATGGTAAAAGGGTTAAAAATGGAAAGCTTTCAACTGTGATTTTAAGACCACAAGTAGAGGCATTTATTTGGCAACTGATGATGAGGTGTGCTTTCTGTCTGCTTCTGTTTAGCTATGCATAACTTTGTTAAGAGAACTGAAGTACAAGCAACAGAATACGTGGAGTTCTGTTTCTTTATTTTCACTTATCTAAGGAGTTTGTGGACCCTGGTGGCGCTGTGGGTTAAACCACAGAGCCTAGGGCTTGCCGATCAGAAGGTCGGCGGTTCGAATCCACGCGACGGAGTGAGCTCCCGTTGCTCGGTCCCAGCTCCTGCCAACCTAGCAGTTCGAAAGCACGTCAAAATGCAAGTAGATAAATAGGTACCGCTCCGGCGGGAAGGTAAACGGCGTTTCTGTGCGCTGCTCTGGTTCGCCAGAAGCGGCTTTGTCATGCTGGCCACATGACCCGGAAGCTGTACGCCGGCTCTCGGCCAATAAAGCGAGATGAGCGCCGCAACCCCAGAATCGGACACGACTGGACCTAATGGTCAGGGGTCCCTTTACCTTTAAGGAGTTTGTGTAAAAGTTTTGCAGCATTTTTTTTTTAAACCAAGCAATTCAAGAAGGATGCCTGTCTGAGTTAAGGGCAGCTGTGGAGAAGCTGCTTAACTCTTTCCTTCCTGGTCATTTTCCAGTTCAAAAGCTCCTCTTTCATTTGAGGGTGGGGGAAGATGGCTTGTATCTTTTCTGCAGTGGGTGAAAAGCAAGTTGGGTAGCGTTTGAGTTGAGAAATGACTAGTGCGTAACCTTGTTTAAATAGATTTTTGGATATCATGACATTTGCAGGATGAATCAAAGTGTGAGCTCTAACAGCAAGTTGCTAAGTAAGAATTTGACAGACTTACTTAAGTTTAAGGTTCAAATAACTGAAAGCATTAATAGAAATATGTCATGTTTACATCATTCCTTATAGCAAATTTGGTGTGTGAGTCCTGACAGAGCAGAAAGAAGAGGGAGGTTAAGAGCAGTGGACTCGTAATCTGGTGAACCGGGTTCGCGTCTCCGCTCCTCCACATGCAGCTGCTGGGTGACCCTGGGCTAGTCACACTTCTCTGAAGTCTCTCAGCCCCACTCACCTCACAGAGTGTTTGTTGTGGGGGAGGAAGGGAAAGGAGATTGTTAGCTGCTTTGAGACTCCTTCGGGTAGTGATAAAGCGGGATATCAAATCCAAATTCTTCTTCTTCTTCTTCTTCTTCTTCTTCTTCTTCTTCTTCCTCTTCTTCTTCTTCTTCTTCTTCTTCCTTGTTTGCTGCACTTGCATGAATAAGTTAACTTGCCATCTTGACTTCTTGATATGCTAACATCTGCAGCCCAGGGCTCCTTCAGGAGGAAGAGTGGGGTATATATTTATATATAGAATAAATAAATAAAAATTGATACCAGGCCCTGCAGTTCCTTCCAGTCTATGAGTAATCCAATTAATAATTTTGACGGCAATGAATAGGATGACAGCCCAATAAATATTGATTTTGGACTGAAGCTTGAAAGTGCGATCTAGTGAATAGCTGGCTGCTCATTCAATAAATTATGTGCTTAATGGCGCATGGGGAGTAGCAGGAAAGAGAAGTGAATGAGACTTGGAGCTCATAAATGCTTTGATGAAAACTTTTCTTGGCATGTTTTAACATATTTAGCTCTTTTAGAGGGAACTACTGGAGTTCACGGGACGCAGGTGGCTCTGTGGTCTAAACCACAGAGCCTAGGGCTTGCTGATCAGAAGGTCGGCGGTTCGAATCCCCACGACAGGGTGAGCTCCCGTTGTTTGGTCCCAGTTCCTGTCCACCTAGCAGTTCGAAAGCATGTCAAGGTGCAAGTAGATAAATAGATACCACTCCGGCGGGAAGGTAAATGGCATTTCCATGCGTTGCTCTGGTTCGCCAGAGTCATGCTGGCCACATGACTCGGAAGCTGTACGCCGGCTCCCTCGGCCAATAATGCGAGATGACTGCCGCAACCCCAGAGTCCTCCACAACTGGACCTAACGGTCAGGGGTACCTTTACCTTTACTTTACTGGAGTTCACAGTGGCCTTCCCTTCCTACCCCAACCCGGATCATGTGGATTTGAGCATCATCACTTAATTGGCTAATCCATAATCTCTCTTGCCATATGTTGCTCTGTTTTTCTTTCTAAGTGTGTTAGTGACACAGAGGTATTTTTGGACTGCTTTCTAATTGAAGTTTGATGTGCAGCTGGGTTTGAGCGAAATAATGGAGGTCTATCATTGAATTCCCCAAAACATACCACTCTGAAAATTAAGGCGACTCAACCCTGCAAGAGGCTTGCTGCTGTGTCTGTGATCAAACCATGTCGGAGCAAGCAGATTTCCTTGGTGGTAATGAGAAAGGAGAACAATCTGGGATTCTGTATGCATTAATCGGTTGTTAGGTGTGCCCTGCATTTCAGGCTTCTGTGCCAGACTGAGGCTGCATTCTTAACCCTGTCTACAGAGGCGTAGGAAGGTCAGGTGGTACCCGGTGCGGAAAATTTATTGTCACCCCCCCATTGATTTTTTTTTTTTTTGCCCGCAAAAATCGTTTTACGTTATTTCATATTTTCTTACAAAGGAATAATAATAAGTAAAAATAAACTTTTATTTATATCCCGCCCTCCCCGGCCGAAGTCGGGCTCAGGGCGGCTAACATCAGATACATAACATTGATATAAAATCAAACAATAATTAAATTGCCTCCTAAAACATGTCAAAATCAAATTAAAGTCTAATTAGATGGCTTTCGGCAGGGTTAGGGTTGGGAACAGTAAGTGCTCCACTGAATTGAAATTTCAGCCTTCGCGACATAGGAAAACAGCCAAGTAAACAGCTATTTTCGTGGAGGAGGGTCAAGATATTAACTGATATGCATGAAATTTCATATATAGCTATATAATCCCTAGTGTAGTAAGATAAGACCTTTGGAGCAGGCATTTTTTTTTTTTTAAAAAAGTTTTTAATGAACCACCCTAGTAGGGCAGTAATTGTTCCCTGATAATTT
This sequence comes from Darevskia nairensis, assembly GCA_034642065.1. Classification (NCBI taxonomy): domain Eukaryota; kingdom Metazoa; phylum Chordata; class Lepidosauria; order Squamata; family Lacertidae; genus Darevskia; species Darevskia nairensis. Next base: position 1,731,892 of record JAWWNI010000558.1, read on the forward strand.
GTCACCCCCTCCATGATGGAACCTGGGGTGGACCGCCCCCCGCCCGCCACTTCCTACACCCCTGCCTGTCTACTCAGAAGTAAATCCCGCTGAATTACATGGGGCTTAATCCCATGTAGATTAGGAGATCATCGTTCGTTTATCAATGTGCTGCTTTTCTACTAATCAACAAAAGCAGTTTCCAATAAAATGCAGCATGGTAAACAAAAATAAAACATGAAGAAGAAATCAGCAACTGTAAGGGTGCAGCAATAAAACCGCTAGCACATTTGCAAAGCTAAGCAGGGTCTGGTATGATTTCAAATTGGATGGGGGACCACATGTTGAGATTCCTGCATTGCAGGGGGTTGGACTAGATGACCCTCAAGGTCTCTTCAGACTCTACAGTTCTATTATTCTAATTGCCATAATATGGAGTTGCTACATAAGTCAATTGACCACCTAATAATAATTATTTGACCATTGCCAAATAATCCAAGAATGCCAAATTTCCTTTTATAATATCTCATTAGCTCTCAAGGGCTGCTTTATATGGCCCTGGGGCAGGGTCAAGCCTAGCTCAGTCAGTAAAGCATGAGACTCTTAATCTCTGGGTTGTGGGTTCAAATCCCACATTGGGCAAAATATTTCTGCATTGCAGTGGGTTGGACTTGGTGGGACATGATGCCTCTCGATGGGGACATCCGCATAAGGCATGTGAAGAAATTTCCAAAGTGTGCATTGCAACTCTGCGGGGATTTCTTTGAAGTGAGAAACTAGTGCCGCTGGCATGAGAAGAATTGGAAATTGTCCGTAGGGACCTGGGAAGAAAAGTGTGGCACAGGGCACAGAAAGAAGACAGGAATACTTAATAATGTTTCTAGGTTTGTGGGGTGGGGTTTGCTGTGGGTCTTTTGTGGTTGGAAAGGATTTGATAGAAACACTATCCAAACACTTTTAAGAGAATAGCATTTCAGAAAGCGCGATTTAATCTTCATCAGAGTTGATGTCATTGGTGAAAGCAGGAGAAGACCTAGACCCAGTGCTTTTTTTCCTAAAAAAATGTTTAGGGGTAGTCTCGCTTCCGTCTGAGATTCAGGAAACACCGCGACAGGAAATGAGGCCGCCATCGGGGGTAGCAACACAAGTGACGATTCACCGTGCTAGGTAAAGGTAAAGGGACCCCTGACCATTAGGTCCAGTCGTGTCCGACTCTGGGGTTGCGGTGCTCATCTCGCTTGATTGGCCGAGAGCCGGCATACAGCTTCTGGGTCATGTGGCCAGCATGACTAAGCCGCTTCTGGCGAACCAGAGCAGCGCACGGAAACGCCGTTTACCTTCCCGCCAGAGCGGTACCTATTTATCTACTTGCACTTTGACGTGCTTTCGAACTGCTAGGTTGGCAGGAGCAGGGACCGAGCAACGGGAGCTCACCCCATCACAGGGATTCGAACTGCCGACCTTCTGATCAGCAAGCCCTAGGCTCTGTGGTTTAGACCACAGCGCTACTTGGGTCCCTTCTAGGTTCCGTGCTAGAGAAGAAACTATTTTTTTTATTTTTTTTTTAGTTTCTTCTCCCATTAGATTCACAAAATGTTTAGGGGTATGCGTACCCCTGCGTCCCCCCAGAAAAAAGTACTGCCTAGACTTAAATCTAAACCAACATCATTAACTAGTAAAAAATAAAAATGCCTGAGGGGAATTATTTTGGAACTGGAAATATTTAAAAGGGTAGAAGACTGAGACTGCTACCGTTTCAGAAAAAACTCTTTAATAATGGCTTCCATTGACACTTATGCCTTGGATTCATTCCACCTCTTCCAGCATCCAAGGAGGTAGAAGCAGAATCTCTGTGCTGAGTCAATGTTCTCTTTAGTATCCCGTTGCCTCCTGAGATATCAGAGCAGTCGAGCCAGGCTGGAAGTGCGCCATGCTGAAAATGTACCAGCCATTTATTGCCACTTGAGTTGTATTCAGGAAGAGCCGTCCTATCTGTAACTCCAGACGATAGAAAAATCATAGTTCTTGAATTTGCATTCTCAAGATGAAGGATCACAAAGCATGTGGTATCAGAGCAAAGCGGTCGCCTAAGAGTTGCTAATATGAATGTGTGCCTTTATACTGGCGAGTTGGCTGTAAGAGCGAGAACTGGCAATCTCTGGTTCATACCACACCATAGTGGGCCATGAATTCTCTGGAGGCTAATTCATGAGCCGTATGTATGAACCCAAATGTTTATTGTGCCCCCCCCCCCCCGTCTGTTAACTCACACACTCCTTGGCCAAAAAACTGAGCACAGCTGGAGAGAGTATTGTGCTGGGGTGGAAGGAAAGGAGGAAAACAGAGGCTGCAGTTGTTTGCTGGTACCATGAAACATCACCAATATTGTGTTTACTGGTCACTTAGATGCATATTTATAGCAAACTAGTTGAAGTTAGCCCGTTAAATAACGGGCGCTAGAGGAGGAGGAGGCAGGAGGAGGCAGAGCCCCAGGAGGAGGAGGCGAGGAGGCCCGGGTTGAAATCCCGCCTCAGCCACGGCGTCCTCCTCGGGCCGCTTCCCCCGTCGGGCGCTAGAACAGCGGCCGCTGGGGGGTGGAGAGGGGCTCCCTCCCCCTTCTTCTTTTTCCCCGGGGGTGGCTGTAGCGGCGGCGGTAGCGGCGGCGAGGATGGGGTGGCCCTCCTTGGCTTCCGGAGCACCGGCGCTCCGCTGGATGGGCCGTCCCAGAGGGGCTCCCTCCCCCGTCTTCTTTTTCCCCGGGGGTGGCTGCAGCGGCGGCGGTAGCGGCAGCAAGGATGGGTCAGCCCTCCTTGGCTTCCGGAGCACCGGCGCTCCGTTGGATGGGCCGTCCCAGGCCGCTAGGCCTCGGAGCCGCGGGGATTGGGCTATGCGTCCGTGCGAGGCAGCGGCGCTGGCACAACTGACAACGCGCGTGCGCCGCCGCTGCCTCTCGGACATGCCCCCCTCTCCGCCCGCTCCAATCCCTGCGTCCGTGTGGGACATGGACATGTGCAGTAGCGCAATTCTGTGACACACGGACTGGACGCAGGGACAAAGCAACTTTATTATATAGGATGCTTTCTGTGACATGCAAATTGGAAGCAATGTGGCGCTGTGGTCTAAACCACAAAGCCTCTTGGGCTTGCCGATCAAAAGGTTGGCGGTTCGAATCCACACAGCGGGGTGAGCTCCTGTTGCTCTGTCCCAGCTCCTGCCTACCTAGCAGTTCAAAAGCACATCAAAGTGCAAGTAGATAAATGGGAACCGCTCTGGCGGGAAGGTAAACGGCGTTTCCGTGTGCTCTGGTTTCCGTCATGGTGTCCCGTTGCGCCAGAAGTGGTTTAGTCAAGCAATGTATGTTTGTGCAGGCAATTGCTGAGTGGGTGAAAGGATGCATGTGTGTACCTCGGGTTACAGACGCTTCAGGTTACAGACTCCGCTAACCCAGAAATAGTACCTCGGGTTAAGAACTTTGCTTCAGGATGAGAACAGAAATCATGCTACGGCGGCAGCGGGAGGCCCCATTAGCTAAAGTGGTACCTCAGGTTAAGAATAGTTTCAGGTTAAGAACGGACCTCCGGAACGAATTAAGTTCTTAACCTGAGGTACCACTGTACTATGAGTTGAAATAATTATTTAAGAAGTGAGGGGAACTCCATCGGATTCTTAGCTTGCTTGGAATGTCTTAGTGGCTTCTGCTTTGTCACTATGGAAACCAGGTGCTCTTCCAAATAAGATGATGTTAATCTGGGATATTTTTTTTTTTACAGTAGGATTTGCACAGCAAGTCCTCAGCTCTACTTCATTTCCTGTAGCTGAAGTGTGAAGCATTGTTAAGGGTAGCATGTCACAGAGTGAATGCTATGTTCCATATATTTTTCTCTCTGCTTAACATGTTCACCCATAATAGAATTAAGTCTTCTAGGTCAAACATCTTCAGGATCATAGAATCATAGAGTTGGAAGAGACCACAAGGGCCATTCAGTCCAACCCCCTGCCAAGCAGGAAACACCATCAAAGCATTCCTGACAGGTGGCTGTCAAGCCTCTGCTTAAAGACCTCCAAAGAAGGAGACTCCACCACACTCATTGGCAGCAAATTCCACTGTCAAACAGCTCTTACTGTCAGGAAGTTCTTTCTAATGTTTAGGTGGAATCTTCTTTCCACCTAAACATTGATCTTGAAGTCAACATTCAAAGGAGAATTTCCCTGTGGGATTCAACATTAGTTGCACCTTAGTGTGCCCAGGCGGAGACCCCCAGGCCCCGAGAGACCACCAGAAAGAATAACCACTTGTGAAAACGTGTTATGGGATTAAAAATTGGCCACAACTTTATTAAACCTTTCAGAAGTAGGAAGACCTTGGTTTAGGCATTGGGCGTGTATCCCTCCCAGCCCCCAGCCGGGGAACTTGGGCTCCTCAGGGTGAATGGGATATGGGAGGGTGCACTGCAGGCAGTGTACACAGGCAGCCCACCCCATATCCCTGCAACGCAGGGGAGTTCACTGACAACCTTTCAGTGTATGGCCAGTGACTCCCTATTTACAAACCCCTTTAAGACGGGACCCTGGAATCGCTGCTGTGGGGGGGGAGTGAGTCACCACTTCACGCCCCCCCATTTAAGGAGGATAGACTCAAGGATTCCCTTTACTTTCTTTCAAACGAAATGAGAAAATAAATAAAAAATCTTCGAGTCAACTAAGGGTGATGATTCTAATGAAGCGTTTGTTATAGTCAGTGTAGTTTACACATTAGTATTAGGCGTAAAGGTAAAGGGAAACCACCACACAATGGCTGACACTATAGAGAAAATTACATACAAAACTCTTGTGAGGAACTAATAATCTTACAATAAAGACGAATAATAAATGAAACCATGTACATATCGCATGTATAATAAAATGTATAAAGTTTATAATAGAACCATTCAGCAATCGATAGGTGTAATGACAAGATCCCAGTGCCAACGAAAAGTTCCTGTAAGGTAGATGGTGAGTAGACTGTAGCAGATGACCAAGACAATGTCAGTTACTGGACACGATAATAGAAGACAAGGATAGTCTTAATCTAATGGTGTCACCATCAATCCAAACTCAATATAAATGGCGTCTGAGAAAAAGAAGCGACGAAAGAACGAAGGAGAAAACCTGTCCTCCGGATATTGCTCAGGTTTCGCACTGCTGCTTCATCAGTTCTAAATAATACATTCTCATCAACAGAACATGCGAATATCACAGGCATAGCTATATTCACAGATATTCGCATGTTATATCCAGAGGACAGGTTTTCTCCTTCATTCTTTCGTCGCTTCTTTTTCTCAGACGCAATTTATATTGAGTTTGGATTGATGGTGACACCATTAGATTAAGACTATCCTTGTCTTCTATTATCGTGTCCAGTAACTGACATTGTCTTGGTCATCTGCTACAGTCTACTCACCATCTACCTTACAGGAACTTTTCGTTGGCACTGGGAACTTGTCATTACACCTATCGATTGCTGAATGGTTCTATTATAAACTTTATACATTTTATTATACATGTGATATGTACATGGTTTCATTTATTATTCGTCTTTATTGTAAGATTATTAGTTCCTCACAAGAGTTTTGTATGTAATTTTCTCTATAGTGTCAGCCATTGTGTGGTGGTTTCTGTTGTTGTTTTCGGTTTATATTATCACCACTGTGATACTGTATGCTGTTTGTAAAGGTAAAGGGACCCCTGGCCATTAGGTCCAGTCGTGGACGACTCTGGGGTTGCGGCGCTCATCTCGCTCCTATTGCGGCACTCATCTCGCTCCTACCTATTTATCTACTTGCACTTTGACATGCTTTCAAACTGCTAGGTGGGCAGGAACAGGGACCGAGCAACGGGAGCTCACCCCATCGCGGGAATTTGAACCGCCGTCCTTCTGATCAGCAAGCCCTAGGCTCAGTGGTTTAGACCACAGCGCCATATTAAATATATGAACTGGACCTTTTACCAACCCTTTTGAAATTTTCAGTTATAAAGGCAAAAGACTCTGCAGGATTATGGGCTGCCCAGTACTCCTGATGACTTGAGGCTGTGCTGATGAGCATTCAAGGCTCTTGTTTATCCTGGATTCTTGCTTTCACAGTAGTGAGTTGTTTGAAGTTTCCAGTTCTTCCTGATAAGGTTGAGTGTGCAATTTCAGGTCCATATTTACTGGCCTACCCTTGTAAGAATGACTATGTATAGGAAATGCTCCAAACACTCTAAACCAGGGGTCAGCAAACTTTTTCAGCAGGGGGCCGGTCCACTGTCCCTCTGACCTTGTGGGGGCGGCGGGCTATATTTTGGAAAGAAAAAAAGAATAATGAATTCCTATGCCCCACAAATAACCCAGAGATGCATTTTAAATAAAAGGACACATTCTTCTCATGTAAAAACACGCTGATTCCTGGACCATTCACGGGCCGGATTTAGAAGGGGATTGGGCCGGATTCGGCCCCTGGGCCTTAGTTTGCCTACCCATGCTCTAAATAGGTAAATGTAAAGGGACCCCTGACCATTAGGTCCAGTCATGACCGACTCTGGGGTTGTGGCGCTCATCTCGCTTTACTGGCCGAGGGAGCCGGCGTACAGCTTACGGGTCATGCGGCCAGCATGACTAAGCCGCTTCTGGCGAACCAGAGCAGCGCACGGAAACACCGTTTACCTTCCCGCTGCAGCGGTACCTATTGATCTACTTGCACTTTGACGTGCTTTCGAACTGCTAGGTTGGCAGGAGCAGGGGCCGAGCAACGGGAGCTCACCCCGTCGTGGGGATTCGAACCACCGACCTTCTGATCGGCAAGCCCTAGGCTCTGTGGTTTAACCCACAGTGCCACCCGCGTCCCTAAATAGTGCTCTTAAATAGTGCTGCATAAATGCTAAGATGGTTGTTGCTTTTAATTTTTTTTAACCCTTATTCTTCGTAATGTTCCATGTCATCCTGTCCAGTTTCCTCCATCAGTTGGTCCATGAGACTCAAAAGTACAGTGCAGTTTAATGTCTCTTCCCCACCCCCAGCTTAGACGTATCTTGGGATGGAGGATCCTGTTTCAATATGGTGATGTAACCTTAAACTCCAGGGCACGAGGGGTTTAAAAAGCTTCTTTGCTGATGTAAACCCATGCCACATCCAGATGGGAGAATTTGTATACCCTGAGAAGACATTGTTTATTAGCTAAACTGTTTACCTGTCATCCATTCCTGTAAAGCTCTTTTGGCAGAGGAATGACAAACCAAATTTTTGTTGGTGCTTAATGTCTAGAGAGATTATTGCTAAGCCCCTGCTCTTTCTTCCTATCTCTTAGCCTGTGAGCGATGTGGTGTAGCAATTTATCGATGTCCCAGTTCTTCTGAGTTTTCGAACACTGAGCTGATACTTGAAAGTGCAATTGTTAGTTCAGATAACGTCTTCTTTAGCACTTTATCAAAGAGATTCACACACATGTATGTATCTATGTATTCAAAAAGTATCCGTACTTCGTTGGGAGCAATGTATCTGATCAGGCAGATGGCATCCTTGAATATGCAAGGGTACCAGGAAAGCAACCGAGTAAAGAATTAATGTAATTAGTCCTTCCAGTAAGCTTTAGAAGATAAATCCCTTTTAACCTCTGTTATAAGACATGTGCTGTGTCAAAGCCTTGGATTATTAGTCTTTCAAAACAAGCTCCTACATCTGCTGTGGCATAGAGCAAAAGTAATTTAGTTAATTAGTAAATATATGATGTCATTGTCCTCACAATACAGCCATTTTTGGTTTTTCCGACAGACCTGGTTTGACCTGGTTCTTTTGACCTGGTTTGTGCACATAGCAGAATGAGATAGTAAGTAGACTGCAGGTGGAGGGTTATAATACTCTCTGTATAAACACCCTGCTAGGAGAAAAGTAGCTTAACAGGGAGACATTTTAAGCATTTCTCTCTCTGATGAGATAGTCATTTCAGAGAGTCTCTTTTCATGTTTACGACCATTCAGAAATGTAGTCTTCTACTCATTCCACAGGGTTTCTTCCACCTCATTCTGCTGCATGTATATAGCTAGCTTCTATTATTATCGCCCAGTCAAGTGGTCAGTATTGGCTTCCACTTTGGGGAAATGGGAAGAGCTCTTTTTAATAATAATAATAATAATAATAATAATAGTAATAATAATAATAATAAGTTTTCAGTTTTACATTTCAAAATAAACATTTTACAAACTTTAAAGTATCCAATGACTTTCCTTCTTTTCCTTCCATGGTTCATTTTACATATCATACATTCCTGAATATTTTACTATAACCATTCAAATAAGTTTTCCACTTTAGCATCAATCACAAATTATTAGTTCTGTTGAATTTATCTTAGTGCTGCCAGCGTTTTCAGCTGTATACAGTTTCCAAGCTGTATAGAGTCTCCCATTCTTCCTAAGAATGCGGTTCATGAAACTTTTATAGATTTTAGCCTTCCCATACCAAAGACATGCATGCCAGCCGAATTTAAAATTATGACCTTCTAAATCTAAAATGTCTGCATTGTCCAATACAATCCATTCTTTTAACCAACACAGACAAGCTGCCTCATAATGCAATTGCAAATCTAGCCGCCTCTTTCTTTTGTATCTATCAGAATTTTATATTTGATTCTTGGCTTTTTCTCCCTGCCAGATGAATTTAGAAATATATTTTTTCCATTCTTTGAAGCAGTTTGAATTATTTACAATCAGGAGTGATTGAAATAAAAACAGTATTTTAGGGAGTATATTCATGTAAATGGCTGAAATTCTACCTAACAGGGAGAGTTTCATTCTTCCCTATATCTCCAACTCTTTCTTAACCTTTTCCCACGATTTAATATAATTATTTTCAAATACCGGTAGGTTGAGATTTCTTACTGTCAGCCAAATTCCCCAATACTTAACTTTTTTGCCTATTTTTAAACCAGACATCCTTTCTAAGAAATTTTTTGACTGCTCATCCATGTTTTTAACCAACATTTTGGTTTAATCTGAGTTTATTTTGAAACCTACCACTTCTCCAAACCTTTTAATTTCTTCTAATGCTCCAAAGGTTGTTCCAGGGTCAACACCACATCGTCAGCAAATGCCCTTAATTTATAGACTCTGTGTCCCACCTCAATACCTTTAATTTCCCCATTTCTCCTTATATTCTGAAGCAGTATTTCTAACCTCATAATAAACAACAGTGGAGATAAGGGACAGCCTTTTCTCGTTGCTTTTTCTATTTGGTATTTGTCTGAAAGAATATTGTTTACTAATATATTTGCAGATTGGTCAGTATAGATTGCTTTAATTCCTGCTAGGAAAAAATTACCTACAGTGGACCCTCGACTTATGAAGGTAATTCGTTCCGACGGGACCGTCGGATGTCGAAAAAATCATAAGTCGAGTCCCCATAGGAATGCATTGGGGAGAAAAAATTCGTTCGTCGAAAAAACCCCTATCTAAAACGGCCGCGACTTCCTTTCGGAAGTCGAAAAAATTCGTAGCCGTGTGGCCGCTTTGATCCCTCATAACTCGAAAAATACGGAAGTCGGGTTACTCGTAAGTCGAGGGATCACTGTATTTCCATTTTCTCTAAAACCCTAATCATAAATGACCATGAAATATTGTCAAAAGCTTTCTCTGCATCTAGGAAGATTAATGCAGCCTGTTTTTCATTTCTTACTTCCAGGTACTCTATTAAATTGATTATATTTCTTATATTGTCTTTCATTTGTCGGCCTGGTAAAAATCCACACTGGTCTCTGTGGACTGACTCAGTCAGTGTCCTTTTCAATCTATCAGCCAAGATAGATTTTAATAGTTTGTAGTCACAATTCAATAATGAAATAGGTCTGTAATTTTTTGTCTTTGTTAAGTCACTGTCTTGTTTGGGGATCAATTCTGTTCATGGTGTCCTTAAGTGGTTCTATAAGTGCATCCTAAAACTTTTTATAATAAATTGCAGTAAGTCCATCTTGCCCCGGTGCTTTTCCCATCTTCATTTGGTTTATTGCCATTTGCAATTCTGATATCTATATGGGTGCATTCAAAGTTTGCCGATTTTCCTTAGATACTCAGGGTATGTTAAGGTAACCATTTTCTTAAAGTCTTCCTTCTCACACCGATATAATGAAGTATAAAAAATTTCAAATGCTTTTCTTATCTCTTTTGGGCTAGTCAAATGCTTATCCTCATCTACAATATTATTTATTGTCCTAGTCTTCCTTTCTTTTTTGAGTTGCCATGCTAACAGTTAACCCGGTTTATTAGCAAATTAAAAAAAAATTCTGTTTCATTAATTTACTTTTCATCTCAATCTCTTGATTAACTAACATCGAAGATTGTGCTTGCAATAGCTAAAGAGCTCTTAATGCCAACAACAAGAATAAAAGTTGGGCTGAATCTTTGTACTAGCCAAACTGTAGGGATTACTTTTGGATCAGTTGTGATGGGTATGAACTTAGTTGATTCTTCAGGTTAGTCAGCATCTAGTCACTTAGACCTGGCCTACATATGTGACAAAATGACCTGGTAAAATCCTGAAGTGAAGTGATAAAAAGGATTGTACCATTCCAGATGTAAGGAGTTTATCATATTTTTGAATGCTCTCCAAGTAACAGGGAGTGAGTTGAGCCACAGCTTATCTCCGTGATATTTTAATTCTTTCTTCCAGTGTATATGTGTGCACCTTGGGCCAGTCTCTTAGCATAACCTATAAATGGAATAAATAAATAAATAAATAAATAAATAATAATGCCTATCTATATATTTCAGGAATATGACACGCATCTCTATGGTCTGAGTGGTACAGTCCACTCTAGCACTTCATTTTCTGCTGTAAATAGGGAGTTACTATAAGGGCTCGGGGTTGTCTCCTTGAGAGTAAAGAGCCAGAAACCTCCGTTTCCTTAAGGCTAATAACCTTATTTACAAACTATGTACATCAGAGCGTTAAGATTCATGTCCGCTTGAGTCGGTTCCAGAATCTGGGAGTGGCTTTCGCCTACTCCTCCCCCAACATAAGAGTTTCGGTATCCCAAAGCGTCACCTCCTTTCCTTACGCTTTCCCCCCCTACGCATTTGGGGCGACGGAAGTAGCTGACCGGTTTGCTTCTCAGACCACTCAGGTGGTGCTGAGGCTCTGCCAACATCCCTAGCCCTCAGCTCCACCGCACTTCCTGGCAGTTCCTGCTCATCACCACTGGGGCTCTCCTTACTGTCCCCGCTGGACTCTGAACTGCTTCCCAGGAGAGGCTGCGCTTCCCTCCATCCCGCCTTCCCCGTCTCAGGTGCCTTGCGCGAGGTCAGGTCCCTGACAGTTTCTTTCTCTAGAAAGACCTCCTCCCAAATTTTGACAAAATCAAACGGATAAAGTAAAAGGCTGGGCAGCACGCCCCATAAAATGCCTAGCTTTGACCTCTAAACATTTTAGCAAAATTTATTTCCCTATGTCTCCAAGTGTAAAACTGCATTTGTAAACAGAGACTCTTGTATTTCATCAGTAACCACCAATGATATTTGATCAGCATACTTTCTTTGAATGGTTTTTAATTTTACAAAAATATTGAGTTTATTCTCTAAAATTTGGATGTGTTCTTGCTTTTTTTCAGATCTTATGAAAAAACTAGCACAGCAATCGCTTGGCAAAACCCCTGGTGATTATCAAAAGGTAACTCTTTCATGTGTATTTATTATGGTTTGCATATGACTGTGTGTCTGTATTTGTGGAGCTCATTTTTTTTAACAACAACAACAATGAGCACAGTATGTTAACTTTGCCACATCTGCTTCTTGTTTATCTTTTAAATAGTAAGTTTCCAGATTCAAAAAAAAAAAAAAATATTACTTCCACTAGCACCTTAGAGACCAACTACCCTATATACTCGAGTATAAGCCTAGTTTTTCAGCACATTTTTTGTGCTGAAAAAGCCGCCCTCGGTTTATACTCGAGTGAGGCAGGCAGTGGCTCCTATGAAGCTTTCCCAGGTTTTTTTGTGGTAAAATTGGGTGCCTCGGCTTATATTCGGGTCGGCTTATACTCGAGTATATACGGTAAGTTTGTTCTTGGCATGAGCTTTTGTGTGCATGCACACGAAAGCTCATACTGAGAACAAACTTAGTTGGGCTCTAAGGTGCTACTGGAAGGATTTTTTATTTATTTATTTATTTTTTACTATGGCAGACCAACACGGCTACCTACCTGTTTCCAGATTCAAGTGTGTCAAAACTGCATGATAAGGTTTCACAAATGTTTCATTTTGCTTAGCTTCCGCATCAAATATTTACCAAGAAGATTTTGGGGGATATTTTTGATCAGTGTAAATAGAAACTCTTGCTTCCTTTGCCTAGGGTTTTCTATGACATTTCATCTGAATGTCTGATTAAGATGCTGTTGATTAAAAATTTTTAGGCAAACTGAAATATATGAACACGTTAGCATTTACCTCCGTAGCATAGATTTTATTTATGTAGCCCTTGTCTTCCAATTCTGGAGACTGGATTTTAAGCATCTGATATTGATCCATATATTGTCCGCCCATTGCATTATCAGCTCCAGAAGCCACACACTACACACTGCATTTCCCATTTTAAAATAACCACTCCTTTTCAGGGAGCATCTTCCAAGTAGGGAGAGGGGGGTGTGCCATAGGCACAGGCAAAGATAGGATGAACTTCACTGAATGGGTTTCAAACCGTATTTCTTGATTATACATTCAGGAAGGGTAGGCGACTGTCTTTGAAAGACAGCTTGCCCACTACTTTCAACCTTTCCCTGTGATTACTGGCTACTGGGTGTGTTCCCGAGTGCATGCTCAGTTCATGAACGGAGGCAGTGAGGCTCAAAGCTGACTGGGCACTCTAAAACCTGTGCCTGCATCCTTTGCAATATTCAGGATTGGAATGGACGATTTCAAAAAGTGTTCCCTAAAGATGAAAACCCACTGGTGCGATTATTTAAAAGATTAGTTTCTTCCACTCTTTTCCCCCATCCCCTCCTCCCAATCGCAGAGTCTCCTGGCCAGTTTCAGCAAATTCCAAAAAATCTCACTTTTTAACACACGCTAATTACGTCAAAACATCCAAAGAAAGAAAGAAAGAACAAAAAAGAAGCATTCCAATTTCAACATCCCAACATTCCGTTTCCAATCTGGGTTTATGTGTTTAAAAAACAACATTTTCAACCCACTCCAGACCTGAAAGTTTCCCTAACCCAGGGGCGTAGGAAGCGGGGGGCGGGAGGCGCCCCAGGTTCCATCATGGAGGGGGTGACAAATTATCAAGGAACAATTACTGCCCTACTAGGGTGGTTCATAAAAAACTTTTTTTTTAAAATGCCTGCTCCAAAGGTCTTATCTTACTATACTAGGGATTATATAGCTATATATGAAATTTCATCGTGAAGGCTGAAATTTCAATTCAGTGGAGCACTTACTGTTCCCAACCCCAACCCTGCGGGAAGCCATCTAATTAGACTTTAATTTGATTTTGACATGTTTTTAGGAGGTAATTTAATTATTGTTTGATTTTATATCAATGTTATGTATCTGATGTTAGCCGCCCTGAGCCCGACTTCGGCCGGGGAGGGCGGGATATAAATAAAAGTTTATTTTTACTTATTATTATTCATCTGTAAGAAAATATGAAATAACGTAAAACGATTTTTGCAGGCAACCCCCCCCAAAAAACCCCAACAATGTGTGTGTGTGTGGGGGGGTGACAATAAATTTTCCGCACCGGGTACCACCTGACCTTCCTACGCCTCTGCCCTAACCCAAAGATCACTCAAAGTCATCTGCATTCCTTCTTTCATTTCAAACACAAAAGATGCCTTTGATAACAAATGACTTTCTCAAAACATGTTGGGAACATCAAGACCTGTGCACATGTGCTCGTGTGTGTGTGTGTGTGTGTGTGTGTGTGTGTGTGTGTGTGTGTGTGTGGCATTCTGCTTTTTTCCTCCTAAAAAGCACTTTTTAGGAGGCACTTTTTTCCTCCTAAAAAGTAAGGGGAAATGTCTGTGTGTCTTATGGAGCGAATGTGTGGTCCCTGGAGCTGAACTGCCCAGGGGCAAAAGCAGATTGAAAAGAGAGAGGGAGAGAGAGAGAGAGAGAGAAGGGGGTGTTGAAAGGAAGCCTGCTGAGCAGCTGCTCAGCAAAGGATCAGAGAGAGAGATAAGGGAGAGAGATTCCAGCCCCGCCCCCTTGCAGAGGTAGGCTGTTTCCCCAGCGACATGTGACTGGCTGATTAGATTATCTGCCTGGAAACTGTAGAAATGGCTTCCTGAGTTAAAACAGGGTTTTTTCCTTTTGCAAAGTAAGCTCAACAACTTTGAGCTGATCCTCAAAAAATGGGGTTTTTCTCCTTTGCAAAAGAAGCTGCAGAAATTTGAGCTGATCCTCAAAACAATGGGGCTTTCCCCCTCTAAAAACTAGGTGCGTCCTATGGTCAGATGCGCCTTATAGAGCGAAAAATACGTAGGTAGCCTCGAGCATATATTTTTTAGATGCCCTTTTTATGACAAGGCGCACAGAGACATCATTGCCCCCCTATTGGAGAGGTTAGCTGACCTTCCAGAAAAGACGAAACTAAATGCCCTTTTACTAGGCAAAGATCAAAAGATAACCCGGATGGTAGCTCGATTCTGCACGCAGATTTGCAGGCACAGTCTATCCTCCCAGAACAAACCAGTCAGCGGGGGAAACAGTCGCAGTGAGCCCCCAGGGCGATAGGGTCAATCTGTATGTGATTGATGCAGAAAGCTCCGAAGCACAGTGGAGGTCAAACAGTTCTGGCTCCACACCCCCATTTACTTTGGAGGAGACCCTGCTCAGTGGCTTTGTACGTAGAAGACCTCTTGTTCAGTCCCTGACCTCCCCAGAGTATTGAACTTGGTGTTGGGCTGTGGGTAGCAGCTCTTCTGTTTGGGAATGGAATGAAGACCTCGAGCAGAAGCTGGGAAAATGCAGGCTGGACGCTCCTCTTGGATATTTTTAGCCCCTTTTAAATTTTTAGACTGCTGTATTCATTCTGCGTTTTAATCTCCTTTAGCTTTGTAAAGCATTTTTCAGATTTTAAATGCTGGTCTATGACCGTAATAAAGATTTGATTTGATTTGATACCACAGGGAACTCAATTCCCTAGATAAGGCTGTGCAGTTTTAAACGTGGTAAACAACACGTCTTACGTAACCAGGTTATTCAGAAGCAAGTCCTGTTGAATTCAGTGGGACTTACTCCCAGATAAACGGTGTTAGGATTGCAGACTTAGGTGTAACGTTCTCCAGGGTGTAAAAATAAATTCCACCACTTTTATGATGGAAAACAGTAGTCCAAACAGTAATAGAAATTAGTTGTTTTGCAGCGTTCAAGTCAGAGGAATTAGGAAGGAAATGCAAACTATTCTGCAACTGGCCCTCTTTATTCTGGCAAGTGTTAGCAGAACACAAAGTATAAATTGGATTCAAATACAGTGGAACCTCGACTTACGAATTTAATGCGTTCCGAATGCACATTCGGAAGTCGAAAAACTCGTAAGTCGAAACGCGATTTCCCATAGGAATGCATTAAGAACGGATTAATGCGCTCCTATGGGAAGAGAAATCGAGGGTCACTTACCTTTTCAATGTGGACGGCCAGGCTCCCGCAGCTCTCCTTTTCTTGCAGGCGGCTCTGAAGGGTGCTCGCCGCCGCCATGGCGCAAAAAAAAGCCGCGCTGGGCCGCTGCGGCCCGAAAAAAAAAGTTGCGCCGGGCATCCCCGGCATGCTAAAAAAACCCTTGCCGGGAGTCCCTGGCATGGAGAAAAGCCGCGCCGGGCGTCCCCGACGCAGCAATAAGCCGCGCTGGGCCATTTCGACCCGAAAATAAAAATGGTGCGGGGGGCTTCTCCGACGCGGCAGAAAGCCGCGCGGGGCGCCCCGAAGCAGCAAAAAAAAAAGCCTCGCCGCCATGGCGAGGGAAAAAAAGCTGTGCTTGCAGCCGCGCCGCTATGGCGCGCGAAGAAAAGCCTCGCCGCCATGGCAAGGGAAAAAAAGCCGCGCTTGCAGCCGCGCCGCCATGGCGCGCGAAAATAAGCCTCGCCGCCATGGCGAGGAAAAAAAGGAAGGGGAAGAAGCGGCTGCGGCACTGCTGCAAGCAGAGCCGCCCGCCTCCAGCCACTCCAGGCTCCGCTCGCAACCAAAATGGCCACTCGAGCGAAGTCCCGCCTTCTCTTCCCTTCCACGTGACCTGAAAAAACAAAAAACAAAAACCCACCGGAAATACAGTGGAACCTCGACTTCCAATTCAGAAGTCGAAGAAATTCGTAAGCCCGCGGCCGCTTTGATCCTTCGTAACTCGAAAAATACATAAGTCGAGTTACTCGTATGTCGAGGTTCCACTGTAAGTAAAAGCCATGAAAATCCTAAACCATTTGATTTTGCAAAATTGGCAAGATGCCTCTGGAACTACACTGCATCATGGTTTTGTGTGTGAATGAATACCTGATGTGCTAAACTGCTTACTGCCCTTGTGCATTCTTTTTTACTTTGATGGGCATCATAAACATGATCTTTGGGTGCTTAATTTATTGCTCACCTTCATTCTTTTCATGCATGCTGCCTTTGCATCATATACACTTTCCATCTGCCTTGACTTCCACAGCCAGAAAATGTTGTCCTGACCCTTCAGGTAAAACTTCTTATTGTTTCAGATGCACACTATGTTTGAAAAAAAAATATATATTCCCAACTAGGGTTGCCATATTTCAAAAAGTAAAATTCCTGACACCTGCAGTTTTCCCACCAAAATTTTGGGAGAACAAACCCAAATTGTTGAGTTTTGGGCTACCCCCCACATACTGATTTTAAGCTTTTTGAGCTGTTTTTCCATCGCGTTGCCATACATCCGGGTTTCCCCAGACATTTCACCAATTCGGCAAAATCCCCCCCTGACGCCATTTTTAGATCTGAAAACCAGGACATGTCAGGAATTTTCCAGGTGTCTGGCAAGCCTATCTTAACTAACATGTAACCTCTTCTGATCATGGGTTCTAACATTTTAGTTGGAGTATTTTCAGAATTGTTAATTTAGTTAGTTAATGTATTTTGTTGTGGTTTTCAAAAGGAACCTAATGTTCCCATTTCCCATTATCTAACAAAAATACTTAACTCTCCTTGTAAGTGTAATTAGGTCACTGGTATAAATGGCCATGTGCTGCAGTTGTTTGCACTTGGAGCTATTTTCATTGAGGAAATGGGGGGGATCTGAAGCAGATTCACTGAGAGCAGAACTGGAGCATGAGGAAATGTAGCTGGTGAGAAACTGGCTTGCAACGAGCCCTGGAGGAAGGTGTCCGGCAGCTCTTCTCCCTCTGTGCTTGTAATAGGCTGGCGCTCAGAAATGTGTAATAGCAGTGGGAGAGAAGCCGCATAATCTACAAAACAAAAAATATTTCCCAAGTTGGTAAATTAAAGCAATTCACAGAATGGTCCCGAGAGACAAAAAATGCACTGCCCAGCTAGCATCAAAAAGGTACAATCAGGAAGGGTCTTCAGAACATGCAGGTCTCCTGCTGGATCAAAGGTTTGTCTAGACCAGGCATCCCCAAACTTCGGCCCTCCAGATGTTTTGGACTACAGTTCCCATCATCTCTGACCACTGGTCCTGTTAGCTAGGGATCATGGGAGTTGTAGGCCAAAACATCTGGAGGGCTGCAGTTTGGGGATGCCTGGTCTAGACCAGCTTCAAGGTTTTCAGCTGTGACCAGCCGGATGCTTCCACAAATTCTACAAGTAACATACGAAGGCACTGGCCTTCCCCTGCTCTTTCCTGCCCAGCAATGGATATTTTGGAAGATTCTGAATTTTGTTTGGTTCAAGGAAAAATAGGTATATAAAAAGGAGAATTCAGGAAATTCAGGAATTCAGAAAAGTGTGGAAATATAGGCTGTAAAGGGGGCCTTTAAAGTGAGTTACAAAGCTTCCCTCTCCAAAGGTCAGATTCACGTGCTTCAGAAAGTTCCACAGGCAGTAAAACAGGCATAGGCAACCTCGGCCCTCCAGGTGTTTTGGGACTACAACTCCCATGATCCCTAGCTAACAGGACCAGTGGTCGGGGATGATGGGAATTGTAGTCCCAAAAACATCTGGAGGGCCAAGGTTGCCAATGCCTGCAGTAAAACTAGGCTTAGTTAGATTGGTGAAAATTCCTAAATTATTGGTATAGGAACTCAAGAGTGGCTTGTGAGAGCCATGCAGTGTGAGCTTGGAGCGACCAGCTCAGACCTCCTCGCATGCTGAGCTTGTCAGGTAGACTGGAGGTTGAAAAAATAGGCCTGATTGCTCATTTCCTCCCAAGGCCAGGGGAAGTGACCTCACTAAACTGGGCAGGACAGCTTACTCTATGGTATGAGCTCCTTCATGCATTGTTTAGACATAAGCATGTTGGTTGTAAAAGGCTGCTTATCCCACAAATTGTATAGTGCTGTCATGGCTGACAGCAAACAATGTCTAGCCCCTTTTGTAAAGCTACCTAAGACAGAGGCAGGGTGGATTTGATTTAAATCAAATTGATTTAAATCACGATTTAAATCACGATTTAAATCACTAGTCAGTAAGGCTTGATTTAAATCACTAGTCAGTAAGACTTGATTTAAAAAATTTTTTACAGAAAGACTCATTCTTGCTGGTATAATCTTAATATTTACAACCATATGAAGGTTTCATTTTTGGAATAATAAATTTTCAGAGTAGTTTTTACAGTTATATCAAAGATTACTGATTTGGTTATACTACTAGAAATACATAGACAGATAATTATGAAATTATGGTGAGGTTTAAAAAGTTAACTGTTTATATTTGGACAACTCTTCTTCTGTACTTTATTGGAAGGAGAAAAATAATCATTTCCTTAATAACCATTTAAACAATTTATTTAACTAAAACAATAACATGATAGCATATGTATCCATGTTTGTTAACTGATGTGGTTAAACATTTAAAAAAAAAACTTAGACTGAGTTTTAGCACACTTGATAAACTTAAAACAAATCCTTATTTCCTGATGAATAGCCTTTGGACTACAATGTAACTTAAATAGAAGACTATATTTAGAAAGATTTTTCCTCCAAAAGCATTTTATTTTAAAAATCAAATTTAAATCAAAAAAATCCGATTGAAATAAAAAAAATCGTTGATTTTTATCCACCCTGGACAGAGGTCACCAGCACATCTTCCAGTTGCGAATTCCCCAAGCTAATTGCATTGTGTGAAGTTTATTCTCTTCTGACCTTAAGATGAGTTTCCCCTGTGACCCCAAGTTCTTCCCAGGCAGTCTTATTTATGTGTGCAAGAAGTGCACACCAGTGCTTGGCTCCAAGGCATCCAGCTATCTTTCCTCATGGTTGCATTTCTATTTGTAGGGATATTTCCATTCCTAGTGCTTAAACTGCAGTACTCTTGAGTTCCTATTTCTGTCTCTTCCTTGAAATCCCTTTACGCACTGCTGAGCTGTACTAGTGTGGCTCTTGCTACCTCTACAGTTGCTTTCATGCTCTTTTAAGTATTTCTAATAGTGCTGATCTGGATCCTGTATTTACATACCACATAAGCAGTGTAACTCTAAAGGCAGGTAAATGCCAAAGAATGAGCCATGTGGATGGATCCATTTACACCTGAACTGATGTGGGAAAAACAGCAGAGGCAGCAACATCCATGCTGGCTTAAGTTTATGTTGAAGTACATTCTTGCAATTGTGTTTTCTGTGTGGAATGTCAGAAAACAGCCCAGAGTGGTTTCAGTGTGCAGTTCTGCTCTGCAGCGTTTTTCCTTTCTGGAGCTAATTTACCCTTAACATTTTGTTAATTAACTCCTCAATCACATGTGTGCATGTGGGGTTGCTTCAGAGAAAACAGGCTTGAAGGAGCAAGGGAATGTTCACAAGTATGAAATAAACCAGCCCTATGTCTTGCATTATGGGGACATGGGTGGCACTGTGATCTAAACCACTGAGCCTAGGGCTTGCCGATCAGAAGGTCGGCGGTTCAAATCCCCGCGACGGGGTGAGCTCCCGTTGCTCGGTCCCTGCTCCTGCCAACCTAGCAGTTCAAAAGCACGACAAAGTGCAAGTACCGTATTTGTCGCTCCACAAGACGCACTTTTTTCCTCCTAAAAAGTATGGGGAAATGTCTGTGCGTCTTATGGAGCGAATGTGTGGTCCCTGGAGCTGAACTGCCCAGGGGCAAAAGCAGACCGTGCTTTTTTTAAAAAAGAGAGAGAAGGGGGTGTTGAAAGGAAGCCCGCTGAGCAGCTGCTCAGCAAAAGATCGGGGAGAGAGATAAGGGAGAGAGATTCCAGCCCGCCCCCTTGCAGAGGGAGGCTGTTTCCCCAGCGACATGTGACTGGCTGATTAGATTATCTGTCTGGAAATTGTAGAAATGGCTTCCTGAAGCTGCAGAACTGTGAGTTAAACCCCATAAAACAGGTTTTTTTCCCTTTGCAAAGTAAGCTCAACAACTTTGAGCTGATCCTCAAAAAATGGGGCGTTTCTCCTTTGCAAAGGAAGCTACAGAAATTTGAGCTGATCCTCAAAAAAATGGGGCTTTCCCCCTCTAAAAACTAGGTGCGTCCTATGGTCAGGTGCGCCTTATAGAGCGAAAAATACGGTAGGTAAATAGGTACCGCTCCGATTGGAAGGTAAACAGCGTTTCCGTGCGCTGCTCTGGTTCGCCAGAAGCTGCTTAGTCATGCTGGCCACATGACCCAGAAGCTGTACACCGGCTCCCTCAGCCAGTAAAGCGAGATGAGCACCACAACCCCAGAGTCGTCCGCGACTGGACCTAATGGTCAGGGGTCCCTTTACCTTTATGTCTTGCATTGGTCCTCATAACCTTGGCAGGGTTGCTGACTAGGATCTCCAATGGCCAAGGATGGCGCCGCAGTGTGTCTTGCTACAACTAGCAGAAGCGGAATAAATTAGGCAAAATAAGAGACATTGTGTTAATTTCAGTAGAATCATAGAGTTGGAAGGTACCCAAGCATCATCTAGTCCAACCCCCTATAATGCAGGAATCTCAGCTAAAGCACCCATGACAGATGGCCATCCAACCTCTGTTTAAAAACTTGCAAAACTCAGGGGGGGTTTTAGTGCAGAAAGCACATAGTCTTGTATCAGTCAAGAAAGCCTTTAGGCATGACTCCCTTTGAGAACTGTTGGTTTAATGTAGGATTTACCAGACCGTGTCCCTTTTTGCAGCACTACAGTGTGCACTACAAGAACTCCTAACACAGGCGATTTTTCGGGGACGACACTTCGCCATACTGCCTGGGTGCAGCGGTGTCCTTCCTCGCCTCCAAATTAGAACTGCCAGCTCACTTCTTTCTTGGACTAACAAAATGTATTGTTTTTATCATTTTCCAGAACAATGGGCAGGATTCTTCTTTGCAACTCCAGGATATCCTAGTTAATAATTTTCTAGTACCCCGCGTTCCAGCTGGTACAGTTGCAGCTCAAGGATGGGATTATGCTGCTGCTACATTTTTCCTGCCCCTCTCCTCTGTAGTGTGGGCTGCATCAGGGACTGTGCATCATTCATCCCTCGGGATGATGTCAGTTCCTTTAGCTGAGAAAGCCGGATCAATACTGCACAGTGCCTCTCCAATTGGGCAAAAGTTGTACCGTATTTTTCGCTCTATAAGGCGCACCTGACCGAGTTTTTAGAGGGGGAAAGCCCCATTTTTTTGAGGATCAGCTCAAATTTCTGTAGCTTCTTTTGCAAAGGAGAAAAGCCCCATTTTTTGAGGATCAGCTCAAATTTCTGCAGCTTCTTTTGCAAAGGAGAAAAGCCCCATTTTTTGAGGATCAGCTCAAAGTTGTTGAGCTTACTTTGCAAAGGGAAAAAACCCTGTTTTATGGGGTTTAACTCACAGTTCTGCAGCTTCAGGAAGCCATTTCTGCAGTTTCCAGACAGATAATCTAATCAGCCAGTCACATGTCGCTGGGGAAACAGCCTCCCTCTGCAAGGGGGCGGGGCTGGAATCTCTCTCCCCGATGGTTTGTTGAGCAGGTGCTCAGCGGGCTTCCTTTCAACACCCCCTTCTCTCTCTTTTTTTTAAAAAAGCACGATCTGCTTTTGCCCCTGGGCAGTTCAGCTCCAGGGACCACACATTCGCTCCATAAGACGCACAGACATTTCCCCTTACTTTTTAGAAGGGAAAAAAGTGCGTCTTATGGAGCGAAAAATACGGTACTTCCATCCAGCGTGCCGACTTAGTTAGCCAAGGCACCCTTCAGCCTGTTTCATTGCCCAATACTTTTCCTCCAGCATGTAGTCTGAGTTTGGTTTTGAAACTCTGTCCATAATGTGAATCTCAGTTATAATATATCTGCTCTTGCTATTGTTTCTGTCCGCATTGCAGGCAGTTTACTATGAGATCGGTTTTATAGTCTCTGCTGCTCTGGGAGTGCTGTTTGTTCTATTGCTGCCCCTAGTGGGGCTTTGCTTCTGCATGTGTCGTTGCTGTGACAACTGTGGTGGGGAAATGCACCAGAGGCAGAAGAAAAATGCCGACTGTCAGAGGGGCTGCTTTGCTACAGTACTTTTCGTTGCTGCTTTAATAATCAGGCAAGTATAGCCAAGCTGCTCACTGTGTGAATTTTGCTTTGCCATATAAGCAAGGTGGGTTAGGTCTGGTTTATTATTTACGGAGGTTTTATTAGGCTGGGAATAATGTGCACAAGTTTAAGGGAGATAAAAGTCACTAGTTAAGAGAGAGCCACTCTGTTTGATGCCCACAGGCTGACTGCATAACTATACTGAAAGATCTGGAGCCAAGCGACATGATCAGCAGGCGCATCAGATGTATTTAGTTGTCAGAATGTACCACTTTGTACTAATGATAGTTGCTGTCAGGTTCCCCTTTTGTCGGTTGTTCAATAAGAGAGCCACGCCATCTGTCTTTTAGTTCTTTTAATCAGTGCTCAATTATATACAGTGCGGAGCTTAATCTTATCATGTCTCTTCACTCACTAGCAGAATCCGGAAGTGCCTCCCTCCGATTTTGGCGCCAACACAGCATTCTTGGCAGCCGAAATCACCTCTTCCTCCTACGTAATCTCTGCGCCGGACCTGGCGACTCCCCCCTCCGTCCGAGCCTGCTGGGTGGTGCCAGGCCTCTCACTCAATCTCTGGAGCCCTGGCACTCCTTCTCTCCCAGCCACTAACTGTTTCTCCCCCGAGGAACTGCTGGTTTCACTCGCAGATGAATCAGTAGTCAGAACAGGCGGCTGCTCCCTATAAACACTCAGAGCTGGACTGGCAGGGGGAGGCAGATCCCTGACAGTTGAGGATATAGAATATTGTTACAAAAGTTGGATGCCCCCCCCAACTCTCTGCCAGATTCCAGGGGGTTCCAGGGTCTGTGTTTGAGACACGACAGAAACTGTCATAGCTTTAAGAAATCTGGTTTAGTCACATATTTACACCTTCAGTCTGCATGGAAGGAGTCCAGATATTACAGCAGGCTCATTTCAAAAGGAGCTTGTCTCCCACAACAGTGAAGCCCTGCAGTCCAAGCCATCTTGGAGTCCCAGCCAGCCTTCAGCCATCCTGCCCAAGATGGACCCCATTCTTTCTTCTTCCCAGAACACCTTACTGAAAGACTCCCTTTTCCTGTCACCTCACACCCAGTTACCCTGGCCCCATCAGTCTCCCCAGGCCAAAGGATTCCTCTCAGATGGCCCATCAACATCTTTTGTCATGTTAACAGATTTGCTCTTCAGTAGGCTGGCTGGCCTAAGTCAGCCCTGGGATTCCTTGTCCGACACAGCTCTGGAGCTTGTACTTTCATCCATATCCCAATTAATCAAAATCCTACAATTTATTAATTTCCAGGGTTTAGTGGGTCCCCCCTCAAATCTATCTTTTAATACATTCCCACTCTGCAATAGCTAAACTAGCATGCCAAGGAAAAGGTTCTAGGATAGCTAATGTTGTTTATGTAGGATTTGAATGTGAGGAGACGGTAATTCAGTCAATCCCCAGGTGAAGCCTACAGTGGTACAATACAGAAGAGAATAACATCATGTGAGACTGCTGATCATACAGCTTCTCTCTATGATTATTTTTCTGGAACTGAGTGTGCAAGGCTTTTGCCATTTTTCCCTAAGAACTGCCTGTGCTAGCTTTTTCACTGCAAAAGCAATGTATCATACCTGCATCAATTTTAATTTTGTATGTCATAGCTTTCTTGAACAAAAGGCTGCTTCCATTTTCACTCTGAATGCACCCGTTTTGTTGCTGAGGATGGGGAATGCAAAACTTGATCCTGCTTTTTCTTTGTGAGCTAGAAGCGGTCAGAACCCCTGGCCCCTTCATGACTAGACTGTACTCTCTAACATAACAAAACATGTTTCCTAGTATGGGCAACACAGCCTAACTTGGGAATATATAGTGCTTTATGGTTGATGGTGGGTGGTGCTGTGGGTTAAACCACAGAGCCTAGGGCTTGCCGATCAGAAGGTCGGCGGTTCGAATCCCCGCAACGGGGTGAGCTCTCGTTGTTCGGTCCCTGCTCCTGCCCACCTAGCAGTTTGAAAGCACGTCAAAGTGCAAGTAGATAAATAGGTACCACTGCAGTGGGAAGGTAAACAGTGTTTCCGTGCGCTGCTCTGGTTCGCCAGAAGCGGCTTAGTCATGCTGGCCACATGACCCGGAAGCTGTACGCCGGCTCCCTCGGCCAGTAAAGCGAGATGAGCGCCGCAACCCCAGAGTCGTCCGCGACAGGACCTAATGGTCAGGGGTCCCCTTACCTTTATGGTTGATGGAGCTGACTAAGGATTCAAGAATTAAACCCTGGTTTGAACTTTCAGTCACCCAGAGTCATGTGGGCAGAAAGTAGATTGTGGTCCACAGGTAACCCACAGGCCATATTCTGTTGGTTCACCTAGCATCCTGTTCGGTGCTAGACTTATCATGATGAACCAAACTGTTTACCAGTTTTGGGGTAATGGTCTTGACTCATTTCTGAGCCAGTCCAATAGGAACCAAGGACAGCCTTCCTGCCTCTAACCAGAATGAGCAGCTCTGCTCATTTTGTTCCTTATAAACACAATTGATTTCCATTAACCTCTGTGGGCTACCTCTGTCCAGAACGACATCCGGGAACATTCCTAAAATGTCCTCTGTTCTTGTCCTTTTGTTCACCAGAGGTTTGGAAACAGATATTGAGAGTTATGCACGTATAGGCACACAATCCTCAACATTTTGTCTAGTTATAGCTCTTTGTTTTCACCTAAAGAAGCAAGTGGTTTCCATTACCTTGTATGGAAGAGAGTAAAGGGTACATTTGTGGTTGCACGGACCCATGGAAGGGGGTCTTTCCAATTGTAGCCCCATAGTCTGCTGTCTTTGAGTGAGTACACACACGTGTAGGAGCCTTTGGCTTCTGGTGGAAGGTAACCAGAACCCTTGAACATTAAGCAGGCATACGTAAAATCTTTTGTTCCCCTTCCACGAGGGCAATTGTTGCCAGAAAAGAGGCTTCTGGGTATATCTTTCCTTCTGAATCCTGCACTTGTTCTGATTTGCGACAGAGGCAGGATTTCTATCTCCCCACCCCCCCCAAGTAATTGGCATTTGGGTCGCCATACCAAAGTAGGTGCGCCCACCTCTTTGCTGAACATGTACTGTATATGGAAACATTTTATATATTTAATGAAATCTTGCGCTTCTGCATGGGTCAGTTGGCTTCTCAAAGTGTGATTGAGTAGCACACTATCCTCATTCCTGGGAAAGCAAGGTCTCTGGTCATCACTTTATTCAGGAACGTTAAGCCAAAGTTTGTTTTTCTTATCACTAAAGATGAAGGAGAACTCGGCTTAATAGTCTTCACAAATGTGATCAGTGGGGTGACTGCTTTTCCTCTTTTTTGTAAAGTGTTTTCCCCACTCTGTTGGAGAGGCTCAAAATGAGAAATTATCAAAGTTTTGCAAAGAGAAAACCTTCATGGCGCATTGAGCCACTGACCTTTTTGTAGTGTGAGCACAAAGACCGAAACAATCTCCTCCAAAGAACATAGTTGTTACTGTAATTCTAGCCATGTGAATTGGAAATACACTTTTCATCTGACTGTCCATTGTGAAATGTTTTCCTTTTTACCGGCAGCCAAGAATAGATAATAACCCCCAGTACAGACTGTACAGGCAGGGAAACTGGAAAGCATTGCTTACCCTTGTAGGTGTCCAGTTCTGTGCCCAAGTCTCTGCCTTCTGCCAAATCATCTTGAGATAGTGGCATCCGCAGAACACAGCCCCACGTAAGAGTCTTTGCTGAATCATACCAAAGTCTGTCTATTGCACCATCATTTCCAACCGCTAGAAGCCCACAAATGGGATAGGACGTTACATGAAACACTGTGAGACAGGGCTAAGCAGCTGATGCCATGCAAGCCGATTGGACAGCTTAAAAATAAAATAAAATCCTGGGCCCATCCGTGGGCTTTAGTTCATAGCAAGTTGTACCCTGTTAGATTCAAAGTACATATGAGAAGCTATGAAATCATGGCAAGGCTTTTTCCAGAGGTGTCTTCTTGCAACTCTAGATCAGAACAATAGACATGTCTTCATCCCCATCCTGTCAGGCTATATCAGAGAGAGGGGTCAGCTGTTCATTTCCAGTACCCCTTGAGCTATGGACACAATTTCTCCTCTCACCTCAAGATGGGAGGAATCGTTGTGATTAAAAATAAATGGGTTGAGTTGGCCTAAGGGCACAGGCTTCTCTGCTATTCTGTACCTTGAGGGCTGTATATTGTCTCCCTGCTTATTTAACTTATACGCAGAATTCATCATGCGAAAGGCTGGACTGGATGAATCCCAAGCCAGAATTAAGATTGCCGGAAGAAATATCAACAACCTCAGATATGCTGATGACACAACCTTGATGGCAGAAAGTGAGGAGGAATTAAAGAACCTTTTAATGGAGGTGAAAGAGGAAAGCGCAAAATATGGTCTGAAGCTCAACATCAAAAAAACTAAGATCATGGCCACTGGTCCCATCACCTCCTGGCAAATAGAAGGGGAAGAAATGGAGGCAGTGAGAGATTTCACTTTATTGGGTTCCATGATCACTGCAGATGGTGACAGCACTCACGAAATTAAAAGACAACTGCTTCTTGGGAGAAAAGTAATGACGAACCTAGACAGTATCTTAAAAAGCAGAGACATCACCTTGCCGACAAAGGTCTGTATAGTTAAAGCTATGGTTTTCCCAGTAGTGATGTATGGAAGTGAGAGCTGGACCATAAAGAAGGCTGATCGTCGAAGAATTGATGCTTTTGAGTTATGGTGCTGGAGGAGACTCTTGAGAGTCCCATGGACTGCAAGAAGATCAAACCTATCCATTCTGAAGGAAATCAGCCCGGAGTGCTCACTGGAAGGACAGATCCTGAAGCTGAGGCTCCAAGACTTTGGCCACCTCATGAGAAGAGAAGACTCCCTGGAAAAGACCCTGATGTTGGGAAAGATTGAGGGCACAAGGAGAAGGGGACGACAGAGGACGAGATGGTTGGACAGTGTTCTCGAAGCTACCAACATGAGTGACCAAACTGCGGGAGGCAGTGGAAGACAGGAGTGCCTGGCGTGCTCTGGTCCATGGGGTCACGAAGAGTCGGACACGACTAAACGACTAAACAACAACAACACCACCTTGAGGGCTTACAAAGGAATTATTAAGATGAATGTGTGGGCCACTACAAGTCCATATTATAAGTCCCTATGTCCTTTTAAAAAAAAAAGCTTACTTATTCCAGATAGCCAATAATTGAACATTTTCCTCTAATCTTGTTGCTGTTTATGTATAGCTCTCAAGCTTTCCATTTGAGTGAATGCTTTAGTGTGTGCCCAGATTGTGACAAAATACATGATAGAAAACAATTTTGCAAAAACTTGTTAAGTATATCTGGATATGTGCATGTTGAGCCCATGTTGTGACAGATCCATTGAGAAATGGCAGTTCATGTTGACTTAGCACAATGAGAGTTGTTACGAGAATCATGGCAAATTCCCAGTTGTCTTAACATCCTCTTTTAGTTTGCTAGTCTTTAGCCTACAGGTATGCATTCTTGGGAACTGGAAATATACACATATGTCAGACAAGTTGAAGTTAAAACTATTCTGGTTAAATAATTGGCACGAATTTCCAGTTAACTCTGTCCCAGCTACTTCTCTGACACCACATAATGCCTAATAATGGATTGTATCTTGGGAGTTTGAGTATGCATTTTTATGTTCTTCATCAGATGTTGTTCTTTTTGTAGATGTTAATAGTTTTACTCTGTCTTGAAACTAGATTAAGATCTATTTGGCAACAGTAAAGTAAAATCTTCTCTTTCCCTCCCTTTTTACACATAGCATTGGTGTGCTTTTTGCTTATGCTGCTAACCAGCACCTCACAAGTCAAGTCAGAGGAGCAAGGAAGTTGATGAACAGTAATTTCAAAGACCTGAGGATTTTCCTGAATGAGACACCTGGGGTAAAGTGATACTTTTTTCGTTATAGCAATTAAGAAAGAAAGTGGGCACAGCAGTAATGCGCATAGCAAAATTGCAGATTTCAGACATTATATCAGACAATGACTTGTGCTCACGGTAAAGTAGAACCCAAGGCATCATGAGTCGGTTTGCAAGTAACACGAAGTCAAACAATTCCTTAGTGTGAATGTGACAATGTATGGGCTCCTAGGAATGAACGTGTCTGTTTTTCTCCTCCTCCTGGTTCTGCTAGTGCCAAGTCATGGTTTGGCTTAGTGTTCTGTCTGAACCCGGGTTCACAGTTTGTCTCACACCAGCATAGCTGTCAACCCTCCCCTTTTTTGCGGGAAACTCCCTTATTCCAAGGCCGTTTCCCACTGCTATCCCGGATTGTTGATATCCCTTAAATTTCCCGGATTTCAAAGGAAGCAGCTCCTCTCCCTCCCTGCCGGCCAGGGAGGCTCCTCAGCTGCGTTGCTCGGCTGCCAATAAGGAGTCTGAGACCGACTGGGGGCGGAGCTTGCATGCCTTGTGCAGCCAGACCCTCACGCCCAACTAGACAGACAGCCTGCCTGCCATCTACGCGCTCACTCTTTCGCTCACCCGTTCGCGCGCAGCCTCTGGAGCGCAGGGTTGTGAGGCTACTTGGTGCCATTGTACCGCCCTCGTGGCATCCCTTATTTTCAAATCCGAAAGTTCGAAAATATCCCTTATTTTCAAATCCGAAAGTTGACAGCTATGGCTCACGGTTGAGTCAGTTTGCAAGTAACACGAAGTCAAACAATTCCTTAGTGTGAATGTGCAAATGTATGGGCTCCCAGGAATGAACGTGTCTGTTTTTCTCCTCCTCCTGGTTCTGCTGCTAGTGCCAAGTCATGGTTTGGCTTAGTGTTCTGTCTGAACCCGGGTTCACAGTTTGTCTCACACCAGGCAAGCTGTGAGCTCCCTGTGCAAGAACAAACCTTACTTACAGCTCACAAAAGGGCCTGAGGAAATGTGTGGGTTGGCTCCACCCACCTGATGCTCCTGAACACACTGACAGCACCACCACCACTACCACCCCGAGCCAACACGTGATTGGCTGAGTCTGAAAGGTGTACCACTTTGTTCCAACATGAGGATGGGAGCCTGGGCAGTCCTTCGCAGAATGAAGGTCACCCTCCTACAGACAGAGCTTGGGACCAGGGGTTGAGTTCACCCTGCACAATCCAGAGGAATCTTTGCCAGCAAACACCAGTTGCAGAAAAAAAAGATCAAGCTTTTATTTACCTTTCTAAAAGATTGTACATGCCCATGGCAACTGGAAACCCAGTACAGTTTGTTTTGGTGTAGTGTACATATGTTGGACAGAACTAAATAGATAATTGAAGCTTACTGCATAAAGCAAAATAAAAAAATAAAACAAATTCCTTCCAGTAGCACCTTAGAGACCAACTACCGTATTTTTCACTCTATAAGGCGCACCTGACCATAGGACGCACCTAGTTTTTAGAGGGGAAAAGCCCCAATTTTTTGAGGATCAGCTCAAATTTCTGCAGCTTCTTTTGCAAAGGAGAAAAGCCCAATTTTTTGAGGATCAGCTCAAAGTTGTTGAGCTTACTTTGCAAAGGGGAAAAACCCTGTTTTATGGGGTTTAACTCGCAGTTCTGCAGCTTCAGGAAGCCATTTCTACAGTTTCCAGACAGATAATCTAATCAGCCAGTCACATGTCACTGGGGAAACAGCCTCCCTCTGCAAGGGGGCGAGGCTGGAATATCTCTCCCATATCTCTCTCCCACCACCCCTCTGAGCAATACCCCTCCCCACCCTCTCACTATATATAAGGGCCTGGTGACTTCTGTTTCAGTGTATCTGAAGAAGTGTGCATGCACACGAAAGCTCATACCAAGAACAAACCTACCGTATATACACAACACCCCCAGTGGCCTAGGGTGAGAACTTCAATACTTAAAAGTTGGTCTCTAAGGTGCTACTGGAATGAATTTTTTTATTTTATTTTTACTACAGCAGACCAACACGGCTACCTGCCTGCATAAAGCAGTTATTCTTGGATGTGTTTTAGATTGCAGAATGCATTTCCAAGACCAGACTGGTTGTTTTGTGGGACAACATTTTTATAGAAGCCAAACCTATAGTTGTGCTTGATTTCTTCCTTCCTCTTCAGGTTTTCAGAAAGCCACTCAGCAGAATAATCAAGGCTGTCTAATTAGTACATACATTAGAGAACATCTTGTCCCAAAACGGAATAAACAGTAGGAAGTAGTTTTGTATTGGGGTATACTTCTATATGTTTAAAAAGTAACATTTAAACTATTAATTATTTTATCTTGCAGCAAATTGACTATTTGGTGAGTCAGTATGACACTACCAAGAAGAAAGCACTTTCTGACCTTAATAGTAAGTATAATCAACAGCATTTCATTGGAGTACATAAAACTTTCCTTAGGGAAACCACTGTTCTCTCAGTCTCAGCTCCCTGCTTGAAATTTGCAAGCATTACAGCTAAAATTCATCATATAAATTCTAAATACAGTACAAGTTATAAGAACCAAGAAAATACTGAAGTATTACGGTAAATAGCAGGTTTATGTGTTAACAGAATGAACCTAAGTTATTACCAAGATCTGAAACAAACTTGTGGTTGTAAGTGGATTATGTTAAACACCAAGAAAAATTATTTGGGTAATATCCAGCTAAGTTACCTGGAATAAACCCATTGAAAACACATTGGACATAAAGTTCCATGAATTCCCTTCAGTCTATTCCGCCTATGACTAACAATGAATATCACCCTTTATAATGAAACAACTTTAGCATTGCTTTGCTCCAGTCGTGCTCAGTTTCAGCTAGAAAAGTAAATTCTTATCTGCTTTTTAAAGAAGGAATTCTCTGTGTGTTCCTTAGGGAATTCTCTAGCACAGCATGAAAGTCATACTTGAGCTCTTGGAATGGAGTGTATGCATGGATATTTTACATGTGAGATAACAAGCAGAAGAGAACCACTAGCTACTGTAATTTTTATCATTTATTAGAATATAGAATGCAAACCCTTGCCATTTTATATGAGCATCTTCAAGGTGACTTGCAAGCGTTTAAAAAAACACCTATTAAAATAAACAACAATAAAACCGTTGGGATAAAAGCAGCAAAAACTGCTAGAAACTAGTAAAGAGATTTTTTTTAACCATTAAAATCACAGGGAAATCAGATTAACTCTGACTGATGCCAGGTAAACATTTTTAGGGAGGGAGTTACACAGTTTGAGTTAAATAACATGGACATGATCCCCATAGTTTGCATCTACATTGCAGGATAAAACAGTGGTTCTCCAAATAAAGGCATCCTTCCCTAAAGTGGAACATGCAGTTGCCGGAGGAGAAATGAGATCTCCCCCAAATTTCAAGGTGGGCAAAGGCTTCAGGACAGGGAGGAGGCGTCTGTCTTCATTCCTTTTGATCTTCATGATCTCAAATCTAAAAAAATAGGGTGACCATGAGCAACTGAACTGCCATCCTTCAATAAACATGAGGTCTGTTTGTACAGTTTCTCTTTAGAGCAAAGGCTCTTTTGTACATAACACTAAAAGGAAAACAAAATAAAAAATAAAAAAATTCCTTCCAGTAGCACCTCTTGGTATGAGCTTTCGTGTGCATGCACACTTCTTCAGATACCTGTAACTAAAAGGAAAATTTGCCTTTGCAACCTACTGTTGCTTGAAAGTCCTAATGATGGGAGTACTGGCAGTTGTCGTATTCTAGGTGGGTCATTTTAGCTTAGGAAGTCTCTTCAGAAAGAGGAGAAAGAAACACTTTTCAATGATTTCACACTGGCCCCCACCTTCACCGCTATAAATTCCTCCCTCACGATACCGACCAACTGGAAACAGAGTATTATTATTCCAATTTACAAAAAAGGTGACCCCCCCCAAGACCCTGCTAACTATAGGCCTATCAGCCTATTGGATATAACTTATAAGATCTACAACAGATTCCTCCTCGAGAAGTTGACCATCTGGGCTGATGAAAATGACCTATTCCATCCAGAACAAGCGGGCTTTCGGAAAGGACATAACACCTCAGGCCACTGCCTAGTCCTTCAATCTCTGATTGACAAATATCAAAACAAGTTCAATTCCACGCTATATGTAGCCTTTGTCGATCTGTCCTCTGCCTTTGACTCCATTATTAAAACTAGACTCTGGCAGAAGCTTAGCGCAACCAACATAGACAAAAGGCTCCTATGGCTGCTTATGGAAATTGACTCGGACATATTTGCCAGAGTTAAATTTGGTCCCCACGGCGCTCTCTCCCACCCCTTTCCTTTAGCCAGAGGCGTCAAACAAGGCTGCCTTCTGGCTCCCTTTCTCTTTAATTTCTACAGAAACGATTTCTATCTCAAAAAGCATGAGGACGATACTAAGGCATCCAATACTCGACTGTCCTTCAACTCAGTGGCAGAGGAACCTTCTCCGGCACCCGGGGCAGGGCAGCCCGTACAGACTGCACATGTGCAGAGACTGTACGGGATGCCGCACATGTGCAGCAGCCCGTACGGAGTGTGCACGCACGGCAGCCCGTACGGTCGCTGTGCAAGAGGCAGCCTGTACAGACGGCGCACGCCCTCGGCCGCTCTACAGCTGGAGGGAGGCAGGGGCCATCTTGTCACCCCCCAGAGTGGCACCTGGGGCACACCGCCCCCTCCGCCCCCCACTTCCTATGCCCCTGCTTCATCTGCAAATTGTGTCATAGTTACAAATAGCACTGCAACTTTTAAATGCAGTGCAATCAAATGACAACGCTCTGTGAAAAGGATCTAGGAGTCTTGGTAGACCACAAACTTGACATGAGTCAACAGTGTGATGCAGCAGCTAAAAAAGCCAATGCAATTCTGGGCTGCATCAATAGGAGTATAGCATCTAGATCAAGGGAAGTAATAGAACCACTGTATTCCGCTCTGGTCAGACCTCACCTGGAATACTGTGTCCAGTTCTGGGCACCACAGTTCAAGAAGGATATTGACAAGCTGGAACGTGTCCAGAGGAGGGCAACCAAAATGGTCAAAGGCCTGGAAACGATGCCTTAGGAGGAACGGCTTAGGGAGCTGGGTATGTTTAGCCTGGAGAAGAGAAGGTTAAGGGGTGATATGATAGCCATGTTCAAATATATAAAAGGATGTCATATAGAGGAGGGAGAAAAGTTGTTTTCTGCTGCTCCTGAGAAGAGGACACAGAGCAATGGATTCAAACTACAAGAAAGAAGATTCCACCTAAACATTAGGAAGAACTTCCTGACAGTAAGAGCTGTTTGACAGTGGAATTTGCTGCCAAGGAGGGTGGTGGAGTCTCCTTCTTTGGAGGTCTTTAAGCAGAGGCTTGACAGCCACCTGTCAGGAATGCTTTGATGGTGTTTCCTGCTTGGCAGGGGGTTGGACTGGATGGCCCTTGGGGTCTCTTCCAACTCTATGATTCTATTATTCATGCTTCCAGTTTTTATTCTTGAACAGGGGGGGGGGATATAAAAGACAGTAGCTCTATGCAGTGTAAAATGTGCTACTCCAGTCCACTAGCATTTAAATCAATGCATGCCATGTTGGTGATGCCCAACTGTATCAAGCAGCCATTGAGATCGGATTATTTCTCCCTGTGTCCTTTTCTAACAGATGTTGGGCCATTGCTTGGCAGAAGAGTCCAAGAGCAGCTGGCAAAGGATGTGCGCCCTGCGCTTGATGGAGCCCTAACCATGGCAGGAGGTAAAGAGACCACTGTCGTTGCTAGTCCACTTCATAAGTTCTGATGGGTCCTTCTGCAATACGGCAGGGATCAACTCATTTCACGCTCCCCGGGCTCCCAAGTTGGTTGAATGGCAGCTTGGACTGCACGCACTTCGAAATATTTATTTATGTGTTCATAATGTAGAGCCAGTGTGGTGTAGTGGTTAAGAGCGGTAGACTCATAATCTGGGGAACCGGGTTCGCTTTCCCTCTCCTCCACATGCAGCTGCTGGGTGACCTTGGGCTAGTCACACTTCTTTGAAGTCTCTCAGCCCCACTCGCCTCACAGAGTGTTTGTTGTGGGGGAGGAAGGGAAAGGAGAATGTGAGCCGCTTGGAGACTCCTTTGGGTAGTGGTAAAGAGGGATATCAAATCCAAACTCTTCTTCTTCTTCTTCTTCTTCTTCTTCTTCTTCTTCTTCTTCTTCTTCCCTTTGGATTAAAAATCCACAAGGCTGTCATTTATTTATTTTAATAAATAAAACTTTTAGGACTGTGTGGCTGCTTAACCTTTCCTCACCTTTTCCCCAAATGGGATTCTGGAGGTGCGACTGTCACATCATGGGTTAAACCCAGGGGTAGGCAACCTAAGGCCCGGGGGCCACATGCGGCCTAATTGCCTTCTAAATCCGGCCCCCGGAC
This sequence comes from Darevskia nairensis, assembly GCA_034642065.1. Taxonomy (NCBI): domain Eukaryota; kingdom Metazoa; phylum Chordata; class Lepidosauria; order Squamata; family Lacertidae; genus Darevskia; species Darevskia nairensis. The sequence continues at coordinate 1,766,783 of JAWWNI010000558.1, forward strand.
GGCCTCAGAATCAGCGTGTTTTTACATGAGTAGAATGTGTCCTTTTATTTAAAATGCATCTCTGGGTTATTTGTGGGGCCTGCCTGGTGTTTTTACACTAGTAGAATGAGTGCTTTTATTTAAAATGCATCTCTGGGTTATTTGTGGGGCCTGCCTGGTGTTTTTACACAAGTAGAATGAGTGCTTTTATTTAAAATGCATCTCTGGGTTATTTGTGGGGCATAGGAATACTTTTTTTTTTTTTTTTCAAAATATAGTCCGGCCCACCACATGGTCTGAGGGATGGTGGACCGGCCCACGGCTGAAAAAGGTTTCTGACCCCTGGTTAAACCCAGTGCTTTTTTCTCCTAAAAGAAATGTTTAGGGGTACTCTCATTTTGACTCAAGAAAATCACCATTTTATAGTTCAAATCTGGAAAAGTAAATATAGTAATGGACAAAAGTACAGAGATTCACAAAATGTTTAGGGGTATGCATACCCCTGCGTCCCCCCAGAGAAAAAAAAAGCATTGGGTAAACCGCTCTGAAATCTCTGGGTTTAGGGTGGTATATAAATTCAAATAACAATAACAATAATGGCAGTTTTGGGGTGGGTGAAGGAAAAGTTAGGGCTGGACGATATCTGGTTTTCAACATTGCAATTTATCACCAGCTAAACGTTGCCTTATATTGATATATCACAATTTCTGAAATAAGGATGGAGCTATGAAGAGGCATTGGCTGGCTTCACGGTTTTCCTGCATTGTCATTTTTGCATAGTGTGTGTGTGCGCGCGCATGCATGTACACACACACACACACACACACACACACACACACACACACACCATGACTCACAATATAGTGCCAGGTAAAAAATTATGAAACCAATATCACAATACAGATTTCAAAATGGTTTTGGACAATACGCTTTCAAGGTGTTTGGAGGCTTATATTCCCAGACCTGGTTTTGCTGCCAGAAACATAGTTCCAGACATGGTCTGTAACAACAACAACAACAACGACAACAACGACAATTTATTATTTATACCCCGCCCATCTGGCTGGGTTTCCCCAGCCACTCTGGGTGGCTTCCAACAAAATATTAAAATACAATAGTCCTTCAGATATTAAAAGCTTCCCTAAACAGGGCTGCCTTCAGATGTCTTCTAAAAGTCTGGTAGTTGTTTTTTCCTTTGACACCTGGTGGGAGGGCGTTCCACAGGGCGGGTGCCACTACCAAGAAGGCCCTGTAACTTCGCTTCTGGTGGTGAGGGAACCGCCAGAAGGCCCTCGGCGCTGGACCTCAGTGTCTGGGCAGAACGATGGGGGTGGAGACGTTCCTTCGGGTATACTGGGCCGAGGCTGTAATTAGACCCTATTCTGTATGAAGGTAATGTCCTGGTGCAAGATACCTTAAATGGTTCTGTGTGAATGGAGAGGCATCTCTTTCTCTCTATGATTATTATTATTTTGCTGTGTGTTGGCAACTCTGTTTGCATACCTCACCAAAGCCTTTTCTCATCCTCCGCTCTTTGCTTTATTTCTCTGTTTGTCTTGAAGTCAAAGTGGAAAGGGCCATTAAAGGTAAAATATCACAAATGACTCGTGTTAAATGTCTTCCTTGCTTAATCCCCCTTGTGCAGTTTGCTTCGTTGTCATCTTCCTTTTGTGTTCAACCCTTTATTGTTTTGGCTCCATAGGACGGAGCCCAAAAGCAAAGGCTAACCAGTTATCAGCTAATAGCTAATATACCCTGGGAAATAACTCTGATCTGGAGTAAGCAGGCTGTGGATTGAAGCTATAAGACTTGTAGTCTGTGGGTAATAACTTGTACACCAGAGCTTTCCAAACTGTGTGTCGCGACACTTTAGTGTGTCAGCTGCAGTGTGTAGCTGTGTCGTGTGAATGCTTCTTGCACTCCTCACAGGGCTGGAAAGAGGTTAGTTTAGCCTCTGATTTGCTAGTAAAACTGCATTACTTTCGCAAAATGATGCATCTCATTAACGTGAAAAGTTTGGAAAGTTACCGTATTTTTCGCTCTATAAGGCGCACCTGACCATAGGACGCACCTAGTTTTTAGAGGGGGAAAGCCCCATTTTTTGAGGATCAGCTCAAATTTCTGCAGCTTCTTTTGCAAAGGAGAAAAGCCCCATTTTTTGAGGATCAGCTCAAAGTTGTTGAGCTTACTTTGCAAAGGGGAAAAACCCTGTTTTATGGGGTTTAACTCACAGTTCTGCAGCTTCAGGAAAGGGAGCCATTTCTACAGTTTCCAGACAGATAATCTAATCAGCCAGTCACATGTCGCTGGGGAAACAGCCTCCCTCTGCAAGGGGGCGGGGCTGGAATCTCTCTCCCTTATCTCTCTCCCCAATCATTTGCTGAGCAGCTGCTCAGCGGGCTTCCTTTCAGCACCCCCTTCTCTCTTTTTTTTTAAAAAAAGCACGATCTGCTTTTGCCCCTGGGCAGTTCAGCTCTAGGGACCACACATTCGCTCCATAAGATGCACAGACATTTCCCCACACTTTTTAGGAGGAAAAAAGTGCGTCTTATGGAGCGAAAAATACGGTATGTTGTACAGCGTCAGTTCAGCATAGCAGATACAGTCGTATCTTGGTTTTTGAACAGCTTAGTTCTCAAACCTTTTGGCTCCCAAACGCCGCAAACCCGGAAGTTTTCCAGTTTGCGAAGTATTTGTGGAAGCTGAACATCCGGTAGGGCTTCCGCAGCTTCCGATTGGCTGCAGGAGCTTCCTGCAGCCAATCAGAAGCCACGCTTTGGTTTCCAAATGTTTTGGAAGTCGAATGGACTTCCGAAACGGATTCCGTTTGACTTCCAAGGTACAACTGTATATGGATAATGGGAGTAATGGCAAGCTAGCTAGAGTTCATAGGCAAGTGTGCTGGTTGTGTTTCTCTTGCAGTAGGCAAGTTGGGTTTTGGCTGGCAATAAATTGGATGAACAGGAATGGGAGGAAAAAAACATTTTTAGGGTAACAAAAAAAATGGGGGGGGTGTTGTTTCCCTGCTTCATGTTTTCCCCGGTGCAGACAATAGTTGACACTTAACAATGGTTGATGGCAATCATGGCTTCTTGCTGCTTTAACCCTGATTAATATTATGAAATGTCCAGTGAAACCATTTCTTTTTGGACAAATCCTAGAGGGCATGCAAAGGAAGTGAGACTTGCCTGTCACTTTGCAGCCAGAGAGGCTAGAATGCTGGTTAACACAACCATAGTTTATAAACACACTTCAAACCATTGTTTCGTGTGATCAGTTGTTAATTATGGATTAGTCATTAGGTATGGATATAAAAGGGTTGTTCATGTTTCTGATTCCAATAAACATAGCTTGTAATAATACATTTATTTCAGTGGAAGTCGACATTGTAGCTTGTTTGGCATCTAGCGGCTCCTGAACTTGTTCCACTGCCCTTGAAAAGAACTTGCTTGGCCCCACTTAGCAAGCAACCAAGAACTAACTGGGGCTTTAGTGATAGAACATAATTAGAGGACATAACAAATCTGGCCTGCGAATCTCAAGCTCTCCTTTCAGAACTGTGTTGTCCTCTTAATTGCAGTATTGGTACCTTGATCTGGTAGGAGTCCTTTCTGTGTAGCTAGATGATGCACAAAGCTGGTGTCTAAGTCATATGGTAGGGTTGCCATATCTTGGAGAGCAAAAAAGAGGACAGCCTGAATCAGGGAAAGAGATGCGCAGGTGAGCGGAGCCGCTGCATCTGCGTGCCTCTTTCCCATAGCTGTCAACCCTCCCTTTTTTGGCGGGAAACTCCCTTATTCCAATGCCGTTTCCCGCTGCTATCCCGGATTGTTGCTATCCCTTAAATTTCCCGGATTTCAAAGGAAGCAGCTCCTCTCCCTCCCTGCCGGCCAGGGAGGCTCCTTAGCTGCGTTGCTCGGCTGCCAATAAGGAGTCTGAGACCGGCTGGGGGCGGAGCTTGCATGCCTTGTGCAGCCAGACCCTCCCGCCCAACCAGACAGACAGCCTGCCTGCCGTCTACGCGCTCGCTCTTTCGCTCACCCGTTCGCGCGCAGCCTCTGGAGCGCAGGGTGGCGAGGCTACTTGGTGCCATTGCGCCCTTGCGGCATCCCTTATTTTCAAATCCGAAAGTTTTGGGGGAAATCCCTTATTTTCAAATCTGAAAGTTGACAGCTATGCTCTTTCCCCAGCTCGGGCTGGCAGCAGCTGTGGCATGCAGAGCAGACCCAGCCCAAGCTGCCGAAGCCTGAGCCAACCCCCGCCCCCCCCCAATTAAAAAAAACAACCCATACATTTCCTTTAAAATGTAAAAATCCACCCGGATGGGAATGTTGCCCCCCCCCCCAAAAAAGAGGACATGTCCAGGTTTCTCCAGACGTATGGCAGCCCTATCATATGGCTATAGTTCTTGGGTGTTGTTTTGTTTTGTTTTGTTTTGAATTCAATCATCACAGCTATTCGAGAAACAAAGGAGGCTCTGGAGAACGTGAGTGTGTCTGTGGAGGTTCTGCAGGAGGGCACTGAGAGGCTGCATGCCAACCTGACAGATGTTAAAGGGCACCTGATCAACACACTCGGGGATTCCGCTTGCACAGCTGCCCAAGCGGCATCCACCTGCAACGTCATCAGGAACTCCTTAGATCAGCTAAACATCAACGCCAACTTCAGCAAGGTAAGGGAGATATTCCATCAACACCCCACCAGTTCTTCTCAACGGCCTAATTCTCAGCCTTTTTTCTGGCCATTGAATGAATGAATGAATTTGCACGTCGCCCGTCATCTGAAATATAAAACACAAAATGCTTAATAAAAAAATGGAACTGCAACAAAACTGTCCCACCTCCCACAAACACAAACATATTTAAAAGGACATGTCAATCAGCCATTTAAAAGGAATGTCAATCAGCCAAAAGCCAGGCTACAGAGAAACATTTTCACCTGGCGCCTAAAGATGTATAATGGAGGCATTGGGCAAGAGATGAGCCTTCCACAAATGGGGAGCCACTGCAGAAAAGGCCCGTTCTCGTGTTGCTGCCCTCCGGACCTCTCATGGGGGAGGCACATGAAGAAGCGCTTCTGATGATGGTTACAGGGTCCAGGTCAGTTCACTCAGTCCATTCAGACTGAAGGTAGGGCCTCATGTGACCAAGCACATTTCCAGACAAAAATGCTCATTGGGACGTGGAAAACAAGGTGCTGATGAGTGGGGGTGGTTCTCGTCTAACCTTCTCTCTGGTGTGCACGTTTTTCCTTGACCAGGGAATGTTTTTTATGTGCAGGAACCCATGTGAGCCCCTATTTTCAGTCTGGTGTGGTACACCCCAGACATGGGCTTACCATGTCAGTGAGACCTAGGCCAGCATAGTAAAGGTAAAGGGACCCCTGACCATTAGGTCCAGTCGCGGATGACTCTGGGGTTGCGGCACTCATCTTTGCTTTATTGGCCATGGGAGCCGGCGTACAGCTTCCGGGTCATGTGACCAGCATGACTAAACCACTTCTGGCGAACCAGAGCAGCGCACGGAAACGCCGTTTACCTTCCCGCCGGAGCGGTACCTATTTATCTACTTGCATTTTGACGTGCTTTCGAACTGCTAGGTTGGCAGGAGCAGGACTGAGCAACGGGAGCTCACCCCGTCGCGGGGATTCAAACCACCAACCTTCTGATCGGCAAGCCCTAGGCTCTGTGGTTTAACCCACAGCGCCACCCACGTCCCTTAAGTAGCATAGCACCTCCTTAAAAACACTCCACCCTTTAGAAACCTCTTCCATATTCATTTGCCTGCTGAGGAGCCTTTCTTCTTGGATAGCTCAGTCAGTAGAGCATGAGTCTCTTGATCTCAGGGTCGTGGGTTTGAGCCCCATGTTGGGCAAAAGATTCCTGCAAAAGATTCCTCTTCGTCCCTTCCAACTCTAAAATTCTGTGCTTCCATGTTGCAGCAAACTTGGGGTTATATTTTAGAATGTATTCTCAGAACATGCAGGGCAATTGCCAAGTACACAACATGCCCTCTGTGTTTCAGGGGCTGGATATTGTAGGGGAAGGTTGGTTGTTGTTGTTGTTTGCCATTATTTAACCATTTTTTGTGGGAGAGGGAAGCCCACAGGATGATATTGGGGATTGCAGTGAAGCTGAACAAATGATGCAAAGAACAAAGGAAGACTTGACTTTAAAAGAATGATGCCCAGACTAAAACTAAATTTAACATCTCTTTTCTTCCTTTCAGTTGCAAGGAGTGAATGCTCAACTTGCCAAAGTCAATGAAGTCCTTAAAACAGACCTCTCTAGTCTGGTGCAAAAGGTATGTTACTTTGTTGTTGTTCAGTCGTTCAGTCGTGTCCGACTCTTCGTGACCCCATCTTTCCCAACATCAGGGTCTTTTCTAGGGAGTCTTCTCTTCTCATGAAGTGGCCAAAGTACTGGAGCCTCAACTTCAGGATCTGTCCTTCCAGTGAGCACTCAGGGCTGATTTCCTTCTGAATGGATAGGTTTGATCTTCTTGCAGTCCATGGGACTCTCAAGAGTCTCCTCCAGCACCATAATTCAAAAGCATCAATTCTTCAGCGATCAGCCTTCTTTATGGTCCAGCTCTCACTTCCATACATAACTACTGGGAAAACCATAGCTTTAACTAAACGGACCTTTGTCGGCAAGGTGATGTCTCTGCTTTTTAAGATGCTGCCTAGGTTTGTCATTGCTTTCCTCCCAAGGAGCAGGCGTCTTTTAATTTCGTGACTGCTGTCATCATCTGCAGTGATCATGGAACCCAAGAAAGTAAAATCTCTCACTGCCTCCATTTCTTCCCCTTCTATTTGCCAGGAGGTGATGGGACCAGTGGCCATGATCCTAGTTTTTTTGATGTTGAGCTACAGACCATATTTTGCGCTCTCCTCTTTCACCCTCATTAAAAGGTTCTTTAATTCCTCCTGACTTTCTGCCATCAAGGTTGTATCATCAGCATATCTGAGGTTGTTGATATTTCTTCCGGCAATCTTAATTCTGGCTTGGGATTCATCCAGTCCAGCTTTTTGCATGATGAATTCTGCATATAAGTTAAATAAGCAGGGAGACAATATACAGCCTTGTCGTACTCCTTTCCCAATTTTGAACCAATCAGTTGTTCCATATCCAGTTCTAACTGTAGCTTCTTGTCCCACATATGTTACTAGAAGGTGTAAATCCATTTACTCTAATTACAGGATAACGCCTGGTGCTCAAAAAGCTGTTGAATTTTGCACCTTAAGAAAATGTGTCACCAAGTAGATGGTCTGAGTAACATAAGACAAGAGGAGGTGCACATCCTTTGTTTCCTAAAGTAAAATTGGAGGCATGCCTTATTTATTAAATTTCTATCCCGCCTGTTGATTCAGAAGGACTCCCATGGCAGCTTCCATAAAATAATAAAATAAAACTACATTGGGGCTGTTTTACCTGCTCTGATACATGCATTCCATATAATACACAGGCAGTTCAGTGCAATGAAGCTCATAGATTCTTCAAAGAAGCATTATCCCAGTTCACATGCTGGTGGTAGCTGATCATCATGTGGTGGGGAAGAGTGAGCATCTTTACACACCTCCAAGAATGTGTAATTCCATAATGATGTCTACTCATGTGAAGGCCCTGATGCCACCCACCCAACTGTGAAAACGTGCTGGGAGAGAAAGCATGCACATGTCATTTGTGTGATTAGGCATCTGTGTGAGAAGGTCTCCACATTGTTTGAAGTGTCTGATAGGAGAGAGAGGTGTTCTCTCCACCACCATGGAAAGGCTGTCACTGGTATCATGAACCAGGCATATAGTGAGTGTGCATCAGTACTATGAAAGCTTGTGGTACAGTCTGATAGAATAAACCCAGCTTGCAGGTTAGCCCAGCTTCCTTTGTAACAAGCTAACTTTAACCATGAAGAAGGCTGATCGCCGAAGAATTGATGCTTTTGAATTATGGTGCTGGAGGAGACTCTTGAGAGCCCCATGGACTGCAAGAAGGTCAAACCTATCCATTCTGAAGGAAATCAGCCCTGAGTGCTCACTGGAAGGACAGAGCCTGAAGCTGAGGCTCCAGTACTTTGGCCACCTCATGAGAAGAGAAGACTCCCTGGAAAAGACCCTGATTTTGGGAAAGATGGAGGGCACAAGGAGGAGGGGACGACAGAGGATGAGATGGTTGGACAGTGGTCACGAAGAGTCGAACACAACTGAATGACTGAACAACAACAACATACAGTGAGGAGTTTAGTCCAAACATGACCGCCTAGTCACTAGCGGAATCCAGAAGTGCCCCCCTTCTGTTTTGGCGCCAACACCAGAGTCTCGGCACTCTAAATTGCCGCCTCCTCCTTCTACGTGAAATGGGCGCCGGAACAAGTAGGAGGGGACGACAGAGGACGAGATGGTTGGACAGTGTTCTCGAAGCTACCAACATGAGTCTGACCAAACTGCGGGAGGCAGTGGAAGACAGGAGTGCCTGGCGTGCTCTGGTCTATGGGGTCACAAAGAGTCGGGCACGACTAAATGAGTAAACAACAACAAACTTTAAAATGTGGTGCTATAAACCTTTTGGATGTGGCCCTTTTAAAGGTAGAAATAAGCATACTGATCTTTTGTTGTCAAGACACTGTTGGACATCTCAGTTTTTTATTCCAGGGTTATGCAGCGTTTAACGATACACCTGATTTGGTGCTCAATCAGACAAGGAACATTTTATCAGGTAAGGAGGATGAGTTAATTATTTCTCCAACTGGATTGGTTAAAATTATTGTTGTGAGCTATCATTTGAGTATTATCTATTTATTTTACTTAGGGAAGTTCTTATCTAAATCAGAACTATTAAAGAGAAGCCATGAAAACATAGGTTGCTCATCTCCATTCCTAAATACCTAGTGACATTCCAAGGCAGTGTCCCAGTTGATTTTGGGTAATGCTTAATCATAATATTGACTACTTTTTTTTAATTGAAGAAGAGTATTTCCTTGATTGCGGTGGGTTGAGGGAGATCTCCACTGCATCAAGGCTATGGCAAAGGCTTCATTCCAGGGAAAGAAGAAGGAAGAGATGGATGGGTGATTGGTGGAAGAGTCAGTAATCCAGCCATGACTTCTTAGTAGCTGACCCAGAAGCAGTTGAATGCCATGACCTGAAACACTTTCCCAGCTAGGAGAGGGAGGCTCTGTTGATGAGATGAAGGGAAGGGGCACCAAAATGTGGCTTAAGAGTGCTGACTGTGTCCATATAATGTAGGGAGAGGTCAAGAGCTTCTCTTTGGGCAAAGGCAATTGTGGAGGATGCCAAGCAGCAGAAGGAACATGGGTAATGTGGGAGGGGAAAGAAGAAAAGAAATGGTTGGAAGAAGAGTATAAGGATCTTACTGTGTTGTGGCAGTGGGGAGGTATACTCCCCCCCATCTTTGTACACTGACATAAGACCCAAAAAACACAATGGCTTAGCACTGGTATTCAGTCTTAGTGTAAAGGTAAAGGGATCCCTGACCGTTAGGTCCAGTTGTGACCAACTCTGGGGTTGCGGCACTCATCTCAGTTTATTGGCCAAGGGAGCCGGCGTACAGCTTCCGGGTCATGTGGCCAGCAGGACTAAGCCGCTTCTGGCAAAACCAGAGCAGCGCACGGAAACGCCATTTACCTTCCCGCCGGAGCGGTACTTATTTATCTATGGTACTTGCACTTTGCCGTGCTTTCGAACTGCTAGGTGGGCAGGAGCTGGGACCGAGCAACGGGAGCTCACCCCGTCGCAGGGATTCGAACCACCGACCTTCTGAACGGCAAGCCCTAGCCTCTGTGGTTTAACCCACAGCGCCACCCGCATCCCATCAGTCTTAGTGTAGGATCCCTTAAATCATGGGTGGCAAGTTTCTACATTTTGAGTGGCCCTTCTGGTCTCTAGATAGTGGTCCAGGGGCCAGAGGTCAACCTTCATAATAAAAATAGCATAAGCTAGCCATGAATGTAGATGGAAGGAGAACTCGAATGTTCTTAACGTGGGGATACTCAAATTGTTGGGAGTGGAATATGAGCAGACGTAGCCCATCTCAAGGAGGTTCCTTGCCTCAATTCTTCTTGCACCGCATGCCGTCTAGCGGCTGCTACCTCTCCTCCAAGGAAGAACCCCAGCCCTCACTTTGGAGAAGATGGGAAGGCTGGCATTAGCACTCTCTGAGAGTTGAACTGTTGGCAAATGTTTTTTAGGACACAAATGCCAGACTGTTTGTCCATTTCTAGCAAGAGGGGGCTCATAGCTTAGGAACATGGGTGCCATAGGCATAATACTGTTTACAAGTAGGCACATTTAGAAATGATAGTAAAGGTAAAGGGACCCCTGACCATTAGGTCCAGTCGCGGACGACTCTGGGGTTGCGGCGCTCATCTCGCTCTATAGGCCGAGGGAGCTGGCGTACAGCTTCCAGGTCATGTGGCCAGCATGACAAAGCCGCTTCTGGTGAACCAGACAGCGCATGGAAATGCCGTTTACCTTCCCGCTGCAGCGGTACCTATTTATCTACTTGCACTTTGACATGCTTTCGAACTGCTAGATTGGCAGGAGCAGGGACCGAGCAACGGGAGCTCACCCCGTCGCTGGGATTCGAACCACCGACCTTCTGATCGGCAAGCCCTAGGCTCTGTGGTTTAACCCACAGCGCCACCCGCGTCCCAGAAATGATATACATGTTCCAGAACTAAGCCCTCAAGCACTATTAAAATAGCTAACATACTAGCGTTTTCCAGATGGGCATGGGTTGGTGTATCCAGAGTGAGAAAATATTTATTAACCTCTCTCAATTTTTATTCTTGCATTGTGGACCTGTTCTACCAATATAACCAGCTGTACCTTGTAAGTTTGCAAAAAGCAATGCACAGTATGTTTATATGCATATGGCATACTGTGTAACTCATCAAGAAATGCCAAGTTCCCCCCCCCCAAATGTCATGTTCCTCCTTAATTTTTCAACCTGGGGGACTTTCAAAGCAAGATCATTATTTCTCAGTTACTATTAATATGCATTAAGCTTTAATAATCTTCATGCTCCTGTACCTGAGTAGGGGAGTAAAAGCAAAGGGCAGAATTATAACAAAACTAAGCTTGTGAAGCACCATTGTTTTCATTTTTCCCATTGAAATTATTGGGACTCGAAACTGTTCAGCTCTGGGTGAAGACAGACATAACATGTATAGAGTGGTGGGGAAAACATTGGAAGTAGAAAGACCTACACTGGCTCCCAGGACGTTTCCGAGCACAATTCAAAGTGTTGGTGTTGACCTTTAAAGCCCTAAACGGCAGAGGCGTAGCAAGCCCAGGTGGTACCCGGGGGCGGAATTATTTTTGTCACCCCCCACCACTTTAATTTTTTAAAAAAATAAAAAAATAAAAAAGTGTCACCCCCCTCTGATGGTGCCACTTTGTGAGGTGTGGGGGTTGTGTGTGTGTCTATTATCTCTTTTTTTCAATGAAGTTAAAATTAAAAAATTTTTTAAAAAATTAAAAAAAAATTTTTTTAAAAAGTGTCACCCCCCTCTGGGGTGGAACCCGGGGCGGCCCGCCCCCCCGTCCCCCGTTGCTACGCCCCTGCTAAACGGCCTCGGTCCTGTATACCTGAAGGAGCGTCTCCACCCCCATCGTTCAACCCAGACACTGAGGTCCTGCTCCGAGGGCCTTCTGGCGGTTCCCTCACTGCGAGAAGCAAAGCTACAGGGAACCAGGCAGAGGGCCTTCTCGGTAGTGGCGCCCGCCCTGTGGAACGCCCTCCCAGCAGAGGTCAAAGAGATAAACAACTATCTCACATTCAGAAAATACTTCAAGGCAGCCCTGTTTAGGGAAGTTTTTAACCTGTGATATTTTAATGTATTTTAATATCTGTTGGAGGCTGCCCAGAGTGGCTGGGGGGACCTGGCCAGATGGGTAGGGTACAAATAATAAATTATTATTATTATTATTATTATTATTATTATTATTATTATGCCCGCATGCCTGGAAAGGAAAGTTAGCCTGCAAGAACATAAGATTAGAGGGTGGTCTGGGTGGGTGACGCTCTGGAGCCGACTGTGCAGCTGAGAGCAGTGCCGGCCTCCTTTTCTACTCTTGGGGCGGAGTGAATCTGCTCCGATTGGGCCTTCCCACCAAGGCCACCATGGATTGGCCAGAAATTTCAAAACTGGGTTTGGTGGGAACCCAGCAGGCACTGTGGCGGCCCAGGGGCAAATATGGCGTGGCTTCGAGAGGAGGGGAAACTGCCACGCCAGGTCGCAACTGCCACCCACCCTTTTACCGGGTAAGCGGCCGTTTCTGAAAAACATACATTGTGTGCCATTTTCCAGGTGGTTGGTTTTTAAAAGGGGGAAACCAGTTGTAGTTGATAGGGATATAACTCAGTCCCTGAAGCAGTTTCCCAGTTATTTACGTTGTTTTTTTCCATTAAATGTGATGAATTGAATACAGGTGCACAGGTCCACATGCACACAGGTGTGTTATATAAAAATATTGGAAGTGTTAATCTTCTACGCTTCCCCTTAAATATTTCTGTCTGTCTTCACACTTGTTCTGGATTGTGTCCCACGCTTACAATGGTTTCAGTGCAGATGAATAAAATAAGTGAGAGCAGTTCCAAGTACTTTACTTCTCAAACAGAATGATTATGGCATGTTATCTCAGTGAAAAGAGATATACCTCGATTTGGGGGGGCATGCGAACTCTAAGATTTCATGGAGAGACACTAAATTTTTGAAATGGGGTTCATTTTGGCATATGTTGACACAATGGTTGGATTTTTAAAATTCAAAATTACTTTTAATGCATATTGAAAGTCACGGTTGCTCATTCTTTCCATCATAGGAACTTTAAACAGTGTGCTTAAACTCCTTTTGCATGATATTGTTTTTCCAACAAAGTGGCATTAGATAGCTTTAAAAATATCTGCTGCTACTGTGTAGCCATTTAGGGATGAAATTTATCATGTTTGTTGCACAGACTGATTGAAATCACTAGGAATTTAAAAGCAGTCAATGATCATTATTTCCGTTTTCTGAGGTGGGGCTTAACGCAGCGCTCAGTCCGATTACCTTGTTACTTCCAGATACAAATCTCAGCCTGGGCTATGCAGTTTTTGCATACGTGAACTGTTTTTATTACTATTATTGGATGCTTAATCAGAGATGGTGTGCAAATAAACATGGTACAACCCGGTTCATGTATTACATTCTAGATTGGGTTAGGATTGCATGCATATCCGATATGCGGATCAGATAGAGATTTCTCTCTAGAAAGTAAGAGGCTTATGGTAAATTGGGATTCAGGTTTTTAACCCTGTGAAGATTAGAGAAGACACTCTAATCTTTGGTCTGGTCTCACTGAAGTGAGAAATCTGTGTCTGGGCTGTACAACCTCAGGAGATTCACACACAAATACACACACACTGCAATCTGAAGTGGAATACCCCAGACACAGGTTTACCATTAAACCACAGTTTCAGTACACAGAAGCAGAAAACTGTGGCTTGCCTCAACATGCACTACATTTAGCACTATATTTGTATGTATGTTTTTGTGTATGTGTGTGTGAGAGAGAGAGACAGCACATTAAAATGCCATTTTACGTTGAAATTGTATTTGTGGCTTGCTTTTTTTCAGTTTCACGCTTCTCTTCATGCCTTATTCTGCTGCCTAGAGCTGCAATCCAACAAGCATTTTTTAAGAATGTGATAAATCGTTTTATCTTGCGTAGCATTATTATAATAATCATCATAAACACACTCATTTATTTCAGATATTAAAAATGTACTGGAAGCTGTTGGTTCAAATATCACAAGCTTTACTAAAATGCTTCCCATCCACAAGATAATAGCAGACTTCACCCTATATCTTACTCAGGGTGAGACATACGTTCAAGATTATTTTCCAGTGGTGGAGCAGTATGATTTCTACAGGTACGTAATACTATCTGGATATTGATGCGCAAAGGGCCACACTGCAGTTAGTGTGCCAGCTCACATCCACATCATACATTAAAACACTCTTGCACCACTTAACAGGCATGACTTCTCTCAAAGTATCCTGGAAACTGTATCTGTGTGAAGAGTCTCCTAGCAACTCTCAGCACCCTTAACAAACTTTTGTTCCCAATATTCTTTGGAGAAGCTGTGAGTTTTGTAAGTGGTAAAAATGCATAGTGTGAGCACTGCGAATTAACACCAGTAAAACTGATACTAAACAGGTGACTGACGACTCAGCTATACCGCTGCAAATAAAACATTTTAAGTGCAATGTACAAATGTGACACCTGATGGCGATGGTGAGCTATGGCAAATTCAATGTATTTTTCAAAACGTTTTTTTAAAAAGTATTTTCACAGTGTCTTTTAATATGTGTGTAGATTCCACCTTATACACAGTGTGGTGAAAGTATCTAGTAGGGCTGTGGATTGGCTCTGTATCTATCCCAAATAACGAAGCAAATTTGGGTGTCTTAGGGAAGACTTTTGTCTTCCCAAATTTGATTGTGCTATAAACAAAATGTGTTGAAGCAGTTCAGGGAGTCCCCAACACTCTCAATAGCTTTCTTTCCTTGGTTTATCCAAAATTTTGGAACACACAACCTCCCTCCACCCCTCATTTTTCTTTTCTGACAAATGAAACCTAGGTGACTGGGTAAATGCACATATCTCAATGAGGGTGTGGAAAACTTATTTTGGTGGATTTTTCCGGTGCATTCCAATCACAGTGATTAAGAAGTAGGGGGTGCTGAAGTAAATAAACAAAGTAGATTCTGTCATCTTCTATATATTTTTCTTCTTCCCATCTCATTTTCGGGTTGTTGTTGTTGTTCAGTCGTTCAGTCGTGTCCGACTCTTCGTGACCCCATGGACCAGGGCACGCCTATCCTTCACTGCCTCTCGCAGTTTGGCCAAACTCATGTTAGTAGCTTCGAGAACACTGTCCAACCATCTCGGCCTCTGTCGTCCCCTTCTCCTTGTGCCCTCCATCTTTCCCAACATCAGGGTCTTTTCTAGGGAGTCTTCTCTTCTCATGAGGTGGCCAAAGTATTGGAGCCTCAGCTTCAGGATCTGTCCTTCCAGTGAGCATTCAGGGCTGATTTCTTTAAGAATGGATAGGTTTGATCTTCTTGCAGTCCATGGGACTCTCAAGAGTCTCCTCCAGCACCATAATTCAAAAGCATCAATTCTTCAGCAATCAGCCTTCTTTATGGTCCAGCTTATGGTCCAGTAATGGAAATACATTACTACTGGGAAAACCATAGCTTTAACTATACAGACCTTTGTTGGCAAGGTGATGTCTTTGCTTTTTAAGATGCTGTCTAAGTTTGTCATTGCTTTTCTCCCAAAAAGCAGGCGTCTTCTAATTTCGTGACTGCTATCACCATCTGAAGTGATCATGGAACCCAAGAAAGTGAAATCTCTCACTGCCTCCATTTCATCCCCTTCTATTTGCCAGGAGGTGATGGGACCAGTGGCCATGATCTTAGTTTTTTTGATGTTGAGATTCAGACCATATTTTGCGCTCTCCTCTTTCACCCTCATTAAAAGGTTCTTTAATTCCTCCTCTCTTTCTGCCATCAAAGTTGTATCATCAGCATATCTGAGGTTGTTGATATTTCTTCCGGCAATCTTAATTCCGGTTTGGGATTCATCCAGTCCAGTCTTTCGCATGATGAATTCTGCATATAAGTTAAATAAGCAGGGATACAATATACAGTCTTGCCATACTCCTTTCCCAATTTTGAACCAATCAGTTATTCCATATCCAGTTCTAACTGTAGCTTCTTGTTCCACATAGAGATTTCTCAGGAGACAGATGAGGTGATCAGGCACTCCCATTTCTTTAAGAACTTGCCATAGTTTGCTGTGGTCAACACAGTCAAGAGCTTCAATATATGCTTTCTAAAGCTGGTTTGGGGCTAAATTAGAGTATTCCAGTACTAGAAATTCAAGGACGTACCAGTGACACATTTTTTGAATGTTTAAATGTTTGCGTGCCTTTCTTCTTCAACACACAACTGCTTTCTAGCTTGTAGGTTTTCTTGTCTTTGATCTGTGTTTAAACTGCCCACTGCCATGCATGTTAATGTTACATTTGTCTTTTTATTGATTTGTCTAGGTGGCTGGGTTGCTTAATTCTCTGCTGCATGGTGATATTGATCCTTGTATTTTATTACCTGGGATTGTTATGTGGTACCTGTGGCTATGACAAAAATGCCACTCCAACAACGAGAGGCTGTATCTCAAACACTGGAGGAAACTTCCTGATGGCGTAAGTCCTTATTGTTCGTTTCAGAATCTTCCCCAGCCTTACACTGTCTATAACATTAGTGTGTCACATCAAATATAACTGATCTGTAGCAAAGATTCTAGGAACGGAAAACAGAGACAGCATGTGTACTTTTGTAATAACAAGAAAAATCTTTAATGAAAACATAAAAAACAAAGAATGTGTCAGGTTCCCTTTTCGGTTGCTCAATAGTAAAGACCAAGTCCTTATTGTCTTTCCATCATTTTAATTGTGCAAATATATACAGTGCAGAGTTTAGTCCAAACATGACCGCCTAGTCACTAGCGGAATCTGGAAGTGCCCCCCCTTCTGTTTTGGCGCCAACACCAGAGTCTCGGCACTCTAAATTGCCTCCTCCTCCTTCTACGTGAAATGGGCGCCAGAACTGACGTCTCCCTCTCTGAGCGAGCCTGCTGGGTGGTGCCAGGTCTCTCTGCATCTTCCTGGAGACCTCTCACTCCCTGGCTCCCACCCACTAACTGCTCCTCCCCCGAGGAGGGGCTGGCAGACTCGCTCTGAGATGAATCCATCTTCAACACAGGCTAAGGCTCTCTGTATCCACTCAATGCCGGACTGGCAGGGGTGGGCACATCCCTGACAGAATGTCATCAGATTAAAAGGGCAAAATAAGTTTGGAGACAAAAAAAAAAACCCCAGAAAGAAAACAAAAGAAATCATTTTTTGCACCAATGGATGTTCTCAATGTGGCATGTAAGCTTTTGAATTCCTTCCTGAGGCAGGATATAAAATTATAAAAAAAATTAAAGGTCTTTTAAGCAAACACTGTTGATCCTTTAGACTGCAGGCACCCCCAAACTGCGGCCCTCCAGATGTTTTGGCCTACAACTCCCATGATCCCTAGCTAACAGGACCAGTGGTCAGGGATGATGGGAATTGTAGTCCAAAACATCTGGAGGGCCGAAGTTTGGGGATGCCTGCTTAGAGAGCTGACTGAATTCCTAAAAAGATGGTGAGGGGGCCCTCTGCAGTCTAATGACACTAAAACTTGAGCCTTTCTAAAATATCTGATCTTTATACAAAGCAATGGAGGATATATTGGAGAAAGTTAGCGTGGGTTCATGTGTCACAAATGATATTGTTTAGATGTGCATGTTATTTATACAGACCTAAACATGTCACATGTAAATGTGACCAATATTTGCTTGCAGGCACTTGTACCATACAGGTATACTTGTCTGAGAACTCCAGGTGACTGCTCCATGTACACTTGGTGAGAAAACCAAGTTTGATGTCGTGTGATGTATGAAGGGACCCTTAATTGGACGTGAAGAATTAGAAGAAAAAGGGGGGGGGGAGATTAGAAAAAGCTCTATAGTGTCTGATCTGGCTAATTTCTTTAATAGAGAAAAGAATATTGGATCCTATTGCTGTGATGAAACTGCCTTTGGCAGCAAGCAACTATTTTTAAACCATCCTGGGAATTGAAGACTTCAAAAAAGCTAATGCTAATTAGGGTATAAAAGGAGTGTTTCACTGCAGTCTCTAAAGGAAACCTGTTTGAAGCAGGCGTTTCAAAATCCATCTGAAGTCTCAAAGGAGGAAATCGAAAAGGGGATAGAGGAAAGAACTTTTAAGCTGTTCCTCAAAGATTATTCTTAATGCTTCCCCCCCACCCCGAGGCGTCCACTTATGGGAAAGTACTAAGGCTGCAATCCTAACCCCATTTACCTGGGATTAAGCCCCACTGAATTGAGTGGGACTTACTTCTCAGTAGACATGGCTAGCATTGCACTGTAATTGTCAGGGATCTGACCTCACGCAAGGCTTTTGAGACGGGGAAGGAGGGGTGGAGGGAAGTGCAGCCTCTCCTGGGAAGCAGCTCGGAGTCCAGCGGGGATAGTAAGGAAAGCCCCAGTGGTGAGGAGCAGGAACTGCCAGGCAGTGCGGTGGAGCTGAGGGTCAGAGGTGCGGACAGAGCCCTAGCTCCACCTGAGTGGGTTGCGGAGCGAAGCGGTCAGCTACTTCTGTCGCTCCAGCTGCGTAGGGGGGAAAAGCATAAGGAAAGGAGGCGACGCTTTGGAATTCCAAAGCTCTTACATTGGGGGAGGAACCGGCGGAAGCCACTCCCGGATTCTGGAACCGACTCAAGCGGACATGAATCTTAAACGCTCCGATGTACATAGTCTGTAAATAAAGTATTAGCTTTAGAAGAACGGATGTTTCTGGCTCTTTACTCTCGAGGAGACAACCCCGAGCCCTTACAGTAATGCTGTCTTCTTCACTTGAAAGGACAGATTGCCGCCAATTCCAACCCATAGTCTGGAAGTTCTTGGTTCCTGTTACTTGAATTATATACACAAAGTATCAAATGTGGTGACAGTAATAATAGTACAACAAAACAAAACAACAGCACCACAAACTGGCTAGTAAGTATAAAACCAAATTTCCTGGAATAATAGCTAGAATAGAGGTAGGCTAGTAATCATTCAAACAACAACCATACTAAGGTGCCATGTGCAAAACAAGACCTAGAGATACTGTAAACATGGAATGGATAAATGTACAACTCTATCTTAACAAATTACATGTACAGTAAACATTATACAGACTGGATTAATGAACCGTTCAACAAGTAGCATAAGCCCAATCGCGGAAAGGCAACCCAGTGCCGCCACAACTGTAAGGCTATATAGGAGAATATATAAAAGTTGTTTAGAGCTGAACTAGATGAAATGTTCTTCAATGGGTCTTGAGTTGGAAACACAAAGCCGTCTGCATGGATCAATCACAGGAAGGCAAATCAAAGCCACCACCTTTAAGATAGAGTTGTACATTTATCCATTCCAGGTCTTGTCTTGCACATGGCATCTTAGTATGTTTGTTGTTTGAATGGTTACTAGCTCAACTCAACTCATTTTATTTCGGCTTTAAGCCCAAGACTTAACAACCAAAAACAGAAACAGCACAGTCTGGTTTACAATTGCTAACAGTAAAATAGATTAAAAGGGATACTCAATTGAGTAAAATATGATAAAAATTAAATTAAAATTTCAAGCTGTATATAACAATCCATTGCGTTTCTTAAGTGTCAGAACTGATGTCAGAAATTTTGCCATATGTAGGGTTATAATCAAGTCTGGATCTTGCAACAGAAAAGCAAGGTAAGACTCTTCCAAATACCCCGGTAATTTTTGAGTTAATGGAAGTAATAGAGTCTTTCGGGCAGCAGAATACAAGGGGCAGACAAACACTATGTGATGAAGAGATTCAATCCAACGGTTATCACAGGCACATAAGACCGAAACTTGGCCCCTAGAAAATCTATGAAAAAGGCTGTTTGAGGGGAATACATTAAACCGTGCTTTAATAAAAGCGAAACGATGACTAGCAATAGAAAGAGTTGATAGATAGGCTGGTACTTGAAGTGGGGGTTCAATGCCCAGGGATCTCGGTGAGCATGTCCCCCCGCCCAGCATAACATTGCGTTGCAAATGGTTACTAGCCTATCTCTATTCTAGCTATTATTCCTATCACTTGAAAGCTACGCTTGGCCCCAACGTTCTGATTTGCCTCCTTGTTTTCACAAATCCTCATCACAGTTGACACTCTTCCCCAAACTGGAATGGGTCTCGTGTGTGTGATAGATACAACAAATACTTGCTCGTGTGAGCTTATATGACAGCAATCTTTGCTAGGAATGCTATGGTATAAATTTGTGTGCCGTGCTTGTTTTATTAAGAATCACTTTGCTTGTCTTTGTTTTCCTTGTCACGATTCTCTTTCAGTAATTTGATTTTAGTTGGTCCTTTTCAATTGGCTCTTAAACCAACTCATAAGATGTATTATTTCCCCCCCCTCCTTTTGTTTCAGTGGAGTTGGATTCAGTTTTCTTTTCTCCTGGGTTCTGATGCTAATAGTAGTGGTCACTTTCATTACGGGAGGAAATGTGGAGAAGCTGGTTTGTGAACCATTTGAAGACAGGAGTTTATTCAAAGTAAGGTTCCTCATATCGAGGCCATTAAGTGATCAACAAAAATGAGAAAACACACTGAAGTCAGTATTGCCAAAGATAGCATAACTTCACTATTTACCTACACTAGATAATCATTTATATTTACATATAACTTCACTGTTTACCTACCCAGACCCGCTAAAAGAGGCGGTTATTAAACCGCTTCTTAAAAAACCATCTTTGGATGCGGCCAATATGGCCAACTATCGCCCAGTCTCAAATCTACCATTCTTGGGCAAGGTGATTGAGCGGGTGGTTGCTGAACAACTCCAGGCACGCCTGGAGGATGCGGACCATTTGGATCCCTTCCAATCGGGATTTAGGCCTCATCATGGGACTGAAACTGCCTTGGTCGCACTGGTCGATGATCTCCGGCGGGCTAGGGACAAAGGTGAGAGCTGTTTCCTAGTTCTGCTGGATCTCTCAGCGGCTTTTGACACCATCGACCATGACATCCTTCTGGACCGTCTAGAGGGGTTGGGAGCTGGGGGCACTGTTATACAGTGGTTCCGCTCCTTCCTCCTGGGCCGTGTTCAGAAAGTGGTGGTGGGGGGTGAGTGTTCAGACCCCTGGGCTCTCACTTGTGGGGTACCTCAGGGTTCTGTCCTCTCCCCCATGCTTTTTAACATCTATATGCAGCCGCTGGGAGAGATCATCAGGGGGTTTGGGCTGGGTGTTCATCAGTATGCGGATGATACCCAGCTCTACCTCTCTTTCAAATCAGAACCAGTGAAGGCGGTGAAGGTCCTATGTGAGTGCCTGGAGGCGGTTGGAGGATGGATGGCGGCTAACAGATTGAGGTTGAATCCTGACAAGACAGAAGTACTGTTTTTGGGGGACAGGGTGCGAGCGGGTGTGGGGGACTCCCTGGTCCTGAATGGGGTAATTGTGCCCCTGAAGGACCAGGTGCGCAGCCTGGGAGTCATTTTGGACTCACAGCTGTCCATGGAGGCGCAGGTTAATTCTGTGTCCAGGGCGGCTGTCTACCAGCTCCATCTGGTACGCAGGCTGAGACCCTACCTGCCCGCAGACTGTCTCGTCAGAGTGGTGCATGCTCTAGTTATCTCCCGCTTGGACTACTGCAATGCGCTCTACGTGGGGCTACCTTTGAAGGTGACCCGGAAACTGCAATTAATCCAGAATGCGGCAGCTAGACTGGTGACTGGGAGTGGCCGCTGGGACCACATTACACCGGTCCTGAGAGATCTACACTGGCTCCCAGTACGTTTCCGAGCACAATTCAAAGTGTTGGTGCTGACCTTTAAAGCCCTAAACGGCCTCGGTCCTGTATACCTGAAGGAGCGTCTCCACCCCCACTGTTCAGCCCGGACACTGAGGTCCAGCGCCGAGGGCCTTCTGGCGGTTCCCTCACTCCGAGAAGCGAAGCTACAGGGAACCAGGCAGAGGGCCTTTTCGGTGGTGGCGCCCGCCCTGTGGAACGCCCTCCCATCAGAGGTCAAAGCAATAAACAACCACATGACCTTTAGAAAACATCTGAAGGCAGCCCTGTTCAGGGAAGCTTTTAATCTGTGATATTTTAATGTTTTGTTTTTTAATATTGCTGGAAGCCGCCCAGGGTGGCTGGGGAGACCCGGCCAGATGGGCGGGGTACAAATAATAAATTATTATTATTATTATTATTACACTAGATAATCATTTATTTTTACATATAACTTCACTGTTTACCTACACTAGATAATCATTTATTTTTACATATAACTTCACTGTTTACCTACACTAGATAATCATTTATATTTACATATAACTTCACTGTTTACCTACACTAGATAATCATTTATTTTTACATATAACTTCACTGTTTACCTACACTAGATAATCATTTATTTTTACATATAACTTCACTGTTTACCTACACTAGATAATTATTTATATTTACATAGTGCTGTTTTTTTGCTTAAAGCACTTCCTCTACATCTTGTTATCCCATCAGCAGCCCGTTATCCCATCAGCAGCCCTATAGGGTAGATTAGTACTACTGTACCGGTATTATCCCCCTGTTGCAGTTTGGTGAATGGACCTGAGAGAGAGAGTGTGTTGTTCCTAGCAGAGGTGAGATCTGAACTTGGACTTCCAGGTTCCTAGTTCAGTCTCTTTACAGCACCCCTCAGCCGCTGTCAACTCAGAAGTTAGTCTCATTGAATTCAGTGGACCCTTACTCCCAGGTAAGTGGATATAGGATTGCAGCCTCGTCACCTTATACCATCATCATAGTATAATCTGGTATAAGATGCTTCCTGTGTCCCTAATTGGTTTCTAATTGGCCTCAGTGCACATCTTAGTCACTATAATCTAGTCACTGTCAATTCTAGGTCACACTTAGGGTACATAACAGTGAAGTCTGGGCTACAAAATAAATCTAGATTAATAACACATTCCAGAACGGTTGTGTCCAAAAGGTGCATTGTTTAAAAGTGCCAGTACAGATCATATGACTGGTTATCATTTTAAATGGGGCCAAATACAAGCGAAACTGAATTTCAAAAGAAGTCTTATTTCAGGTCAACAGAGGACAATTCAAAAATTACATTTCTCCAGATCTTCAAGTCCATCCTGTCATTTATAGACCCTTTCCCAGTTTTTTCATGAAATTTTGGGGAAGGTCAACAGCAAAGAATAAATTTTACTTACTAGACTTGTCACCTAAGCTGAGGGTTTTATCTTTCTTAAATTGTTAAATTTCCTAATATATATATATATATAAAATAAAAAATTTGTCCAGTAGCACCTTAGAGACCAACTACTGGTAAGTTTGTTCTTGGTATAAACTTTTTTGTGCATGGAGTGTGCATGCACACAAAAGCTTATACCTAGAACAAACTTAGTTGGTCTTTAAGGTGCTACTGGACATATATATATATATGACTGCGTCAGACCAACACGGCTACCTACCTGTTAAATTTCCTAATCAACAATAAAATGTTCTCACTTGGACATAGCAAAGTCTTGCTGGTCTCATGGCCTTCATATCATCTAATACTTCTCATATCCTAAGACATTATTATTTTTAATGAGTTCCTAATCAGTCTAAATTAGGTGATCAGATTATAGAAAAGGACTGTGTTACCTATTTGTTTATAAAAGTTTGCAGCCTCAGGTGCTAAAACCAAATTCAGGATTGGTTTAAGTCTATAACCAGACCTTAAGACATGAATAGATTGTGCATGCTTTCTCTCACCTTAAGGTCCATGGTTTTTCTTGAAACCAAATTAGATTCAAGAAGTCACATGAGATGCTCCCAGAATTGCGATGTGGTGAAAAATAACATTTGTTTTTATCGTTGTGTTCCAGGTTTTGGATACGCCATATTTGCTGAATCAGCAGCTGAAATACTATCTTTCTGGAATCATTTTAAAAAATCCAAACATTAACTTGACATTTGAAAAAGTTTACAGGTAACTCTGCATGTATTATGATATAAGCAAATGCAGTTATGGCTTATTTGAAATTTTGCACTGCTACATGATTGAAGCTAAACTGAGGTTTACATGTTTCAGAATGTCACTAAAACTGCCTTTTTGTGAGACCTCCTCTTTTCCTGTCTTGGGCTTCAACTCCCTCTCCATATAATTTATTTTGTTATCACCAGGCTGGGCACTGTTTTCCTTTTGGGAGAAGACAGAGGTGTTGAGTACATAGCTGTCAACCCTCCCTTTTTTTGCGGGAGAACTCCCTTATTCCAATGCCGTTTCCGGCTGCTATCCCGGATTGTTGATATCCCTTAAATTTCCCGGATTTCAAAGGAAGCAGCTCCTCTCCCTCCCTGCCGGCCAGGGAGGCTCCTCAGCTGCGTTGCTCGGCTGCCAATAAGGAATCTGAGACCGACTGGGGGCGGAGCTTGCATGCCTTGTGCAACCAGACCCTCACGCCCAACCAGACAGACAGCCTGCCTGCCGTCTACGCGCTCACTCTTTCGCTCACCTGTTCACGCGCAGCCTCTGGAGCGCAGGGTGGCGTAGCTATCTGGTGCCATTGCACGGCCCTCGCGGCATCCCTTATTTTCAAATCTGAAAGTTCGAAAAAATCCCTTATTTTCAAATCCGAAAGTTGACAGCTATGGTTGAGCAGTTCCATCTTTCCTCTGTCACACAATAGTATTTCTCTGGTTTCTCCATGCAGATTACCTACTACCGGTACTTACTTGTTCTTCCTCCGACTTCAAACATAGACAAAAAGCCACCATTATTATTATTTTTAACCTCTTTTTGCAAGTCTGGACTCTGTTGGCTACTTGTGTATTCTCCTCCTTTGTGATCTTCCATTTCTTATAGATGCCCCCTTTAAATCTCTGCTCTCTCAGACACACAAAAGGAAGAAAAACCAGTCAAGTACATATAAGTCAGAAGAGTGTATCAATAATAAAAATAGATTTATTGTCGGATCTGATTTCCTCATATTATTTCAATTTAAATTAGTAGGACTCCTCCAGGTTTAGATGGGAATAAGCAAGGACAGAAAAATGGGGGGGGGAGAGAGAGAGAGAGAGAGAGAGAGAGAGAGAGAGCCTGTAGTGGACTGAAAGGAAGTCTAAGAAAATTCTGATTTTTCCAATAATGACTGCTTCGGTGCTTTTTTTAAAAAAAAAAAAATAGTTGTGCCCCTACTTTGTGGTGCCCTAAGCACATGCGTGGGACGCGGGTGGTGCTATGGGTTAAACCACGGAGCCTAGGGCTTGCCGATCAGAAGGTCGGCGGTTCGAATCCCCGCGACGGGGTGAGCTCCCGTTGCTCGGTCCCAGCTCCTGCCAACCTAGCAGTTTGAAAGCACGTCAAAGTGCAAGTAGATAAATAGGTATCGCTCCGGTGGGAAGGTAAACGGCGTTTCCGTGCGCTGCTCTGGTTCACCAGAAGCGGCTTAGTCATGCTGGCCACATGACCCGGAAGCTGTACGCCGGCTCCCTCGGCCAATAAAGCGAGATGAGCGCCGCAACCCCAGAGTCGGTCACGACTGGATCTAATGGTCAGGGGTCCCTTTGCCTTTAAGCACATGCGTAAACTGCCTCTTGGGTAATCCAGTACCGCTGGCAGACCTCCACAACATATTGCAAACTGATTACCTCCTTTCTGTTTCAAAAGAGGTGGTACAGTGGTACCTCGGGTTAAGAACTTAATTCGTTCCGGAGGTCCGTTCTTAACCTGAAATTGTTCTTAACCTGAAGTACCACTTTAGCTAATGGGCCTCCCGCTGCCACCGCGCCGCCACTGCGTGATTTCTGTTCTCATCCTGAAGTAAAGTTCTTAACTCGAGGTAATATTTCTGGGTTAGCGGAGTCTGTAACCTGAAGTGTCTGTAACCTGAAGCGTCTGTAACCTGAGGTACCATTGTATATGGCTTTTCCAGGGAGGTCTGGTTGGGGATGTTTGCGAAACACAAGTGTTTCTTGGCCACCTATAAATAGTTCTCAAGGACACTATTATTTCTGACAAGTTTATTTGCATATCTGGCATACTTATGTAAAAAGGTAAAGGGATTTTTGATGGCAAATGTTGCCAGCTATTTTTGTTAACCTGTTGGTGTTTATTTTACATGTGTCTTTAGTGATTGCAAGGAAAACAAAGGCATTTATACTACCCTGCACCTGGAAAACCTTTTCAACATCCATGAAATTCTGAACGTTAGCATGGTAAGTTAATATCGGTTGCCTGTTAGTCTACTGAGTGCAAAACAGGTGGCAACACAGTGCGGTTAAAAAATGGCATGCACAGAATCTATTGGACCTTGTGGTTTACTGCATCAAGGCAGCTATAACGGGGCACCATTTAAAGCAGGTATGTCCAAAGTCTGTTCCAAGGGCCTAATCCAGCCCGCCAGTCAATTTAATCTGGCCCCCGTGGCAGTGTATGTCCTGGGGTAAAATCCTAAAAAAAGGTCAACAACTTGGGGATAAAATTGTAAAAAAAAAAGCCCAACAACTTCGGGGTAAACTTCAATCCTAAGAAAAGCCCAACAACTTCAGGGTAACTTTGGTCAGCCCTCACGCATGTTCACTTCATCAAATCTGGCCCTCTTTGAAAAAAGTTTGATAAGACCAACTTGTGTTTTCATTGTTTGAGTTCTGTGTTTGTTGCAATTCTTGTGTGTAGTTTTGTATTTATGTTTTTCCTTTTTGTTGTTTGTTGGTTGGTTGGTGCATCAAAAAATAAATTTAAAAATTTAAAGAAAAGAAACGAAAAAAGTAAAAAGTTTCGGCACCCCTGAATTTTAAAGTGATGACCATTTCTGGCCATTTCTGTACACTGGTTACTCGTTGAATTTTGTCTGGATGAGGCAGTAGAGTCCTGATTTAATAGAATAGGATCTGGGTACTTCATAGCATGTAGAGGAGAATACAGTGGGACCTCGACTTACGAAGATAATGCGTTCCGACGCGATCTTCGGTAGTCGAAAACACTCGTAAGTCGAGTCCCCATAGGGATGCATTGAGCAAAAAAAATTCGTAAGTCGAAGAAATCCTATTCAAAAATTCGTAAGTCGAAAAAATCCTATTCAAAGCGGCCGCGACTTCCTTTCGCAAGTCGAAAAATTTGGTTGCGGCGGCCATTTTTTTTCTTCTGGAAGTCATTCGGAAGTCGAAAAACACGTAAGTCGGGTCACTCATAAGTCGAGGTCCCACTGTACATTTTTACATACAGTAAATAAATATTTGTTAATAGAAAAGAAGCGTAACAGAAGGCCTCGCACAGTATTTTTAAAACAATATAGAATGAAATGATGCATTCAGAAAAGGTAATTCCTATCTGCAGTCTCAAGTGGTGATATTCTCTTTATTCGTTTCGGAATGTTTTGTCCTGTCTTTCTGCTATGAAACACTCAAGGCAGTTAAAAAAATTGATAGAACAGAAAATGACGAACAGTAATTTTACCTCACTAGTTCTGCTGCATGTCAAGATGAAAGCTGTTTGTGTGTCTCAAATGAGAAGCTGGCAGTAGGGGTTGTTCCACTTTCTGTTGTAAATGTTCTGACGTTTGGTGATAGCTCCTTCCTCCTGCTTTTGTCTCCTATAGTATGCAGAAGATGTATCGCTGAAAATCAAGCATATTAATATAAATCTAAGCAGTATAGTTTTGCTCGATGAGAGGGGAAAGGAGAATTTGATGAATTTCAGTTCCTCGGGATTAAATGAGATAAACTTTGCAGCATACCTGTCAGAGGTAAGACAATGGGGAGGTAACTTCTGTTTTCATGTGGTTTAGAGAGTTTTTTTCCAACCCCTACCCCAATAAATACATGTGTTTGGCACCAAGGCATGCCTTTTAAAGATTTAAGCACTTGCCTGTATATACTCATCTCAAACTGTAATGAAATCACCATAAACCTTTGAAGCAACTTGATTTAAGCTCTGTGTACTAGTGCTCCCTAGTGTGACTTAAGAGAATGGCTAGTGTTCCATGAGAAATTAATTCAGTATTGAATACACTTATAGGGCTTTGGGTGTGCGCCTTTTAGCCCCCTGCAAGGTCACATCCCTCTCACAATGGGAGACCAAAACTTCATGCCCTCTGAGGAGGCCATCCACTGTGTATTTGCTGTGCAAGATGTTGCGTGCTTTCTTCCAGCCTTTTCAGTTGTAAGGCTCAAGTGTGCCTCCAATTTTAATTCAGAGCAACAATATTGCTCAACTACCAGAAGCCTAAAAGGGACGCAGGTGGCGCTGTGGGTTAAACCACAGAGCCTAGGGCTTGCCGATCAGAAGGTCGGTGGTTCGAATCCCCGCGACGGAGTGAGCTCCTGTTGCTCGGTCCCTGCTCCTGCCAACCTAGCAGTTCGAAAGCATGTCAAGTGCAAGTACGGTAGATAAATAGGTACCGCTCTGGCAGGAAGGTGAACGGCGTCTCCGTGCGCTGCTCTGGTTCGCCAGAAGCAGCTTAGTCATGCTGGCCACATGACCCAGAAGCTGTACGCTGGCTCCCTCGGCCAATAAAGCGAGATGAGCGCCGCAACCCCAGAGTCGGTCACGACTGGACCTAATAGTCAGGGGTCCCTTTACCCTTTACATTTAACAATCCTCATTCTCTCAGTGCTAAAATGATATGATTTTTGCTTCTGTCTTGTGCAGATCAATAAGAGTGTTACCAAAGTGGATCTCTTGTCCTTTGCTAATGATTTGGAAGCACAAGCAGACCAATTGGTGAGTTTTGATTTGAAGGAAATGAAACTGTGGCAAGAACGTCTTTATTCTGAATGGACTCCTATGTATTCCATTTTCCATTGTTGAGGCGCAGCTGTAAATGGAAGAATATATTTTTAAAGTAGATATCTGCTTAGCCAAGCTCACCTAAAGCATTCTGATGACTTCCCTGGAAGACAGGATTAATACAAGATACTGTATATGTCCTTACAACGGGCCATATGAGCTAGCGAAGTAGGATGCCTGCGAAAGCAGAACTTGGGTGAATTTATCTGTACTTTATTTTGGCATACAAATAATTGCTGGCAGTGGGCATTAACCTGAGTCAGCTTTGCCTGTTCCACCTGGCCAGTGTTGCTAACATGAGGCATAACATTTTCCTGCTTGGCGCTCACAGAGAGATCTCCCTCATCCAGGAAAAAGGGGCAGGAAGCATAAATTTGCTTCCAATAAGTATTTGTCCATAATTAAATATCCCAGTGGAGGGCGCCATTGCACCTTTGATCTACTGGAAAAATAATTGTCATTTATCTTAAAGGAAAATGTATTTATCCCAATGACTGAATAAAAATTAAAGTTTACCCAAACATATTTTTCAGTATTTGAACTTCATTTTTTTCAGTATTGCAAAGAGAAACAGCCATGTAGGGAAAGCATCTAAAGAACAACTCCTAAGAATTGGTAGAAGGGCATATATTTTCTTGGAACTTTAATGGCATTTTGCTGTTTCTGACACAGAATGAGAAATGACTCATTTATAAGAAGACTTATTTATCTAGAACTGTAAGCTGTTTAGTAACTTGTTTGTTTGTCTTTGCAGCCTAAAGGAGCGTTAGAAAATGCATTAAAAGGACATGCAAATAGTATCCGCGTGATACATAACCAACAAGTTGTTCCATTGGAGCAGGCAATGGTAAAAAAAAAAAAACACTTTGCATTTGTTGGGCTAGGACATGATTGGGAAAGTGTATTCAACAAGCTACAAATCAGTTTGGGATGCCAGTTAAGACTGCCTCCATTCATGCAATTTCTAGACGTTACACAAAGATGCTTCTTGTACAAAGATTTTCTGGAGCAAAGTTTTAGTGTCCTTTTTTGTGTGTAAGCTAAACTACGGTTTTGTGTTTTGTGCACTTATTCCCTGGCACAGCTATGAGGAAGAAAACTGAAGCTTTCTCTTCCGTTTCTGCTTTTAAAACTAAGCAGAGTTTCTTGTAACACCCAGCATACAAGTTGTGCAAAGCTGAGTTGAGCCGGGGAGGTGCCAGTTGTGGCAGTTCATATCTTTCTGCACATTAGGCTTTAATTTGGCTTTTCTTGTGATTTTACTACTGCTTCAGGGTGCTATATTTTGTTTTGAAATAATTTCCTTGCTGAAAACTATGTGTGTTCTTGTTTGCTTGTTTCCTCCCTCCCCCCTCACTCTTCTAATTAACTCTTAATCATTCTCAATATTTCTTTTTCCAAAAACTGACTGTCAAGAAATATGTTAGAGCTAGGGTAAGTGCTTTTCCTTTCTTACACTGCAAGTGGGGGCTTGAGACACATTTCAGGTCAGGGACTCCACATTCAGCCTCAGTGTGATACTTCTATCAGCCTGATGATGTTTTTCCATCTCCGCCGTATTAGGCAGTTGGTCCCCTACCTCTCTCGCCCTGATCTGGCCACAGTGATCCATGCGACGGTCACCTCCAGACTTGATTATTGTAACTCGCTCTACGCGGGGCTGCCCTTAAAGCTGACCCAGAAACTCCAGCGGGTGCAGAATGCCGCAGCGAGGCTCCTTATGGGGTCTTTGCCACGGGACCACATTCATCCAGTGCTCTACCAGCTGCACTGGCTCCTGGTGGAGTACGGGATCAGGTTTAAGGTGCTGGTTTTGACCTTTAAAGCCCTATGCGGCCTAGGACCCTCATACCTAAGGGACCGCCTCTCCTGGTATGCCCCGTGTAGGACCTTAAGGTCCTCAAATAATAACATTTTGGAGGTCCCGAGCCACAAGGATGCTAGGCTGGCCTCAACCACGGCCAGGGCCTTCTCAGTACTGGCCCTGACTTGGTGGAATGGTCTGTCACAAGAGACCAGGGCCCTGCGGGATTTGGCATCTTTCCGCAGGGCTTGCAAGATGGAGCTGTTCCGCCTGGCCTTTGGGTTGGTTTCAGTTTAACCCTGATGTTTCATTCCTTTATGGTTTGATTGGTGGGCTACTTAAAAATGAGGCTGCTTTTTAAACTTTAAATCGTATTTTAACTGATTGTTTTGTATGTTTTGTTGTGATTTTATTGATGTTAGCCACTCTGAGCCTGGTCTTGGCTGGGAAGGGCGGGGTATAAATAAAAATCTATTATTATTATTATTATTATACAGTACATGGCACTTCCCAGAGAAACCTAAGCAAAAAACCAGAACAGTGGGGACAGGGAGAGTATAAGACAGCGGTACACTTGGTTGTAGACACATGCTGGTCCTTGCATATGGGTCCATAATAACATCTTGTAGCTGCTCCTTTAAATGCATATGGCATGTTAGAAGCCAACATCGTAGTACAAAGCTGAGTTGGGTGTAATTACGCCTGTCACACACACCCCAACTATACTGCCTGGGCTATGAAGGTGCCCTAAATATTCTAAAGCAAAGACTTTGGGACAATACACACAGCGAATTGCGACATCGATCACACGCAGTCTGCAGTCCGTTGGCAGTAGGAGTACAATATGGGCATGTTTTTAAGTTAACATCTTACATTAAAAACCTGACTGTACCAAATTACCGAAGGCTATTTGGGCCATTCCATTGTCACGGGTGGGACACTTGGACCATGTTTTTTGGTATTCACACATGTGTAACAATGTAAATATACATAAAAATTAACAACCAAAATTTAAACTATGTTCTTAATAAGATACTGAACATTTTACTAATTTTTTAATTATTTTTATGGATACTTTTGACAATTATATTAAATGTTAAAGTATTGTCACGGGTGGGACAAAAAAAGGACATGGAGCTTGAGATAAGTTTGATTTATGGAAAAACTCTGAGTTGGGAGGTGAATCAATGATAAACTCAGCATATCTGTTTAAATCAATGTTTATTGGTTACAACTATGCAATCAGAAATTAAGTTTAAGAAATTTAACAATACAACATTAAGGAAAAAATGCTGTCACGGGTGGGACAATCATCAGAAAACTTTTGACTTGAACACTTCTGTGAAGGCTACGTGGGTGGACTTTTGAAAAGAAGGCCCATAAACTAAACTTCTTTTGTCTTTAGCTTTAAAAAAATGGTTAGACTGCACGTTTGGAATCTGTTTAGGTAATGAAACTATAAGTAAAAGAAGTATATTTTAAAAATAGTTTTTTTCTTATCAGGCTCATTTTTCATGGAATGGCCCATTTACAAAAGCCAGACTAAACGTTTTTCCCTCTGCAGTGTTGGAGGGCAGGATGAGAGGAGTTCCCTACCAGGAAAGACTATGCTCGTGTGCCCAAGACACAGATTATATAAAACATATTTTGCTGCACTGTGTGAAATTAGCCAGGGCTGAACTGATTTTACCCTTGCTAGTTCTGCTCTCAGGAAAATTAGAGGATCACTATGTCAGGTTCCTAGGGACCCAGGTGGCGCTGTGGGTTAAACCACAGAGCCTAGGGCTTGCTGATCAGAAGGGTGGCGGTTCGAATCCCCGCGACGGGGTGAGCTCCCGTTGCTTGGTCCCAGCTCCTGCCCACCTACCGTCTTTCCCCCTTTTTAAGACACCGTCTTATAATTTTTTCCCTCAAAAAAACACAGGGTGGCTTATTTTCGGGGGATGTCTTATTTTTATTATGTCAGTATGGTACGGTACAGCCTCCCCCTGCGCGCTGAGCAGGCGGGGCAGAACTCCGCAAGAGGCACGTGTCCCCCCCCCCGCGCGCGCCTCTTGCTGGTTCGCTGGCTCCCTGCGCAGGGGGAACAGGCGGGGCAGGAAGAGGCGTTTCCCCCCCCCCACGCCTCTCCCTGCGCGCTAAGCAGGCGGGGCAGAACTCCGCAAGAGGCGCGTTCCCCCCCCCCCCCGTGCCTCTCACTGGTTCGCTGGCTCCCTGCGCACCCAGGAGGGGCTGAGGAGGCGACGGGAACAATGGTGGCACCATGGCTTACTTTTGGGGTACGTCTTACTTCTCACAAAGGTAAAAAAAAACCTGCCATGGCTTACTTTATGACTACGTATTAAAAAAGGGGAAACAGGGTAGCAGTTCAAAACCACGTCAAAGTGCAAGTAGATAAATAGGAACCGCTCTGGCGGGAAGGTAAACGGCGTTTCCGTGCGCTGCTCTGGTTCGCCAGAAGCGGCTTTGTCATGCTGGCCACATGACCTGGAAGCTGTACGCCGGCTCTCGGCCAATAAAGCGAGATGAGCGCCGCAACCCCAGAGTCGGACACGACTGGACCTAATGGTCAGGGTCCCTTTACCTTTATGTCATGTTCCTATTGGAAGACCGGACAAATGTCAGAACATTAGCAGTGGCGAAGTTTCTATCAGTGGCTGCAAGAACCAATGGACCCTATTTTAAGTCTGAACAAAAGGCTTGTGTAACCTGAAGGCGGGCTGTCCAAATTGGATATTCCTTTGTAACAAAGTGATGGGTCTATGGACCGTAATAAAGACTGTTGTTGTTGTAATTACATGTTCCTATAAATTAGGGCTGACTCCATAAACACCAGCCCAGTCCAAGTTTCTCCCCTTCCCCTCAACATGTTGTACAAGTTACAAGATGTACAATATGTTTTGGGACTACAACTCCCATCATCCCTAGCTAACAGGACCAGTGGTCAGGGATGATGGGAATTGTAGTCTCAAAACATCTGGAGGGCCAAGTTTGCCTATGCCTGCATTAATGTCACTAGGTTATGTTTCTTCACCAGTGACAGCCCATGACATGGAGCAGGCACTGTGGAAATTACATGTTCCAATAAATTAGGGCTGACTCCATAAACACCAGCCCAGTCCAAGTTCCTCCCCTTCCCCTCAACATGTTGGTGGCGTTTGCCCACTCATTATAGAGATGTCGTACGGGGGGGGGAGAGAAAGGGTTAATAGGCTGACCAATAAGAAATCCCAGGGGCAGAGCCTAACTGTGTTTAAGGCTCAACACGGGTTTTGGCAGTTACCGTATTTTTCGCTCCATAAGACGCACTTTTTTCCTCCTAAAAAGTAAGGGGAAATGTCTGTGCATCTTATGGAGCAAATGTGTGGTCCCTGGAGCTGAACTGCCCAGGGGTAAAAGCAGATCGTGCTTTTTAAAAGAGAGAGAGAGAGAAGGGGGTGTTGAAAGGAAGGGTGTTGAAAGGCTTTCCCCCTCTAAAAACTAAGTGCATCCTATGGTCAGGTGCGCCTTATAGAGCGAAAAATACGGTAGTTTGGTTGGTTTTTTGTGGGTGGGAGGCATAGGAGTCAGAGTGAGTTAGAGACAGAGGGGAGCCAGAGAGAGAGTGAATCAGATTACAGTGTTTCAAAGTATTTAAAACTTGTTTGCGTTCACAATAAACTGGAATCTTTGTTAATCCGTTACAACCTGACTGAGTCTGAACATATTACCAGGGAAACCTGGTTGGTGGCAGTGGAAGAGATAAGCCGTGGTGGTGCACGGTCAGTAGTCCGTGGAACGACCGGGGGCTCTGTGCGAACACCACAATGTTGTACAAGTTAATACTTGCATTAATGCAGTC
Organism: Darevskia nairensis; assembly: GCA_034642065.1. Taxonomy (NCBI): domain Eukaryota; kingdom Metazoa; phylum Chordata; class Lepidosauria; order Squamata; family Lacertidae; genus Darevskia; species Darevskia nairensis. The sequence goes on from JAWWNI010000558.1 coordinate 1,800,884, forward strand.
ATAGGCAAACTCGGCCCTCCAGATGTTTTGGGACTACAACTCCCATCATCCCTAGCTAACAGGACCAGTGGTCAGGGATGATGGGAATTGTATTCTCAAAACATCTTGAGGGCTGGGTTTGCCTGTGCCTGCATTAATGTCACTAGGTTATGTTTCTTCACCAGTGACAGCCCATGACATGGAGCAGGCACTGTGGAAACCCATCGGGTGTTGATATTGGGCGGCCCATCTTTCTCATAACATGTAATTCTCACCTTGAACTTGGAAGGCCTGGGTTTAAATTGGTGTGGCATCCGTGACACTGAATGACCTCTCCCATAGAGATCTTGAAGTGTGCATGTAATCTTAACAGTGGACACCTGCCCATACTGCAGATTCATGGAATTGTAGGACCACCGAGAGAAGGGGTGAGGAAAGTTGTGATCCTCATGTGTTGTTGACTACAATCTCTACCATTGGCTGTTGGTCTTTCTGGCTAGGGCTGGTGGAAATTGCAGTTCGATAATACCCGCAAGTCCAAAGATTAGAAACTTCTGGCCTAGAGCTTTGTAGTCTATAAAATGGGAGGGAGGGTGGTTTCTTAATTTTTATGCACTCTCGTTTTCCATTGCCTGGACTTAGTAGCATTGAAAACAAGCAGACACCGTAAATTCATGTTCCAGCTGTATTTCAAACTACATAAAACTACACCACAAGAATGGTTTCTATTCTAAATAGATACGTATTTACAAGGCTTTACGTTCAGGAAATATGGCTTTACGGATCAAGCTTTTTCTCTGGAATATGGTATAAGAGGTTTGTGTGATAGACTTCTTTTGTGTCTTTAACCAGAGCACTTTAAACCAGAGCATAAGGTTCCTGCAGAAAACATCATCAGAGCTTCCAGTAAGTTTTTGTTCATTTGTTTCTCCTGAAATAAAACCCCCTTTAGGGTTGTTTCTTTAAAACATTAACTACCTATTTTGCCACATATTTGCTAGGCAGGATTTTGTGTTCGTTTTACTTTAGTGAAGAGATGGAATGTTATACCTTAAATTCAGCTGATAACCGAGTTCAAACATTATCAGTTCCATTCAGACAATGCTGAGTACTTGAAAGTCCACCAGACAAAATAATCTCCTCATAGGAAACTACATGTTAGGGGAAAGTGTTAAAATTTAGTGATCTCTCTGATATGCTAGCTTGTTACACAAAGGGAATTTGTTAATACTTAGACGTATTCAGACTACAGATTTACCACCTTAGTGAAAATTAGGCCTCCAGCAGTGACTGATCCTCCAGATTATAGAGGACTGGAAATCACCCCTGTGCTCGAGTGTTTGTGCAGATTATGGAATTGCTTCCTTATCTGAAGTTGTGGTTGAATGTAGCAAACCATGGTTTGCTCAAATCATGGTTTGCTCAAACCAGGAAGCAATTATTTAAGCTGCACAAAGAGAGGGACAGGAGGGGACCATGTGAGCACAGGGCCCATTCCCGACCCTTCCGGGTTTGCCACGTTCGTAACCTGAAAAGCCGCGACGTGAAGCAAAAGTAACATGAGGTATGGCTGTAGTTGATGATGCAGTGAATCTTAGTTTTGGATTTGAAACTCTTAACATATGAATGGCAAGAGTCTCAAATCCAAAACCAAGATTCACTGTGTCATCAAGTAATGAACATGCATGTATGAGCCAGCCATGGGTGTCTGGGTTGTTTGCTTTTTTGACTGTGTGTGGGATAAATTTTATTTTAACTGTATAATGATTAGCGCTTTGGGTGGTTCAACAGCATACTTTTTCTTTCACCACCCCATAATCTTCTTTTTCCTCCTCTTCCAGGGGAAAGTCAGGAGTGTGATCAGTGCTGTTAATGCTGCACAACTTCTTATAAACAACAATGCTTCGTTCGTTATTGTTCAGGTAAGTTTTAATGTTTTCTTAAAGAAACAAAAACCCCACACATAGTGCATTGTATTTGGAATTCTTTTGTGTGTAACTTAATGTGTCCATTTCTTTTTTCCTTCCCAAAAGGAAACTAAAAAGTATATGGATACTATAATCGGTTACTTTGAGCAGTACGCTGAATGGGTGAAGGAATCGGTAAGATATCTCTCCCCACCCTCTCCTCTTGGGCGATGGCCATTTAGAGAACTTCCATTTTTGAAAAAAAGGAAAATTAAACATATTGGTGTATCAATACTGCTACTAGAAACAACATAGTAAATTAGAACATAACATTAATTATGCTACCAAATATGATTAATTCAGATTGGGTATCAGAATCATATGTCTGTCTTTCCAGCTTAATATAAAATGCTTCTTAATGGGAATTTTCTGTATCTAATGTTGAGCACTTGAATTCTTTTTCTGATCTCTTGTAGATTGCTATGGAAGTGGCAACTTGTAAGCCCATTGCCAATGTGGTCGATACTGCTATAGATATATTTCTATGCAGCTATATAACAGATTCTTTGGTAAGAATATTTTGCATTCTTCACCCCCCTCAAAAAAAAAATGTGAAGGAGAGGGTTAAATCTTTTTATTTCTCTACTGAGACAGCTTATGCTAAGACTAGAGAACCGGTACATTTGCATAAAGCTAGACACGGGTGGCACTGTGGTCTAAACCACAGAGCCTAGGGCTTGCTGATCAGAAGGTCGGCGGTTCGAATCCTCGCAATGGAGTGAGCTCTTGTTGCTCGGTCCCTGCTCCTGCCCACCTAGCAGTTCGAAAGCACGTCAAAGTGCAAGTAGATAAATAGGTACCGCTCCGGCGGGAAGGTAAACGGTGTTTCTGTGTGCTGCTCTGGTTTCGCCAGAAGCGCCTTAGTCATGCTGGCCACATGACCTGTACGCCGGCTCCCTCAGCAATAAGATGAGCGCCGCAACCCCAGAGTCGTCCGTGACTGGACCTAACGGTCAGGGGTCCCTTTACCTTTACCTTTAGACTTGGGTAATAAGAAAGGTACATGTGTATTACACAGTGACTCCCAAAGAGTTGCAGTTCACATGTCTTTCGGGAATTTGAAAATCACATGTCTTGAAAATCACATGCCAGTGTGGTGTAGTGGTTAAGAGCAGTTGGCTTGTAATCTGGTGAACCGGGTTCGCGTCTCCGCTCCTCCACATGCAGCTGCTGGGTGACCTTGGGCTAGTCCCACTTCTCTGAAGTCTCTCAGCCCCACTCACATCACAGAGTGTTTGTTGTGGGGGAGGAAGGGAAAGGAGAATGTCAGCCGCTTTGAGACACTTTCGGGGAGTGATAAAGCGGGATATCAAATCCAAACTCTTCTTCTTCTTCTTCTTCTTCTTCTTCTTCTTCTTCTTCTTCTTCTTCTTGAAAGTAATCTTGAGAAACAGCTTGTTGTCGATACAAGATTTGAAATTGCCGCTGAAAAGCCAAGCCAATTGACACAATGTGAAATTGAGTGTTCGGCCATTTTTTGGCATCAGATATCTGTGGTTAACTCTCTCCTGACCCTATTCTCAAAAAACTATTAAGCTGAAACCTCAATTTTCAGTGGAATTATGCACATAAAAGGACCTGCTGAATCGGACCAAAGTATTTTGCTTTCAGTGGTGGCCAGACAGATGACCCTTGGAAGCTTGCAAGGACAGCACAAAAGCACAAACTGCATCTGTTTACCCCCCCCCCAAGCACTTAGCTATCACTTAGCCATTGTGGCTATTAGCATTTATAGCATTTATAGACACCACCCTGGAAGAAAGATTCAACGGTTAGACATTTCCAACACAAGTGGTCTTATCAGTGGTTCTGTCCCTTCTGAAAACACACCTGGCATGCTCTTTCTGTTCTCCTGGCCATCTACATCATCTAAGTGCATGGGCCACTTGCTTAGATGTTCTCCTAGTCACATGGAATCTGTTCCACAGATGTGCTGCTTCCGTGTGGATGGGAAGAGATCAGGCAATATGCATTTTATGAAATAGCACTTCCATCTTTCTCAACTTTTTGCTGATTAGTTTCACTGAGTGGCCTGGAATTTTAGTGTGATGGGAGAAAGCATGCATAATTTTATAGGAGCCTTGATAACCCAGAAGAAAGACAGGATATAAATCACATAGATGATAGATAGATAGATAGTAGATAGATAGATAGATAGATAGATAGATAGATAGATAGATAGATAGATGATAGATAGATAGATTAGATAGATAGATAGATAGATAGATAGATAGATAGATAGATAGATAGATAGACCCTTACAATTTCATCCTCGTTCATCTCTCTCTCTCTTTATAAAAGCTAAAAAGTCCCAAAAGTTTGAGCTTTAACATGGGTTTTCCATTTTCCCAGTCTGGAGACATACGTTTGGAGCTAATCATTTTATCAAGCAGCTTATAATGAAATCTACAATATTTAAATGCAATGGAAAACTTTCTTCTGTTGACTTACAGAAGAAACCCTTTGTCCTGAAATGGCAACATCTACATTTTCTAGTTGCCTTGAGAAATGCAGAAGTTGTATATTTGTGTGAGGGGAAAAATTGGCAAAAGACACGGAAAGGAATAAGCTAAATGTTCCTCAGAAATTTCTTGCAATTACTGCTAATAATTGGGGGCACCTAAAGGACCATGAGTTGTTTTCTTTGCTGCTTAAATTAGGATGGGCCTGGATTTTTCATGCATAACTGGGCGAACAAGTTCAGACTGTCTCGTTCTGCTGAAAGCAAAGTGTAAAACCACCTTTTTAACAGCTGGAACTAATTGGGCTAGTCTGTGTAATCATTAAATTATTATTTCTTGTATAAACAATATTTCCTGACCCAGAAAATTGCACTAAGATACCAAGGAATTCACTGCAAGCATTTTTACAGAAGGAGGAAAGCCTGGCTAGGATATTAATCTTCTGAGGCCTACACATACATTGCGGTTTGTTGTAGGCTGGTTGGAATAAAGCAATGTGCTTGTGTGATTTTTTTTTTAAGTTGTTGTGAGGGTTTCACATGCATTCCATGTTCATCCCAGGGTAGAGCTAGACTGATGGCACACTCCGGTTGAGTTTAGCTTGGCTTACAAGTATATTTTGGTTTGGCTGCTTACGTTATGGAGGGTGAGGTGTTTTCCCTGGTCTATTTACTTTCTGTAAAAACTGAGCATTTGCCAGCACAGGGCTTGCAATAGCATCCTGGTGCCTACCACTAAAACACAACACAGCAGGCAGGGCCTCAGACATTTGGACGCCTGAGGCAGAAGGTCCCGTCACCAATCACACAATGTGTGTGCCGGGGGGAATCTCCGCAAGAGCTTCCCTTCAAGGAAAGGCCCTTGCAAAGACTCGCCACCACCAGGCAAGCAAAGGGCAAGCTTCACAAGTGATGTGAGCCGCCCTGAGCCCGGCGTTGCTGGGGAGGGCGGGGTATAAATAAAAATTATTATTATTATTATATTATTCTGGAAATGCCGCCTCTTGTGTTTCTGCCGCCTGAGGCGACCGCTTCATGCTGCCTCATGCGTGGTCTGGCTCTGCAGTGCAGGACCCCTTCTGCATATACTGTGGGGCTGTATAGCTTGAAAGCTTGCCCTCCAGCTCAGCACAGCACAACTTGCCATGAAGGTCAGCCCGCTTTCGTGAGGAAAATAGCCAGAGGCATGTTAAACGCTAAACAGGCTCACAATACATGGCTAATGGCTCACATTTACGGTACCTTGCTCGATTGCAAATTATGAGGCCCAGTATATGGGATGTTCCAGTGAATGAGGGCAGCTTCCCTATAGGCCTACTGAGGCCGATCATTGGTCCAGCTACCTCTATCAACCACACTGGCTGGATTCTTTTCCAGCCTTAACCTGGGGTTGAAACATTGAACGGCACATTCCGTTACTCCATTGTTGCTATTCCTATTGCATCCCCACAGCTGACTGGTGCTCTGAAGATGGTTGACTGTTGTTTCTGTTCAATTAGGATCTTAAACCACCATTTAAAGTTGATTTCCTACCGGAGCAAAACTTAACTGTGGTACTTACCTTGGTTCCAGCACACTGTTTAATGCAGGAGGAAAATCCAGTTCAAACGATCAGAGGGCACTTGCTTTCCAAAACAGTCCAATACTGCTACGATTCCACATTTGTTAGGAGCCATGGCTGTTGTCGTCCTTACCTCACGAATGCTGACGGGGTTTGATGTTGTATTTTAATCTTGTTATCCGAGATGCCATGATCTCAAGCGACTGAGAATTTGTGAACGGTCCCAGGCAACTTGTACAAAAGTGGCAAAGAGTTGAACTCTTTCCATTCTTGTTATCCATTTTATATCAATCCCAGTTGAAATTTGATGTAGTTGATGGTTCCACAGGCTAGCAGGGTACAATTTAAAAGAGACAACATCACATCTATACTCGCTCTTGTCCGCCCCCGCCCCCTCTCCTGAGTTGGGAGGAACTTTGTAGGAAATCCTAAAGAATGTGTGAGAAGGAATATGGATTACGGAGAACATATTAAGTGCCTCAATGTTGTTTCTTGTCTTCCCTAGAATGCCTTCTGGTTTGGCTTGGGGGGCTGTTCAGTATTTCTAATCCCTGCCATCATTTGTGCTGTGAAACTAGCCAAATTCTACCGTAGGATGGATACAGAAGATGTTTACGATGAGTAAGTAAGCAGGATGCTCACAATGGAAGACTGCAGAAATGCAAGAAAGCACACTGTGTGAAATATGTTTATAGTTGCAGAGCCAGTGTGGTGTAGTGGTTAGGAGCGGTAGACTCTAATCTGGGAGACTGGGTTCGAGTCTCCACTCCTCCACATGCAGCTGCTGGGTGACCTTGGGCCAGTCACACTTCTTTGAAGTCTCTCAGCCCCACTCACCTCACAGAGTGTTTGTTGTGGGGGAGGAAGGGAAAGGAGAATGTTAGCCGCTTTGAGACTCCTTCGGGTAGTGATAAAGCGGGATATCAAATCCAAACTCTTCTTCTTCTTCTTCTTCTTTTGTGGTTGCGTATAGAGCAACTCAAAGGAACAGGTTGCATGGAATTCATTATTTATCTGGGGCCACCGACGTTTACAGGAGTTTTACAGTTTCATGGGCAAGTAGCTGCCCATTTAAATTTCAGCAGCATATGAGAAGACAGAGGGAGGGGAGATGGAGGCAATAAAAAGGGGGGGAGGAATGCGAGAAACGTAGGCAAAAAGTAGTGAATTGGAGTCCGTGCAAGGATTTCTGCTTGCACAATAAGTCTTCCCTCCTTTCCTCTCTCCACATACACCCTACCCAGAGCCATTACAAAGAGCTGGGGAACCCCTAGAACAGATCTGGGGGCGAGGGCAAGGAGAACGTTCTGTTGCACAAGCAGAAATCCTTGCACTGATGGAATGTTCACTTATTGCTCCATTGGATTCAACCCAGTGTTACATAGCTTTCATTTAATTCAGCAGCGGTGATTTGCTCCCTTGACAATCCAGGTCTGCAGAGAGCACTGAGATATCTGAAGGACCCTCTTTCCCTCACAGTACTACCGTACAATTCCCTGGGTATGCCAAGAATACAGAGATCTTTTTTATTTTATTTTTAAGAATAGAATGCAGAGGTTTTTTACGGTATATATCTGCTAGATGGATATTTTGTGCAATGCTTACTCCCCAGGCTTCACCTTTGGTTATCACAGGCATGTATAGTGCACAGAAACACAGTAAACAGAGAGAGAGACAACTGGAATGGGAGGGTTTGCCTGGTACAGAGCTCTGGAAATAGTGGTTTTTCCAGATAACTCAAGACAGTTGAGGGGCAGGGGCGTAGGAAGTGGGGGGCGGGCCGCCCCAGGTTCCATCATGGAGGGGGTGACAAATTATCAAGGAACACTTACTACCCTACTAGGGTGGTTCATAAAAAACTTTTTTTAATGCCTGTTCCAAAGGTCTTATCTTACTACACTAGGGATTATATAGCTATATATGAAATTTAATGCATATCAGTTAATATCTTGACCTTCCTCCACGAAAATAGCTGTTTACTTGGCCGTTTTCCTATGTCGTGAAGGCTGAAATTTCAATTCAGTGGAGCACTTACTGTTCCCAACCCTAACCCTGCGGAAAGCCATCTAATTAGACTTTAATTTGATTTTGACATGTTTTTAGGAGGTAATTTAATTATTGTTTGATTTTATATCAATGTTATGTATCTGATGTTAGCCGTCCTGAGCCCGACTTCAGCTGGGGAGGGCGGGATATAAATAAAAGTTTATTTTTACTTATTATTCCTTTGTAAGAAAATATGAAATAACGTAAAACCATTTTTGCAGGCAAAAAAAAAAAAATCAATGTGGGGGGGGGTGATGACAAGAAATTTTCCGCACCGGGTACCACCTGACCTTCCTATGCCTCTGTTGAGGGGTGAGGTGTAGATAGGTCCTGTGAATAGTTATTCAGGATTAAACCTTTAGAGAATAACCTGCACTTAAAAGATTCTATAATGCAATAGGCTGGAAACGTTGTGGTAGCTATGAACTTAAAACATATTATGTCTGATCTCATATTTTCCTTTGCTTTTGTCGTGTGTAGTTATTCTGCTTCCCCTAACCAGTCTTCTATTCTTCCATTTGCAGTTCCTCTGTCTCAGGGACTTGGCATTTTACTTTATGATAGCTATTTTTACTTATTTTTCACTTGTCTTCACTTTTACCTTTTTTAAAAAAACAAAACCATTTTCCCATAAGTCTGTCCAGTGCCTTTTCCTCATTTGTTCATTTTTATTGTGTAGATCACTTTGACATTATACTTTTGCTACAATAGCAGTGGAAAAAACAACAGGGAAATACTGCAAAGCCAAATATTAATCACGTACCATTACTTATTAACACACATGATAACTACTTCTTTTTTATATTTTGTAGTGTTGAAACTATGCCCATGAAAAAGTAAGAGATTTTAATTGATATTATAGCATGTAAAGTGGGAGGGTCTTTTTTAAAAAAAAAATCATAGATGTTACATATTTGATTTATATTGCATTTATTTTCTACATTTTTTTTGGCATATTGCTCACCATACCTATCACAAAAGCTTCATACGGATCATGTTGAAGTAGAGCTTTCTGTAGAATTAATTCAATGTACGTGACATACCGTACAGTCATTGTTATTCTACAGGCTCCGCTATGGACATGCCTAGTTAACACTGTTTTTAAATATATATATATACTGAGGTGTTTTAGTTGTCTTTTATTCTTCTGTTTTCGTTGGCTATTGTCAGCTGCTTTAGGCAAAGATTTTGGAAGGGCAACTGATAGCATTTAAAACAAACACCTTGTTAATTTTTTTAATTATCATCTTTGTAACCATAGTGTGTATGGAGTTGCATCTTATCATTAACACAGTCCTTTCTTGGTATATTTATTTTATTACAGTTTGGAAAATGGTAATAATGGTTATCATAAAGAGCATTTATATGGTATACACAATCCAATTCTGACAAGGTAAACCAAGTTTGAAACTGCCTGCCTTATAAGCACTCTTAATATATCGTGTATTAATCACTCACTCCTTTTTTTCTGCACATTTTAAAACCACTTTTTGTTTTGCATGATTTTTCATTGCTTAGCTCTCTCTCTTTCAATATATGCCCTATATCGCATTATATACTGGCTTGGTTTAAAAGAAACTATGGTTTAATGTGAACAAGCAGTGTGCTAAAAAAATCCTAGCCAGACTTTGATATGTTGTGTTATCTGAGCCCAAACTTATGCTTTGTCTTTTCCAAACAATCGGTGACAATTGAGGTTTGTTCTTCAATTATCAATCATGGTTTGCTTGGGGAAAGCAAACCACAAACATGGTTGCAGATGACACACAGAGGCGGAGCAAAGTGGGAGCGGCCTGTCCTGTATGACATCCCTGAGGGTGACAAAATCCCGGTGGGCCCAATCGCGGCTCTGCTGTATTGCACCAGCCCCGGCCAGGCCGCCACCCCGGATTGCGTCCCCCGGTCAGGCGTGATTGCCCCTCCCCCTGGGTTAGGAGTGGCAGGTAGGCGGCGCGCCGTTACCCCATGCTCCCAGCTGGAGGAGGCAGCATAGCTGTCAACCCTCCCTTTTTTTGTGGGAAACTCCCTTATTCCAATGCCGTTTCCCGCTGCTATCCCGGATTGTTGATATCCCTTAAATTTCCCGGATTTCAAAGGAAGCAGCTCCTCTCCCTCCCTGCCGGCCAGGGAGGCTCCTCAGCTGCGTTGCTCGGCTGCCAATAAGGAGTCTGAGACTGACTGGGGGCGGAGCTTGCATGCCTTGTGCAGCCAGACCCTCACGCCCAACCAGACAGACAGCCTGCCTGCCGTCTATGCGCTCGCTCTTTCGCTAATCCGTCTGCGCACAGCCTCTGGAGCGCAGGGTGGCGAGGCTACTTGGTGCCATTGCACCGCCCTGGCGGCATCCCTTATTTTCAAATCCGAAAGTTTGAAAAAAATCCCTTATTTTCAAATCCGAAAGTTGAAAGCTATGGGAGGCAGGCAGGCAGGGGAGAGGATGGGAAGGAGGCAGGCGAGCAAACAACGGAGAGAGAATAATAAATAACACAACAAAGTTGTGTATAAGGTTATTGATTTAGCGTGATTTAATTATTTGAAATATGCTGAGAAGCCAAGCCCTAACTTTGAAAACACTAAACTTTAAAAATATCAGTGAAAATTGGTCTAATTGAAAACCTTATTGTATTTTCCCTCTCCAAACTTAAAACTTGAATAGGAGTGGTACCTGAGACAGAGTTTGAAAAACCATCCCTGAACTGCTTTACCCTGCTTCTTAGTATGACAGTCTGGTTGTCTCCACTTTGTTTCCTGCTTGGCCACGCTCCTCCTATGCTTTTCCACTTTACACCACTGCTTTTAGTTGATTAAAAGGGGCTTTGCCGTCTTGCTGTTAAAAAAGGAGAGACTAAGGTCTAGATCTCCCAGTGGATTTTCTGAAAGTGGTGAAAGTTAACGACCTGTTTGTATTTTTCAGACCTATTAGCAATTATAACAGAATTACATAAGAAGAGTGGCTGGGGGAACTCAGCCAGATGGGCGGGGTACAAACAATAAATTATTATTATAAATTATTATATCTAGCAGCCAGTGAAAGGGTGGAGTATAAAAGGGTTGGTGATCTGAGGTCCCCCTGCCTGCAAACTAGTAGATTTCCACTGTCCCAACAATTATTAAAAAGAACATTCAGAAAAAGCAGAGAATTCTTATTTTGCTTTCTTTATAAAAACAACCACCCACAATTTTCTCCATTCAGTCACTTTTCTATACTGAAGTTGCCCCAAACAGGTTTCATATGTCTCTCTTTCTTTCTCTCTTTCTCTCCCACGTGTATATATTTATAGCTCTGTGGAACAGTGGTAGTGCATTCTGGAAATGTGATGGGTAAGTGTCATTGTTTATTTATCTGCTAAAAATTAGCCCATTTTAAAAGATGAGCAGCTTAGCTCATTGAGAGCAAGTGTGGTGTAGTGGTTAAGAGTGGTAGACTCGTAATCTGGTGAACCAGGTTCGCGTCCCCGCTCCTCCACATGCAGCTGCTGGGTGACCTTGGGCTAGTCACACTTCTCTGAAGTCTCTCAGCCTCACTCACCTCACAGAGTAATAGCTGTCAACCCTCCCTTTTTTTGCGGGAAACTCCCTTACTCCAATGCCGTTTCCCGCTGCTATCCAGGATTGTTGATATCCCTTAAATTTCCCGGATTTCAAAGGAAGCAGCTCCTCTCCCTCCCTGCCGGCCAGGGAGGCTCCTCAGCTGCGTTGCTCGGCTGCCAATAAGGAGTCTGAGACCGACTGGGGGCGGAGCTTGCATGCCTTGTGCAGCCAGACCCTCACGCCCAACCAGACAGACAGCCTGCCTGCCGTCTACGCGCTCGCTCTTTCGCTCACCCGTTCGCGCGCAGCCTCTGGAGCGCAGGGTGGCAAGGCTACTTGGTGCCATTGCACCGCCCTCGCGGCATCCCTTATTTTCAAATCCGAAAGTTTAGAAAAAATCCCTTATTTTCAAATCCGAAAGTTGACAGCTATGCAGAGAGTGTTTGTTGTGGAGGAGGAAGGGGAAGGAGAATGTTAGCCGCTTTGAGACTCCTTCGGGTAGTGATAAAGCGGGATATCAAATCCAAACTCCTCTTCTTCTTCTTCTTCTTCTTCTTCTTCATTTGACCTAGCAAGTCAGTTGTCAAATGTGGCCCTTTAGATCACGAGCCCAGCGGCTCCAAGGGTCCGCAGAGCCCATGTCTGAGCTGACCCTTAGTTCTCCGAAGGTCACTGCATTTTATTTCCGTTCTCTTGTAAATGTGGTGGTTAGGAGCATATTGCGTGGTCAGGCGGAGTCCCCCCAAACCCCGGGCAGCTCCTGAGGGAAATAACGACACATGACAACGTTCTATGGGATTAAATTGGCCACAACTTTATTAATATTCAGATGTTGGAAGACCTTGGCTCAGGCATTGAGCGTTTATCCTTCCCCAGTCCCCCAGCCGGGGTTCTGGGTAATTTTCAGGGTTATCCAGCATGTGTGAGGAGTGGGCTAGCTCTGGAGAACATATGTTCAAGCAGATAGCCCGCCTCCCTTGTTCGCCGCTGCTGGAGGGGGAGGGCAATGACGACCTCTGGGCGTATGGTCAATGCCTCCCCTTAAGAGCCCTTTAACGGGAACCCTGGTATCGCCACCGCAATGGGGACGGGGGTCACCGCCCCACTCCCCCTTCCATTTTAGGTAGATGACTAAAGGATTCCACCAAGGTGGCTGCTGGAATAGGTGGACTACAGGTATCCAGCCTGGGAAGGCGGTGCCAGATCCAACTGCCAGGCGCTGCAACGTGATCCCAGAGGGCTGCTCGCGACCACACAAAATGTGCACCCCATTTGATGTGGGGAACGGTCATTCTGACTTGTCTGTTGTGGCTTCATTTTCAGCCTCGGGGAATAACGCTGCAAGTAGCTCCTCTGGGAAGCACCTTTCCCGTCGATGCTGAATTCCGAATTCTGAGCCATCTTGTCTGGATCCTGCCTAGTAAACTAATGTTGAATGGAAAGAGAACTGTGCAATCAATCGTATGCCATGAAATGCCAAGCCACACGGCATCTATTTGTGTGTGTGGAGTACCATTAACACATGGAATTAGTGGCTCCCATTCTTGTTTTCTAATACCATTTTTCCACTGGAGTTTCTGTCTCTCATCACATAATATATTTATTTATTGTAAACAGACTGGCCTGTGGTTTATATTCCTTTCTGCGGGTTGCTGTTTCTCTTCGGATTAACTGCCCAGTCAAAATTAACTCGGTTCTTGTTATCATGTCCAGAGATGTTAATACCATGTATAAAATATGTGTTTACATGAAGAATACAACCTGTGTACAGACACCTTTTTGTATCTGTGTTTTTTACAGCTGTATTGCAGCAGATTTTTTAATACTGTTTGTTATACTTCACAAGCGACCTGTTCAGCATGACCAGTGTTTCTTCGGTGCTGTTGGGTGGCTGCATTTGACTGTAAAACGTATGGAAACCTGCAGTATATTTTGTGTCGTCTTCAGAAAAGTGAATGCAGTTTGGCAGATTATTCTTCCCTATTTCTGAATTACTAATTAACGTACGGTGTCATTATGACCAGAAGCATATTGTTTTCTTGCAAGCGGTTAGCTTTAAAAAAACAAAAACAAATTCTGCAGAAATGTGCAACGGGAAGATATTACATTTTTTTCTTTGTAACCTGAATCGTCATAGCAAGGAATAAGAAAAGTGGAAAGGGCTGTTCAGACCTTCAGCAGATTTCATAGAGGGCGTGTGTGATGGATGCCAAACTGCACACTGTGTTGCTGTAACACAGGCTCCCTCAACCTCGGCCCTCCAGATGTTTTGAGACTACAATTCCCATCATCCCTGACCACTGGTCCTGCTAGCTAGGGATCATGGGAGTTGTAGGCCAAAAGCATCTGGAGGGCCGAGGTTGAGGAAGCCTGCTGTAACCCCTAAATGTAGCATATGTGTGTACATCCCTAGCTGTACATTCCTAATATGCATAATCCTTATTTTCGTACACACTTTTTTTGAGAGATAAAGCTTGTACTGAGCATATATGCGTAGGGATGGCACACCTATTGACCTCATTTAGATGCTACAGCGGTGTGGAGATGAAGTGGCTGTGGGACATAATCTCGCCTTGCAGCTGGTTCCCTCAATTTGCCAAAGGTGTGACTAGCCCTAAAGTTAATACACTATGGCCCTGGTGAGGTGTTCATAGGTTTAACTTGTAAACCCTGTTATACCTATAATAAAGAATTGGCTATATTTTGTTAAATAGGTGTGAAGTGTTGAGAATATATATGGAAGCTGTTGCACCCCACTGTCCTTTTACTTACTTGTAAAAGTTGTGAAAAGGATTAATCTGCACAAAAAAAGCTGTCAAGAGCTATCTATCTGATGATAACTAAAAGCTATGTGAGGAAATATGAACTGTTGGGGGCATGGCTGTTATGCTAATAAACTGGGGAGGGCTTTTTTTAAGGCAGTGATGGCCAAACTTGGCCCTCCAGCTGTTTTTGGACTACAACTCCCATCATCCCTAGCTAGCAGGACCAGTGGTCAGGGATGATGGGAAATGGAGTCCCAAAACAGCTGGAGGGCCGAGTTTGGCCATCACTGTTTTAAGGCAACAGTCAGCACTGGGGAATATGATGGGATGAAGTTACACACGACTTGCTGATTTTATTAGATGGTCTATTAGATTTGGAAACCCTTTGGGTAGAATTTCTTGTAAGGATAATTCATGGCAATCTTAGAATTGCTTAACTGCATGATGGTGGCACATCAGTTGCCCAGTCTGCACACTTGGGACTAAATGCATTGTTGTGCTGTGCCTCATGCAGAATTGGTGCCTTTTCCCCCATATCTCAGTGGTGGGAAAATGACGCACATGAAGCAGCCCTCAAACTGAATGGGAATTGGTATTATATAGGGAATAAATTAAGTTTTTCACTAGGGAAACAGATTATTTCTACTAGGCAATGAGTAGAATACTGTACTTAAAATATGTATTATATCTCAATATCTGACATTCCAAGTTGTAGATTTTAATAAGTTCCTATTTTTAATTTGATAATGTCCTCAAATCATTTAAATAAAATATCTTGATTAACGTTTGTGTAATTTTTAAATGCAAGAAGCTAGCGCACAGCATTAAAATTGCCTCCGACCAGAGGTAAAATGGATTTCTGCCTCTTTCCAAAAGGGAGTCATTTAATTTAGAATGATTTGATTTGGGCCTACAGGTGAACCTAGGTAAAGGTAAAGAGATCACCGATGCGCAGGCCCTTTTGGACTGGAAGAAGACATAACAGGGGCGGAAGGAGGGGGGGCATAATAGGGCAAGGCATTTTTTATGCACACTCCACCAATGCATGCAAGTAATGGAACCCCCGTACAAAATGGTCGCCACCTGTCTACATAGCTTGATTACATGTCTACGTAAGGTTTCCGAAACTGAAAAGGTTTTAGCAGAAATGGCACAACAAGGATATCTGCCAAACGTCAGTGAACAGGTACAGTAGTTACAGAGCACAGGCCTCCTCACACTGAGGACTAGACACCACACAGATGTGGAGTGAAGATCTGCATTATCTCATGGTCTTGGGGAAGAACAGCTTCCATGGGCAGAGTAGTCAAGGTGAAGGACAGCTCCCTTTCTCACTGGGGGGGGGGACGGAATTGTTTGTTATGAGGTGGTAAATAGTTTCTGGTTACTGAAGATTCCCACAACACTCATGTGCAAGGAAGTTTGGTGAGAAATTCTCTTGACTGTGGCCAGCTTTGCATGTCATTCTAAGCCATTGTTAGTAATTAATCATGGTTTTCTCACAAACTCGCATCCTCCTGGTTTATTTCTGCTTACAAAGCCATCATACAAACACACAAGACGTAACCAGCTGTGCATTCACATAAATAATGCTCTTCTATATTCATCACAATATCAAATATTTCTCTTGTACATGATCAACATATAAAGTTCAACAAAGTAAACAGAAGTCCCAATAGATCAGTTCATGCATAAAGGCCAAATATTTGCTCGTTTCTATTCCACGTATGTCTTTGTATATTCATAAAATCCAAATGGGAGCTTGCTACAGTTCCACAGAATCTTGACAAGGATTTCCGGAATAATGGCTTGTTTTGCCCTCCTGGGCTTCATCAGTTGTACATGTTCGTTTGTAATATATCAAGATTACGGATCTCATGACATAGTGGTTGCTGCAGCAAGATTTCCGGGCATGCGCAGTCCATCCGGGCCGGCGCTGCTGCTCCCGTGGCGACCGAGCGAGCACCGGCTTGTGGGGCTGCCCTGTTCGTCTGCACGAACAGGGTGCCGGGCGGCAGGGCTCGGCGGGAGGGGCCGCCGAGTGTCACCCCCCATCCCCTGGAACCTGGGGTGCCCCGCCCCCTACGCTCCGCCCTTCCTACGCTACTGCTTGGCATGTATGTTGAACCAAAGCATTGGGGTTGTCAACACCACTTCCAAGACTGCTCCTGTCAGCTTGGTGGCAAACTAACATAATCTCAGTTCTGCATTAAGGTAATGCCAGTCGAAGACACTCAAAACTGGTAGGCAAGGGTATCCAATGTTGTGCCGTCCAGATATTGTTGGACTGCGGCTACCATCAGTGCCAGCCAGCCTGAGCAGTGGTCAGGAATATTGGGTGTTGGTAGTTCAACAACTTCTGAAGGGCACCACATTGGCAGAAGGCTTGACAGCAGTATAGCATCTCTGCCTCCTTGCCCCCCAGCTGAGCCTATTGTTGGACTCTGTACCCTGGAAATCACATCTGGAAGAGATATACACTCCCCTTCCTTCTATCTAGGTTTCTGTTATACAATATGGTTACCAGACGTCCCCGTTTCCCAGGGACAGTCACTGGATTTACAAATGTGTCCCCGGACAAAATCCGTCCCCAGAATGTCCCTGGATTTCATTTAATGTCCCCGGATTTATATTTTAAGTGTTGTAGATTTATTAGTAGGGAATGAATGTTGTCAACGGCAGAAGACACATCATATGGGGACTTCCGGTGAGGCAAAATGGTGGGTGCCACGGCAGCTGCCACTGCCACTGCCAAGGGTGAGCCGGGGACACCCGGGGCATCAACTGAGGGAACCGGTGACACACACACACCGCAATCCAAATTGAGCCGGGAGCAAGAGCGCCCGGCCACCCGGCCAACTGCCCAGCGGCGCTCCGGGGCCAGCAAAACTCCGGAGCCAACGCAGGAAGAAGGAGGAGAGGAGAAGGAAAAGGAAGAGAGAGAGAGAGAAAGGAAGGAAAGAAGGAAGGAGAAAAATGAAGGGAGCCCTGACCTTGCCATGCCGCTACTGCCGCCGCTGAGGAGGAGAGGTAAGAGAGCACCGGGAGGACAAGGGCACATGGCTGAGCCCAGGCCCGGCCCGAGCCTACTCCACAGCGTCTAGCGCTCCAAGGAGACCACAGAAGAGAAGATATTACTTCTTAATTATTATTTTTAAATAACTTTTTTAAAATAACTTTCCCCCCTCTTTTAAAAAAAAAAAAAAAAGTGTCCCGGGATTCTTTGGGAAAAAATCTGGTAACCTTATTATACAAGCCAGGTCAGCATCCCTAATTCCTTGACCATACTTCTGGCTACTTCTGTGTAATCTGACAAGACCTGACATGGAAGGCAACTGGAGAACAGAAAAGGTCATCTGTTAAAGATCCAATGTGATGTGCGCATGTTAGACAGAAATATTTCTTTTAGTTACACAACTGCTGTGCTGTGCTGGAGCAGCAAGATTTGTCTTGTTTCCTTCCTGAAGGTTCACAGGTAATTTGGCATTCCCTTGAGCTATAAATTGCAGCCATAAGCCTGAACCAAAGGAGTTTGTTTAAAAGTAGGCTGGAGTAGGAAAACGACACACACGCACACCCTGAAAAAGAAGTGAGACTTATTTCTACGTCAGCCCATTACAGCAGCCCAATTCATCTTTCTCTTGCGTGGAGAACTAAGTTTCTCTAAGGATCTCACTCTGTGCTTCGCTATGAAGACGGCCACAATCTTTTTCGTAATTTTTATCAGTTTCATGGGAGGCTTAGGAAAAAATCCAAGGCCAAAGAAAAGGAGCAACGGGGACGAAATAAATTTTTATACTAAAGTGAGAGATGCCTGCACCATGAATATGAGTGGAAATGGCGAAGTCAAACTCAGAATAGAATGCAGGAGTCAAGGCAAAATTTACTGGTGTGAATATGCTGGGAACCCATCGCTTTGTCGTTCTTTTAATAACAACCAGAGGATTTATTGGAATCAGATTGCCATGGACCGAAGGAAACAGACCAACGCCTGCCAGCCCAATGAGGTTCTGAAGCCTTCCATGTGCCAGAGGGCTCCTCCTGAAGCTCACATGAAGCTAGTGGCTTCCAGCATAAAGCCCAGCCCTAAGCCTGTTCCGCAGGCAGATACTGTCAATCAAGCGAAGGCAGTCCCGAACCCCGCAACTTCTCCAAAGCAAGTTAAAAAAAGCCAAGCGGGGAAAGCCTTACTTAAAAAAACAGGGAAACCCAAACCATCCCCTTCGCCTCCTACAAAAGCAACCCAAGAAGGTCAGATGTCTGGAAACGACTCTGAAGCTATGAAGTTAGCGCGGAAGCATTGCTGGGAGTCCCTGCATGAGATCTGTTCCTACATCATCAGCATCTTTAGAGGCTGAGGAGGAAAAGGTAATTTTGTCTCTTATCATGCTAAGATGTGGTTCTGGATTTCTAAGAGCTGGTTCTAGAACTACAGCTTGAACCCAGGAGCATGTCTTAACCCAAAAGAAAGGAAATGGCAAGATTGGTTTACTGTAATAAGTTAAGAGTTTGTGTGCTAATGCCAAATCCCACTAAATTAAGTGCTTCTATATCCAAATGATTTTAATGGGAACTATTTAAGCATGTAGGGACCAGGTGGCGCTGTGGGTTAAACCACAGGCTTGCTGATCAGAAGGTCAGCGGTTTGAATCCCTGCGACGGGGTGAGCTCCTGTTGCTCGGTCCCAGCTCCTGCCCACCTAGCAGTTCGAAAGCATGTTAAAGTGCAAGTAGATAAATAGGGACCGCTCCAGCGGGAAGGTAAATGGCGTTTTCGTGCGCTGCTCTGGTTCGCCAGAAGCTGCTTT